>CM060843.1:47611868-48811868 GCA_030762175.1 Metallyticus violacea
ACATAGCCTTCTTTATGCAACTATATCTGAACAACTGAACACAGCGGAGTGGAAGTTACAGTCGTAATCATTTACATAACAGATAAGATATGACACCAGATTAGGGTTTTGTGAAGGCGATAATCCTTATCGGCGAGGCCGGAAACTTATGGACTTATTGACAATATATTAGTTTGTTTTTGTAAGTGACGTTCACATTATTTGGCACAACTCTTCTAAGGCCCTATTTTTATAATATTAGCTGTAAAATGTCAATATTTATCATAATGAAAAACTAAGTTAAAATTGTGTATAATCTTTTTGCTAAATTATTATTATTATCATCGAAACTATTGGAAGGTAAAAATGAACAGCTTCTATCCCAAATACTTCTTATATTTTCTAAAACATAACGTCCTGAATTTAAAAGTTATGTGATGTAATTTTTTTGATTGATTTATTTATGGACGCTCTTTAACAGCTCAGGTCATCAGCGTTCCATTCAACTCAGGACGTGAAACAGCCTACATATTTTGCTCAGAGGCCTCTCCTTCAGGCTTGAGGTTCTTTTTCGTGCCGTAAATGTACGACACGGGATCCACGGCTTTACTTGCCTGCCGAAGGAAGCCATACTTAGGATCTTTACGCCCGGAAATTTCCATCGGTCCTGGCCGGATTCGAACCCGCGATCTTGGGTTTAGGAGGCAAGTATAGTAACCACTACACCACCAGGACCGACATCATTTATGACGAATAAGTACAGTTTTCTCATATAATTTCAGCGAAATGTACATGAGACGAAAGTTTCTGGTATTACATTTAAAACATGTTTTAGAAATGGGAGAAATCCTTTTTTTTCTCGAAATATCTGGAACTTTGGAAATTTTACAGTTTATTAATTTCGCAATATTTAAAACTAAAAAATAAACGATGATATTGGGCCCTTTACTACTAATATTCCAGTTGTATAATTATTGTTAAAATATATTTTAAACGAAATATTGAACGCACAAGTCTATATCAATAAACAATTAAGACAAATACTTAAGTACGTTATTTACACATGTTAAAGTTTAAAACTGAGAATCCCCTAGTCACATCTGGGAGTCAAACTGCTGCTATTTGGCGTGAGTGTATCACAACAGTGGAATAAGAAAGAGAAAAAAGTGTGAAATCATTAGCGCGCGAGAAAGATCGATGCAGGCGCACTGGCGCTTTAATCCGTTACACCAAGCAACGTTAAGCAGCATTTAGTACTTGAGTGTGTTTAAATTTTCTAATGTGGTCGTTTGTGAGCTTTTTGCTGATTTATATTACAGAAGTGATGTATTACTTTTTTGCCTCTTTAAGAGAATTCTAACGTCCTGTGTCGACTGACGAGGTCTTCATAAGTACTCGGATAATGAATGAAATGTTTCTACAAATGAAGTTGTTACAGTTGGCAATGAAAGTTACTGATCACTTTTCTCTTTTAATTCAATAGGGAAAAGACGTATAATAATTTTAAAATAAAAATTACTGTGTTAAATGAATCATACTTCACGCTGCCTTTTATTGTCACGTATCTATATATCTTCTATTAGTTAAATTCACTTGGGAATGTTTGAGTGTGTTAAGTGAGATGAGTAAGAAAGTACGATCTCTAGTTATACTTTTATTTCAATTACAAGTAGGCCAAACGTGCCTGTTTTTAAGAATAAAACGTAATAAAATTGGAGATAAATGTTTAAAATGTGTACTTTTACCTGAAACATGTTAAATCGTACTTTTTAGTGCTTCATTATCTTGCTAATTCAGTGGTAAGATTTTCAATGTAGTAACGCTTCGTTCTTTTCTACTACGATAGCTTCGTATCGGTAGCTCTCAAAAATTTCTGCAACAACCATAGGAAACCTAAGTGACTCAGGTCTGCGTAATACTTATATAATTAAATAATTTAACTCTAATAACAGAAACGTTTTCAATCGAAATTTTTAAGAAACTGAAGAATACTTTATGTATTTGTCAGTAATTAGAAACTTCAACATTATAAGAAATGAATTATAAATATTTTACGGAATAGTATTAAGAATAGCACAAGGGCACACTTCAGAACATTAATTTTGAGAATGCCTAGTACCTATTTAATACTGTAACATCAAGGAGTTACAGGAGTTATTAGTCGTAAATTCAAACAAACAAAATTATATGATTTAAAATATGTGAGCACACTAATCTTGGAGCAAATTATAATACTCATAGGCATATGAAATTGATATAAAGAAAATGAATATAGGAGAGAACATGTAATTAAATTGGACGCTGTGAGTTTGATACAGAAGCATAAATAAAATTCTGTATGGTTTATAGTTTAGATTAAATCACTATTAGGGATTGAAACTTATATATACAAAGGCTACTCAATACAGACTGAGAATATATATATATATATATATATATATATATATATACACACACATATACATACATATACACACACACATATCACATATGGAAGATATGGTGTGAAACAGCATTTCATGAGAAGAACAAATCTCGTATTATTGGTAGAACAAATTGGAATTATGTACGCGCATGCGCCTTAGCACAGGGCACAAGTAAAGAACAAGTGTTTGCCAGTCGGCTGCGTAAAATGGAGTCGCTTCGTAACGAGCAGCACGATGCTCTGACATTTTGCTTCCGTCTGCAGAAATCCGCTATGAAAGCGCAGGCGATGGTGCAGCAAGCATATGGCGATAGCGATCTGCTCATTCAAACATACTTTGCTGATTCAAAGAGTTTAAGGAGGGTGATGTTTCAACAACAAAGCAGGACAATCCAGGTGCTGCAACTGCTCCAGTGAGCAACACCATAGTTAACACAGTTGCCGTTATTGTTCAGGAAGATCAACAAATAACTTGGGATAGAATGACAGACTTATTACAGATTTCCCATGGCAGTGTTTTCACCATTCTGCACGATTACTCACATATGGGATCTCAATTAGCCTTCCTCCAAATACTGATGTCAAGTCAGTATCAAGCTTTTGTAGTTGTGGCAACATTTTGGTTCGACGTAACAGTAACGTTTTGTAATCATTATCTTCAAAATGTATAAACCAATAATGCCGAATGCTGAAAACCCGCAAAAGGTTCTGGTGAAGTCCCTCAGGATTCATGTCATTCCTTTATTTCATGTTGTGTTTGTTAACTTTGCTACACAACTCCAAGTTCAGTTCATCGAACATTATCACTTGCCAATGAGATCTGTCTACTGTGTTACGACCAATAGACTGCTCACAGAATGTCATCCTTGCAGTATAATTGCGGTCTGGAAATGCATGCATCATCTGAGTCTTGTTTCCCATGTCTTTGCGAGCTGACTCTTTTTGCATGTCTGCTGCTGATCACTTGAAACTTCATTAAAAATCAATCCTTACACAATCAATTTTTCTGTAAACGGTATTAAATATAATGAGTATAGGCTTTACGTTGGGGGGAGAATGAGATTCTTTTGGCGGAAAATCAAAGCATCACAGGTATTCATAGGCGCTTGCATAATGTCTACAGAGACCTGGCAGTGGAAAAAAGCACGGTGGGTCGTTGGGCGAGGCGTGTGTCATATACAAAACAAGGTCGAGCAAACCTATCTGATCTCCCGTGTGTCGGCCGGCCGCACACAGGTGTGACTCCTGCAGTGTTCCACTGCCGTCGGCAACCAAAATTATGAGAGCAAACGTTATCTGGGGAAGAAGATAACATTGTATTAAGTACTTGAGCGCGAGTTTACAGTACAGGCGTTGCAGCAAATTTGCATGTCAACACACAATATAACGTAATGGAAATTCTCTATACGAGTAATCAATTTACTATATTATTCTTACCCTTATTCCTTATTATTAACATGACAGGAAAATATTGACAAAATATTTAACGAAATCAATTAACAATACGAATGGAAACACATGAAACAAAAGAGGTGCAAGAACACAAATTAAATACTAAAAATGTTTTGCATTAGCACGCTCGCAGAATAATCTGGACACCTGCATTGTTCTGCATTGTTTGTCCAATGTTAGTTTATGTCTGCCAACGGGCATCACATTTCCCGCAAGTCATTGGACAGACGCTTGTAGTCGTGTATCTCTCTTGGTACTAGCGAAATGCCACTATTGAATTCTAATGTACTTCTCAATAAATAAACAGAATGTCCGACCATTCAAACTGACAAGTTTTCCGTGGTTCATTAAGGAATTTAGAATGCATTAATTGCATATGCTCAATATGTGTTTGTTTGCATAACCTTATCGCAAAAACCTACTCATAACTAGTGTTGCTCAATTTTTAAAATTTGTTAATATCAACGCTGTGATATTGTTGAATATTAACGATTCTTGCGATGAATTTACACAAAAACGCTATGGAAAAAATAACATAACTCATTATTTTATCTATCTCTGCTTGTTTATCCATTATTATAATGGGAATGTATGGATTTTGATGTATAAATATATTACAAAATATGAAATATAACGTAGAAAATGTTTTAACCAAACAGTATACCACTGACCAAAATTGCATTAAAATTTGTTCCATTTATAATAAAGCAACACCCCATACGTTTATGTCACCGAGTTTCATTCTACCCTATACATTTAAAGAGTTAGGGGTATAAATGTTGTGGTCGCCAGCTAATTCACTCATCTCCATGAAGGCAATTGAAACAATAGCATAGATTCACATGAAACAATTGACAAGCCCCTGAATAAAACAGGCGCAGAGTAACAAGACATGTAAACTTTCTCATCAATTATTTAAATGAAGGAAAATCGAAGCAATTACACACAAACATAAAACCACAGCGTATATATTAATAAGGATTCATGTTGTTATATGATGTTATTGTAACGCTAATTAACACGTGTGGTTCTTATGATGACATGATTAATGCATATGAAATTCAAAACAAGACTTTAAAGACATTTTCATTCCCTCTATTTGAATTGGAAATTTGAAGGCATAATTGTGTTATATAATTGCTTAGCATTACTGCTCAGTTTATAACTTGATACTTGTTTTTACGTTGACTACCGTATAAGTATTTTGCAATTAAAATAATAAGTAATAAAACTGTTTTAAGTTTCATTAAGACCATCGTTCGTTTGATCTTTTGTTTTTAATCAAAATGACTCCTAGAGTTTCCTGTGAATGAAACACATAATAAAATATACAGATCGCCTCCTTTGTCTAGTGGTAGTGTTTACGACTACTAATCCGGAGGTTCTGGGTTTGAATCCCGATCAGGTTAAGCCTTCTGGATAGAGTGTTTTTCGCATTATTTCTTGCCGTAAGTAGGTCATACAGCTTTAAGGCATAAGAAACTCCGAGTTCATTTGCATCATATTAATTAATTTCATTCATAGATTTACACCTACAGTATTCAGTCCCAATCTACAATTGTCGCGAGAGGTCCAATACAGTAAAAACACTCCTTATTGTCCACCCGCATTAAAATATAATATGTATGTGGGAAACCTAATTATCATATTTTGTGCATTGTAATTAGTAATATAAATATTGTGTATAAGGTTTAACTTCAATCTGTGAATTGTAAGTGAACGAAAGAAAAAGTTCTCTGGTGAAATTGCTTACGGTAGCGTGGACACGCCAAAGCGGCAATAAACCCGCTATTCAATAAGAAGGGACAAATGTATGCATTTCTCAAAAGATCTTCCGTTGGAGAGTGTTAATAAAGCCAAGGTATTTTAAATACTTTTAAGGGGAATTAGCTTGTTAGCTGTTAGTACAATGAATGTGAATAAATGTTTTAAACTTTCAAATAATATCACGTGTTGGCAGGTGAATTTAAATCAGCCAATAGTAGGCGTAAATTCTGAATTTTTAAACCACTTTGGCGTCGTAAAACCAACCTTTTGTTAATTTGAATTGACTTTATAAGGAGGTGTTTGCTCAACTGGGGCACTCAGTTGACGTAAGCAGTTTTCAATTTCACAAGCCGCGGCACTCATCTGTAAGTTTTACACGCTGCGTGAGACACTTGCTCATTTTTCTAATTCCGACGCAGGTACTCAGTGTTAAGATCTACAAGCCGCAACACTAATATTGAAGCCTTGCATTCTGTAAGGACTAGTAGACTTAGTTTGAAGTTGTATACTCAGCGTGTCGCAGTATTCTATTTCACTTCGAAGTTCTATAAGGGGCAGTAAAGTTTGTATTCGACCTAGCTAAGTCTATCGTACGCAAAACACCAGAGGACTTGAAAGATCTTAAGAATAATGAATTACCATATATATTAGGTTGCATCGCATGGCTGTTAACACTACTGATCTACTTTCCCAGTCCTGTTGAGTACGAATCAACAAAATAGCAGAATAGCACCCGGAGAAATTGTTGTCTTTGAAGCGTGGGCAACAGGCAAAAACCCTGAATCGATAATTAATCACTTTACGATAAACAGTTACATAATTGGCGAGCAACATGGCGCGTCTACAAAACCGCTTCAATGTATGTGTATGTATGTATATATATATATACATACACACACACACACATATATATATATATATATATATATATATATATATATATATATAGAGCTTGTTAAATTTCAAATAGGATTTTCTGTTTTAAATTATTGTGCATGTAGTTAAACCTTCCAGACATAAATAAAACTTTGCTTTTTACTTTGGATATTGTTCTTATGTTTTGTTATCTTCATCTCAATTAGAAATAGTCACCCGAATTTTTAAAAGCGTTTCTTAAAATCGTTAAAATAGAACATTGTATGTATTCTTGATCAGGGTTTGGTTAGAGTATCGTTACGATATACTTCAGTGTGTAAATGAATCCCTAGTCAATAGGCCAAACTTTAAACGATTGGCATGTTACTTTCATTTACTAATTTGTAAAATAATTGCAATAAACAACGGTTAACAAACTGTGTTTGCGGTCATACAATTTGATCATATTCAAAATTAAGTGCCTGATGTGGTTAGTAAGGCACGTTAGGTCGTATTTCAGTTTGTTTATTTAATGCCTGTGTGAAGTAATACGTCATGTCAGCAATTTAGATCGCTAATTTACATGTCCAATGCGAATGAATATTGGTTAATAATAAAAGCACAAAATTCTTGCTTAATTCTTTTAAACAAAAGATAACACATTAAGATTTTGCTTTTGTTTCATTATCAAGCAAAAGGAATGGCTTCCATTATTCTCGGCAAACATAACTATGACATTACGAGGTGACGTAAGATTCCATTTAAATTTGAACAAATTGTATTTTTTGTGGTACGATCAACTGATAAAAATAAAAACAAGCAAAGCATTTGAGGTGTAAACCACATTCTTCCAAAGATAAATCTCAGGCTCTCTCGATTTTAAACTTGAGTTTAAATTTGTTTATTGTCATGGCCCTTTTAAAACATGGTTTGTTTCAACGAGTTTAGAAACGTTGCTATTCTATGTTTCCTTATTATAATGGAGAACACATATTTTATTTTTCTTGTCCCATAAAGACTTAAGGGAATATTTAATTTAACTTTGGATGAAAAGCACGTTTCAAGGAATGATTTGATATAATGTATTTTGAATATATAAATGCAATTGTGGTATGATTTTTCACACATTACTTTTAAAATGATTAAATCATTAAACAAATATATTTTGTGATTATGGCCATTTGGAATAAATAGCATTAATGAATTTATTAGAAATTAACCAAAACACATTGCGACGGTTTCGAATCGGGGGAAGGAAGGGAGATAATGGATGATGGTTTTAATTAATTATGATTTAATAATATTTGTGAAATCAAATGAAGTTCTTCTTCTCTCCCACCACTGTCTCGATGCGTCGCTCTGCCACGACTAGCTTCTTGTAGCTGGATATTTTGTTACCTTTTCAGGTCAACGGGGGGAAATAGTCGGGAACTAGGGAGTATGTAAACAAAGTTCAAGACTGCTGATGATACTATTTATTTCCTTCTGCAAGTGGTTATCTGCAAAGGATCGCCTTTCTAAGTTCTATGGGACAGCATTTATTTATTGCTACCTCCCACCACACTAATTGTCTATCGTAGCATTCCCCTTCTTTGCATGTAGTTAGTTCAAAATGACTTTATACTTTATAATGAAATTTCACTCTCCCGAATCACAATTATCTACGCTTCAATATCACTCGACTCTTTCCTTTACTCAGGGATTGACCATTACTGCCCGATTCCTTCTCTCCACCTTGACGGCTCTACACTTACTGCCCTGTAGCTTCGGACCTCCCCATGGCCTTCATATTAACCTGATTTCCATTTCTCCCTTATGGTTCACTTACGTGTAGAAACCTGGCCTTTTTCACTTTCTATTCTCCAAAGGTTTCCTATTGTCCCCCCCCCCTTTTATGCTAACTAAAAATGAAAGTTAACAGAAGCTCTAGAGAGGCGACCCTTTCTTATACAAAGGATCAAATACAAAGACGACTCCTGGTCATCTGTTCTTTGTCTATTACACAAAACTTATTCACCCTCTCTATATTGCCTGGCATCTATTCTAAAAGGTCGGTTGCCAGACTTTCTCTTCTGTTACCCCCCCCCCCCCAAAAGTACACAATGCATAAATAACTTTACAACTAACATGTATATACATAAATTGTACACATTAACCTTAATAATACTTATAATATCTTTGATTATGTTAATACTTTATAATATGTTAATTAGGGACGTCATTCCATTGTTACAGCTTCAACATCTTTGACTTGGTTCAATTAATAGAACTACGGAGCAGAGATAATAGATATTGATTCCGGTTGTATCTGACATGGACTTTAAACTGGAAAATTGTGAGCTCATTTTAAGATAGAAACACTTTTAGATTTCTGGAACTGCAATGAAATGCAGTCACTTAGTTTTTGTGTTGTTTATAATACAAATTCTGTGCGTTGAACATGTCTAGCTATAATAGAATTCAAAAATTTTCAACTGCATCAATTGATGTGTAGAACAGAAAAACAATTTTAAAAAACGCTTCGTATGAAGCGATTGGTTTCGTTGGGTGTTACGATGATAATTTATGTTCTCTTTGATATCAAACTTTCTGTATTCGTTCATTTTACTTTAATTATGTAAAAATTCGACTGAATGGAGCAGAGGGACCATAGTAGTCGAATTAATGTTCAATTGTCGAGTATAGCAAATATTTTTAAATAATATTAATATACCTTAGATAATAAGACCTAAATTACCTGTCTTTTCCCTCTTGAAATGTTATACTTTTTTCTCCTTACGTAATGTGATTGTCACTCAATAATTGTTAGCCACAAGCAAATGTATAGGATGGTTATATTCATTAGCCACCTTGACTTTCAGTGTTCAAAGAGGTCGATCCAATCTCACCTATATTGGTAAAGTTACAGGAATCACGGAGCATAGCGCCATAACAACAAATAAAGTTAGTGCATAAACATGCGCTAACCCAACAATGGCGGAAAACTGATGCAGAATAGTATCTAATGACTCTAATAATAAATTGTTGCTACTAAAGTGACTAGCAAATAAAATGATTCAATAGATAACATATCTTCTATTTAAACAGTATATAAGGAACTACAAAAACAAAATGTTTGTTTGTCACACCTTTAGTTATTCAGATAAATGCACAAATTAGACGCAGTTGTGTTGAGAGCACTATTGAAACTTGTAATATGACCAGATGAACCCATTCTTACTCTATTCTCCACTGCAAAACATGTTTACTTGTGGAGAACATTAGCGGAAGCGCGATAGAGGTTCCGTCTTTGTTTGGATGGTTATTTGTGGTTTTCAGCGGGTGGCATTATCTTCTTGAAAGGAAGGCTAACTGGCAGGCGCCGTGAAGTCGTTTTGGGTGACATAACGTACATTCAGTAGTGGAGGCATTGTCTGCACCAGGTGCTGGTAACTTCCAAAGAGATCGCTCTCTTTCTAAACAGCTGAGGACTATCAATAATAGTTTGAGGACCACTAAGACAAAATTAAATACATTCTCTGGTCTTCACAAACAATAGACTTGAGCTATTGTGATCCTCAACAGTCCCGTTACTTTTTCCAAAATCTCTAAAAAGTGACTAACTATCCTCCGGACGTGTTCGTGCCTATTTTTAGGAGAATTTAGGAAGCTTTTAATGTAAACTTCCGTTGTACACTAAATTAGGAGGAACTTAAATTATAGACGGGGGAAAAGAAAAGAGAACAAGAAAACAAAAAATGAATCTATTAAACGCCACTGAATTTTGCGGAAATTTTACTTTAGTTTTACCTAAGCGATGTTCGAAACAGAGGAAAGGATGGTCCTTTTAGGTGCAGCTCGAAAAAGTCAAGCTCTCGCAAATCTGTGGTGCCTTTCTTTCGCATAATAGAGACACATTTTATCATCACAGGTCACGAACGACCCAAGGGGGTCTAAGACTAGGTTGCCGGGATTTTCTGAAGGTGCCACCTGCATGCTGTTGACCACGTTTCACCCTCCAGGGGTAGCTTTGAAAGGATATGTGCTCTATAGCTTAAGGTTTACTGCAGTATTAAAAATTACCTGCCATTGACACCGCGTCTACCCTAATGTATTTTATTAAAATAATTAAAAACAGTAATATTTATTCTTATTTGGTTTTCTATCTTTCAAAGATGTTTAATTACAGTTTAGGTCAATAGCAAACGTTGAAGGAGTTTGGAAGGTGGCTCGCGTGGGGGTGTGGATTTCAAACGTATTGAGTATGCCACATTGGTAGGCCAAAGTTTGAGGGAATTTAGGTGGCGGTTAGAATTGTGATGGTAGTTTGATTATATGCAGATAAGCTTACCACTAAATAACTTCTCTTATCGATCTACAGATATGATGTTGCTGGTTTTTGGGACTTGAAAGTGCCGAATTCAGTGAGGGGCATTAAAGGTAATGTGTTGACGAGAAAGAACACCTTGTTATCTGCCAGTTGACGTCGTTTATTCAATCGACAAATGCGTACCAGGGCTTTTCTCGTCGGACCGCAGTGATGAGACAGTTGGCAGACACGCGGAGCTATAATACTTAACAAGCAGTAGTTTTCTGACTGCTAAGAAAAAGCCCCGAGCAGAAGTGAAGCTCGAACATTGATGTTCCAATGCGAGTTCCCAGTGCTAAATTCTCTAAAAGGGCGATTTTATTTCCTTGAATACTAAATAAGACTCGCTTGACAACGAGATAGAGGGAAGCTGTATTATCCGCCACTGTGGATTTAGACATACTTATAGATTATCGGTGACATCATGCAATTCTCATATTATTGGCTAGTCAGGTTATCTGAACGTAACTCCACCGTTCAATTTCAATTTCTACCGTACGTTAGAGTTCAACGTACTTTAACGGTAGCACAGGTGTTGACAGCCTTCTTCTTTGCCAACATACCTGCAGCCCCCTTCCAATGAACAAAAGAAAGAATGTACTGTATTGTGTGCCAGAACAGTCCCTCTACTGTTCGAGAGAGAATTCCTGCTTTTCGTAACAGTTTTACACAAAGAACCCTTCACTTACAAATAAAATTTTATATATATTTTAATTAATTTCTCACAACTGATTGGGTACCAAGGACGGTATCAACGTTCACTATGCCTTTATTTTATCCACTTTTAATCCCTAGGTCATTATTTGTAAATAAAGGGATACAATTTCTAGCACGTTCAACCTACAATCCCAAGCGGCAAGGCGTACATAATTGAAAATGCCTGATATGTGATTCAGTTGAAACTTGAATGCCTAATGTAAGTATATAAAAGATTAGAATTTCCAGTATTGATTGCGGTTATTTATTTTGTATAACTACTTTTATTAATACACTTTACAATGGGTCAAGTGAACTAATTTTAATTACTTATTACAACAAAAGCGCGCCTATGGTGCCCCAGCAGTAAAAAATGAGCGTTAAACACAATTAAAAAGAAAAGTATGGGAAAATCACAGGTTATTAAGCAATTTAAACACTTGTTCTCTTGTCAATGAAATAGTTGTAAAAACGCTGAACTAGTTAAAGAAATATTACTACAATTTACTTCCTAACTTTTTAAATGGCGAAAATTCTGTTAAACCTGCTGAGTAAGAGCAAAGAATTTGGGTATGATATGTGCTTGTCACATCAATGTGAAGCAATAGAGCCAGTATCAGACATGAGTCATTTTCGAGGTCAGGCAGGTACTCAATATATGTATTTTCCGCTTACCATGCCTGTGCTCTTACCATCAGAGTATATTGTAACCTGGATCTCCAGGTTATGTTCTTGAAATTTTATCCTTAAAGAGACCTTCACCAGTTTTCATAACAAGGTTAATTTATAGTAATTGTGATATTTTCACACATCTGAGAGTTAGGTTTAAATTTGGAATCAGAGTCAGATAGAAAAATTTGAGGGCACGACCGGAGCTTAAACTACGGATATTCCGCTTGTCATTGCAATGCTGTCACCATCTGAGATACCGCGCCTTATCCGAACATAAACGCTGATGACCTGAGCTGTTAAAGAGCGTCCATAAATAAATAAATCCGAACATAGTCTAAAATCTCCTGTCTCTGAGCCTATCATATCATGAAGACTTCTAAGATTATTTAGTAATATAAAGTTAATCCTATCTTTTATTTTAACCGCTCTGTTCTGATACCAAACCTTAGCCTAAAACACGGTCTGTGTAAAGAAAAGAAGTAAAGAAGGAAAAAAAAAAAAAAGCAAGAAAAAAGGAATGTGAAACCATATTCATATCTTAAACAAATAAACGTTCTTTAATGCATAATGGTGATTGTCAACTTTGTAATGAATATTGATTTTTGACTATTCAAACTAATTTCAAACTAATGTTTACTGCTATTAGAATTCAGCATATACTGTAATGAATACTGATTGCATTATGTTATATCTAATTTATATTATTATTATTATTATTATTATTATTATTACTACTACTACTACTATTATTAAATTCTTTTTTCCCAGGTGCTTGGATTTTTTCCCATCCATTTGACGAGGACTTTATTTATCAGAACAAAACCGCCACCGGTGGCTGAGGTCGTTAAGGCGCGGATTCGTTAGCGGGAGGTCTGGGGTTCGAATCCCGCCAGGTCCGTTCTCCCTGGCTGATGTTTTTTCCAGGTTTTCCTCAGTTCTCATAACTGGCCAATGCCGGGGAGCTACCCTAAACTTTGGCCTGGGACGTTTCTTTCCTTAAAAAATTCTTTCCCAGTATATCATTTCATTTCATATATCACCAATGTTCACCGCCTGTCGTGCCTCAGTAGTAAAAACGGACGTTAAACAATCAAAAAAATTAGAACAGTAACATACATAAAAATTATATTTTTTATTAAAAATAAGGATATTTATTTTCGATGACGCACTCATCTCGCTACTCCCTCTCGGCACGACAGCCCTAGTAGGATCTAGGCTGGCTACAATTACGGCTGCATTCTCTATCTCTATTTTGCGACAACATGCAGGGAGGATTTGTGACCAGCATACCAACCCTGTCGGTAGGCTACCACGTGACTTCCGATCGAAGGATGCCTCTTTCTATTAGACTACTCTGCAATTGTTCTCACGAAGCTGAGTGGACTCCCTCCGTTCAGAACTCTCTAACTTAGAACATTTCTAAGTTATCTCTTTGTCAAAATCAGAAATTATTGATGATGTAGCACGGAACAGGACTTGAGGCCTTTTTTAATGGAACAACTGATATTACAGTTATCCAGTCGTTCATTCGTGTTGCGTTGATATGGTACGCGTGAGGAATTTGGTGCATTAGACTTTACTCAGTATAACAACTTTGTTACGTCTTTGGAATCTCATTTGGTACCGTTAAATGCTGACCAAGATAAATATGGAAGTGAAAGTATATACTTTATTGATTATTTATTAATTATAGAACCATTAGATATTTTAGGAATATGAGAAGTGGTACATATTCATTGTTTTTGCTCAATCTTTGATACGAAAGTAACAGTGACCACGCTGAAGAATAGCCATGTAACTCGTGACTGTTATTACTGTTCCACGAAAGCGATAAAAACAAATCTCGGGACTTGGTTATTAAGTATTGTCCTGCCTTTTTACCAGACCTTGGACGAATTTGATGCTTTTTTTAACTAACCAAAGGTTTACTCTGTCTTGTTTTAAATTCCCACACACTACGTATTACAGCAGTAAAGTTTTTCAAGCTGGTAAAGAGAGAGCTGCTTTATTTAAGGATAGATGTGCATTTTTATTTTATTGTTTTCCTTTACTATACATATATACATTTACCACTACAAAAAGAGAGACATTGCAATAAACTATTTTATGATAACATTGTCACACATTTTGTATAGTTTTATTACATTGCTATTAAAACAATTTAATATTACATAGCAACGTGTTTTGATAAATTGCTAAATTTTTATTTAAAAGAAATGAAAATGTTCCACATCTATTTTTAAATTTCTTAATTTCCATTCTTAAAAGCTCTTTAACTACAAAATTGCTCATTTTGCTGCCTTTCGTGTATCTACCGAGTATTTCCCTTTTGGTAGGGGAGATGGATTTGTTGTGAGAGAGTACTCCTCAATTATTAGGTCCCCCCACACAGTGGTTAAGGCCTATTTTTACTGCTGAGGCATCACAGGCGGTGGACAGTGAAATAAAAGGATTTGGGAAAGGATTTTTTTTAAAGAAGGAAATTTTCCAGGCCTAAGTTTAGGGTATCTCATCGGCACTTGTTATTTAGGAAAACCTGGAAAAAACCCCAGTCAAGAAGAACGATTTTGGAGAGATTCGAATCCCAGACCTCCCGCTCATGAGTCCGCGCCTTAACGGCCTCGGCCACCCGTGGCGGTTAGAATAGTCACGGAAGACCTTCAAACCAATAATTTTTAAAATATATTCCATTCCCTAGACTTAGATGTAAGTCAATATATTTGGGATTTCTTCAGGGGTAAATTAATAATCATCTACACTCCCTACTAACTACAGAAAACTGTGAAGTATTGTTCAGTAATATATATCAATAACAAATATATTATTGGGCTCGAACTATCTCTAAGAGATGTCCAGTTGTGGAATTACAACTCGTAACAATAAAATTGTTAAAATGTTATGGCTATATTTATAACTAAAGAATAGGTACTATTGTTAAAACTGCAATATTTTTCAGTTTTAGTTGTCCATACCCATGTCTTTCATTGTCTGAATGAATTGTTTCAATTTTTAATCAAGAGAATATTCCATAAATTGTTTATGATACAAAATGTTAGGAAATCGCCATAAACTATATTTTGTTCTAGGACCGTGACGCGCTATAGCAGATGTGTCATTTTTTTCTAATTTGACGATAAGTAAATTATATAAAAATACAATGAAATGCAATTAAAATATTTTCAAATGCTTTTGAGTCAATTAAAATCTCTCTATGTGTGAAGAGTAGTAAGGAATTTGGTGATTAAATTGACGGAAACATTTGCCCCCTCTCCCAAAGATCAATTCACTCATCTGTTACATCCATGTGAGCTTTAAAGGGGCAATGCTCTTCAAATACTGCATTGCCTTGGTAGTAGTACAAGCCCTATACGAAATAAAATTTTAATAGAAAGGAAGAAATAACAAAAGTCAGATAATAATTAATGGATAATCAACGTTGCTTACACATACCTTGTTTATTTCCTGCATTGTGACATTGACTGTTCCTGTAGAAATAAAAGTTTTGTATTTGGAAAAATGTTCTTCGCAAAAGAATATTAATACGTATAATAAAATGACTTTAAAAGTAAGACTAAATTTCGTACTTTTAATGCCGATTTAAAGAGATACTAAATATAATTTAGGTATAATGCTTCTTAAATAGTTCTATACTCCAATCCATGGTGTTTTAATTGCATTCCAATAATTGTCATTTTCTGAAGTACATTCAACCGTTTGAAATTAATTCAGGTATGAATTTTTCTAGCCCCGACTTAATTTTTCCATTGAAAATCTATCTCGTAAAATTTATATAGCAGTCCGTATTGTAGTATATACCTCTTAATCTAAACAAAAATATCTGTATTTCGACAAATAAAATGCTTGGAATCTTTTGTTAGCCAAATATATCTCGTAAATTCTTAGTCACAGGAGTGAGTGAGTGAGTGAGTGAGTGAGTGAGTGAGTGAGTGAGTGAATGAGTTTGTAAGTAAGTTCTTATGAATAAATGAGCGTATTTTATTCAAATTAACCTGCACACTAATGCCTTTGTAACCATCTCACTGGCCCAAGGGTATGTGCCTTTCTTAACACACAAAATGTAATTACATAAATAAGTAAATAAGTCATACTGCATTGCTTAAACGCAGTTAAAATAACAATGATAATAATAGTGATGATGATGAAGAAGAAGATGATGATGATGATGATGATAATAATCATAATCATCATCATAATAATGATGATGATGATGATGATGATAATAATAATAATAATAATAATAATGGTAAAATCTCAATTTTAGCTATCGTCTGTACATACATTTTAATTCAGTTTAGTTCTCTGGCCCCTCCACCCAATTTTCAGCCTTTTCAGACCTGAGCTGTCTTACCTTCGACATGAATTTGTCTACCGGCTATTCCCCTCCTGCCAGCAGAGCCCAGCATGCCCCTTGCCCTCTGTTAGGGTCAGTAAAGGAAGGCGGCAGGCACTTTTTCTCAACATCTCCGTGCTGCTACAGTTCGCTAGGATGTGCGACCTGATTCTTTCTCTCCACATAAAGGGCAAATAACTCAATACATTTTCACCTGAGATTCTGATCTGCCGCCATGCTTCAAGTCCAAATCACGCGAGTCCCTCTTTAATGAACCTGGCCCCTGTTTTGACTTACTGCTCATCCTCCACCCATATTTAAACCCCGTTTGCACTTCCACATTTTCTCCCCACATTGCGCAATTGTAAGCTGCCTGTCTATATCCTTCAGACGGTAGCTGACCTATCCATATACTTATCCTATTACCTTGGCCAGCTTGCCAAATATTTCCCAACTCCATGATTTCTATCCCCTTTCTCGCTTTGAAGGTCTATGTCTTATTCCCTTCCAACTTAAGTTGCTCCTTGAAGCAGATCGCGCTAATTAACGATTAAGCTCCTAGAATAATTTTCAGCTATTATATTTCATTGGTGGGCCGCATTGGAATTCCGCGCACACGCAAGGGCAGTATCGCGCGGATTGTATTATACTGAATGATGAAGGTAAAGAGGGATGAGATGATGCAGCAACGGCGAAACCAGTAGCTGGAGAACCCCGCGAAAAACTGCTCGGGTGCCGCTTCATCCATCATAAATCCCAAATTTGACCACCGGCTTGTCTCGGTGAGAGGGGAGTGGTCTAACCATTTGGCCACAATAACGCCATGCAAGAAACTTATATTCCCTGCCTACATTTATATAAATAACATGCAAATACTATTCCCTGATTATATATGTAGGTTTAGAGGGATTTTTGGTGGGGGGGAGTTATCTTATTCGATGCAAGAAATTCAATTTATTGTCTGCATATTTCTTTATTAATAAATTTTAATATTTTTCTTTCTTCGGTTTGTTAAACTAATGGATTAAATTATACACTTTCAATAAATGTGTACACCAAGTAAATAAGAAGGAAACATGTCTCTTTTTTAAGTTTAAATCCCTGGAATGTGATCTGAAAACGGAGCGGAGAAAGTTTTTATTTTTTCAAAAAAAAAAAATTTTTCCCCTAAGTCTACAAAAAGTAAAACTATTATATTTAAAAGGTGGCGGAAACTTTATTCCATTTTACACTGCTATAAGCTTCAACTCAAATTACATAAGCTCTCAGTACTTTTCTTTGAATGTATTGCTTAAGATGCCACAATCTACATGCATTGGGAGAAGCGTAAAAACCTGCAAGCGTCATTTCCAATATTTGAGGTACGCATTTGTTGAAATGACTGCTAGTATTTCTATACAAAGCGACTTTATGCTTTTCTCCTTGCATATGTCACTAAAACAATCAGAGAAGAAAATTGCTATGAAATGTGCCTTATGAAGCATGGAAAAGTGTCTCAAAGATACTTGGCTAAACTTTATGAACCTTCAACAACACAAACAAGCTTTAACCAACCAATCGGAAAAAAATAATAGACATTTGAAATCCAAAAGGCTCCATATCTGTTTACCAGAAAATAAATCAACGCTAAACGAAATAATATGACCGGAATTTTCAGTCTAAAAAAATAAATAGAAATAAAAACAAATCTCGAACGTGAAAAGTGCAAAGTGTCTCAAGCTGATACACACTGTGAGGGGAAAAAAAAATAAAATATGTATTTTGAGCTACTACTGTGAGAAATGTGTGCGATAATTCAGTGTCATCGTTGTGAGCCATGGGGGAAAGGAAAGAGATATATTTTGTGTGCTTTAGATGTTTACAACTTGTACTGGGGGAATTATTTTTTAAAAAAGAGTATTGTGAATAATATACTATTAATTAATCTGCAGTGTTTGGGTAAAATGCTCATAAACTAACAAATAAAGTGTTTGTGCAGGATTATTCATATTTTTAAAGGAGTTGTATCAGGTTTACTTAGCCTCAATCCTAAGGTAAAATAATTCTAAGGGATATAATAATAATAATAATAATAATAATAATAATAATAGTTATTATATTAGTTCATAAGCTATACTTTATTGCATGAGTAAATATTAAGAAACGAACGAAGCGAGTTTTATATTTTTAATAATGCATATTTGTATAAAGTTATAAACGTGATTCATACACGCTTTTGTATACCAGACTTATAATATAATATTCATAAAATAAATTAATATTAATGTCGATTTTATGATAGATTATTTTGAAGTGTACTAGGTTATTGTATCGATGGATATTATTTAGTTCGATTGGCTATTATGGACGCTCTGTAACATCGTAGGTCATCAGTGTTTAGCAAAGGTGAATTTACTACAAAAAAAAAAAACACACACACAAAAACACGCGCGCACGCACGCACACACCCTTGAAAGGGCTGAATTGCCTTTAATGCCCGGAAAAATCTTATGGTGGATAAACAGTAGTAAAAATTCTATTTCAGAAACTTTAGTGTTGGCATATATTTCAGAACAGAATAGTATTATCAGCTGTTTATTTATTTGGTAGCTAATATTAACTTATTCAATTTTATTGATTCTGAAATGAAGTTGAATGATTTTGTTTTCAGTAATGGATAAATAGTTGTCTTAATATTATCGCAACTAAAATTAAATTTATGACAGCATAAAACAATTTAATTACTTGTTTCTGTAGTAATTTTACGTAATTATTATGAATTTTAGCAACGAATTTTACAAAAAATAAAGAAATTTATATTTCTGGTATAAAAATCCGAAGAGAATGCTCCAATACAGATATTATTATACGTGTAAGAAATGTGCTTTACATATTTCTGATATGGTGTTAAGTTTTATGTATTATAATGTATAGAGCATAACATTTCACGTAACTTGCGGAAGTGCTAGAAAAGTTGACAATATACCGAGAGTGTCAAAAAATGTATACACACTTTCACAGAAGATATTTATTTAATATATTTCAAAGTTGAACCAAAAAACAACAGTAATGTGTAGTATGATGTTCTGTAAACAGATGTGACTCACTACATTATGATAGCGTTGCTACCTGACCGGTAAATCAACAATGAACAAATGAAGCCAAGATTATATGATGTTCTGTAAACAGATGTGACTCATTACGTTGTCCTGACGTTTCTACAACAAAATGGAGCCAAGATTATCGTTTGAACAGCGCAAGCAATTTTGAAGTGGTATTGGAAAACTGAGAATGCTGTTGAAGTTCAAAGGCAATGGAGACGTCTGTACAGAACAGAACCGCCGGTGGACTTCTACATATGGGGAACTGCTAAGGATGTTGTATACTGTAGAAAACCAGTTATACTGGCAGCACTTCGGAAAGAAATTGAAACGGCATGTACTGCAATCGCTGAGGACATTTTCGCAAACGTTGCTTAATCATTAGTTCAACGTACTCAGAAGAGTGTCGACGCCGATGGTGGGCATTTTGAGCAACTGCAGTAACTGTAAACGTCTAAGATAAATAGTGCTCATCATTTTCAGTTTGTGTGAATTCAGTTTTGTTTTGTTCACACATTTTTTTCTTTGTTTGAAGTGTGTATACATTTTGGCACCCTCTGTAAAACATAACTTAAACTCAAAAAATACTATTATTGTGTCCTTTTAAGGATGTTTGGAAAAGCACAGGAAAAACGAACAAAAGTCTAAAACAAATAACAGAATTATGTTTCTGAAACATAAAGGAACTAGCGTGAACTAAAAGGTAAGTGCATAATTTCAAGTATCTCTCCTGTAACAATATGAAAGAACACATGATTTATGAGCCATACAAAACATATTCTAAATATTCTGATGGACAAGAAATATGGGAAAATGTATAATAAAGTTGTTTGATTTGTTATGTCGTAGAGTGTGATTATTTCGTCCAAAGGAACTTAAAGCTCTTTCATTCCTTCTGATATAATATAAACACTCAGAATTTTTCTCTTTATTTTCCAAATGCATTTTTTACGGTTTTTTACGCTTTTCGTTTTATGCGGACAAAGAAAATATATAACTATCAATTGCAGTTACATGAGTGTGAAGTATATATTCATGTATGTTTTCAGGTTTTTCAATACGAAAATCAGAAGCACGAATGCCGTTTCAAAACGCGCGATGCAGAATTTGCAGCATTTCAATGTGCACCTGCTCTCTTTTGTGTAGCGTTCAAAAGACTTCTACATGGCTTAACGAAATATTCATTCATTTCCTCTACCCTCATTTGGTTCTCTCCGTGTGGTCATTGTTTGACAGCGAAACAAAAAATAAGTTGTGATCTGGTTAGTTTTCTATACATGGCAGTTCCAGCTTCAAAACAACAGTTCCCTTGTAGTCTGCAGTTGGTTTGGAACTTGTTAAAATGCTATACAAGCTTTGAGGAAACTAATTTCAATTTTTGTTCCCTTTTCTGCCGCCTATAACAAAAGTGCAAAGTTATATTGGTTTTTAATGTTACACGTAATCATTTTTATTGAAAAAACTAATTTTTATATTACATTTTAAAGGTCCTTCAGTTTAACTCTAGTAATATTTATAAATTTACCAAACAGCATTTTTAACCATAGTTATGTATATATTATATTTCGAAGTAAATATTTAAAAAGATACACCTATTTTCTTCAAAATGCAAATTGGTCTTTTTGTTCAGTGTTGTGATTATATAGTAAAATAGTTTTTTGGTTACCCTGTGAAAACTCTGTATGGGGTTTTAAAGCTTAAAAAAGATCATTCTAAGTGTTTATTTAAGACTTTTATGATTTCGGATAGTAAATAAAGTTTCTTGAACTGATAGAATATTATTTTTTTAGAAATATGAAACATTTTAGAATATTAGCTGGAATACTAATGCATATAATGTTATTGTTAATTTTCGTGTTTTCATTCCTTTCCCTTTTTGCAGGATTTTTACAGCTCTCACATTTAAAAAAAAATCGTCCTATGTTATATTTTTAACGTGAAAAGTATATGTACGGCTAAAGTTTAACTAAATATATACGTTTATTTTTCGATAAAATTTCCATAAATTCTAATATTTGGTATCTCTAAAAGAAAGAAAAATTACAATGGATCTTACTGATAAAAAATCAGCAACATTTTAACACTCTTGAACTATGATGATGTAGATTTGAGCCAACAAGTTGAAGATATCGTCCTTCAACAATGCTATTGTTTAAAATTAAATGAGTTTATTTGTACTAGAATTATATTAGAAAGAACATAATTTTTAAATAGATATCATCAAAGCTTCTGAACCTGGTAATAGGATTTCAAATTCACTTAAAAATATGAAACTTAAGTCTTGTCACAGCTGTTCTTCAGGCTTAATTGCATACGCCCATGAAATGGTTGGTTTTGCTCTATTTAAAGAACAAATAGGAACGAAATTTAGGTCACAGGTTCTTAAGATTGGACGTTTAGCTTAAGATTGGCAAGTTGGGTGATCAGGAAGAGCTCGGAAGGGGGCAGCTTGGAAAATTAACTAGAGCGGACGTGACTCGGTAGCTGAGGATAAAACCAATACGCCTCAGGAATAATGCATACTCCAGGAGAAATATCCTTAAGGTTTGGAGATGCTAGAGAATGAAGTCTTTTCATCAGCGGTAACGAGTTCAGCATCTTGACTTGGGGACATGCAATTCTAAAGAAACTCCCTGGTGCTTTAAAGCAAACTTAAAACTGAGAGAACAGCCGCAACTGGGCGGAAAGAAATCTATAAAACCATCAGAGCTGCGATGCAATGGACAGCGCTGTCAAGTATCGACTGTCATTTGATATCGGATTACTGTTCAAGGCATGCTGAGTTATAGAGTCCTCAGCCGTTATTATAAAAAAACAAGCAACATGAACTGCAGCCTTACGCTATATGTTTTAAGATACTTTTAAAATTAGAAATGTATAATAAACTAGCTATAAATAATTTGGGCGGCATTTTGAGATATTTACAATTAATATTCACCAACAAAGCAATGAGATAATTAACCACGAGATAAAATACTGCAAATATTACCATTAGTGATGAGCAACAATGGGAATTGCATTATATAATCCTATTTATTTTTAGGTCTCCTCTTCCACGGTACCAATTCAAAAATTACACTAAGTTATAGTGAGAATATTAACAACATAACATTTACAATACTCGTACACATTAAAACCAATGTAAAATATGACGTAGATAAATAAATGCATGCTAATACATAAATGTAAATAACGAAACATGTTAACTTAAGAATAAAAAGGAAAAAAAAAAAATAAAATAAAGTAATGAGATACAACAAGCACCAACAATGACAATGTGAACATATGCAAATTCTGAAAGTGGAAGTAAATTTACGAGCAAAAGATAAAATTAAAAAACCCTAATAATACTATAAAGTAGATATGAGCATTTATGATATAATAACAATGAATAGTTCTACAGCAGGATAAAACAAATACCTGCGCTGTAACACAAGCAATATAATTCTAGAGTTTTCGATTATTTGTAATATTTTTAAACAATTTCTTATGAAATGCTTCTAAAGGTTGGCAGTCTCTGTCACCCCGTTGTTGTATAATGAAAGAAAGAAATGTATGTGAAAATAAACAAACTTTTCGATAATTATATAGATGCTTTTATTTAAATATAGAAATAGAACTAATTTAAGCATATAAAAATCGATATATAGTTAAACATATTACTTTATGCTAGTGGTGTAACATTAATACAAAAAATCTACAATGATCAGTACACAGACAAATTATAAAAATTAAGTAGGGATTATAGTTAAATGAATTCACACACAGAAAACAAAATATATGTAGATAATTATGTAGAAAATAAATTAAATATATTTCAACAAATTAATGAAACAAACTAGAATAAGATATGAAAAGAAACAAATTTTTAACTTCATATAAGGATGGCTTTCCCAGTGCTAATGCATGCTAATATAAAACTAAAAGATAAATTAATAAAGAACACAAGAAAAATATTGACAAACATGGAACAAATATTAACCTTTAGGGCTGAAAGAGACTTTTGGATGTAACTGACAATTCCAGTTCTTCTCCGTATGAGATTTAAATACGTCACTGAATGAACAGAAACGTCCATGCTTAAGTTAGTTACTAAACAAACTTGGCTTTTCAAAAGGAGGAAGTCCATGCTAAAGTTAGTTACAAAGCAAACTTGACTCTACCAAAGGTAAGAAATCTTAGAGATGCACTCTAAATCGGATTGGTAAAAGCCAGATTTGCTAAAGTTTATATGGAGATGAAAGTAAGGGCAAAGTCACTGAAAATAATAAGATAAAACAAGACAAGAAAAATGTGGTAATATTATAAAAATCTAAGACAATCAGAACATATTTTATAATTTTTATTATTGTTCTTGCCTTTTTATGTTTTATATTTTTCTGTACATGATTGTTTTTATAAAACAAGTTAATTATATTATAAATGGTACAATAAATTTAAAATTGTTCTGATTAAATTTCTCTCTTTGTCATGTGTTAATATCTTTATAAGATTTCTTTGCTTATATACTCCTCTAATTCCGAATAAAAGAAAAATAATTTACCTAAATAGTGTTTAATAATGTTTTTGTTACTAAATTAAAGCAAAAAGGCGAAACAGCTTTACTTTAACAAAGGGACGCTTTTTAAAATTAAACGCTCGGTTTTCTGCATCTTAGGAAAATTTCATTCAACACTAATTTAATTTGAGATGTCTTAATATCACAGGGTTGTCCCAAATAAAGCATGAAGCGTAAAGGATACTAACAAGTAAATTTCAATATAGACAACACTAAATGAAAATTTAAAAATTCAAAATCTACATGTAACGTTCTGGAAATTTTCATATGTATATAATATAATATAAAATAAAAATAAATTGAGCGGATAAATTTAATAACTAAAGTCCAGTAAAAATCACAAATCCTAACCAATACTTTTAGTTCTAATAGTTATCACAATTTTTTCCATTATTTTTAATATTTTCTTTTAAAAATAAACGCAAAAATGAATATACTTATGCACATAAGAAGCAAAGTTTAGAACCATTGGCATTCGTGTTCACGTTTTTTGTAAGCATTTGAGTGCTTTTGATAAAAAGCACCACATGGAACTCATTACGTGCTGGAAAAATAAACAAAAAAGCAACGAAGGAAAGAAATGCTCCTCTTTATTTGAGACCACAATCTAATAATGTGATATTAAACTTTTTACCATACAGAGTATTGCAATACGTCTAAACTTATGAAACTAAAGTTTTTTAAAAAATAATCTTTATGATAATTTAAATACATTAATTATTTGAAGCTTACGACAGTCCTGCTGGCTTGCTTGTGCTATAGTAATTAACTTTTTCATCAACATCATCACCTATAATAAATTTAAAAAATTAAAAAAAATTAAACTTGGAAAATAAACTTAATCACGCATATATCAACGAAACGTCACCTATATACGATTTATTTACAACACAAGTAAATAAAAACCGCCTTACAAAAGCAAAGTATATAGCAAGTAAGAGAGGAACAAAGCTTGAGAAGATCTGCAAAGGAAATAAAAGTGATAGATATCTGGAAAGGAAAGCGTTACGTAACACTAAAGCTGTAATGTGATTTACAGTTCTCGACTTACATTCTGATTTCAATTAGCGTAATTTCTTTTTCTCTTCCCCTAATGTGAAGTTGCCGTTCTTCCCGTTCTTATGATATTATTATAAATTTTTCCATTATCCAAGCAGAAGCTCTTTGGAGCCAATACTACTCGTGATAGGACTATATGGCATTATAGTTCTCCTCTGTTTCTTTCATCACAAATGAAGTACGAACTTATTACGTTTTTGCACACCTTTATTATTTTTATTATATTTCGGCTTTCTCTAGATCATTTTCTGCTTTAAAATTCTATGTCTCAGTCCTATTGGTACTTTTTCGCTTTTTTTGAAAATCGTCTCCCTAAGACTATGCACAAAGGTTATGGTTTCTTGATTTTCAAA
This sequence comes from Metallyticus violacea, assembly GCA_030762175.1. Lineage (NCBI taxonomy): Eukaryota > Metazoa > Arthropoda > Insecta > Mantodea > Metallyticidae > Metallyticus > Metallyticus violacea. The sequence continues at coordinate 47,637,464 of CM060843.1, forward strand.
AGTCAACGCTTTTCAGATCGTCTTGTCTTTCATTATTTTTTTTTCTTTCAAGTGGTAAATATTCAAAACTTCCTTTTGGAAAATATTCTTCTGTTTTGTATGGATCAGTGAATTTTGATTTTTTTTTTAATTTATTAATTATTGATCACCTAAATTTTGCCTATGCTCTCACAGCTAATATCTTATAATGAAAACCATCACTTAAGATATACTGTAGAAGAGAGCAATTTCGAAGTAATAGAAATATTCAATAAGAAACTGGCATGAAATGTTAAGACACTAACATAATTAGAAACATATCAGTCTCTGAAAATAATTTCCCTGCGATTGTCAGTATTCGACGTTATGTATAATAAAAAAAATGGCAGCCAGAAAATAACTGTGCCAATATTCTGTGCGCTTTTAATTAGAGAGAGGAAGACAAACAGATAGACAGAGAGAGAGATAAATAATAACAAACAAATTCAGATGTTTGAAGGAAAATACAACAAGCTTATTAATGAATAACCTTTAAAAATCTTTATTTTACCCTCGAAATGAAAATTATATTACACAATTATATATGCGTGTATATATATATATATTATTTGAATTTGTTCCATATCTAGAAATTAAAATGACGATAAAGAAATTTAATTATTTAAATGTATATTAAAGAGAGCTTACGAATAAAATCACATCAAGAGGAATTTAAAATTTTAAGAAGCATTGTTTTCTGAAATAACAACTAAGAAATGCACTACTCTTTTCAGACAAAATAATTATACGAGAATTGTACAGGAAAATTAAGATTGGTATAAATTCTAATAAGAAAGAAAAAAAAAACTATGCTATGAGTGTTGGAATTTACGTTTGAGGTAAAAGTTATAAGGAAAAATATAACACGCTTTCTTCAAATGGGAAATTAAATTTACAAGAAACATACAATTTTTTATCATAGGAGATCTACAACATCGTAATCTAAGACTTCGTTAAGGCTTTTCGGAAATGTTGCGACAAGAGACACGCAAATATCAAATACTCAAGCTTATAACTTTCCACAATTATATATCGTTTCTTCAAATCCTCCTTTTCTTGCTCTTGGGATCGAACAATCCAATTTCGGACACAATCCTGTAATGTATCGACTGCAATGGAGATGTCGAGAATAAAACGACCAGATTCCACATCCCCACCATAGTCATTTCGTTATATTTGATGAGTAAGACATAATGTTAACTGTATCACGCTCTGTGCAATGCTGGTTTAGCGCGGCAGTGCCTATCTTTGTTGTGTACCAAAAGGCACATTTACTAATCACTCGTAGTTGTGAAGTCAGAAGTGAATTACGTTTGTAATGCGGTACGTGTCTAGCCTTTTTAAAACCGGTCTTCATTTTTCCGTAAAAGTACAGTCGTGAATCAGTCAGTTGCCCAGTATGTGTCATTCAGCCACCTCTAAACTGTTCACAACTGTAAGTAAAGCGTCAAAAAGTTAATATAAAGACAATCCGTTATTCAGTCAGTTTTCCTATCCTCCACGCGACTGAATTTTATCTGCACGCTTTACCTACTTTTATGTTTTTATTTCGTGTTTCAGTACATCAACCATACTTCCAGTGCTCAATGTTCAGCTAACATTACGATAATATGGCCTTATGTTCAAACTTTGCACAGCAGTATATTTGAATAAGAATAAACGACAAGAGACTTTCGAAAAAATCATCCAAAACTAAAATGAGATTTTGGAGAATTATTTCGACCGTTCGGCTAATTTTTTCTCTGCGAATTTATTTCCCAACATTTATACTATTGTACAAAACTTCACGGCTTGCAAAAACGCTCTCTGTGACATTTCTTTTTGTGTCTTTAATTCTGTCATTCTATGTTTTACTTCCATATAATATCCAAAATATAGCGACCATATCATAAAAACTGAATTGTATTTCCTCTGTAGTTTTCTTTTTCAGCTCTCTATATATACGGATTGAGGTTTGTGAGTTTTATGGCAAACTTCATCTTGCACTTGATCTTTATCCTTAGACATTCATGTGGGTCCTAGAGGTGTAGTGGTAACCATACTTACCTTCTAAACTCAAGATCGGGGGTTCTAACCCGGCCAGAATCGATTACTTTTTTGGGGCGTAAAAACTAAAGTATGGCTTCCTTCGGAAGATAAGCAAAGCCGTGGATCCCGTGTCGTACATTCACGGCACAATAAAGAAACTCAAACCTGAAAGAAGAGGTCTCTGAGCAAAATTTGTCGGCCGTTTCACGCTCTGGATGGAATGGGACATTGATAACCTGAGATGTTAAACAGCGTTCGTAAATAAAACAAATCAACAATTTTTTAGACATCTATAACAGTTTTTGATCGAATGAAATTTCTTTCTTTGCATGCCCTCTTTAAAGGTGTGTTTTTAGTGAATCTGACTTTTTAAGATAAAAGTATTTGTAAAGTATTCATTTTTCCTAATGTATAATCACGTAAAAGAAATATGGTTATAACTTGGATATTTGAATATGACTTCTCTAGGGCCTTTCTGTTTTCCTTTAATAATGATTATAATACTTTCGTAGTAGTTTTTTGTAGTTTTGATGTATTTAAGGTTATATTGACCATAAACACTTTCATTATCTCTTAAGAATAAAAAGTAAAAAATTTGAGCAACAGCAAGCGCTTTTGTGTCATTGAAGTCACATGTAGAAACTGTGTCGTCTTTAACTATCTCGATCAGCACTAGCTGTATCATTTCATTTATCTGTGCTGTATGCTTACTCCGGCTTATCAGTAAAAACAGAGACCACAGTAAAAGGAGAAAAGCAGATTAAGTTCTTAAGAACGAGACGGACAATGAGGTAAGACAAGAAAGGTAGCATATAACGACAAATACTCCTCAATGCGCACCTTGTTCGCCGATTTCATTAACCGCGCCAACTGTTTCTGAAGTTCCGAGTCATTGTTAATCATACAACCTAGCCTAATGTTATATCGAGGAAGTAATTTAACTTTCCATTACAAATACTAAAATTAAATTGGTTTATTCTGAATTACCACCTTTATTAATAGTGCCGTAGTTGCTTTATTTTATATTTATAACTTAATAAGTTCTCATACTATAATTCGTTTAGATAATCCGCAACCGCGCACTATACTATCCCGCTGAATGTCGACAACCATCCTACTGTTGGTGTTTAGTAAAACAGAGTAGATAAGCCTCTCTTCTGGACCCTACGTTCGCGGATTCAAATCCGGTCTGAGTCTTTTTCAGGCCATAAAAATCCTCCCGGAGAGATTTTAGCCATAAATATTTTGTTATACATTTACGGCACGTTAAATAACTCCATACTTGGAAAATAAACCACTGGACAACATTATGGGCCGTTTCATCTTAAAGAAATATATTAGATCTCTCTCAAATGGAGTTGAAGGTGATGTGCTAATTGATGTCCCTCTGCCATCTGTCGGGAAATAAGTATACTTTAAATACTCCTTGATAATTGAAACCTCCCTCATGGAAGGCGCTCGTGTTCCAGGATGGAACTGGGATATTATGGTCTGTCCATAAAAGCATGTGGCGGAAATAATTTTGATTCATGCGTCCTTCTATTTTTTTATGTTACTTACCTATAATGTGAAGGAATACTTTTAATATGTACATAAAAGATATTTAGGTTTGCATTTTATCAACAAATAATGTGTTTTATGAAATAATACGAGTACAACAGACATGAAGTTATAAAAATAACACCTGAGCGTACATGTGTTTCATGTGGCGATACACTCTAGAGCCAATAGCAACAAAGGAGAGGAAAAAAACGCGGGAAACGCGGAATAAAATGTTACTATACGGTTACGATGGACAGATTATAACTAATAGATGCCGCAACGAGGCTGAGTTAGTGGAATATTTTATAGGTATAAAAGATATATATGGGACTTTTAGGTACATGAGTGGTTTTTAAAATAAAATGTATTTTACAAATCTAGACCTGTGCTTCATATGTTAAAACAGTACTTAATACTTTTTATTTCACAAATATTGCCATTAAATTGTTTCATTATTTTCTTTTGTTTTCTTTTTCTCGCGCGTTCTTGATTAATAAAAGTATATGGTATTCGATTCTAGACCAATACTGTCACTCAAGTTCAGTTATCAGACAGCCGGACGTACTGCGATATGTAAAACAAGACTGAAATAAATGGATGGCTCAATAAAATACTGATATATTATCTTCCATCAAGAACAGAAGCATGTAGAAATCTTGGACTTTAAAGGATAATATCTAATTTCAATTATGATCTGCCTAGACTTAAATCACTAAGTACTTGACAAGTTTACAAATTAAATTACTGACCAAATTATGCAATTAGGGGCTCGCACTATTTAGATTCGGCGCATGGCGGATGACTAAAGTAACAGACAGAGAGGGTACGCGAATCTGCCATATATATACGGAGAAAGAATCTTGGGAACATATTCTGGCGTACTGCAAGGGAACGGAAGAATAGTGAAAGAGATATCTACCGATCCTGTTTGTTAAATGAGAGAGAGGGCAGTGCTGGACTTTGCTGGCAGATAGAAAGGAGAAGGAATTTTTAAACAAAGTGACAGCTCAAATAGGAAGAGGTAGACAACCGGAAAGGTGATTAGCAGAACATGATTCACCATATTTTTTGTACATATATTTGGGGGAGTGTAAGTTATTTATTTTTGTACTTTTTATTTTCTTTTTTGCTTACTTTATTTGTGTATTAAAAAGTTATATATCGCTTTTTACAATTTTGTGCATTTCCTAGCGCATTGGGAAAACACATACCATCCCAGGACCAGTGCGCCAGGGATATGTTGAATTTGTAACAAATTAATTTGTAAATAAATACACCACCACCACTTGAATTACTGTCAATGACAAAAATATGAAACTAAGTAAAGCCATTATCAGACCCTACCAGGAAATAAGTAACATGTATAAACACAGATTTTTGTCAGCGGCGGTTTCTGTAGTAATGCTTTGTTACCATAGAAAAACAATGTCTCTGTAGGAGACTTATATGCTCCTCTGATATTTGTATTTGCGGTTATGAACTGTAGGGAATTTGGTTTGCAGTCGCGGTGCAAACCAATATCTCGGTAAGTGTGTGGATTATTTTGATCGTTGAAAGGCAACAGTAGGAGAAACCTTCTTCTCATAAAAGTTATTATATATTATACACCATCTAAAACGTCACCTCTCTCTCTTGCAATTCCAGGAAATATTGTCTTTAATTTTATACAGATTGATTGTTGCTGCGTTACAAAATTCAATAAAATACTTTAAAAGACTATTAGATAATGATAGTGAAACCGTATTAATGACAACACAGTCATTATAAGCGAAAATCAGTCGTTTCTCGTTTTGTTAGCGCTAAACTGTTGCTGAATAGCAAGCAAGTGCAATGCATTTTCGTGCCAATTGATGGAAGTAGTTGCTATATTTAATTTAGTGTTAAGTGAATGTACAGAAGATTTATACCATATACAGCTTACATTATGTAGATTCCAAACTTCAATCAAAAGGTAATTGTTGAGTTTGTTGGCATGAAAATCAAGAAAACTTATATTTAGTTTAGTTTAAATACATGCGTAACTACGATATTTGTATTAATTTTTATTTATTTCTTTTTTGTGTATGTTTAGACATTACAACATGTGTGAGTGTTACTTCTAGATAAGGTTTTAGAAGTTTGGTCTCTGTATTCAATAGCAGCAGTAGCAGTACCACCAGTAAAACTGTGCACCCCACATTTATGTTGCCGCGGATTGCCGATGAAATATGTTATGTACAAAATTAGTGTTGTAACAAGAGGATCTGATATTGCCAATAAATTCACAAACATAGCGAGAGAATTTATCTGGAAAGCTCAGACCCTCGAGTGATATTTATTAGGAGTATTTCATCAATAAAGTAAGAATTTAAATATAATTCCCACAAAAAGTGATTTACAACATTATAATATTGTATATTTGTGTTATGATTACTTTACCATTATAAGCCATTTTGCAATAGATCAATTGTCAGTACTATTATGGGAAGAACCAAACACGAGTTTAGGACTATTTCATGAATAGAACAAAAATAAAAGTAATATATAATTGAAATTTGCAAGAATATTAATATATTTGCTTTCTAAACCCAAGATCGCGGTTTCAACCCGGCGAGATTTTTTGATTTATTTATGGACGCTCTTTAACATCTCAGGTCATCAGCGTTCAACCCGGCGAGGATCTTGGATTTTTCGGGGTGTAAAACTCTGAGTTGACTTCCTTCGGAAGTTCGTTATCGTACATTTACGGCACGAAAAAGAACCTCAAGCCTGAAAGAAAAGATCTCTGAGCAAAATTTGTCGGCCGTTTCACGCCCTGATTAGAATAGGACGCTGATGACCTGAGATGTTAAAGAGCGTCCGTAAATAAACCAAATCAACAACAGAATATTAATAATTGTATAAAATTTTATACTTATGAACACCTACCTATTCAGTTGCTACTGTTCGATTTACTAATACCAACTGAGAAAAACAAAACACAGATAACATTTTACCATTCTGAACAACGTGCTTATTAAGATTTAAGGTTGCTTAGGCAGATATTGTTATATAATTTACAAAACGTTTTCAGATTGTTTGACTGAATTTACAAAAGAAATCGCCTAGTGAATAAACATTAATTTATCAAATGTTATTACTCAAAACACAGAAAAGTGGCCATTAATGCGTACTTATGAATTAATTAGTGGGGGTATACAGTTGGTTACACTGACCACAAGACAAATGACTTCGTTTGATAAAATGGATTTGGAAAAAAAAAAAAAAAAAAAAAAAAAAAAGAAAGGAAGAAAAACTTTACAATACATTATCTAGATGTGAAAATTTCGTTTCATTTCATTCGTCGATTTTAAGATGACGTCACAGAAGTAAAATAGTCAAAATAATTCATAAGGTCATCAAATGAGAAAAATGTACTATAAATATAAACAAACTAAAAGTATAGCTTGATGCATTGATGATGGAGCCAACGAAATTACCTACTAACGTGAACAACTCGCCGCTAAGCACAAAGCTGATAGCGCGGTCGTATACACACAAATAAATGTTCGTGTATACAAAGATGTGGATATACAATTCTGACCCTACTGTTAGGTGAAGACACAATGGATCAGATTAGGAACTTTAAGTAGGGTAAAAAAGGGTGCGGTCACCAAATAGTGCATAAAGGAAAGAGGGGAAGATAGTATCAAATTGATTTATTTACGACTGAATTAATTTCTAGCAAGCTAATGTTTGATTTCTTCTGGGAGATATAAATTAAAACCTCGTGGAAGAAGGAACTGAGAGAAGCATTTCCAGTTATTATTTCTACTAAGTGGAATTAGTACATAAGAGAATGGAATCCAAGTGTTACACAGTTATTTGGTTATTTTAAAATATAATCAGTACTTTAGTTATCTTATAAGTGCAATTCTTGCTTTGAAATGTAATATCACAGACTATTCTCTAAGCTGTATAATTTATTTTGTTTAAAAATTCAGGTTTAATCAGTGACTATATCGCCCACTAATTGGATTTAATGATTTCTAACAAATTACAGGTGTTTACATTAAAATGTTTAGACAGAAAATGCATTCTAGTTGCAGTGGCTAGAAAAAATTGCTCTCACATAGATCGATTTGATTTTTCTGGACTTTAAAATTAGTTTTATTGTTAATTATGTATTTAATTTCATTTTTTTAATAGAATTTTTCTTAAAATTGGCACATAAAGTAACTAAAATCGCATTATATGACTATTTCACTTATGTTACGTCATCTTGAAATCGACCAATGAAATGAAACGGAATTTTAAATTTGGATCAATCATATCCAGATATCGCAGTGAATTGATATAATCAAGTGAAGTGAATTTGTCTTTTGATCAGTGTAACCAATTCTATATCACCACTATATACTTCCTGAGCACGCATTACTAGCCACTTTTGTGTGTTTTGAGTAAAACTTTTGACTAACTTAAGTTTATTCACTCAGGCAATTGTTTTTGCGAATTCAGTCAAACAATCTGAAATCATTTTGTAAAGTATATAATAATATCTGCCTAAGCAAGCACAAATCTTAATAAGTACATTATTAAGAATGGTAAAATGTTATCTCTATTTTGTTTTTCTTAGTTGGTATTTGTAAATCGAACACTTGTGACTATAATAGTCGACCTTCGTCTATTTCAGTATCGCGGTTTCTAAATAGATAGATGTTCATAAGTAAGTATAACATTTTATGCACTTGTTAATAATCCGTGTTCATATATTATATATATATATATATTATATATATATAATTTGTATTCTTATTCCATTTATGAAATGGTCCCAAACCCGTATTTGGCTCTTCTCTATTAGCATTACTGACAATCGACATTCATCTGTTGCTAGATAACTTGAAAAGGTTAAGTATTCATAACACATATCTACAAGTACAATATTGTAAACCAAGTCTACAAGAATTGTATTTAAATTCATATTTTATTCATAAAATAGTCCTAATAACCATTTGAGGGTCTGAGCTTTGCAGATAAATTCACTCATTACGTTCGTGAATTTATCGGCAGTCTCGGACCCTCTTGCGATATTACTTGTGGTAAAATCATCATTTTTGATATATGCGTTCATAAAACGATTAAAACATTCCATTAAATTATCTTACGGAACAATGATTGTTAATATTACCAGAAAAAATGCATGCATATACTCTTTAACCTGATCGCATTTAAAAAAATGAAGAAAGGTATTAATTATCGGGAGAAAAGGATATTAAGGAAAAAAGTTGAAAGGTAATAATTTACAATCATCCCTGAAAAGCGAATACTTCAAGAAGATAGCAAACGATCTTCTGGTAAGTGAAAGAAATACATTAGTGAGATAAGTTGGGGGAACGGTAACCTTCACTTAAGACAATATGGTTTCGTTTCTGAATGGGATTCTTCATTTCTTAACGTGGTATTAATATTTTATAACTCCATTCGGCTAAAGGTTGTTTTTAACATATAATGGACATTTTTTGATATATTTTATTAAAAATATCTGCTTATTTATACTGGTAATGTTCCGCACAACATTTCTATTACTTTTGTGACTGGATAACTTTCAGAAAACAACATAAATACAAATATTGGCCACAGAAAATTTCAGTATTGTTTAATTATTCTATTCTGTCCTTAATTGATTAAAACGAATTAAAATTTTAAATTTAATTTTATATGCATATTTTATTATATTGTCGCACTTAAAGTCTATATTTACATAAATTAGTTACATTATATTAATTAAATGCACAGAATGTCAAATAATCTAGCTTGTTTAAATCTGGAACTTATATCCTCAGTTATACTCTTTTATTGAATGAAAAAAGACTCGGTCGAGACAAATAACAGAAATCACTTCAACACTTCTATAAGGTGTACGAAAATTCAAGGTCACATTTGCTTTTCTACAACTGTAAGATGGGTTGCTTCTTGTGCGATATCAAATCATGGTAGACCTTTTGGTATCCCTGTTGAATTTCAAAACTGCCGTAATTGGCAATCAAGGTGAAATCTTATTGAGTGAAGAAATGGTTACAAAGTTGGCTAGTCTTTTTTGCAGTCAGGCCGAAAACAGATGATTGAATACAGTGCCGATAGCTGAAACTAAAATGTTGCAAAAACGGCACAACCATACAAATATTATACACACTAGCTTACCAAGAGTTTATTGTAAGCAAAAGCAATTTTATGAAATCTTCAAATTTAGAGCGTGTTAAAATTTGCAGTACAAGTTGGAAAGAGTGTGTTATGTAACTTTATATCCAAATACCTAGAACAATATCCAGCGATTTATATATTACGAACGCTAATCTTGTATCTTGACGTTCCCTAAGGTGAGAGAGTGTCAGATACGTTTTTAAACATCTGATACTTCGGAGACTTTGCATCTGTAAGCAATTTGGAACTCGCTTGGGCCTCAGAAGAGTTCTTAGGCGATTATCAATTTGCATTATTTTTGTTTGATACTCCAATCTTTTTTCCATATTCTGATATACATTTCATTCTTTTTTCTTCATTGGAAAATAATTTCGTGATTTTGAATGGCCATGCTGTGATGTCATTATGAGAGTAATCAAATTTCTCTATTTAAAAAGGAATTTAATGAGTTCCCAATAATATCATAAAGCTTCCCCCCTTTTTTTCCCTCCCTAATTCGAAAGTCCTTAAGGCAAACATTATGACCCATTTCGTCTGTAACTTTCCGTACTAACCAAAAAACATAACTCAGTTGAAAATTCACATATCTGACTTTAATTTTCTATTATTAATAGCTCTTTTCGTGTTATTCTTTTGTCTATCTTTCCACTGTAAAATGCCAGTTTCTAAAGTTTGTACTACAACAGTTTTGGTATTTTTCCTCACTTTATATATTACTGGAAAGAAGAAATTAGATAAGCAGTTTTCAAGGTACTGATGCTCTTATCATTTATCCACCATATGCTCCTGCGTCAAGACTCTTATTCATAAATTTCCTTCTTAAGCATACTTTCCCTTAAGCATATATACCTTAAGCAAATATGGATCAGGTTACTCATAATGGTCTGCAGAATTTCAAAACTTTACAGTATTAGGAAAACAGAAAAGTTAGTCCACTGACGGACAAACTTTGCAAGAGTGTGTGTCCAGTTCTAAGCAAAGCGGCTTTGTAATTAATTCAGCTTCTCAGGAAATTCGTTTCCTCTATCAGCTCTTTGAACTCCGTGCAGATCTGCAAATGAGCTGTAGTTTGGTGTGGTTTCACAGAAAGACGTTTGAATACGCCACATATTTACCAAGTAATTTATCGAATTCCATTGACTCCTAACAAGTTACTGTAAGCAATTGAATTTCAAATGACGATGGTTAATAGGTAGCCAATCTGCTGGGCTTTCCTATACTATTCACTCATAACTTTATCGAGGTAGTTTTTGAGACAGTTGATCCAAAATCTCTCTGTTTCCAGAGATAAAAACACAAATACCTACGCAATGGCACCTTGGAACATATTTAACAGTACCAACAACTGTTGTGTTTCTTTCCATGTTGTTTATTTGGACGCCTTACGGAAGAGATTTAAACTCCGGAAAGTCTTATAAAAGTAGGTAAATGAATGAATTTAATTTATATTTTAATCTTATTCGTTCCTATCCAAATACTTTCATAAATGTGTTGTATATAAGAAAAATTTTAAAAAATTGTAGGTATCTTGCTCTTAATTGTTGCTTTCTCTTTCTACTAAGTCGGTCCGGTAGTCTTGCCTCGTAGACATAAGATCGCGGGTCAATCCCTGTTAGGGTTTATGGATTTTATCGCACATAAAGTATACTTCCTTCGTAATAGAGGCATCTGAGCAAAATTTATCGGCTGTTTCACGCCCTGAATCGAATGAGACGCTGATGATCTGAGATGTTAAAGATAGTTGATAAATAAACAAATAAAAAATCAATCTTTGAACTAGAACTTTAATAAAATTGGATTCTCTTATCGCGGGATGTAACTAGTATTGTTGCAATGGCAATAATTATAGGTTAAATGCGCCAATTTACTTTGAAACCATCATTGTTAAAAATGTTCTTAGAATTAAAATCTATATTAGAGTAAAGGGCATAACACAATCATAATGACTACACTTTTAGTTAAACTGTATTTTTAATGTAAATATTTTATAATAAATGAAAAATGTATCTGAATAGATGATTGATTAGATGTGCTCCCTGTTGAATAAAAGGTAGTCTGTGGCGCTTCTTCTATTCTACAATATTAACCAATCACATTTCTTCAAATGGGTGTCTGTAGGATTTGGACAAGAAGTATGTAAATATCTTACCAATATGATCCATTGAGATTTTTAATAACACTTTAAATTTATTAAAACTGCATTTTATTGCAAATGACTGTCTTCCCGGTCTAGTAGTTAGCGTTGCTGGCTGTAGCGTAGGTGGTCCTACTCGAAACTTTTTTAAATTAGGGTAGTATGGAATGCCCCAGCCTCGTGAGGACAATTAGGGAGATGCCTGACGGAAAGAAGCATTCTTTCTATTTCACAAAATGTGTTTGAAGACTGGCAATGTGCTGATTACAGCCCTTCTTGCTGTACTGTCCTTTTGACATCGCGAGATGGAAAGAGGGGATGCAGCAATCGCTGGCCTTGGCCTTGGCACTTCGAGGGCTATCTCGCCATGAAAGGAAAGAATAAGAACGTATATCATATTCAATTTAATTCAAGTTCACACTTGAAATTAAGTTTCTATCATTCATAGATTTACAGTGCGAAACCTGTACAATTAGGTTATTTTTATAATACAAGCGCTTTACAATGTTTTGTATAAAAATGTTTTGGGAACTACGTTTGATTTTTATTTTCATCGTTCCTACAAGTTAAATAACAATCTGTTTTTGGGAAAGGGTAATACTGGAACCATGCTTCATTAGTAAAGAATAATATGAAGGGCATGACGTCCGACCCAATGGGAAATAAAGCCGGGATCTACTAAATGCAAATCTCAAGCTTAACCTTCTGAGTCACCCCGCTCGACATACTTACCTCCTAAACCCAAGATCGCGGGTTCGAACCCAGCCAGGACCGATGGATTTTTTTCGGGCGTAAAAATCCTAAGTATGGCTTCCTTCGGAAGGAAGTAAAGTCGTGGGGTCCTGTGTCGTACATTTACGGCACGAAAAAGAATCTCAAGCCTGAAAGAGAGGCCTCTGAGCAAATTTTGTCGGCCGTTTCACGCTCTGAGTTGAATGGGACCCTGATGACCTGAAATGTTAAAGATCGTCCATAAATAAATCAATCAAACACCCCGCTCGATAAGCGTAGATAAATTACTCTGGATATTAATGATCCGTAGCATCTAATCGTAGGAAATTTCTGGAATATCACGATTTAATTTCGGAAGAGGTATGGGTGCGCGTGAAGTCAGGTTTCTAAAAATATGCGAACATTTTTGGATATAGCAGGACAACATTTTTCATTATCTTCTGTTATAAGGTACGTGCTAATTATAGATTCGAGAACTTGAATCAGTTGCGATGACATTATATCGGTTTGCGGGGTTTTGTCTCTCTGACAGCTGACCCGCCAATAGAATGAAACGGGCGACAAAACCATGAACTGTCTGAGATCTAAATCTATTTTATTCTTCCAATAAAATTTTTATTACTGTTCATACAGATGTATATTATTTATTTTCTAACTTGTTTTCTGTGTTCATTGGCTTACTGCATAAAGAAGCGCATCCTTGTAGTACCACAAATGTTTTGGGAAGTTGATGATTCACAGCTTGGACACACCATTACTGTGTGTTTCTACGTCGCAACAGCCATTACTCATTGGTTTTACATATCACACGGAAGAGGGGTACAAAAATAACGGATGATAATTAGTGATATTTACATCTCCACTGCACGCATGTCTCTCCCACAATATGTTCAGTGTTCATGTCCCAAAGAATTACACACCCATTTGTTTTGCGGATGAAAGTTTGCTACAGCCACATACGTAATAACCTCTATCTGCTTCATCAGCTACAGCTGGGATAGACGGCCTCTCGTGAAAAGGTGGCTGGATAGAGTTTTCTTTTCCAAGAAAGCAGTACAGCTAATGTCTCAGCAACTCCTGTTTGTAGAGTTAATTAGAGCTTGATTCGGAGTCCTGTGTGTATGCGTTACCCCTTTACTGGTGCGTGAGGCGGTCTCTAATTTAGCATTCCTCTAACGTTGAGGCGTCAGGCAAGAAATAAACTTCAGCTTCCTTTGCATCTTTAAGTAAATAATAATGCATTTTGTATACTGTAAACTAAAGGTCCCTATCAAACGTTTGATACTTTCATGTAGTAATAAAAGTGCTAGACTTGAGGAAATTAAATATGTCTTTATTGGCTCTGTTAAATTTAGTAAGTTAGTCTACGTGCATTTTTGTTTCATTTAAGTCACATAGTATATATATTTTTATTGTTATAAAATTTCATGTATACATTACAGATATATTTTATCTATGGATCGTAGACCGTACATGCTTAAATACGATACACAATTAGAAAGAGTAAAAATTATAATACAAATAAAACAATATTAATGATAAATAAATAAACAAACATTAAAAGTGTAAGAACTATATTTACAGATATATGAATGGAAACATAATACATTATTTATAATTATGAGTTATTGCGTTCTAACCAGCAAATAAATCGCTTCTAACTTCTCTCACTTTAGCTAGGAAAATGTCCATATTCAACCAATTAGCGTGGTTCGCAAATGGGTTCCAGCATGCCAATCGTCCTCTAATTGCCTTAAAAAGTTTTTAAGAATCAGTGTTATTTTCAGGTGCTCCCAATGGGTACATTATGTCAAACGATGTACCCATTCCTCATCCTCTCCACGAAATGGGCAGATTCTCCTACCAGAACTATTAGTTATATTTTTTAGCCTTCCAACTTCCCAGTCTAAACCAGGCCATTTCTACTCCCGCCTTTCTCCCTAGAATGAGCATATGCGTCTCTTTACACGAGTTTAGTGTAATTCATTCGATAGGCTCAAGGAAAATTTCGTGTTACATTCTGCCTCGATTTTCTGCCTGCTGATCGCCTCTAACCTTGGTCTACCTTCTTCCATGCCTTTTTATTATTTTCATTACCTGTTGCTAAGTTGAACCATGACCAATTTCGCTGAATGCTCTTTCCACTTTTGCTGCCCAAAACGTAGGCATCATATTTTGCATCTGGTGCCTATAGCATTTAGCGCGAAGTATGGGTTGGTCTCCCTGCATTAGTCTTAACCGTATTTTTAAAACAACTCACCTCCTTCATGACCCCACAGTTTGACTTTCCTTTGGAGAGCCTCATTTAAATTGTAGTAATGTAATTTGAGCACATTACAAGTGTCTACAAATGTATATTTTTTTAACGGTGCTTCGTTTGTTTTTATGCTAATGATACATCAGATGATTTTAAAGAGAAGTTCAAATGTAGTAAGTGGAATTGAATTACGAGCACCGCCGACTGAGATAAGTACGGAAAATGTCGCGTAAATAGACAAGAGCTAAAAATAACGTTTTATAGAAACAAAAGAGTACACCCAAATAAATAAAATACAATAGAGTTTATTAGTTGAAATATGTAAGGAAATTATTAAAATATAAAAAGTTATATTAGTGAGCCAGCTTGCTTTCTGAAAACTACGTCTTCAAAACTTAAAAATAATATTAGGATATTTACATCTAATTTTAATGGCGACTATAAAGTGATTATGATTTTAATAAAATATATTGCTAAAATATTTTGTTGGTTTATAATATAAAATTTCAGTTTGCATGAGTTAATATTATTATACATAATACATAAATTTTTCATGTAATTACTATTGTTTTTATCATTAAACAATGATTTGCAATTAGCCTTGGATAAATAATTTATGGATTCTAGTAATTTGTTTCTGAAAAACTAAAACTCAATTAATATGCACACTGTTACCCAAAAATAGTAAATGATACGTTATTATGTTTTAAAAGTGGTGGCGATAAGCAATTAGCAAATAAATTTTGGTACTTGTGTTCTTAAGTATTTAATAATAATAATAATAATAATAATAATAATAATAAACCTTTGGCACAACTACTCTGTCGGTCCTGGTGGTGTAGTGGTTACCATACTTGCCTCCTAAACCCAAGATCGCGAGTTCGAACCTGGCCAGGACCGATGGATTTTTTCGGGGCGTAAAAATCCTAAGTATAGCTGCCTTCGGAAGGGAAGTAAAGCCATGGATCCCGTGTCGTACATTTGCGGCACGATAAAGAACTTCAAGCCTGAAAGAGAGGCCTCTGAGCAAAATTAGTCGGCCGTTTCACGCCCTGAGTTGAATGGAACGCTGATGACCTGATATGTTAAAGAGCGTCCATAAATAAATCAATAAAAAAATCAATCAATCACAACAACTCGCATGGGTCAAGACCTGTCGCGACATTCGCTGCGTTCTTTGTCATTGTTGATATCATTGGCATAGAGAAATGTTGCAGGAGGGTCACATAACTTGGTTCACTAGATTAAGAATGCAATCTCTCCATCAGTAAGCTCCTCGCTTAATATTAGGTTCATATTATAATTATTGTTAATATTAAAATTGTATGTATGTAAATATCTGAGCAGATAGAAGTAATTTTGTGCATATCGGAGCAAGGTGGAGTATTTTTAATTTTTCAGGTTATACTATTGTGTATGAAAGCCTTTTTGTAAGAGATATTGTATAATATGTTTAATCGGCCGTTGATCTGGGGGAAGCAGGTAGTAGATAGAGATAGGCTAAGAATTGTTCTTTTCATCTGTGTGAATACTTTAGAGCAATCATTGCCGGCATGTTGTAAAAGGGCCATTTCCACTTTCAGGGTAACAGCTAGCTACATTGTTTGTCCAACGGAACAAGGCAGACAAAGGGAGGTGCGCCACACGTAGGAAATACGGATTTCTGAGAATGTGTCGAAGATGACAGATATGAACTATTATAGGACACATTAAAGGGCCTCACCGCAAAAATAACATTTTCCCAGGAAATAGAGATAGCCAACAGATGGCTAAAAACGTTCGTTATCTATGGGGATATTTGTCGATCAAAAAGTAACTAAGGGAGAAAAGAGGAAGAGGTCCAGCATGAAAGGTAACAGCCAAAATTTATAACCGAAGCTTTTTCTGGGAAAAGAACGGGCAGAAAAACTTGTAGGAGTGTAGGGAAAGAAATAAGAATAACCAATGAATGTCATTCTAAATCGTACAAATCAGAGCCAGTCTGCTTGAATAGATATTACGGAATATCCAATAAGAAGCCCGGAATTCTCTCTGATTTCAGAATAATATAGAAATAAAATTCCCTTAAGGAGGGGCTTAGGAATAAAAAATCAAATATTGTACGTTCAGGAAGAAATAGGAATTCGAAGTGAGGCAGTAAGAGGAGGGGGAGCTACAAAAGGTAAGTAAGAATTTGAGGTCAGGCAGTAAGTAATGAGTAAGAGGACTCAACAGTTGTCTAATAGTCAGGAGCTAGAAAAAGTGACAGCAAGAACTCAGGTCTCCGTGGACAGTCCGGCCTATAATGAGAAAATGTTACATAACGAATAAACAGTGAGAAACAGAAAATGTCGTATTTTCTTCTCTGTGGCTAGTGTTCGAAATCTTCTCGTCCCTCTGGCGTTAACGGGTCACAAAACATCCAGTATAGCAAACCTTGAGATCCTAACATTCACAACAAAAACCCCATCAAACGAGGTACCAATGTAGGGCATTGTAACAACAAAATACTATATATATATATATATATATATATATTCATCTAACTATTAAAATTACGCCCATACACTCGAATACTTCTTGAAGGAATACTCGTCTATTAATTAGCATTACACCTATGCTTTTAGAAACTACTAAAATACTTCTTTAAAACTCGTTTTGATCACGCATTGACTGAGGAACCTATACAATGACCGTTTTTGCTACAGAGGCACCCCAGACGGTGAAACTGATTATATGAGAGATGAAATGATATATTGAGAAAGGATTTTTTTAAAGAAGGAAACGTTCCAGGCCTAAGTTTAGGGTACCTCCCTGGTATTTGCCATTTATGAGTACTGAGGAAAACATGGAAAAAACCTCAATCAGGGAGAACGGTCCGGGCGGGATTCGAACCCCAGACCTCCCGCTCAGGAGTCCGCATCTTAATGACCTCGACCACCCGTAGCGTGTGGTGAGCGTTTCTAAAGCGCCTTTGAAGATTTAGAACTTTCATTATTTTAATTAGTTTTTCTTGCCTTCTGTTTATTTCACTTCCTGGCTTCATAAGTTCAATTGTTAGAATCTGCATATCTTTTCGAAAAGTTGCAGATAATAAGCACGCATTTTCTACACAGAAGTTTCGATGCAGTAGGGTCGAATAAGTCTTAAGAGGAGCGAACTGTCAAGAGACACTAAGAAACCGGCTCCATCTGGGACACGCCCCAGAGTGGCAGATCTTGTGAGGACAGAGCAGTAACAGTTAGCGTCAAAAAATAAATCGGATGAGTTCTGTTCTCTCGCTACAAAGCTGATATCAGAGAAAGAAGGTACAGCAGTATAACGACAGACCTGTTCCCTTGGTTACGTGACCAGTGGATTCATTCTAATGCAACATTAAAAAAAGAAAAACTTTCAGACAGCAATTTCACATAAAAACAGAAGACTGATACGAGCAGGAAAAAGACGCGGGGATGCATACACCCAAGGGAATGAAAATGTTGGATAACAAACTTTTTAGGGATGAGTCACGTTTCGAACTGAAAAATCCCCAGAAAATTGAGCGACATTATTTACCGTATGAATAGGTGTCCAGAAATGAATAAAGAATTTCAGAGAATAACATATTAAACAGAGCAGGCGATCTAGAAAGACACGACGATATCCTGCATGTTTGTAATTTTGTAACGTTGTGTCTACATTAAAATTATTTCAACATTTTTATATAATCTGATCTTTTGGAAGGTACTAAAGTTAATATAATATGTTGGCTTTGGACTAAGAGATGCTTAGACCGATTTTCTGGAGGCTTCTGGCTATTTACAATGAATTTTATAGTATTAACACACAATTCCAAAGGCATGATTAATTATTTGCGATAGTTTCTCACAGCATTACAGAAATAGAAGTACATTCATCGACATCGAGCTAAAGAGTAGCCATATATCTACTGGGAAACTTGGAGACCTCACGCTGGTAAACACGTAACTGTAGTGTGTTATTTGTACAACGCATTCTTCTGAGATTTTCTGCTCAACTCAAAGTTATTAAGGATAAAACTAGACTGACACAGCATCCAAGAGGAACTAAGGAAGGACATTTTTCAGTAGAAAGTTAATGTCACCAGAAATCTACTCATGGCCACCCTTCGCATTTTGTAATTGTTGTTGTTTTTTATTTATTTTTTTTTTTTTACGCTTTCCAATCTAAAAATTATTCAACGCATTTTGTATAACAGATAAAAATGCCAGGAATTTACAATGAGGGTGCATTACTTCCTCAAAAGAATGGCAGCTGGGGTGAATAATTATTCCGAAATTTAGCTACAAAGCAACAAAATAATGTAATCAAGCTCAGTATTCTTAATTCAACTCGGTATAAGATGTTATCGTTGCAAAATATATGATAATTCATAAATTTACAACAATCTTGACCTTTGTTTGTTTGTTTGTTTTTTTTTTAGAATTTATTAAAAAAAGTATTTAGTATATACGATAAATATTTATTCTTTTTATTATTTTGAAAGAACTCGTTCTATTGCTTGAGTCGTATGTAAATGGATGTTAGTACTATGAATTGCATTGTAAATAGCAGTATAACCATATCTTAACGGCATTCGAACACATGTAAAACTGTTTAAACATGTATTTTAAAAAAAATGTAACTGCATGAAGTAAGTAAAACGTTCATATAAAATTTATCCTTAATTTATTTTATCAAGCACTGATTTTGCATTTATTCCTCACACAGTATTTAGCCCATGTATTCACGTTATTTTGGTGCGATCTGTTCTATTACTGCTCGCACCGTATTATTTTTTGTATGTTCTTTAACTGGTAATTCAGTTACTTTTTCCCAACGTAAACTATAATTTGAGATTTTAGCAAAATATATGTACGGTAAATTTAGGTAAATGACGATAATTTTAAAGCTAAAATCCATTTTTTCTTCCGAGGTTGGCAACACTGATAAGCGCCGTAATACGCTTTGGGAGGCTAATTATCCGCTAAGTCAGCACACACCCCCCTCTGTATATATTAAAAAAGTTAAAGGGAACGTACTACATGTTTTTACCGTATGTAAAACGTAAATTTTGTTATTTTTTGCTTCATTGCTATTCTAAATATTAATATACAATGTGAATTAATGGATGAATGGACTTACGTGTCTCATGAAGGGCTGAAAAGTAAAATGGGTGCTAATCACAATATTATTATGATTTAGTTTCTGCTTATAGGTCCAAATTTTATTAAGGACATCATCCACTAAATGTATAAAATATGTACAATCTAAATTCCAAAAATGTACAAATATTTGGCTTCATTCATATGAACTTTTTGTAATATAGCTCAAAGCTAATGCATTGAGCTATTATTGACCACACTCGTGACGCATGTTTTATAGATTTCTCGATTCGTCCCGGTTCCTTGCTGCCCTGGAGCATGCTAGTTCTTGGTTTCCAATGTCAGGCTACCTCAAAGTAGAGACCATCATATCGCATATAATTAAAGTAATGTTTAATGTTGGCTGAAAAGCCGTGTTAGTAATTTGCGAAACCAATTTGCTTTTAATCATTTTATTTTCTTATTTATTGACAAAAGCGTTTTAGTTATATTTGAGAGAGTTTTAAACAGTTGCAGTATACCACATTACAATACAGGTGACACTTGAATTTGAGAGGTTGCAGGTAGGAACGAGAGTTAAACAATGTATAGGTTGAAAAATACAATTTTATTTCTTATAACAGTTTGCATAATAAGCTCTCACTTTTATAGTTAGGCGAGTACATTTGTGTGATAATGGAACGGTTCCCCATCTTGCTAGAAAATTAGTCTTCAAAATCTGCTTCCAGCTATGGCATTTACCATGCAAATGTCTACAAACATTCCTGAAATCGGTCGATTCATTTTGATCCGCCCTGGTGTTTTTGCTTTGGTTATTTATATTAATACCAAGAGCTGTAGAGCTCCAGTACATTTTGTTTATGGAAGATGAGGTTTGAGCGAGTGTGTTGGTTTAAAATTAAAAGTGTCCCCTCACTTACACCAAAGTTTGTCGTTATTGAGGTGGTAAGAGTTTCTCATCGATCTCCAACACTTCCTCGGAGACATCGTCTCGCAGGTCTATCTCTGTTTTTCGTTGATGGAGCTCAACGGGAATAAGATGGGAATTAATGAGGTGAAAGAACACTTGACAAGACACGGGATGAAATTGCAATTTATTAATTTTAGAGTCTTTTAATGACTGATGGTGAACCTCGTCGCTTAGGATGCCGATGCAAACACAACGGTCACGAGCAATGTCAACGACGCGAACTGAAATCTTGTTAATTAAAACCGCGTTGACTTCTGTGCAGTTCTGGTCGAATATTTGTCGGCTTTAGCTGAAGTTGCATTATCAGCGAATAATGCTTGATAGCAAGTACTTTAATTACACGTTGTTGCGTTGAGCTTAGAAAGTGAATAGCGTAGCACTTGCGCTCAATGGCGGCTTGGACCGTCCGAGCTCGAAATTTGACTACCAAAAACGGGGCCAAGGCTCCTTTATGCATGTAATACAAACCTAAATTCATTGGCCGCTACTCACGCTAAATTAGGCGCTGTTTTCATAAAACTATTAGCTATTGGACGCCTGCAAAATATTTTCCAAATATCTTATTCGCCATATTCGTATATTGGAAATCCGAGTCGGGCTATATTTTGGCTTTTAAAGTGTAAAGAGACGATTCCTACACAGGCCGGTGTCCTCTGCCAGCTGTCGGTCACAATTCCCACGAAGCGTTTTGTTCGCATGGCAAGAGGGAAAGTTATGATTTCATGGCCTTGTTTTCGCAGGACTTCATTGATTTGATTTATTTACGGGCGCTCTTTAACAGCTCAGGTCATCAGCATTCCATTCAATTCAGGGCGTGAAACGGTCGACAATTTTGCTCAGAGGTCTCTTCTTTCAGGCTTGAGTTTCTTTATCGTGCTGCAAATGTGTGACACGGGACCCACGGCTTTACTTTCTTTCCGAAGGAAGCCATACTTAGGATTTTTACGCCCGAAAAAAATCTATCGATCCTGGCCGGGTTCGAACCCGCGATCTTGGGTTTAGAAGGCAAGTATGGTTACCGATACACCACCAAGACCACTTTTCGCAGGACGGCTGCCTTTGCAAGGTTCACCAAAAAAAAAGCTTTCCATCTACAATGTCTGCGTCTTTCTTACTTAGCAAATAAACGGAAAGAATAATTACACCCTTATTCATATTGATTGCGTTTGATTATGCAGATGTAGAGAGATATCCATATCACTAATTGCATTAATAAACTGTTATTACTCATCTGTAATAAAATACGCACAAAACAAACAACTAGCACGCTTATTAAATACACAAATTCGGGGTGGTAGCTATAGCTGCTACAGGTTTGAAACACTGTCATTTGTATCTGACAAGCAATTTGAAGAATCAAATTTGAAAAACTCGAGTCACGGCCGTAATTCGAGCCACGGATTTTTAGCCTTTGGGGCTGAGGCTCTACCAACCGTGTCAAGCACAGAGCCAACCTCTCTCAATTGATTCTATATACTCCGCAGACATCTCTAAGCATTCTGTACTGTGAGAGATTATTTCATTAAGGGGTGAATCGTAATTCTCTTAAATTAGAAGCCTGAGTTAGTAAAAACACCTTAGGAAGGTATCTGGGGCATATAAAATCAGATAAGGGAGATTGGTGGCCCCGGGTTTGAGGGAAGATTGGCAGTTCAGTTGGTCTAGCGTCAGCCCGGAAGGATAAACATCCGTGGTTCGAATCCCAGTCGTGGGCCGAATTGTTCAATCCTGATTCTTCATTTCTAATGATCAACTTATTTTTAAAATAATTCTATATCTAACCCCCTGCATATATTGAATATTTCAAACACCATTTTATTAATAAATTCCATAAAAATGTAATAAGTCATGCCTTACAATTAACAATACAGTTTTTTTTTTAGGAAAAGCAGAAAACTGAATAAATAAGCTCTGGATAGCGCTACCAATATCGCAGGTGAGATAGTTGTGGTTTTAAAAATAATTTAGGGCTGTAAAATTAAAAATTAAAATTCTGTTTATTATTTTTACCCGCAGTTTATTAAATATTATATTAGTTGCTGTTTAAATTTGTATTTATTATTTTTTTCACTGAAAGAAAGTATAGTATGTACTTGGGTATGCGCAATAATAGTCCTTATATTATTGATTTCCTTCCTTTTTTATATGTTCCAGGAATGCCAATATGGTTAATTATGCAAAACCATAATTTAATGACCGTTACAAAGGTATTATAACATTCTCATAACACTGGGTATAGAAAAATGCAGTTTCTAAGTTGTGTCTTCTGTTAAAAGAATTGCTTTTGACATGAGTTATCTAAAATGAATAATTTAAACGAATTTTTGTAATATCTAACAGTACTCGAAACCTTGTATTTTCCGGCGGATCTGGATAATTTTTATACTTATTTCATATGTCACTGTCAAGGCTAATCTCTACAAAGTTCTCCTACATGCAGATGTTTAGAGCTTAATTTCAAGATATTGAAGTTAATGTTTTTGCCTGTTATGTTCTCATAGCATATCTGTTGTCATCAACATTTAAAACATGTCTGCAATTTCTGTGTTTACTTTCTTAGCAAGGATAATCGAGCGGGGTAGCATTCTGGAGGTACTGGGTTTGTTTCATTCCATAGTATCAGTTACAGGGTCGGAGGTGGGACGGTGCCTTTGGTGTGGCGGTGGCTTACGCCTGTCTTAGCGTCTGGTGAGTTCCCTCTAGGGAACTCCTCGAGGAACCTCGGGACACCTCCAGTGCCCGTCCTCCAGAAAGTGTTCCCTTTTGAGAGTATGTATAATAGGTCCATTAGTGGCCACAGTGCGAACTCCTCTTCCGTAGGGCAGAAGAAATTAGGGTAGATATTTTTGTAATTGAGAAGAGCACAATTACCCAAACGATTACCTAATTTTTTAAAATGGAAGCCCAACAATGCGGGGTCACATAGCAACAGCAGCATCATCGGTGTACTTCAAAGAATTTCTTTAAAAGTATTGATATACCATGGGAACGCACATTAAAAGAAAATATTCATGTTATGAGACACGTTTCAGCCGGTTCATGGATTTTCCAAAACCATGAAATCAATATCTTTACTAATTGTTTAGAAATGTTATAAACATGTAATTCGTAATCTATAGGCAGGCTTTAACAAATCACAGTATAGAACCGGCTAAATCTTTTACCTTAAACCATACTGTAACTATTGATAAACCTACATTTTCCTCTTTTTATTAACAATTTTCACATTTTATAGGAAAAATATACTCCTAAATGTAATTGAACACCCTCCTCTGGTTTTTATACTCATCATTTTTTTTACAATAAGGGCATAAAGAGAACTTTTGAAGTGTTAGTACCTCTAAAGTGTGTGCATATGGATCAGAAATTCAGAATTAGAAAAACGTTAATAGAAATTCTATTACCAGAAAAATAGGGGTAGGAAATTGTATAGCGCAAGCGACGGAGTGAAAAAATTAACGCGGTATACATGTATTTTGGTACGGTACTGCATACAATGTTGATGAATAATGGTTAGAAATATGAGATGCAGGAAAGGGTACACTCATATTATCGTTGTAAGGTAATTATAAAATGAGCTGGACCTACAGTGTAAAAAGCACACTCCAAAAAAATTTAATTGGAATGGAAGCGAAAGGATAGAGGAAACATGAAGAAAGTCTGAAGGCAGGTCAAAAGGAAATTAATAGACGTTGAAAGAGGAAATATGGAGGCAAAGCGTTCGGCGAAAGTATATCTGAACAAGCAGTTTGTTATAAAATTACTAGGACGCAGAGAAGGATGTATTGATAAAACTGGAACAGAGAATAAATCGATGATTTCTTGGCTGTGTTTAGGCGGTTGATTGTTTCCAAAAATATCAACTGATATGGAAATTCGAGTTTGTCCTCTTTGTGGAGAGGATGGGAGAGGTTTGGGACCACATGATGGGAAATTGTCAGGAAACAAAGCTATGGAGAAACCAACTGATGCCGGTGTGGTTTCTGAAATCGCATTGAAATGAACTGGATGGTACTGAAATGATTTTGGTGGCTGCAAACTTCCAAACCTGTTACAGAGTTACCTGTTAATGAGTGAGCATACCTGTCTAACATGATACTTGTGCACATGCAGTTACGATATAAAGTTTGTGTTTAAGACTAGTGTAATGCCTTTGGCAGTAGGACAGTGGTCAGTAAAGGGATAGTTTCGATTACATACCCCATACTACGGAAGAACGAAGGGCAATATTTTCCTTTGTATAGTTTAGCTTTATATCAATTATCTATCAAATTATTCATCTTCAAAGTAATTTTCTATGCAAAAATGCCACCTTGTTGCATAGAGCTCCATCTTTTCCATTAATGCAGGAGGTAGACACAAAGGGTGAATATTAATAAAGCTAGAGCTTAGAGTATACCGGGTGGTCGAAAACATTATAAGGATTTGTAGATCTGAAAGTAGGAATGCTACAAACGTAATACTAAAAATAAATATTCTATTTTAGGTTATATAACATACTTTAATATCCTAATAAAGGACTTTGATAAGAGGCTTAGTACAACTTAAAGCAAAATTCCAATATTTCAAGATTAAAGTTAATTTTGATTTCGAACACTTGATTATTTTTAAAAGTTTAAGGATTTTTGTGTACGGTTCCATTTAAAAACGTGAAACTGTATGACCTTCAGTATCGCAGGACAGAATAGCGCTGTTAACAGACTGCTCAATGATGTATTGAAATAATTTAACTTTTGTTGTCAAACATTGCTTTTTATAATATGACTTTTGCAATAAATACATAATAATACCACTTATAAAGCAATGTTCATTGAGCTTATCAACACAATTCCAATATGCATAAAATATAAAAAGGTGTATTAGATGTTATTAAAATTTATAAACGAGATTAGATAGTAAAAACCATTTCTAAAAATAATCATTGCAATATTACAGCTACGCAAACTTAGTTTTTATCAGCATATATTGTTATATTAATGAATTAAATGTAATTAATCTTCTGTTTTAAATGAGAGAATAAATCATTTGGTGTACATCAATTATTTCTCCTATAAAGCGATGTAAACGTATTTTTAAGCATTCGCCGTTGTCAGTTCTTTAGGTATATATTTAGTTTTGAAGAAAGCACACACACACACACGCATATATACTGGGTGTCTCACTTAACCCATGTGAACTCCAATATTTTTGAAATGAAACAAAAGGTGAAAAATCTAATTGCGCAGGAATGTACCCATATCAGGGACTCACACAATGGAAGGTTATGCACAATCCAGAAAACTACAAAAATGTGGATTTCGAACATATATTTTTAAATGAAACATATGCGTTTTTTTCCTAGCGAACTGAAATCTAGAAATCAATTAGTGATAACATAATTGGTTTCACTTTGCATGGACAAAATTACTGGTTCCCTATAGCTCAAAGAAACTTCATGCTTGTGAATTATATCCAGTACAAAAAACGCACTCAAAAATAATCAGTAACGTTATATCTGATGAAACTGTATCACTTCAGCAGATGTTCAAAGAACCATCCGTTTGCATCAATTCACTCATGGAGATGGTGGACAAGCGAGCGTTGCACAGATTGTAGTGGTTTTTACAGATATTGCCACACATGCCTCGGTAATATGCTGTATCATATTCTCTGGTGTCGTTGAAGGTTCCTGATACACACTATCTTTCACTGAACCTAAGATAAAGTAGTCTAATCGAGGCACCAAGCTGACTATCCACAGATTTGTGAGCTTTGCATCCACAACTTTTCTGGGAATATGGGCGAAATGTGTGTGGGGAATCCATCATGTTGGAGCAACATTGATAGACGCATTTCAAATCCCATGTCCGGCATGAGGGGCAAACGGTAGAGCGTTTTGAAGAAATGATAATATCATTGTCTGTTTAATGTTTCCTAATAAAAATAGGAACCTACAACGCGGTTGCCAATGATACCGCACCAAACATTGACACTCCACTGTTGTTGATGAGGAACCTCGCGAAGCCAGTTGAACTGCATGCACCTCAAATTCACATTACCATGATTTGCGAACGAGACTTCCTCGAAAACAAAATATTATTTAGGAATGCATTAATCTTGCAACTACTTCCAAATATCAGTAAGAAAAGTACGATTAATTAGGAATACAAACCGTAAAATGCGTTACAGTATGTACTATTTCCCTATTTGATACTGACAGAAGTACAGCCGAACAGAATGGAAGACATTAGTACACTGAGAAGAGTGATAATTGTTTGTTTACTGCATGCTTTTAGTACAGACACTTTGCAAGCAACCTCATGCTCTGTGTAGAGTACTACACTCTTTGCATAACGTCAGAAACAGTGTGTCGGTCCTGGTGGTGTAGTGATAACCATACTTGCTTTCTAAACCCAATATCGCTGGTTCAAACCCGTCTAGGATGTGTGGATTTTTTCGGGCGTAAAAATCCTAAGTATGGTTTCCTTAGGAAGAGAAGTAAAGCCGTGGGTCCCGTGTCGTACATTTACGGCACGATAAAGAACCTCAAGCCTGAAAGAAGAGGCCTCTGAGCAAAATTTGTCGGCCGTTTCACGTGATGAATAGAATGGAACGCTGATGACCTGAGCTGTTAAAGAGTGTCCGTAAATAAATCAAATCAAAGAAACAGTGTATCCATTGCCACTCTTTAAAAGTTTACCTATTTCAGAAGATATGCGGTTTAGAACAGTGAAAACAATTCTTTTATTACTAACATGATCTCCAGTGTTCTATTAGCTAGAAAAAACATACATGTTCCATTAAAAAAATGTAACTTTGAATTGAAAATGATATTTTATCAATTTTATGAATTGTATACACCCTCTCACTGTGTGCACCCCTGTCGTGGGTACATTACTGCACTGCTAGATTTTTCACATCTTATTTCATTTTGTAAATATTTGAGGTAGCAGAGTTAGGTGAGATATCCGGTTTATGAAGAACTCAAGAATTTCTAAACATAGTGAAAGGTAATCTGTCTATCTAAGTGTTTTATCCTTTTTCGACTTTAGTAGTTTTACTGTTATTTTAGTTACATTATGTAACTTTCAATCAATGTGATTCTGCATTCTTTTTTACAGCACCAAAATCACCAGTAAAATTAATATATTCTTCTCTGGTAAAAGAAAACGCATAGCCTCACGTCCCTTCAATCTCAATCATATACGTTAACTGCCAGAATTTAAAAAAAAAAAAAATAAAATGTAATAAAGTGAAAAAAAAAAAAATAAAAAATAAAAAAAATAAATAAAATAAAAAAAATGAAGCAAGGGAATGTACTTGATACCGTAGCAACGACATGTGATTGTTTCCTTAGCAGTTTTTAATTACGAAACATATTTATACATTAATTTAAATGACGATCAATTAAAAATACTATGTAATACACATGTATTAAGTATATAACAATTTTTAAGCATATTCTAACATGTACATTGTAATTGGCGCTCTTTTTATTATGAGCCTTTATGCTATGCATATTAAAACGATTTACTCTGTTTTACCTGAATAAGTTTACAAATGTTTGGGAACAACAGAAATTAAATATTTATATCAACGCAAAATTCACTGCACCGCATTTAACATACTGAAATACTGCAATAAATTAGAAAGACAATGATATTCCCATAATTGACTAAGTCAAGAACATTTTTATATTTTTAAGAAGAAAAAAATAGGTAGAAAGAAAGAAAATGAAATAAAAATGGAAGGAAAGGAATGGTTTCTCTAAAATTGCTCTTCATTTTTTCCCCTGCTCTCTTCTTTTGTACTTTAAAATTCTTTCTCATTTCTAACTTTTGTTTCTTAAGAACATGTTTCTAATTTTATTATTCTTCTCTATTTTTTTCCCTTTGATTCTGAAAAAAAAAAAAATACCTACTTTAACTATTTTAACTTAACTTTTTTTTTTTTTTTTTTTTTTAGTTGGTCCTGGTGGTCTAGTAACCATCTTCATGAGCTGGCGTCATTTCGACGCCAATAAATGTGTTATATAATATTTATATATTGATAATTTTACAAAGGGATAACCAGAATTCATTCCTTGACGCTGGTATAAATGGTCATATGTGAATTTTAAATTATGCATTTCATCAGCAGAGCAATTTTGCCGGTAACCAAATGAAATGAAGTTAAACTTTTATCATTGTTGAAGTCAGGGTATAGGAAGTGGTTAATAAGTGAGCTTTTTATATTATTTAAAATTAATAGCATTTGATTGTTTTATGTTAAGTATATTTAGGTCGTATTTGTAACTGGTGTCGCAGCAAGCAACTCTATCTATCATTAATATACATTTACTTAACGAGAAATTTCATTCGTTTCAGCTCGGCCTGTGAAAGAACCTTATACTTTAACACGGCAAATTCTAATATATCTTTATTATTTCCTTTCTTATATGTATTTTAAGTGAAGTCAACATCTACTTACATTATTATTATTATTATTATTATTATTATATATTTTTTACATTTTCAGATTTTGTTATGATAATTATCAATTTTTAAACATTTGTAAAATTATGTGTCACAGCTAATAACATTATTTTTAAATGAGTAATAACTAATTTAATGAAAGAGTTTTAAAATACTATGTACTGCTTTTTAAAAATAAAAATCTAAATTTTTATGTAAAAAGTGCACTATATTTAAAAAGTAAATGTGCCACGTCTTATTTTTTATACATTCACATTAATATTTTTATAAATAAACGTGCAAAAATTATCTAACTAATCTTGAACAGCTTCTGAAATAACAGGTAATAAATTTGCTAACTTTAACGTGAAGCATTTCGACTAATATATTTTTTGCTAATAATTCAAACGGTATAATATGAGAATTAGATTTATCTGAAGGATTATTCTAATTTAATGCAATATAGCGTAGTAAATTGCATAAAAACTAATTGAGTCTTTGGGATTATGTTTTTACTATCTAAGTTTTGAGATGCATCCACTATTCTTGGTGAATACTCAAGGTATAAATCTTTCATAAAACATTTTTGCTTTCCCATAGCTTTAAATGTAATAATATAAGGGATTATAGGAATCCCAACTTTTACAGCAGCATTTTCATTAAACCACCATGACAGAAATATCCTCATTGATAACCGCAGAGGCATTACCAACCAAAAACCTGCGTTTTGCCACGTCAGAATTAATCAGTTTTGAACACCGGAAGATTTCAATTGTTTACCGGCGGTAGAGCGGACTTTCCCACAGACCACTAGTCAATGTACACAGGGCAGCAACAGCTCATGTTGAATAATGTTCAAAAGTTTGGTAATGGCTGATGTAACAATTTTAAAACTTATGTAGATAAATCGTCACAGCTGCTGTATTTATTTATAAATTTTACAATTGGTTTTTTACTGTGTAAATGCAAATTAATTAGATGTACCATGTGTTCACATGTAACAACACTGCTCTTTATTTTGCTATAGCGTTTGTCTTTAGTCTAGAATAAAAATTCACAAGAAGCTAAAGAATAATAGTGAGAAAGCGAGAGAGAGAGGGGGGGGGGGAAGAAAGATACGTTGCTATCTTTGCTATCTATAAACTGCAGAGAAAGGGATCCTCTCTTACATCAAAATCCTGGAACTGATCCTTCGAAAGTGTTTCTAACCAAGTCGAGTATAAGCTGAGGCAAATAGCAACATTTAAGAGTCTTTCGGATAGCAAAAAAAACATTCAAATTCAGAACATTTAAATGTCAAGTATACGAATTTGTCATTTAAACGGTACTGGAGTAAAAATGGCGAAATATGCGCATATTATACGGAGTACATGGCCAGCCTTGGTGGTCTAGAGAGCCAGGTTGATAGGCCGAAGTTGATTGCTTTTTCAGGATGCGGAAGTGATTTTAGCCGTGGGTCCCAAATAGATTTACAGCCAATAAAATAAATCAATACTTAAAAGAGACGTCCCTGAACAATTGTTGTGTCACGCCTAAGAAATACCTTCATTTCTTGTCAGGTTGCGTTGGAGGCGATGTGCTTATCACCGATTCCTCTGCTCTTTATCGGGAAATAAGTTTACTTGAAATTCTTCTCAGTAATTGAAACGTCCCTTGCCTCCGGGACGGATTCTGGTCCATTATCTCGCGGGTTCATCCCGGCCAGGGTTGATGGGTTTTTCCGGGCGTAAAAATCCTAAATATGGCATTCTTCGAAAGGGAAGTAAAGCAATGGGTCACGTGTCGTAATTTGCGGTACGAAAAAGAACCTCAAGCCTGAAAGAAGAGGCCTCTGAGCAAAATTGATCGGCCCTGAATTGAATGCTATACTGATGACCTGAAATGTTAAAGAGCATCCGTAAATGAACTAAATCAACATTATTCATTTTCATAAAATAATAGTCTGTTGTGAATGAAATTTGTGACATTGTATGTGTACAGTGTGCACGTTTAACTTAATTCAAATTTACTAAACATTTTGTAAATAGTTCGAATGCAGATCGAAAGGTGTCTTTAAATATGTTGCCTGAAATCGCTGCATACGATTCTGGATACAATAGTCAATTACACAAAGGAGGAATGAAATAAATAATTCGCATATCTAACAGTAGTGTGTGTAAGAAAATGATTACAGTAACTAAAGAATGTAGAAGTAGCAGCATATGGGACTCTCTCTAGCTTGAATATAAATATATTTATTCGGTTAAGAAATGCATCGAATCCTCTCTTGTGACAGTTTCCTTCAGATGTCCGGAATCTCAGCTGTTCCCATGATTTCTCAGTTGGCAACACTTTTGGGTATCTCGAAGGCCAAGGATACCTCATGGACATATGAACCATGTACTTAGGCATGTTCTGCCAACATGATGGCGTTAGATATTACGTACTATAAGCTGTACTACAAATTGTGGTAAATTGTCTTCATAATACTATAGCACCTGGGGTCTTTCAACGATGACGCTTCCATTTCCACTTCCCAGAACTACTCTATATATTCACACACATTGTCATCTGAGGAGCGAAGATCATCGCTGAACACGATGCATCACCATTTTACATCGGCCAAGTTTCATGGCCATCAACTAATGTAAGCGAAGTCAATTATCCGAATAGAATTTTGCTTCTTACATTTGGCTACCAACGCCTACGGAAAATTAGATCTTGCTTTCTTCTATGCGGCCCTCCTTTCTTCAATTTGTCTGTCTGTGCTGACCAGAATTACACCGACATGCTCTCATGTATCCATCGATTTCAACATCTCGCCCCTGTCACTTTTATGTACTCCAATTGCTAGGAAATCGCGACAAACGTTCAACCATCTTAATGCTATCCCGCATTGTGATACGTTTTAAACTGCACTAAGTTGCCCGTGTTCTCTTCCAGATACTATCTGTGGTCAGCAACCATACCCTGCACATTCATTTGAAGTCCACAACTTTGGTAGTGAATCCATTGCCCTCTGGTAGCCATGAATTATAGTTGACATGACACCCAAACTTTAAACATCTTATGCTGTTTATTTGAATATTAAATAACATTATAATCAGGCACTTTTGTCCCTCAGCGTTAAAGTACGTTTTTTTAAAAGTAATACACAAATCGTTAATCAGTACATAAATAATGTTGGGGCTATATTTAGCCAAAAAGAAAGGGAAGAAAAGTTACTTCCACATCTAATTAATAAAATGGTGTACAGCTGTCGAAAAGAACATTTTAAATTGTTAACCGTTAAAAGTAATATCATTTTGTGGGTAAGTTTTACATACTAGACACACAAATTTTAAAAAATATCCCTTGTAAGAAAAAAATTGACATTTTCAACACTTCTAGTATAAACATTTCCTCAAGCAAAAGATTTTTATTGGATCTTACTTAAAGGATTGTTAATAGCAACAATAATAAAATAAATTTTCACTAGCTTGACCAGAAAACGTTTCCATAACTTGTACTTTAACTCAACAGAATAATAAAAATGAATATATTTCTAAATACAGGACATAATTTTCGAGGATTGTTGGCAATACAATTCCTTGATTTTTTTTTAATTTAGAGGCAAAAAACGTTGAACATGTTTGATTGACGTCTTTAATATTATCTAATAGCCTTCCTAAAATAAATGTTGCCGTGAACGGGAACAAATCATAGTCACCAGGCGCAACATCTGGACTGTATGCTATGTGAGGCAGCAATACTATTACTTTTAATTTCCGACTTTTTTGGGGGGGGGGGGAGTCAACTTGATCAATTGGCGGGAACATTGTCTTGTTGTAGTAGCGCGCGTTCTATTTGTTAAAGCCGAACAGTGAACTTCGTAAACCCTGTGCAGTTGCTCACAGTGAAACTCAGTGTCAACTCCACGACCGTTTGAGATCGGCTCGAACTGAACAGCAGCTTCGAAATTCCACCAAAAGCAAAGCACTACCTTTAGTCTTAAACGGCTTTGATGAACCACTAACTGAGGTTCCTTCTCACGAAATATCCATTCCTCTCTCTTCTAAGAACTACGGAACAAGAATATTTTTTCATCACGTGTCACGATGCGTTTTCATGATCGGTTTTCTAGGGGATTTTTAACAAGCAATTTACAAATAGCTACCTCTAATTTAATTGGATATCTACTCCCGTACTTTGATATAGGCACTATGTCAAGTTGGTGTTATTGCGCAACTACTGTTGTTTTAGAAGCTTTTGACAATTCAGGAGTACTGACAAATGGCTCTTATTGGAGCACAGTGCGCAAACCGCATTTTCTATAGCTAAAGTTCATCCACAACGATACTTATCTTTAACGCTGGTTTCTCCATCATTGAATCCCCTGAACCAGCTCAACGCTATACATACAGATACAGCTCCGCCTTCTACCTGACTTATTTCTTGAGCTGTTTCAACTCAAACCTTTTCTCTAAAAGAACTTAAGAAGAATGCGAACTACTATTTTGTCGTGACACATTCTGTTAGATTTGAAGAACACATATGGAATATATAATATAATAACTTGTCTTAAACTATAATCTTCAACAAATATAAACAAACTATTCTTGCCTAGTAACTCACAGACAAATGAAGAAAGTATTTAAAGAAAAAACATTCTGGCCAAACTAATAAACACCGAAACAACGTTAAGAATACAAAACTAAAAGCAAAACCTTTATTTTAAGTATTTCATGTTGTATTTCAGTAAAGTATTTCTACAGATTCACATTTTCGGATTTCATTTATGATAAATGCGAAAATCCACATAGCTTTATTGCACATTGCATTAGCTGTTAATTTACTTTCTTTAATGTAGATTCGTGGGTTCATCATTTCAAGAAATAGATACTTTTGGATTATATTACCAGCTTGTAAATTTATTTATCGCTTAGTTTAACGCCCGTTCATAGTGCTAACTAGCAATTAATACTCCATTTGTTATATTTGTCAAAATACGGTAGTGCAATAACTTCGTAAACAACGATCCAAACATTGATGTGATGAGAGGAAATCAAGCCTGGGTTAACAGTAATTTGTACAAACTAATCCGTAGCAAATTAATCCTCTCCGAGCATTAAATAGCGCATCATTGTTCTATTATCATTTTCTTCTTGTAATGGAGAATTAGGATCTTTGACTTATTTCTTTCCAGGGAAGCTCACTTCCCACATCTCTGTGACCTTTTGGTGGATAATTGAGAAATATCTGTGGCATATGATGTGTTTCAATGTTTTACGTGTTGATACTATTTGTTTTTTTTTTGTTTTTGTTTTTCATAGGAATCAGTAGTTGTTCTCTAATTGCTGGTTTTTTTATATGGTTTGATAGTGAATAACCATCAAGAGATCGAATAATCAAATTTATTTATCTTTCCTGTTTAAATCTAATTTTACGTTTATATGCCGAAAGATACTGCCAATTTTTAAAGAAATTAATTTGGAGTAAAGTAGCTTTAATTCTTAAAATTCTTTGAATTGTATCTCGCCTCCTTTGATAACTATATAATTGATCATCAATAACATTTTCCTGCCCAAATATTAAAATATCATACCTATTTTAATATTTAATTTAACGATTTTATTTTATCTTTATTGTTATTTTTTAGTTTCAGTAGTAGATATTTTAAATTGAAATTCTTTAGCAAATTTATTTAGAATATTTCGAAGTTCGACCTCTGGTGTGAATAAGATCATTTGAGCATGTTAAGAATAAAGTGATAAATTTAAAATAATCTCCCAGGTTGTCCTCATAGCCACATTATTGTAAAAGTAGAATAACGGAGGCAGTAATGGATATGTTTGTTCCTCGCCTTGCTTTTAATTACAGAATTTAAATAATATTGTCGGTACGAATATTTATTTCTGATTTACTATATAAAATACATTTTATTAATACATTGTCGATAATTTGTTTCATAATGCTCTCTCGAAGATCATTTCATAATCTGTAAATAATATGTGAGTCTGCAAATTAATCTTTTTTAATTATTTGTTTTAGTGTGAAAACACGACATCTTATTAACAGTGATGCCTAATGAAATTATACTAATTTCACTAATAACAATAATGCATCTTGCTATTATTTTAGTGCTCAATTTATACGCTGCATTTTTAAGATGCTTATATTTTGTTAAGAGAGGACCTAACTCTCTGTATCACATACTCAATGAACTATTCAGGACCAGTAATGCTTATGGCTATATTCCTGAGACCTGGAGTTGTTTTTATTACTAAATGCGGGCCGAAGCAAAATCTTAAAGACTAATAAGTCTCTCCTGGATTTTACTGAAAACGATATGAACAACATATTCGTTAAGGGATCATTTCAAAGCAACTCTACATCCAAATCAACATACGTGACAGGAGAACAAATCCTGTGAGACAGCTGTTCACCAGCCTGTCAACAGAATTGAAAGCTCTTTTATGAATAACGAGACAGAAATCAGTGCATTTCTCGAAATAGAGAGTCCTTTCAACAATACTTCATATGAATCTATAATTCATGTGGAACTTATGCATGGTGTCGGCCACACTATCGGTTTTATGACGAATTCAAGCAAATTTGTAGTTGATTCATTAGAGATAAAAGCCACCAGAGAGGTGTCTTATCACCACTCATTTGAAGCATTGTGGGGGACAGTCTCCTTGTCAAAATAAGTAGTTGTTGGTATTATGCAGGGGCAAATTCTGATGCTTATTAATTTAGGGAAAATTCCCTGCAACCGTTTCTGAAATTATGTAAAGTGCTCTGAAATCTGTACTCTGGAGAAACACCAAATGCCAATCCCAATTTTCTTTGACAGAAAGAAAAATTTAGAAAACCTAAGCAAACTAAATCTCTCTGGAGTTGATATAGGCTATTCAAGGAATGTTATATATCTGGGAGTAACTGTTGGCAAACAACTGCCTTGGAATGCCCATCTTAACAGGGCCATAGTAGTCGCTTATGGCAAGCTAATATGCTTGGATATACATAGGGGCTCAAGTCATATATGTGCCAATGACTGTATGTTGCGGTAGTGAGACTACGGATAACATATGGAACTCTGATGTGGTGTATAAAGGCCCAACAAATAATTGCCCGAAATAAACTTGCGAGTCTACAACACTCACTTATCTCTACATTAGAAAAGTTATTTGGAATACTATTCTTAGACCTATGGTATAAAACAGAGGCTCGAGTGGTTGTTTCTGGAATTATTGTGGGCTCTTCGAGAGGAATGCATCACACTGGACATCTTCAGTAAGAACCCGCATTACCTAGCACATAGCTTGACATGCCATATGACTACATGTCTATAAAGCATAATTTTGCAAAACCATAGAATACGAATTAGAGAATAAAATGACTGGATAAGGAAAATTCACCACTTTATCTACGAAATCATCTAGTTTTCTTTAAAAATAGCTCAAGAGTATAGAATTCTTCGGGAGCTGGAGTATATTGGTTATTTCTTAAAACAAAAAATCTCTGTAAGCATTGGGTACTTGAAATTTGTCAGGAAGAAATAATTGCACTTCTGACCTGCCTTAACTTCTGTGGGAAGAGACATTTTATTAAGCAGCATATACTCATCTTCACAGACGGTCAAGCTACACTTACTGCACTCAAATCTCTTCAAGTTAATTCTAGACTTACATGGGAATTTCTCCAAGTTCTTATTAATATTTCAACGAAGAATCAATTTGAACTTTGTTTGTTGCCTGAACATAAGAGCATAGAAAATAATAATCAGTAGATAAACTGGCTAAGAAGGTGATGAAAGCTGCTAGAACCCACCGTACATCAATAGACAAAGAAAGTAGATAAGATAAGACGGAAGAACTCTACCGATCAAGAACTGGGTAAAATTCTGATTAAAACGTCCGGTAGCACCCCGGCTGAACATCCATTAAGTTGGAATAGGAAGCAAACCAGGAAAGCTATTGGAACGTTGACTATTCCGGAAACACCTACGGACGATGGGACTCTGTAATGGATATCCAATATACTGTCTGTATGAACAATCTGATGAGACTGCAAAACACTTGTTACTAGAGTGTGAAGCTCTAGAAGGACAAGAACTTCTCTATTATCAAGCAGTTCTTTCGGAGACCGAATTCCTAAGATTGTAGGAAAGATTCTAGAGTTCACTACGAAGTTAGTGAACCTAAAATGCAAGGATTGAAGGAATGCATTTTGCTCAGGTGTCAAGGTGTTTATACGTACTCCATCAATCTAAATCTAAAATCTTTATGCATACATGTTTATAACTGTAATAAATTGACCTTCAATTCATTATATATATGAGGATCATAATGCACAAAATCCGTTTTACTTATAAGTATATTTTGGACAGTAATACTTTACAGTTCTTCAATATAACCGAGTCCCAATATTTGGGAAGCTGTGCCATTCCGTTCAAACCACATCTTCTGTTCATAAATTGAATGATTTGGGAAACTGGGAAATTGTTTCCCCCCCCCCTCCCCAACTTTCGAATTAGCCGAAATCTGTCGGACTTATGTCCAGACTGTAGAATGGATGAGGTAACACTTTCCAACTATAACATTTTGCACAACTTGTTGTTCACAAAATTCGCAGTATGCTTGCGAACGTTGTCATGCAGATTGAGTGGCTAAGCCTCAAACAACTGAGGTCCGTTGTTATCAGTTTTTGCATGGAGTCATGATAACACTCTACTTATTCCACAAGGGAATCTATGATAATGATTCTTTTGTTATCAAAAGCAAAGATAATCATTTGCTTGAGGATTCCATTGTGCTAAATTTTTACTGTTGTTAATTATTTGTCAAAATAGGAAGTACTGACGTTGGTGGAATTTTCTTGATTTCTGAAAGCCATATGTAACACAATGATATTCTTAATGGATTTATATTTATGTAATATAAATTATTATTACTTTTATTTTTGATTCTTATTTTGTAAGAAACACAAATATTTTGAAGACAGACGTTTTAAGAAAGAAAAAAAAAAAACGCGTTTTCTATTTTTCCGGTATATTTATGATTTTGGAATGCACCAATTTACTAAACGTATTTAGTGCTTTTAATAACTTTTTTCGCAACTATTTAAAACGTTTTATCATAACAGTGCTGGAACATTTGCTACCTGGACTTTAAGTTGCCTTAGCATCAATTAAATAGCATGCTGACCCTGAACTCTGCCTAGTGTTTCAATGTAAACAATAGCAGGTTTCCTGCATTGCCGCCGCAAACGCTAACTCCCTTCCTCTGATGAAGTACGCCAGGCTTATGCCCATATGTTGTTTTCGAGGAATTGTTCCATCTCTACTTCTCATAGCTGACCGAATTGGATTCACTTTAAATTGTATTTTGTTGCATTCAAAGAGATAGTTTAATCTGTTTATGTTGTTTATATACTTCATTTAACAACAATCTACACTGAGGTACAATACCAAGAACTATAACATCACATTTTCAGTGATTAATGTCAGTTTGGTTTATGGACAATATCTCTTAGAAGTGTAGCCCAAATTAACATACTAGTTAATAGAATATAATATTATTAGTATAAATGTATCATATTGCTATTTACATTTTATGCATATTGTCGGTATACCTAATACAGTGAGATTATTTGAGTTATGGGCTGCTTAAACGCTACTGCTTAGTGCTTATTGCAACCGCTGCAACCAGAAAAAGGAAGATTAGTGTCGCGCGTGAAATTAGTATTTACAACTGATGATAATAATAAGCGATATTCTTGCTATAAGAGATAATGAAAATGATGAAATTTCTGTTTTCCATCTAACATTTTTTATACCAAAACGGCAATTCGGAACACGTTTATGGTTATTGGAAACATTGTGTCTTTCGTAACTTTTTAACAAGTTGAGCAATTTCCCTACATGAAACACGGTTGTGAGGATATTTCATTGCAAATCGTCTTTGCAGTTCTCTCCAAGAATCAGTTTTCACATATATATCGTATATAAAAAACTGTTCTTCAAATCTACATTTATGCAGTGGAATAACTAATGAAGAGCAATTAGCACGCAATTTACACAAAATGAAAACATCAAGTAACATACCAACACACCACTCGCTACAAATCTTCCCTGCTACCTGCACATGCTTACACGGTCTTGACTATTGACTTCTCCCAGTACGCAGCCGCGCTCAGGCGGCCGTATCTCAAGTAACCTCACTAAGTATGAATGTAAGCATAATTATTAAACTTATTTCAAAAGTTCTATGCAAGCGTATAAAGTATACTGTAATAATAATAACAAATTATTTTAATATGGAATATTTTGGCAAGAAATTATAAAACTATTGTTTCTAGATATCTTAATCCATATAGGGCAGAAACACATGGAAATTAGAGGTGGCTATAATTGTTTTAGCTGTAACTATTTGGTATCAAGATTTCTCATTGAAATTGAGACACGAAATTTCCTGGCCAGAAACAACCTTTTGCATACTATATCACAATAAACTCATACTTAGTACATCACTGTCAGGGTCCTAAGTCATCTTGGCCAGAGGATGAAGTTGGCCAAAATCCACAAAACGAAATACTTCACTAAACCATTTGAGATTGAAAGTCATTTTAATGATCTTCACACACTCTGAATTGAATTCATCGCCCTTCTTATGCAGAGTGCAACATCCAAGACTTATAGGTTAAATTTAGATTCGTCAGAAAATATTTCTTTCAATGCTCTTCAGAAGTTCTTGGGAACATTGTCACTGCTGCTTCAACCTGAAGGTTGAAGCTGGGCGAGATCGTGAAGGCACGGACTCCTGAGCTAGAGGTATGGGTTTCCATTCGCGCCAGAACTGTCTTTTCTGTTTTTTTTTTTTTTCAGGTTTTCCTCAGTCCTGATAAATGACAAATGCGGGGGAGGTATGATATACTTAGGCTTGGAATGTCTTCTTTCTTCTAAACTCCTTTTCCAATTTATATTTCATCTCATGTATCGTCAGTGTCCAACACCTGTGATGCCTCTGCAGTAAAAACGAGTGTTAAACATTATTAAAAATAAATCAGCAAGAAGATTGTTTTCCCCTTTAACGGCTGCCTTAAAATTAAATTTGAAACACTAATTTTCATAAACAGATCCAGCGCTCAAGTTTTAAATCTGTGAATGAAGCAAGTTTATTGTTCAAACTCAGTCTGTTCAAAGTTCGAGCTAATAAGCTCGGGTAGCAAACGGGACACTGTAGACGGATTACAGTGTAACTGACTAGCTGTGACACATGAAATTGTCCCATTTACTCTCTATATCCGCAATGTTTACTACACAAATTTAATATAGCAGGCTAATTCCAACTTGCGAAAAGAAGGTGCGAGATATGCGAGCTGCATTTTATATGGAGTCAAGTGAATGTTGAGGTAATCAAGCCCGGTTGCATCATTTGCCGAGTAATACCTTCACTGTTTGATTCAATTACAGCTATATTTTTTCAAATTTCAAGAAAAACTTAGTGATAAATAAAAACCAAATTTTCTGTAAGTGAAGCAATACTTTATACATCCTCATCAATTTCTATGAGAACCGTACGCTACTAGTAGGTTAATTTCTGTTTGTCTCCCTCTCTCTGTCTAATCTTACAGTAAATTACTGTGCGCAAAGATTCATGTACACTGATGTACTACGACAGACATTGAAACTCGCAGTATGTGAGTACCAGAACAGGCTTCTAAGAGTCGTATTTTTAATTTGTGTCCTTGCCTTAGACACAAATATTAATTGCTCAGTTTTCCCTTCTTATTTATCGTTTTATTCTATATATAACAGCTACCTGGTACATGCCTGTTAAGAGAGGACAGTTGCAAATTTATGATCAAACGTATATATGGTTTTTGCTTCCCACGAACTAAGAATGGGATTTGAAGAGCATTAGGAAAAATCCTCTCAAAGGTTAACAATTTGTTGTTATTTGTTTTGTTAAGTAAATAACTACATGAGCAGGAGAGCGGTTGTAAGGTATGAAACGCTTTAGCCGCTCTGGGGCATTGATTTCATAATATACATAACTCATTTACTCGTGCAGAACTTAAAAATTTCATATTTCTGTTATTGTGAAATGTTTCTGTACTGTATCATATCCAATACTAACATATTCGGCTCTGAATTAAAGCATACAAATATTATAATTATTAAAATATTTATATACCTTATATACATGTCATCATTTTATAAATTTCGCACACTAAACGCAGACACATTCCGAAATAAGACTCTCTGATAGACATTTTAGAATCTAGCGTACTCACACAAGTTAAATGCTGTATTATTATGAAAATATAAAAAAGAAAGAAAAACACTGCGATATTACATGGCTTTAGTTGTAAACCTTGTACGCTCCTAGCGGCTTATGTCTAGGGTAGTATTATGCGAACCGTTGTTGGCGGCGACCACGCGTCAACTTCAATTCCCCTTCTTTTGTCATCTCCTTAAACACCTCTACTGCACCTATTTTAGGCCGATCTTAGATTTATTAATTTTCTAAGATGGTTAGAATGTTTTCTCTTGTGCATTTTTATGATTAAAGGTTATTTTACAAACAAATGAACTCGTCTTGTACGTGCAGAAATTTCTGGAACATTCGTAAATCAACTACCTCCTTCCAGAACTGCAAGTCACCTTACTGTGGGTATAGCTGAATCGCCGATAAAATCACTGCCAAAATTAGCACAAATGGGGTTTTTCAAAATATAAATGAAAACATTAATAATGAATCAGAAACATTACGATATGTGAATCAGAATATATCTTCCCGATACAACCACTGTTTATTGAAGGATGGAGGATAATATTAATGTCTTCTATGAGGTAAAATTGTATAGGTACACGTTTTAGGAAGAAAACTCTATTATCTAAATCAATGGTTTTAGTACTGAGATGAGAATTAAAGAGAAAATTTAGAAAATAATTTTATATCTAGTAACGTTCCCTATATATCTTCTTTTCATCCTTCAACTTTTAATCAATCAACTTTTTGTGGCTAAAAGCAGATAAATTAAATTAACAAAAAATGACAAAACCCATTGATTCTTTTGGAATAAAATACAGTCATAAACCAGATTTATTTTTAAAAAGTATATATTTGAAATAAAAAATTAGAATATAAATTAAAATTGGGCAATAAATCACTTTGTAAATCAATTGGGTATGATAAAATGTACTGAATATATTTGTCAAGGGGAAATACGAGCGTCGAAGCTTGCCAGAGCACCAACGCCTTACAGCTTGCATGACAGTAAAAATGACAATCATGTACTTTGGCTTTCCTGGCATCTTCTGCCTGCCATAGCATTCGCCAACTGTTAGCAGGTTTTTCGTTCCCTACATAAGCGTATTAAACTGTACTAACAGAACCACATTTCCGAGAGGCCTTGCCTGCAGTAGATAAAGTCATATTCTCTTCGCGATGCAGTCGCCTCATATTCCTGCCTATTGTCACTTTGCGATGTCAGTTATCATGCTGAATTTACCAGATCCTAAAATTACAGAACTTGCTATATAGAACCATGAACATTTAATTTTCTTGGAGCTACGAAATAAATATGAAAGAATAAAGAATGTGTTATGAAATCACATAGATAAGTATGTCTACATTCTCTGTTATTATGAGGATTTTATGTAATTGCAAATAATTTATATCACTACGACAGTAAGAGAAGTATTATTTGCAGTAGCTGCTGCCTGTGCAACTGCTAAACAAGATGAGAAAAACGGCGATTGCCACTGTTGTGTGTCCCCAAGGCTCAAAATATGCTACGCTTAGCAAAATTCCACTGCAGTTGAGCAGGCTGTTTTACACTATTGTCCTGGTGGCTGGCGCTCGATAAGGCACCCAGAGCAGCCCTCACTGAAAACACCTACGTAAAACTTGAATTGTTGAATTTGTTCATAAAGCCGTGTTTTTGCATCTACGTGATACAACAACTTCTCTGGCATTCATATTTACCTTAGCTTGGCATTTTATTTGAAAATTAAAACAGTATTTCTTCTAGACTGTATCTTATGTAAAAGGAACACCCGTAGAATATTTTTATGACCACGTAAACTGTTCCCTAT
The DNA here is from genome assembly GCA_030762175.1 of Metallyticus violacea. NCBI lineage: Eukaryota > Metazoa > Arthropoda > Insecta > Mantodea > Metallyticidae > Metallyticus > Metallyticus violacea. Next base: position 47,680,885 of record CM060843.1, read on the forward strand.
ATCATCAGCGTTAGCAGAGCATTACGAAATTAAATAAGCAACAGTTCTCAACAGATTTCTGAAAGATTTATTGACTTGGAAAAAACAGTTGTGGTGTTTATAATAATAAAATAATTAAAATATTTTATTTTATGTAAATTCTTGTTTGGATTTTCGCAATACTTTGAATTTTCTTAACGATTCTCTATTCTAAATGCATTCAGGTTTTATCTTTTCTGATAAACCTAGGCAGCTATTAAATTTTTAAACAGTAGCTTTGTATGGTTTTATTTATATTTAGATGAAATGTTACATATTTACACTTTCATGGAATTTTGCTATTTAAATCACTGCATAAGGATTAATATCTATAGTTACACATTTTTTCTGAATTAATCCTTGCTAATGGTGACGAATTTTCCAATATACTGGTTCAATAACGCTATGAACTGGCTGGGAGGGTGATATCTAGAACGTTAATTAAATTTTGTTTATAACCAAAGAGTAATGAAAGTTTTCCTTTAATTACTCAAATAGCTGGATATTAAATTATTTTTTAGACTAACCCTCTTCCGGAAGGAAGGCAGAAGAGCTATTAAAATACAAGAGCTCATTTATTTAATGCTCTTGTCACATGCAAGGGAATAAGTGAACGTAGGAAAATACAAGACAAAAAGGATGAATTTGAGTTACCTGTCAATTTTTAAAGTAGAGCCTAAGCTAGCTAGTGTTTTTGTATTAACTAAAATAAATACAACAAATTACATTCTACATTAAGGGTTGTTGGAAGGTCCTGTCTTGCCGTTGTTAAATTAACTTGTTTCTACTCTGGTAGAATTAATATAGCTACATCATTAAAATTTGGAAATATTTTGACACATTTTGTCTGTTTACAGAAGAAGAATTAATAAAAGTTATGCATATTAAGAAGAATTAGACATTTTTGGATTTGAAATCTATTTTTTTTCAATCATTTTACACTAAATATTACCAAGGTTATAATATTTCTTAATAATTCCTCTTCAGCAGCTTCGTTGTTATGTCTAAAAGCACCATTGAAAATGTTCAGACAATTGATGCAATCTTTTTTTCTCTAGAAGTACATACATAAAGTTCTGAGAAAATTACTTTCCAAGAAATATTTGTTAAAAACTAAATCATAACTCCAATCCAGAACCCAACATATGCCTGCACCATAGTCAAGATCTGTTCAAATTGCTTGTCAGAAGAGCCAATAGCAAAAATATGGTAAAGCTACCTTCTAGCTCAATTGGTTCGAAAGTTAAATGGGCAGTGTCAAAATTAGGGAGTTATTTAATGTATGCAGATATATTTTCAAATATTAAAAAAAACAACAAATAATTCTAGGCTACATATAAAAAAGGATATCTCATATTTTAGAAATGTTGACAATTTGTCTAATTCATTTTTTGAATTAAATATTTTAAAAATTAGAAAACGTTTTCAGCTCCCCTGGTGGTATTAAATTCATAATAGTTACACAAAGCAACGTTCAACATCTTGTAGAAACCATATGTACTTGAAAGGTTGTACTTACAAATGCCATCAAAGGAAGTGATAACAGAAAAAAGAGCGGCAAGGACACAAAATTGTAGCCCGAATAATCTGAAAAAGCCCAGATGATCAACGCACAGTTGAACTCTACCATTAATTGTGTAATATAAATTGCCTCTCCTAGAACCAGTTAAAGATTATTCAAATTTTAGAGTCATGGTAAATATTTCCAGTTTAGAACGAAATATACTTCAAGACCGGAGCTTGTAGGTGAGGAAATGTTGCTTTAAAGAGCGAGAAAAGGTGAATTTATGGTACAAAATAACACCTGCATTTCAATCACTCCATCAACATCACCCACATTGTTTCAAATTTTATCATACATACTGTAAAATGCTCTATGTCTATAACTGTAGTGAAGTTAAAATCTTAAATTGACGAGGTTGACTGTATGGGAACCTATTCTCCATTAAATTTGGTATCCTTTAGCCCGGACTTTCTTCCAAGCTCCTCACAATGCTGGATTTCTGATCTTGTGCTATCGCTCCCTTGGATGACTTTTGAGTAAAAGTTTTCAAGTATCGTTTCGACATGATGTCGTTAAAAATCCTTGACTCTTATCTTAAGATTTTATTTGCACTTAATTCATCAGTTAAAACTCTATGATCTGTTGGAGCAGAATTACAATTAATCTCGTGGGAGACATTTTCTTGTGTCCAGTTTCTCTCATCTGAAATGTATTCTATTGGGTTGTCCATAAATTAGTTTTCCTCTTCGTTACGTTAAAATCACTATCCTAACCCTGAGAACACTGCACACTCTCAAAACAGCTACGATGAATAAATTGCGTAATAATCAAGGATAAAATAAAATAGTATTGTCAAGTTATATCTAACGCATTCAAAGTCAGTTACTGAACTAACCAACAACTGATCTGATTTTTTTAAATCTATGTCTCGGGGGTGTTTTGCCAACTAAGATAAAAAAAATGTACAGAGAGTACAGTGTCTTTCATCGGTTAAAGTAATGAAAATCAATAAAAACGAAGAATTTATGTGACAAGCAGTATAATTAATAATGTTCACATAGAGAATTTCACTGACAGCCTAAGAGACTAAGAGCGTTAAGGCACGGACTGGTAAACAAATCCGCAGTTCTATTCCTCCAGAACGGTATTCCCCGAAAGATGTGTTTTTTCTAGGTTTTCTTCACTCCAAGGGGGTATCGCAACTTAAATCTGGAACGTTTGCTTTCCAAATGAATTTCCTTTCCCAACTACTTAATGTGTTATTAGTTTCCACCACGAAATGTCATAGTAGTGAAAACAGCCATTAAACAAACAAACAAAAACAGAGATATTTCAAATATAGCGTTCTGGTGTTAAAAATAACTGAGAGGAAAGTAAGGTGCAATTGGGAATAATATAATAACATAATTATCGTCCCTGCCATAAATAAGTGAAGAACTTTATTAAGAAGGACTACACTCCATTTATGACAGTGGTTACTACAAGCACAATTTCTGAAATATAGATATTTGGATAGGATTGAAGGCGGAAGCAGAATTTAAGTTCCAAGTCAAATTGTCATACTGTCGCGGATACTGTTTAATATTTACACTGACCAAACTTAAAATTATGCAACATGGATATAATTTACAATTTCACATAAACTTTTTATGAAACCAACATGCGGAGATCTTATTGACTGATGATAAATTATTTTTATTAAACAATGAAAATAACTAATATAAAGTACCCAACTATACAATAAATAAAGATAATATAAAACCGATATATCAAAAAAGTAAAAATATAATCTGATGTAAAAATGATGTAACAAAGCAATACATTTAACGTCTTATAAATCATTTTCTGTAATTTAGAAATGAAAGAAATATACATTTTTATAAACGGCTCTATCACGTTATGCTTCATACAATAACTAACACCTACAGAGACTTTCTAATGCGGACTAATTATATGGAAGTTTTTGTTTCTTCTGAAAATTTACCTCCACTCCAGATTACATTAGACGCAAATATACTAGGAGTTAATTTGCACTGATTCATTTCCTTTTGTCATCTTGAAGACCTATGCCAGTTTAGAATATAAGGCGTCAAAATATTTTAAAGTTTATGAACGTTATACGTACGTTTCGAAATAAAAAGAAAAAAAAACTGAAATACTCTTTAAGAAATATATCAGTGTAAAATGAATAAATTAGCAAAAATTTTAGTTTAATAAATATAGAAAGTTTATTGGAAAATCAACGATGTCTACATGAGACGCAGTAAAGTGACTGCTGCAAAAATTAATTCTCAAACATAAAAGATAAACATAAAATTATAATGCAAGTCTGTAATAAGATTAATTTATTAACTTTTTTCTAACTTTTGTACCTTTTCTAGCTTAAAACAGTAATTTATTGCTGTAAAACATTCCATTAATGCAATGACCACTAGCAAATGTCTTCATTATTTGCATTTTAATTAATGTTGTATCTTAAAACAAAGGGAATTATGCTAACAAAGAAAACAGCATGTCACATTTGTCTTCATCAGTTTCATTTTGAAAACACGCACTGTGCACATCTGCAGCACCCCATTACTCATCTTTTGACAGCTCTGATTCTTGGAATTAATTCCAACTTTTAAGAAGTGCTTATACCATGCACTTAAAGCTTGTCAACAATAAGTAATGTTTCCTACTACAGCTAACAAGAGGTCTATTTTATTGCTCTTTCCAAAGTTGCATTTTATTAAACTATGCCTTACATACACTTCCGATGTTTTAAAAAAATTTCATGGACTTTTATTGTACCCTTTAATTTATATCGTATAATAATTTTCTTCTGCTATTCTTTTAACATACTAAGTGTCTAGCCCTTGTGTACTTGTAATTTAAACTATAGAATATAAAAAGCAATTTTGTATTTTGCAACTGTATTTTATAAGAATATAAAAATGGTTTAAAAAGTGCGTCACAGATGGCAGTGACAGTACTCAAAATGGTATGCATCAAAACCACCAAATTACGTAATAACACCTAGATCTAGTTGTTAAAGAGTTGCATTATGGTTAGTTAACTCGGGCGATTATCATATACAATGTGCAATATGCGTGTTTTTATCCCTGTGTGCACAACAGCAATATGGGGAAGAATGCAAAAGTTTGAGACTATATGTACGATAGTAGATCCATAAGTTTCCAGCCTAACCATTTTCTAGGTATAATAAAGCAAAAACTATATTTCATTTTTCAAGATAGTTACCCTTTATTGCAATACACTTAACATATCTTTGAATTAACATTTCAATCCCCCCCCCCCAAGTCTTGTCTGCAAAATGGGCATAAACAGCATCCATCACTTGTTTGTCACCCTTAAATTAGCTTCCTCAAAGGTCCTTATTAAGTTCTGAAAAGAGGAAATAGTCACTGGGAGCTAGAATAGGACTGTAGGGTTGATGATCGATCTCCTTGAAGCCACATTTCTTCACAGCTTCCTTTGCTACAAGAGCTGTGTGCATAGGCACATCGTGAAGAAGGTGCACACTACCACTCAGCTTTCCTCGCCTTTTCTCTTTGATGGAAACACGTAGTCTGTGCAGTAAGCCAGCATAGTACTCCCCATTTACTGTGGTGTTCCTCTTCTTAAAGTCAATGAAGAGTATTCCTTCACAATTCCAAAAGATTGTGGCCATGATCTTCTTGGTTGACTGAGTGGCCTTGGCCTTTAGAGGGATGCTTCTCCAGGTTTACGCGACTCCATTGGTTCTCTTTTGGACAAGGGATCATAATAGAAGACAATAGTTTCATCTCCTGTAACAATGGTTTGCAGAACTTGTATCTTGTTGCCAGGGCAGAGCTCCAAAAATGTCTCACAACAGATGACTCGTTGCTGCTTTTGGACTGAGGAAAGAAGTCGAGGCACCTATCTTGCACTAACCTTATTCATGTTTAAATGTTCATGTCTTCCATACATTCTCCTTCCACAAGAGCGATGTTTTCAGGAGTGAACGCCTCCAAGGGCCGACCTGCACACTCTTCGTCTTCAATGCTTTCTTGACCCATTCGAAAAAGTTTGGCTCATTCTTTTACGGTAGAATATGAGAGGGATGTTTCCCCGTATACACCGTCCAATCACTGTTTAATTTAATTTGGAGCAAGTCCTTTTGTGAAGAACTTAATAACAGCTGGATACTCCATTTTGAACATTTCACAATCTTCGACACATAGTCCCTTTTTATGCAACTATGTCTGAACAACTGAACATAGCGGAGCAGAATTACAGTTGATATTATTTACTTAACAGATAAGGTATGACACCAGGTAAGGGTTTTGTGAAGGTAAAATTCCTTGTCGGCGAGACCAAAACTTATGGACCTACGTCCATATACGTAACGAATTTAAAATACGATATACTAACGTTCAAAGAACCCTCTGTTCAAGTATTGCATTAGTTACTAAATATTTTTACATTAAAAGAAAGTAATTATAATAATAATTATTTTCATTTGTGTATTTAGTTGTAAATATAAATATCTACTCCAGTTGAATTTTTAAGTTATAATTTCTAACCAGTGTCACTATATCAAATTCTACTACAACTATTTATGATAGCTACAATAATAACAAAAGACTTAGAAAACATATTTTACCAAGAATGAGAGATTTGTAAACAATGATTTACTACTTGTAAACTGAAACGGGTAATATTAAGTGCATGATTTCCGCCCAAAAGATTTAACTTTTCAGTGCATGAAATTAAACAATGAAAAGTTACTTCTTTGAACTTATGGAACTTTTCTTCCTAATTAAATACGTAAATGTGTGTAAATAAACAGTTTGGTGTGTCTGCGTGGAATTTATGTAAAGCATGCATACATAACCATGTTCCGGCTTGAACAAGTACGTCATAGGAAACTAGAAGCTGAACACTGAACAATGTTGTAACCTAGTAAGAAGCTACATTTTCAAAAATAAGGGCTTGAATTTTAATTAAATAAGTAGAAAATGAAATAAAACATATTGACAGTGCCTCTGAGGAAAGCCATGGTCCTACAAACCTCGAAATGACACTAAATAAAAAGGAATAATTTAAAGTAATATTTTTAAAATTATAGGTACATATTTGCATTATCTGTTTGAAAGACTATAAAACTAATCTTGATTTCAGTACAGGACTATTGCAAACTCACTCATTGCATAAATATTACAGATTGCAGCTTAACCTATATTTATTTGTACTAAATTACGCGGGAGTATAATATTTAAGTTTCGTAATGTATGGGATTGAGATCTTAACATTCTTCATATATCTACATTATATAAATACATTATTGAGATGTAATTGGACTCTACCTCTCTGCAGTGACGTCACTTATTCAGTGTGTTCAGAAAATAACCTTCTCTTAATCTCTTTGATCTCAATTGCATATGCTGTAGCTAACTGTTACAGACGCAAACATGTTGGTAAATGGAAAACATAAAATATTGCAGTATTTAAGCTTTCGGTTAAGAAACGTATGATACCAAAGGAAATTCTTATGAATATTCCAAGAATTTCAGTAGACTTCGTTCTATAATTTTCAACTATTTTGAAGTAAACAACGAAATTAAGAGAGATCGCTAGAACTGGAAAATTGACCCTTGTATGAGATGTGCACAACCTACCTCAAACATCCAAATTATCTGCAAGAGAGGCTGTGCAATGGCTGACATTTGCCCAACAGTTAAGTCATAATATAAATTTCTCAGTAAAATTTAATGTGTTTTCAGAGCAATCCAACATCGATTTGTGACAAATTATGAAATATGGATGCCCTCTATACATCAGAAACAATATACGAGGTCAGTCAGAACAATGAAACGTTATGACTTCACACATTCATGAAGTAGACCTTAGGTTATGGTTGAGTGAACCCACTGGTACCGTTTTAACTGGAGTGTAGGTATTACGTTTATATTTCGGAATAACTGAAAAATCATGTAAAGGAAAAAGGACCAGTTATAACAAAGAGGAGCATCATGAGTATTCTCGTTCTCATACTGTTAAAATTAAATAAGATGCATTCTGCTGCCCCATATGATATGACTCAATCAGACAGCATCAAAACTTAAAGCAACAATTGAGGACTATTTTGGAAACGTGAAAGAATCCTGCTGGTTTAAATACTTTAGAACATGGTTGGGCAGAGTAAATAGCTTTGAGGGAGAACACTGTTAAAAAATTAGAATAATTAAAAAAATAATTTCTAACTTTATCTCGTTTATAGAAGCTTCAAATGATTCTTTTTTATGTGGACCAATGAAAATACATGTGTTTCATTTAAGTACATTTTATGTACATCACTGCACCGATTTATATTACTTTTTACTTGATATCCTTTTCTCAATACATTTTCCCCATCTTGTAGGCAATACCTCTAATTATTCCAAAATAAATTTGCCATGCAGCGAATTGTGTGTATCGTCTATCAGATCAGAATTTGTTTACAACAGGCAATCTTTACATCTTAAATTCTGATAGATATGTATATATTAGAACCATAATTTTTATCACATATATATAAATTTAAGTTAAATGTCTCTCTTCCGGGTACAAACAAAGGGGAAAAATAAGAAAGAAAACATATAACTTTGTAAAATAAAATGCTTTAGTAAATATGTAAAATGTAAACCTCATTTGAGGTTTTTAGCATTCGATTCCATACTGATCCAAATCTTACTTCAAGCCTCCCCAGTTTGATATTTACTTGTACTCCTCAATGTGACATCAAGTTGCATTATTTCTAATACACAAATACTATATTCAACACTTCGACAAGAAAATGTTTAGTTAGACATATAGATTTAATGCCTTGTTAAAGTAGTTTTTGTCTTGCTATGTAGTTGAAAAATGTAGTGATTAGTATTACGATAGGGATAATTTTGTTTTATTAGTAAACTTTCCGATGTAGATTTAGATTTATGCCATATTGCAAAAACCTATTTCTTCAGTTGATTAATGCAAGACAAGTTACAACGAGGCAGAAATTGTTGTTTACAATATGAAAAATCCCTTTTAAGTTCTCGGGTCTCAGGGGGAAGGTAAATGTTAGCCTTAAAACATAAAAGATCTTGATGCCTTTCATGACCGAAAGAAAAGAAAAAGTGTCTGAAACTTTAGTCACGTAATGTATCATTTTATGTCTGCTGTTGCCATTAGAACTTTGGGATTGCGGATTCTATTTTAATTCACCTTCATAGTTGTGGTTTTAAACTATCTAAGGTATAAAATGAGACTATTGCAGCAATAATCGACATGTTGTACAAAATTATATCATAATAACAATTGCGTGTACTTTAAAAAAGAACTTCCTTCCTTGAAGTGTTCATTTTCTACAAGTAATTTAGTACATATAAAGCTGTTTTATAAAGAAATCAAATCAGTTGAATAATTGTATAAATATTTTCAATTTACAAACAACAAATTTGCTCAGGAATGTGTTTCTGTAATTTATACCCATAAAAGTACAGATGCCTGTATTGGCTTGGTAGACTCAAAAAGGTTTTAACATTTTCATTTAGCCTGCCTTCGCGTAACTAACTTAATAATTACTCATATATTGAAAGACATGTATTTTACTACTAACGTTCTCCATTTTGTCTCAGGTCGCGTAATTTCACAGAATGGCTCTGCTCTCTATTGTTTGATATTCAATCAAGCCATTTTAGTACAAAGAATCAGAAACAGAAATTGAAAGTTCGTTAAATTAATGTCATATAAAGGAAGGGATACGTTTCATTTAATAAATAAATAAATAAACAAATAAATAAACACTTAAGAAATCTGGTTTATTATTAAATGAAATGTCTTAATTTTATGTTTATCTAACCACTTACTTTTCAGGAGAAATATATGTATTTTATAGACACTACAATTTCTGTTTTATGTAATTTATTAGAAGTTAGGTGTTAAGTAAAAAATCTTGAATGTTACTGAGGGACGAAAAGACCCTTTAAATAAAATTAAATTATTATGCCTTATCTGCGGTTGCTTTTTTTCTGTGTGAAAAGTTAGAAAGTATTGAACTCAGAGAATTTCAACTTTAGGGCCCCAAAGTAAACCATAAACTATTGTGAAAAAGTACTTATGTTCTGAAAAAGAAATCTGTAGAAAACAAACAAACTAAAGCGTAAAAAAATTACAGGAATAAGAAATGGAAAAGATTGCGGCTAGGAAAGTGCAGTAACTGAACTCTTGGTGTATGTTCAACTAAATGTAGGTGGAATATAATGCAACATAATAGCACTTGTGCTCTATATCTTTCATTTCTATAAAACAGGCAGAGCGGAAAGCTTATAAAAAGGAAAAACTGATTCAAAGAGAAGAGACGGATACCAATAAAAGGGAGCAACAGAAAGAGATGCAAACTGTATCATGTAATTCCAGTGGTATACTTAAGTTAAATCTTCAGCCCAGAGACTGCTGTTTTGCTATATAAACTTAAGAGTCGATGCAGTGTTATCTGAAAGCATTTCATAGCCCTCATACATATGATAGGATAGGTGCTTACATTATTTCTTCGAGAAAAAAAAAAACAGCAAGCTTTTTCGCAATAACAGAATTGTGCCTTTAAAATAAAATAGACTAATTTATATATTTACTGAAAGAAGATTGTGACCTCGATTTTGGATTAAGATAAATACTAAATGTAGACGTTTAATTATTAGGTCTGTTCGACCTTTAAAATCTGATACATTGAATTATTTTCAACAATTATTGTACAACATTATTTGAAAAAATAATGTTTAATCTGCAAACATATTCTTCTTTCTAGATTTTGAAAAGGGATTTGATACAGTTGAAAAAAAAAAAACGTGAACAAACCTTGACAAAACAAGAAGAGTATAATCATTTTATAAAGTGGTAGACAATCTGCATTCATATGAGAATATCAACACAATTAATACAGTAATAACAAAAAGAACCTATTTCAATAAATACAGAGGTTACAAACGGAAATTTTCTGCTAACCTCGGTTATTTATATTGACGGCCTGTTCCAAAAACGGAAACAAAGTTTTAACATGGGAACTAAACTAATTAATAAAAAGTTACTTTTGATTTTTGTACACCGACGATGCAGTTATTATACCAGAAAATGAAGTCTCGCAGCGTTTGAATCTTATTTCTAAAGGATATATTTACAGAAGAGACTAAAGGGGTGGCATTTTATGGTAAAACATGATTTGATTAATAATGTTTTAGATATTTAGAAACAATTTCTCCTTTAATATATCCAAACAATTAAACAAGAAAACAAGAAAAGAAGCGAGGATTAAGTTCATGAAATAATGACAATCCTGGCTTTTATCTACGGATGGGAAACACGGATTTCTAGGAAGTGAGTACAAAAGAAAATACAGAGCACAGATATTAATTTTCTTAGAAGAAGAAAATCCTACACAAAATTTGATCATATTAGGAATGAAGTAATACGAAAAGGATGAAAGGTTAAATATATTTGTGATAAACTCTAAAGATATAGAAATGACTGGCTGGATTATATTAAGAGAATGCATAGTTACAGAATGCCAAAGCAAGCACTGAATTACAAAGCTAAAAGTGGTCCTGGTGGTGTATTGGTAACCATATTACCTTCTAAACCCCAGATCGCGGGTTCAAATCCAGCCAGGATCGATGAATTTTTGGGGGGGCGTAAACATCCTAAGTATGGCTTCCTTCGGAAGGGAAGTAAAGCCGTGGGTCCCGTGTCGTACATTTACGGCACGAAAAAGAACCTCAAGCCTGAAAGAAGAGGCCTCTGAGCAAAATTTGTCAGCCGTTTTACGGCCTGGATTGAATGGGATGCTGATGACCTGAGATGTTAAAGGGCGTCCATAAATAAATCAAATCAACAATCAACAGCAAACCTAAAACAAAAGTGTAGGTGGACAAACGAAACGATGATATCTCTGCAGGGGGAACAGACAATTACCTATAGAATGAAGAAAAATACTAATATGCTAAAGAGAGTCCATAAATAAACCAAATCAACAACAAAAATTCTTCTGAAAAGGCTATAGTTTGGATTTATTATACCCAAAAATCCATCGACCCTGACTGGGATAGAACCGGCGATATTGGATCTAAAATGTGTACAGGGAAATATAACATAGAAACAGCGCAAGTATTTTTACATCCAGTTGAGATAGATGACCATGCCTGCTTGAACTGCCGCAAAGACGTTTGTTAGTTACTGTCACATGTCTCTTGATTGGAAATAGAGCGGTTCCCCTTTAAAAGCTTTACAGTTCCCGGGTATCTTTGAAGAGGTTACTTAACACTACGCGGTAACATTGCAGAATAATCGTCGTTATATGCATCAGTGAATTTTCGTGTTATCCGTACTTCATGTAATATCAAACTGTGTACATAAATATAGAGACAACGTTTGTTAAATATATGAATAAAACGCAAAGGAGCATACATGTTACATCAAATAGTTAGGTTCATGCATAGACAAATGCTTATACTTATTACAAGAGACATTTTCTTTTTAATTTTCTTCATGCTACCGTTAGCGAAATTGAAAAAAAAAAAAAAAAATTCTACCTATAGTTTCAAAACAACCAACTAACAAGTAATTGCTTTTGCTATCGAAAGTATCGCAACAGTACCGAAAGGTAAGTGTTCCTCGATTATATTGCTGGTTGGAGCAGGAAATTTGGTGGTGTGCGGGGGCATAGTATTGTTGACTGCTGGCGGTCGTGGTCTCCATGTCCGCCCGGGCTGCTCACTGATGAGTTCTGCTCCAATTCTGTCGAATTTGATCTCAGGGTCCACTGGAGTGTTTCGTGGATCAGTATAGTTCCACGGGAACGAGAAATGTGTTGCCAAAAAATACACCAAGTTGACTTGTTCAAATATTTTATTCACAAATAAACATATTGGGGCTACTTCCTGACTGCTCGTCGCTGACTTCACTACTCCCTTAGACTGACTTTAGAATCACCTTAGAAGGACTTAGAATCCTTCGACCGCCTTAGAATGACTTAAACTGCCCTCTAAGGACTTTAGAAATGACTTAGACTGATTGCTTTCGTATGACTTAGGCTTCCTGCTTCCGTATATCTCTCTCATGTGTCTCTCGTGTCTCTCCCATGAGTCTAGTATCTCTACTGTCGTCTGTTGTGTCTCTGACTTCTGTCCTCGAGTTTTCTACCACATCGCCACGCCTCTCGCTAAATTAAATTCCCTCGTATATTATCCTATTTCCGTGTTATATGTTCATCATTGCCTATCCTGAAAATGTTTATTTGTATATAAGTTCTCCTTATTAGTTGACTTTTATCCGATACCCATTGGCTAGAATTATTCTCTCCCTCCTGGTCTACAATATCTTCTCACGAGCCTATATTTTCCAAGAACAGCCTGTCATAAATTTCGGCCCTTTGGTTACATGCTGATTTCTATTGAAACATCTTTTTCCTCCCTTAGTTTGTAGATTTCCAAATGTTCTCAGAGATAACGTACGTGTTTAGGGCTGTTTTTAATACCTTGTACCCCCGGCTTTCCTGTAATAAAACATTTTCATCTCCGTTCTGACATTCCCATTTTCTCTTAAATTATTGCTACTTCTGACTTTGTTCAAATACTGTCCCGTTACAGCCACAGGTTTTCCTATTGTGAACTCCTAAATATTTCCTCGGCAGAAGTTTCGTGACCTAACAATAGATAGTATACCCTTTCCTCAGCCTTGTCTAAGGAGTGGTCAGTGGACGAGGCGTCAGGTATACATCTCTGTCTCTTTCTAACATCTTTTACCACAAAATGTATACAAAACTCTTTTGTAAGATACAATTACCTGTCAAATGACATACACATAAGTACAAGTTACAAATTATTTCAATTTCTGTTATACCTATCTCTAAATTATTCCCTTATACATATACATAACAATTACCCTTATCAAATCTTTTGCCTTAATAAATATAACTCTGCAGCCTTTAGTTATTAAATTAATAAAGGCAGCCTTATTTCCGGCTTCATAGTGCACATTTAATTATTAAATTGTTTCCCAAATGATCTGCTGTCGTGCTAATTATATTTTTATACAGAGAAAGAAAGGTAGCTCTACGTCGGAAGATGTCACTGGTGCATATTAATACAGAGGAACTATGCTAGCAATATTATTATCAAGAGTTTCTACAGTTTCACATTAAATACCCGACACCATGAAAGAAAGTTTTAATAGCCAGAATTCTTTTCCAACACACCTTACATTTTAGTGGAAACTACACAACACTAACTTACTGAACTACATCTTCAATTATTCCCATGGTTTCTTTGAAAAGCATACTTGAGATAACCAGCTTCTTAATAATATCGGAAACTGAAATTACATATGATATATGAAACTGAGTTGAGCATTTCGAAACTGCTTAATGCCTACAAGGATTCACTCATAGACAATGCAGAATAAAAAGAAAATTTCTTCATCGCTGACGACACAGCTTTAACCATTTTTTTGTTTTTCGTAGTCGATATCATTCTTTTGTAGAAGCACTGTCAATCCATTTTTTTTTCAGCTCGGACGATAATGGGGATACAACTGGTGCCATGGTTAATACTGACTGTTAAAAATTCTGGTGCGTTATGGAAACAAAAAAGTAATTTACAGAGGGTGCCAAAATGTTCATACATTTCAAGCAAAGAAAAACGATGTTAACATAACAAAAACTGAATTCCAAACAGACAATCATGAGCACTAATCATCTTAGACTTTTACAGTTACTTATGCAAAAGTCTTGGGATGAAAATTTCAACTTTCTGTTTAATATTACGGCGTACGCTGGTTCTGCTGATCCCAGTCTCACGTGCACATTGCTTTGTAGATTTCTGCGGTGAGTGCTCAAAACGTTCCAAAATCATAACCGAGGACGCTGGGTTTGTTGCTGTGTGAGGTCTCCCAGATCTGTCCTTATGAACATTGGATACGGTACCATGGAGTCTCAATTTTGTCTCAAATGCATGCATTTGTTACTCACGTTGGCGGTTCTGTTCTGCACACACGACTCCATTATAGAACATCATGCGATAATCTTGGCTTTATTTGTCCTTTGTTGGTGTACGGTAATCTGGGCTTCATTTGTTCATTGTTTTTACATAGCAACGCTATCATAATGGATGTGAGTCACATCTGTTTACAGACCTTCATACTACACTTAATGTTGCTTTTCGGTCCAACTTTGAAATATATTAAATAGATGCCTACTGGAAAGTGTGTATACATTTTTTGGAACCTTTATTTGAAACAAGTCGTCGTTGATAACAACAAAATCCCGTAATTTCGATTTGAATGCGTCTTTGAGAAACGTATTAATGTGTAGTATGGTTTCAAACTTGCAATATTATACAAAAATTAATATTAATTCTGTAATAATATTACCACAAGTAACCTTATGTAGTACCTGTGGTTGACAGCTGACAGATGATCTGTATTAGATCTCCGATAGCTGCTTGTAACCGACGAGGCTTATGTTGATTACATGTTCCTTTGCAGTATTCTTTCAATAATGTTGCAAGACGGAGATTGAGAACGCAGCGCTCATGCTGTAAGCCTAGATTCTCCATGGCCTAGCGTGCTCAAGGACTCAAGGACTCTTAATTTTATATCTAGTCAACCTTTGTGTTATATTTGCGCATAAAATACACTATTATATAAAATTCGGACTCTTAGTTATGATGCAGGTTTCCTGCCGTCAGTTTTTAATTTGAAGAAACTTAGTAAATGAAATATCTCTGGAACGGGTACATATAATATATGTTTTCTATTATCCGCAAATACTCCAGCCATATGATAAAATTTGCAAAGATAATTATATATGTCATCTCCCTTTTTATTAATTTTTTATTATATTGAAGTAGAAAAGAATAGAATGTGGAAAGTTTTCTGATCCCAGCACTAACTGCAGAACCTCAGTTAAGGATTGCAACCTATATAACGAAGTTTGACGAAAGACTGGCTGTTAGTCGTATTGGACAGCTGTGATAAACTCAGTACATTAAGTTTTGTTTGTACCATGACGTAACTTTGACGTAGGTAAGTGCACTACTGCACAGAACGCTGGATACGAAGAGATAAGGCTGAGAGATGGAAAGCAGACAAGCTGACTAGCGCCTTCATCGTCTATGGACCTAAGTAAACATGGCAGTGTTAGTCGCCAAAGTTCAACCAACTTCGTCCGCGCTGTTTCTTCAGAGCGTCACCTTCGCAGCGCACCTTTCACCTTCTCACCCCATCTTCTACCACAACCTGCACGTATACAAGCAGGTGCAGTAATTGTAGATGCCTCAGTAAACGCTTTGCAAGCCAAAGTACACAGGTAAGTTTACTTCTACCTTTTCAAGGGTTCTTGTCTCTCTTGTGTTGTGCTGCTTTCGTAGAAGTCGTGCTCCGCTTTTATGCCTAATAGCCCTTGTTAGCGGAAAGCGGATGCAAATTAAAAACAGCGAGACTTATTGAAGTTTCTGGGTCACACAAAATTATCTGACAGCACTATTAGAGAAATAGTAAAAATAATGACGAAATTTGATATACTTTTTAATCGTATATAAGCAACTCTTTGACACTTCGACCCGAAGTTTCCTTATCAACAACTCGCTCCCAAAATTAGCGGAAACTAGGTCTCTTAAAGCGAAGCTTACCTACTTCACTACAGTTCTCTGTCGAACTCTTTACACGAAAAAATGAGCTGCGTTGAACAGTCGAGAATCTCCGAGTACTCTACGTTTGCACGATTTTATATTTTCGTGGGATTCTTTCCCCGGAAAATATATGTACAAACTATGCTCACTTAAAACACAGTTATTCAAACGTTTGCTAATAAACGACTGTAAAAGCCCCTTGCTAGTAGCCGCGTAGTTATTGTTTCTCCTTTTCATTCTTGGAACTTTATTAGAAAGTTAAAAAAAATCTCTGATGTATAGGTCCTCTTCACATAGACGTAATCCGTGAAAATAATATCATATAAATACTTTGTTTTATCAGAAGCTAATAACATACCTCTAAAACAAATAAGGAGAACTTGAAGAGACAGTGGCTTAGATACAACAGTTTGAAGAATGAGCAGCCTATCACGTATCATTGTCCACGGATGGAAACTAAGAGTACATTTGAAGATCTCCCTAAAATACTGCTGTTTTTGGGCATTTTGGTTTTTAGGTAGAATAGCGTTAAGCATAGTTAAATGCACTTGTAGTACTTTTATACTTGAACAGTTAATATCTATGCAAAACATTGTATATCTAGAGTAAAATCTTTTAAAATAGGCAAGGAAACTGTTGTATATTTGTATCAGCGCTGCTCTATGGTATCCGAAGACGGCAGCGAGCGTCCTTTCGCCTATAGGCAAATATCCTTAAGATAGTTCACTGAGTCGCTCAATACCGGGTGTCCCATTTATCTTGCTCACCTAAAATATATTTTTCTGATGCGTCAAATGAAAAAGTCTGTTTGAAACAATTTTTCGTTTGACAAATTAGAAAAATGCAACTAAGATAAATTTGACACCCTGTATAAAGACTTTGTACTGCTTACAAAAACTGATATATGGACTTTTTTGTTTCACTTACCTATTCTGATTCGGTTTCCTCAGACACAATCTGCCCAGATTTAGAATTATAACTTTATACTGCTTTTCTTAGCCTCTTTTTAACATTTTGTTTCCGTTTTGAAGCTACAACTTTTCTTTTCCTGTCTTTATTTACATATTAAAATTGATTGTTATGAATGTCACTCACTCTTCTTCGGGTACCATAGAGCAGCGCTGATACAAATATACAATAGTTTCCTAGCCCATTTTAAAAGGTTTTACTTACTAACTGTATGAAAGGAGGTACTGAAACTGGCCCCCATCGTTGATCATATTCCTGGCATATATTTTGTTTCAGTTCTGCCAGGATATGTGTGTGTATCTTGTATACGGTATTTTTTAATTTACCCAGAGATAAAAGCTGCAAAGGGTTACGTCGGAGAACCAAGGGGGCTACTTCCCTTATTAATGACTGTCATTCTGAGGCTCTTTTGATTATCTTGATCGAAATATTTGCTTTATGAGCTTGTGGCAGATTATATTCACTGTTGCCTAGAGAAAAAAAAAAGAAAAATCTTTAATTCTTTGTCCGCTCATGGGGCCCCATACACCGGTTTTTTCGCCATGAACGCTATCGGGTTTCTCAGCACTTTAAATGCGATTATTTTGTGTACTCGCATAACCATGAAGACGAAACTAGGCCTCGTTCGAGAAAAATATTAAATATGGGCCTATTTCTCCGTTGTGCACACTATTCAGGTTCTACTCATAAAATGTATGCCTTTTACCAGTATCAGTTGGTTGAAGAAATTATGACACACTTATTTTATATGGTTTTAGCTTTCACATTTTAGCACCTCTTTCCACAGAGCCAAAATAAATGTTCATTGTGAAACATGTCTAAGTGATTTTATGGGCGAATTCTCAAAACGATGACCGATGCCATATAACTTTCTTCAGCGAGAACCTTGCGCTGCTTAGACTGAACATTACACGTGATCTAAAAACTGATTATAAAGATCATACCTTTTGTACGACCTGGGATTTTTTACTTAGGAATCATTGAACTTGCCGAGGTGACTTAGTTAACACATATGAATCACAAATAAATACACGCTGTGCAGTATAAAACATATATTGAGTCATAATTCACTTTGTGATTAACTATAGAATAAAACACACCACACGTAATAACTGAAATGAACACATCAAGTATCATATTCACACTGATAGCCAAGAGTTAGCGTCACTTTGTTTCAGTGAACGGCGGAAAATACATATGTACACGCCCAGTGGAAAAACGCCAAGATCGGTTTACAGATCATTAGATCGCTGCGAATAATATACACACTACAAATAAATGTAAATAAAACATTGGTTTCAATAAAAATAGTACTGAAAATTAATCAATCGTTCTTTTGTTAAAATATGGAGCTTTTTTGACTATTTATATTTTTTAATTTTTAAGCAATAATATTCATTTGTACCTAAATTTTGTTTAAAGTTAATTTTTAGACAATGTATGTAACCCCAAATAATGCTTCAAGCTGGGCTGTTTTTTTTTTTTTTTTTTTTTTTTTTTGAATAGTGTTTAACGCTCGTTTTTACTACAGAGGCACCACAGGCGGTGAACATTGATGATACATGAAATGAAATGATATATTGGGAAAGAAATTTCAAGGAAGGTAACGTTCCGAAGTTTAGAGTATCTCCCCGGCATTTTCCATTTATGAGGACTGAGGGAAACATGGAAAACACCTCAGTCAGGGAGGACGGTCCTGGCGAGATTGAAACCCAGATCTCCCGCTCACAAGTCCGCGCCTTAACGACCTAGATCACTCGTAGCGATAAGGCTGTGGCTTGTTTGCTAAGAACATTAGAGAATGGAATTTATAATCTGGATTACAATGGACATATGTTTTGATAAGGAAGAGTTTGGTAATTTAAGAAGCAATGTAAATTAACTGCATTAACACCCATTCTTAATATTTAACATAAAAATAAACAAATATAGTTGTTTTGCAACGTTATTTTATTTTATACTATTTCATGAGTTACCACGTTATTTAAACAAAATATATGAATGATCGTTAAACAAATATTTAGACAGAGACAGTGCGTATGTTTAAATTGTAATTAAGCCTATTTACTTAAAAAGAGAAAAACAATACAAATTGTTTTTCCAAGTATGTGAAAATTATTGCGTTTCTTAAAAATAGGGCAATGTTATTTTAGGGAGATCTTCATTTTTGCTATTTGTTTCTTGTTTTGACCAGATTTTCAACAAGATTAATACTCCTGCCTTTAGCGTGATATCCGAGCCTAACTAAATGCTACCTTTCCTGGTCACTGAATGGCTTGCAAGATCACCTGACTTGAACCTTCTAAAGTATTTTACATAGATATTAATCTGTGTATAAAACCTGTGAACATGTAAATGGAATAAATTGCCACCCCAGTACTAATAACAACTGGGATCTTTAAAATCTCTTGTTATTCTTCTTTGTGAACATTGGCAGTATTTTGAGAAAATTTTGTTAAGTAAAAATAGTAAATTATTTAAAGTTGTAAATAGTTAATCATTATTTGGAAAACAGCAAGAATGATACAGAGAGCGTTCTTTCCCTCTACAGTTCCTTCGAATATTTATGCGTACAACTCCTTAAGCTTGCATGCTCATTTAGAATCATCTTATATATTGTCATCTCATAACTGACGAACTACAGTAACAGAGCAATGGAGGGTACTTCCAGTACACTGCTGCACACAGGGTGCCCAAAACGAAAGAACTTCGTGTTTTAAGAGTGCAATTCTACATCAAAGGTGATAGGAAGCTTTATGTTAGAGATTATATTTTCTTTATTGTGACTAGGTACGATTTGTTTTTGAAAACATTATAGATATCTTCATTTAATTTCATTTTTCTGTATATTTTGGGAAATATATCCCAAAATACACATATATACAGGATGGGCATAAAGTACCTAACTAGGTGTTAATTAATGACTAAAGACTTGTTAATATCAATGGCACCATTATGAAAATAGTTATAATATTACTTCATTAAATAAGAATTGAGCTTTCGCTCGTCGACGGTACAGACGGTGGTCGTGGTACGTTACAATAACAAAGATGGCTGAACGTCTGTCTGTTAGCGAGCGAGCCCAGATTGCCGCACGCTATAAGATGTGGAATTCCGTTGTTCTTGTTCAAAGATGGCAGTGTACTGTGAAGGGAAGGAATGCCATGCTTCCAATAGGGAACTGTCACTCGAAGCTAATGATCACAGACGCAGAGTCATCCAAAAGTCACCGTGTGGTGCGGAATAACGACCACAAATCTCATTCGGCCATATCTCCTGCCTGACATTATGACACCATAGGTGTACGAGTGGAAGTTTGAAGTGGAAGTTTCCACCCGCATTCCTGTACATCAATGTGCACATAATACTAATTTCAATAAATTGTCATTATAAATATAAGAATTATACTCGATTTTCAGTACCTAGTTACTTTCTGCCCATCCGGTGAATATATAAGATGAACCTTTTAAAACAGTTCTCAACATTGATTAAAAAGCCCCCAAAAGTGAAATTTTAGTAGCTGTTTCCAAAACACCAGCTGCATAATTTGTTTATCTTGGGTTCTTTGCTTATAATTAAACAATCCTGGCGTTTTTATCGTGATCATGTGTTTTTTTTTAATTTAATTTATTTGCAGGTTAAGTCCAGGCACCTGCGATAAATTCGGAGGAGATAGATCTTACAATAATGTGTGTGTGCGTTTTGAATGACTCGTCATTTAGAAGTCATGCCTGTTCAGAAGTCATGCCTCATCAAAGAAGACAGGTGTTGGGACATTTAGCAGTTCTGACATTATTACTCATTTATTCCACAAATACGGCTGGGACTAATTAGAGAAGATATTCAAAGTGTCTGCCCCGAAACTAATTATATTCATTAACCGTCGTAGCAGTGCTTGTTGTACTCTAGTATGTATTTCTGGCCAGTATTATCTTTAATCAAAACCAGCTAATATTTGTTCAATCAGTTCGTGTTTGTGTCAACTGGGGTAATCTACGACACTCGGCAAATACCTCAAAGAAAAATATAGGAGTGTTCATTCGGATGAACTTTTTCTCTAGCCTCCGCGTAGCAAATTATAATATTTGTTAATTCAGAAAAAGCATAGACCTACATCTCAATGGGTGCTTGCATTCAATTGCTTAGGCATCGACTACACACAGAGATACACAGCGAGGACAATATAAGCGTCACGCGATTTAACGTTAGAACCAGTACATATAAAAATAACATGGGTGCACAGCTTCTAAAAGGCATCTCAGAAAACATAGGTTGTTTAACAAAACATATTCCGCTTTGCGAAATAAATCTCTTCTCAAAATTAGTCGCAGAGATGCTGACTCAACCTGTGGGTATCTGTGGGTTATTGCCATTTTAGCACTTTGGTGGAACTCACCCTGCAGTCATTTTGAACCCACGGTAGTTACGTATAGGTAAACGCGTACATTCCGGCGGGATTACATCATGCTGAATGATAAACGTGTGATGGAAATGAAAATGATGGTGTAACTGGCGGAAGAGATGGCAAGGAAAACCGGGATGCCCGGAGGAAATTTGTCCAGGTATCGCTTTGTCCGCCAATAACTCCACGTAGGGTCGCTGGATAGAATCCGGTCTTTGTGGTACACGATCTTTATAAGCACTCAATTATAGTTACGTATTGATTAGATAGAAAAAAAAATGTAAGACTCCTGTATTAATGGAGAATGGATGAACAAAAATCACAATGAAAATTAGCATTAAATTAAAATGCAAATATTGAAAGACCATGCCAAAAGGATCAAGTAATAGGTCTTGCTAAAAATAACAAGTGTCAAACCACTAGCATGTCACTGTCTTTAAAAAGGGAACAGATATTCCTCATGTTTGATACGTCAGAAAGCTCATTCTGTGAACTTGAAACCCAAATAACTTTAGAGGTTGCACTTGTGGTAATAATTTTCAACTCTTAAGTGATTTTTCTCAAGCGTCCATTAAAGAAGTTTAACTTTTTGATATAAACAGGACTGTAGGGGTAATATGGTGAGGCTATGTGCAACAATTTATAGAGCTCTTGAGGTAGTTATTGATTGAACTATCATTTATAGCATGCCCTTTATTGGTCAAAAAAGAGCCTGTAGCTAAATGCCACTAGAGATATGAAACTCAAATTGGTAGTAGGAACACTCTTACGAGTGTATAATTTAGTGAAAAAAAAATTATGTAAAAATGTGATGCGCTACTTTTTCTATATAGTTTTCCAAATTTCAAATACATTTTCTGAGCAGATAGGAATTTTCTAACCTCTTTATTGAAGAGAGCCAGTTACGCATGATAATTCGACACCTTCGTCGCTGTTGGGCCACTGTTTTTTTTTTTTTCATCCAAATATATACTAATTGTAAGGCGACAAATCTCTACTATAGGGAGAGTGTTCCAATGTTGTTCAGTAAACTTCCTTAAGTTTTCCTTTTGTCAAAGCAGCTGTATGTGGAGAAAGACTTATCAAATTGATTGTTGAAGTTTTTTTTAGCCATAAATGCGTTTTGCATTAATAAGAAGATAGCATTAATTAACTGCGTTGACTGTCCGACGTTCTTGTAGAAAATCTATAAACAAAATACTTTGGGAGTTCCAAAAAATTGCCAAAAGAAACTTTCCAGCTGACGGGCGATTTTTTTTTCTTTGACAAGATGGATACTCTATGCTTACTTCTGCTCCAGGGTATAGAAATATATTCATGTAGCATGCAGGTTATCGATCCTTATTTCCAGTATTGAACCAAACGTCTCTGGTGCGCTCCCATACTGCATGTGGAATTCGATAACCCCAAATTGTCTATACTTTCTGGTGATCTAAATTATTTTAAACAATAGATTGAACACTTCAATAATAAGCAAACATTTTTGTGAATTTTAATTTACAGTGAAAAGTTGAATTGTCGGGATTTGCATCTGTGAAATTTGCAAACCACGTTGCTGGAAGATTTACAGGATCATTAAATGACACCTGGCACCAAATATTCAATTCTAACATAACCATTGTGTAGTGTCTGGCTTATTAACGCATTTTTCCGAAACGTGTTCTTGCCCTAATCCATCATGTCAAATAACGAACTTCAGAAAGCCTTGAAGAACATGGTTTTGCAATAATTAAAGCTGATATCTGTTAGCTAACTTTCAAACATAATTTCTTTATTGGGAACCTCGAACGCTTTCACCCATCTGGGCAATACTAGGGAAAAAGCTACTAGTGGATATGGCTATTTACGCTAACATACATAAGTTCGTTATGCGATTTAGGTTCATTAGCAAACCGCAGAGCTCATTTTACAGGTATAATATATATTATATATCTACATTAATGCCCTTCAGTTTAATTATTTAATACGTAAACAGGAGGCAAACTTTTGTATAATTTTGAAATGTTGATAGCCATTTGCTTCTTTCAAAGTAATTAAAATACAAGCCTAAACTCCTCAAATGGTATGAGATTATTGTTTATAGACCATCTTACTGGAATATAAATAGACTTCTATTCTCACTTCAACACTTTCATATTTGTGAAATCTACTGCGATTTTTACTGTACCCACAGATTAAAACAGATACTCAATATACAAAATACAATATATCCAACAGTATTTCCCAATCTGGTAGCCCCTTGGAGGTTCCCGAAAGCTTACAAGAGGCTTTACATATATTTTGTCTTTAATAGCGGATTTTTTATTGTAATTATATTATTGCATCATATATTGTATATTGTCAACCTTGAAGTATCGATTTGTGGTCACCGTACATTAGACGTATTTTTTTCAGTTCTTTGAAATGAATGGTTGGTGTTTAACGCCCGTTTTTGCTACAGAGGCACCACAGGCGATGGACACTGATGATACATGAGATGAAATGATATATTGGGAAAGGATTTTTTTATTTTTAAGGGAGGAATCATTCCAGGCCTAAGTTTAGGGTACCTCCCGGCATTTGCCATTTATGAGAACTGAGGAAAACCGGGAAAAAACCTCAGTCAGGGAGGACGGGTCTGGCGGTATTCGAACCCAGACCTCCCGCTTACGAGTCCGCGTCTTAACGACCTCGGCCACCCGTGGCAGTCTTTGAAATGATGTGTTTAGATATTTAGTGGTAAAGTATAGTTTTCGAGAAGAAGCCTGAAATTACATGCCAGGCTACGGGAGTCAAATAAAGTCTTTAGATTACTTTCAACTTCTGTGGTTCCTGATTTCTAATATCTGTTCTGAGTACGTAGCTCAGACGGTTAAACTTGGAACTTGCTTTATTTTGACCTTTGGCTTTTTCATGGTTTCACCTGGTCACTAAGGCAAATACTGGGATGGCTCTTTACTTATATGAATTTTCCGCTCTCCTATTTTATCCCGCTGATTGTGTTTCAGATAGAAAATGCCCGTAGAGTAGGGTGGTGGGACCCGTCTAAGGGCCTTGACATCCTTAGGGGGAGGGAGCTGCTCCGACATTGGGGTGTCTTATCTAGAAACATGTTAAGTCCGCAAAATCAATGCCCATGGATGCTGCAGCCTGGTGTCTCTTTCACCGCATCCCTTCCTCCTGGAGGTGTCCCGTTGGGGGTCATAAGTAAAAGGGCCACCGTGCACAAGACTCAGGTACCGAAGTATCGCTCTCTTTCGCCCCTCCCCCTGACATCTAAAGCAAAACTATTTACTCATCTCTTCATTTGAAATTCTATGAGAAGGATGCACCGCTTTGTTTAAATGTTGAACTATTTTGCAACTGTGTAAGTTAAGCCCGCATATAATTCTGTCACTACATAGAACATTCCAATATCAACAAAAAATAATAATAATTCTCATTGTCTGATTTAGATTAAAATGACTGAATTATAAAGAAGAGACTTTAAAGGTAGAAAAATATGCTATTGCATTATTTATATATTTAATTTAATAAATGTATGTTATATATAAACATATATAGGTAATGTTTAAGCATCACTTTTATAGAGGAATACTAATATACTTAACTACAGCAACTTTGGCTAATTTAAAGTTGTTAAACTTTTGTATATTATTAAACGGTTCCCTCAATTCAGATCTTTTTGAAGGAGGCTCAGGAGTCGAAATTGCTGGGGTGAGGTAGGTGTTGCATGTTTTGTTCAAATTAAATTATAATTATTCTAATTGGAACTTTTCACTGCTATTAGTGTGCAATATATAATATTAAAACAATCATTAAGGGTAACCCAGGTCCTTAAGGCATGATCTCGTAAGCGGGAGGTCTGAAATTGATTTCCGCTAGGACTGAGGTTTTCTTCAGTCCTCATAAATGGAAAATTCCGGAGATGTGCCATAAAATTTAGGTCGAAAGGCATCCTCATTAAAAACATTCTTTCCTAACATATCATAGCATCTCTGGTATACCAGTATCCACAGCCTATTTTTGTTAATTTGGTTTATTTACGGACGCTCTTTAACATCTCAGATCACCAGCGTCCCATTGAATTCAGGGCGTGAAATGGCCGATAAATTTTGCTAAAAAGGTATCTTCTATCAGGATTGAGGCTCTTTTATATGCCGTAAATCTATGACATGAGACCCACTGCTTTACTTTCCTTCTGAAGGAAGCCATACTTAGGGTTTTTACGCCCAAAAAATCCATCGATCCTGGCCGGGATCGAACCCGCGATCTTGGGTTTAGGAGGAGGTAAGTATGGTTACCACTACACAACCAGGAGCTACCCCACTGCCTATGATAACTCATCAGTATAAATGGGAGTTAAACATTATTAAAATGTTAATAATTATACTAATTTTACTTCCTACTATTGTTACACGAAAATGTGTGAAAGATCTATTTTCTGTTGTGTTTTACGGAATTATATTAGTTCCTATTAGATTTCATATTATAATTATTTCACATTATAATTATTAAACAATATTTATACTTATAATAGATATAATAAATTAATTTAAGTACGCTATGCTTAAATTATTTGTGAGTATCATAATGTACAGTAATGTTTTATCCGAACTTTCCAAACTCTGTAATGTTAAATTTGCGGCACTGTTTTTAGTAATTTATCTTTTTCATTTTTACCAAATTTCAGCTTTAGTTTGCTACGCAATTTTATCTGCTTATATTTTACAGTTAACGTTATTTAGTGCTAGATTTGATTTTTTGCTACTGTATTACCTACAATGCGATCTTTATGATATTTGCAATCTATCCTTTTCTGTTAGCTTATTAGCGGATCCTTCGCTCAATTTCATAAAATATTTCGAAATATTTGCATTATTTTCAAGCATTTTTCTCTCCCACTACTTCTTTTGCTAACTAAACAACTGCACACTTTGACTTTCCATGCATCTTTTTACCGATTTGTTATTGCCCGAGTATTCTCACTTACTTTAACTTCTGCATTAGAAAAGTGTGGTTTCATTCAGTTTTAAAAAAATAAGTGGCCTGTAAGATTGCCAATATTGAGTGGAATAATGTTTTCAAGTAAATGTAAGACAGTTTGAACATATGTGATAGAGTACAGATCAGTTTTAACATAAAAACTTGTTTAAAGGCAGCTTTGTTTTCTTTGAGTACTAAAATTTAATGAAATAAATGAAAAAATAATTTAATAACGTTTCATTATGTTTAAAGCAGTAAAAAGTAATTATTATTAGAAGTTCTACACAAAATAAAAACACATTGTGTCTATTTAATGATTTTCAAAATAGAGTTTATTTCCCATAATGCAAACGACTTTCGTATCACACTGTATTTGCAATCCATTATTTTATATATATACATATATATGTATATGTATGTATGTGTGTGTATGTAATATTTTAATTCAAATAGTATATAACATTAAACTGTTATTCAGAATTTAAAATGAATAGTTTAAAGAATGGAAATCTTGAACTTTGCGCCTTTCTGCTTCAAGATTGCAGAAACAAGGGCTTTCAAAGTATAAAATCTAATAGTTTGATTAATTTTAATAACTTTTTAATGTTATTTCAGCCAATGACTGCTATTTTAGATATATGGAATAATCATTTAATATAATTTTGCGACAAAAAGATTTTTT
Source organism: Metallyticus violacea (assembly GCA_030762175.1). Classification (NCBI taxonomy): domain Eukaryota; kingdom Metazoa; phylum Arthropoda; class Insecta; order Mantodea; family Metallyticidae; genus Metallyticus; species Metallyticus violacea. The sequence goes on from CM060843.1 coordinate 47,708,091, forward strand.
TTTATTATTTAATGTAAGATTTATATACTGTATTATTGTGCATTAAAAGAAGTCTAAACACTTGTTTCATAACTATTGAATATACAGACTTCATTGAAAAATGTTTCATATGCTTTTAATTTAAATACAATTAAAAAAACTACAAAAATTATAAAATAACACAAGTAAATTATTTTCGGTACTGTATTTATAAAAATAGTTTGACATGAGTTGCATTTTGAGTCGTTTTGTACGTAATAATAATAATAATAATAATAATAATAATAATAATGATAGTAATGTAAATTCTATGGTGGACCATTTTGGAGAATATCTGAAGGATGATGAAAGGAAACAATGAAGAAAAGAAGCTTATTATTTTCGTATTTACTGTTGGTCATTGGATTTTCAAGAGCTATTCTTCATTACTTCAATGTGTACATTTCAAGTTAATGGCTTTCACTAGATTATACATTTCAAGTTGATAGCTTTGAGTAGATTATCGTTTTCTGGTCCCCTCACTGTCTTCAAATATATAAAAACTCTCGTAGAAGAAGGTCGAACTGTTTTCGCAAATCGTGAGCACCAAAAAGGAGTTATTGAATTTATATTCTATAAATCTGTGCAGCACATCTCATAAGATACAAAGTCATTCCACTACGCAATTGAAAATTGATTTTCTCTATGGAAAATTACTGCGTAAAGGCCTCGTTACTTTCTGAGGGAAATCTTGTCGCGAGATTGGAGCTCATAGTGTCATTTAATTGATTCTTTCTTCATTTGTTTTTGCTAATAAATACTAATTAATATGGTACTCACTAGCATAATAGATGGGTAATGTATGCAGCAGAAGCAGCAGCTGAGGGCTTTATACGCACTACCGACAGATACACCAACTTACTGAATAAATTGCGTTAAAGACTTCGAGAAGTTGCTGATGGACAGCCTATTTCATTAAGCTTCTCCTCTGTTAAAACTCGGTATATTTGTTTCTGCTTCTTGTCAGTGAAACATCTTGGTTTCGAATTTTGTTCACTAATCTGAAAATTGCACTTTCCGGTGTGTATTTTACTCCTGGACATTAAGCAGCAATGCTCTCCTACTGCACCTTACAATTTATTTTGTATATAACATTCATAAATTCTTTTTTCTAGCACATATCGGACTCTTGACATACTCCACAAAACACTATATACAATAGGAAGTCCAACACACACTTATTACAAAAATACAACTGAAACAGTTGGCATGATAAACACGAATGACAAAGTTCAATAACCTACGTCAGAGGAAATGACCCGTCTACTGAAAGTCAACCGGTTCACTATTGTATACAAATTCCGAATGCGTAGGAAAATGAAGGTATCATAGGGTATAATTAAAAATAGAGAAAAATAGAGATATATTCAAAATGATGTGGTTTTGATACTTTTATGATAATATATGATGATATTTATTACTCAAAATTGATAGGAAATCCTTTAAGTTTTATTTGGTAACAATCTCTGTACAATAGTTCCAACTTTGACTCCTAGATAGCAGCGTTTCCAAAATGACGAGTAATGGCAATGAAAAGACGTACAATGTCTTTGCATTTCATAAAAATTAATCTGTTACCATTTGCAAGGGACTTGTTTGTTATTATATTCCTTAGATATGATACACCAAAGGTTAGTGATATACCGAGTTTTTTGAACTCCGTTGGAAAGCATCTGATCCGCTTTCGCGTTTGTCAAGGAAGGACACTTCCCTTACATGCGCATTCTGTCTGCTGAAACTGAATATATGGTCTACAAATGGGATTATCAGAAAGCGAATTCTTCTGGAATTTCCTACAGAATGATTTTGGTGAAACTCAAGAACACAAAGGCAGCTTCTCATTGCTATTAGCTGTCATATAGCAAACACTGCGATCTGATAGTAAAATTTAAAGCTACTGGAGACTAGCCATTATGAAACAAAACTTCGATAGTTTCTCTATTTACCCTTATTGTTATAAATATTAAAATTTGTACATATTGTCCTTACAGATTATTAAATCCATCAACGAAATGTTTATTACCTCTGTATTTTATCAGGATATAAGCTGAAAGAAAACATTGAACAATATTATACAATATAAAAATTTATCGTAAATTTTTTTTCATAAACAAATTACTGTATACCTATGGACAGGCGAACATCTCATCAATTTATTATAATGTTATTACAACAAATATCTGCAACATAGAACCACTAATAAAGAAAAACCAAATGCGAGCACTTTTATTGTGGCCCCATAAATTTTGATCTGTTAAATGGAGTTGCAGTATATAACCATAAAGTAAATATTTATTGAATGTCGTTGATATATGGTATTTTAGGGTGCACCCTTTCCCCATTTTGATATGTATATTAGCTTACGTTTATGAATTTTATCCGTCATTATAGTGAAATTCCTCACCTTCGACAAAAGGTATTTATAGGATTTTTAAGGACTCTTAGGAGCCTGTATTAACTTCCTTACAAGAACATTTATAATAATGTTGAAAATGTTTATAATAACCAAAACAACAACATTTATAATAATGTTGAAAATGTTTATAATAATCAAAACAAAAACATTTAAATAATGTTGAAAATGTTTATAATAACCAAAACAAGAACATTTATAATGTTGAAAATGTTTATAGCAACCAAATTCACAGTAAGCAACATTTAAAATGTATACTTTCAAGAAAAGGTACTGTATATGTAGATGTTTTTATAATGCAAATGCGAGGGTTTTTCACAATTTATCTGGTTATTTTGTAACATTTATACAATTATTATGTTCCTAGTCTTAACTTGGCAAACTGTATCAAGTGTTATTGCACAAATGTGAACATTTACTTTCCTACAGAAAAAAAAAAGATAAAAAAAGAATTGTCAGTTAAAAGTCTTTATAGTGCTTGTGTACTTTGAACCCGTTCCATTTTATTGGCCCTTTCTTCGTGTATCTTGGAATTTTTCTGGTAGAACATCGTGTCACAGAGATCTATATCAGTCCTTTTAGAAACCAATTGTAGGACTCTAGAGATCTAGATTTCGTCGTTGAAAGAATGAGAATTCAGAATTGGGCAAGATCAAGGTAGCCGAAAGAGGTCTTTAAAAGCTTTTCAAAAAAGTATATTTGGAGATGAATAAGTGCAAAAACTCCCAATAATATGCGGAAGGAATGTACTAGTGTACTAATGTTTTTAAAAATATTAAGTACAAGTGTTCTTGCTGAACGGTGTGTTTATGTCATATGTTTATTTATTAAATTTAAGTTTACAAATCCTATATTAAAAGTATGTAAACAGGACACATTTATAAACACATGCACAACTTAAAGTAGGCGTTATTTTATTTCGATTGAAACATCAATTTAAACATGAGACTAGTTTTTCATAGAATTAAATTAGAGTTTAACCAGTGTTTTACTGCAATCTTGACGCTATTGACACTATAAAAATGGTGACCACTAAGATGTTTCTCCAGGCTGGAAAGAGGTAAAAACCGTTTGCCATTATATCAAGGCAATGTGCTGAATACTCCAAAGTTTCCCAAGAAAAGTGATTTGAAGAGTTTCCAAGTTGCAGCGTAACTCGGTTGCTTCAATATTCTGGGCACCTTTTGCTGCACTCGTTCATCACATTAGTTAACAGACTTCCTCCAGATGTAGTGACATTCTCCAGTCCAAATGTTTTTGACTTCCTCTTTGGAGCATTTCTGGAGTAGACTTGCCATGGTGTTGTAAACTGTCACCAAGTCCAAAGGAATATTCTAAGACCATTAGACATAACTGCAAAGTTGCTGCATTCTTGTAGCGACCCGCATACAAGGCTAATATGTGGCATTCTTTCTTAATATTATTTGTGTGCTTTAAACAATAATACATTTTCCTCTTATATGTACAAACAATTTTAATTTGCAAGCTCTGCACTGATAAATTCAGTGAATAGTTCATTTTTTCCATGCCTTGCATAGCACAATGTGATTTATTTAATGTTTTAAAAGTTTACTAAGAGAATGAAAACTAATAAAATTACACTAAAATTTATGAATTCATCATATTTTCTATTAATGAAAAACAACCACAGTTGCATATCTCTGTAAATTCATCATATTTTTATTATAATAATTTTATTATTTGGACGTGCATTTGTCCACTCAGTATAGCCAATTCTATTTTCCCATAAATTCGTGAACAATACTTCTTAGCTTACTTTACTCAAAATCTAATTTTAGTAATTTTCTTCGTCAATCCTAGACTTAAGACTTCTAAATAGGTAGATAGGGTATCATAAATATCATTTTAAAATGTATACAATTAGAACATTTTTGACCGAAGTTTAAGAATATATTATTTTTATTTTATTCTTGAAACAGCTCTAATATCACTCGATGCTCTGAGCTTCTGGAAGGTAGATTTTCAGTTATCTGAAAATATTTCGGGATATGAACATTCCTTTGCAGTAATTGAAAAGCAAAAATAGTGCATTCATCAAATTCGTAGGCTGCAGACGGGTATTAAAAGTCATTTCTAGTAGAATTAGGCTTTATAGAGAGTGCGTGAAACTAGAAGACATGTTCCAACACCAGTGCAGCATTGTAATGTTAGTGTTAGCTTTAGTCGTTCTTTCATTGCAACAAACATTGTGCATTGTGCATCAAGTCTAAAGTTTGAACTATCCATGTTTCCTCACTTAATAGTAGTTTGTTTACACCCATCTGGTTTCACAGCATGGATTCCGTTAACTCTGTTGATTAGATGATGTCATGGCGCTGGACAGACGGCACCTGTAACTTAATGTGGAATTCCAACTACGAAGGGGTGCTGGAATGATTTGCATTCCTGAACTCTCACGCATGGCATATGTGAAGCCTATGCAACCCATAGAGCCATGAAACGATTTTACCTATTTGAATGTTATTTATTCTCTTCATTTTGGATGTTTGTCTTCTTATCTGATATTACTTCTGTGTACACCACCATAGGAAGGTTAACAATTGCATCGTTAGTAAACTAATTACAGATACTTCAATCAGCATGTTCGCAATGCATTTAGTTTTATTCCGTCATGGATGCAGCAGTGGAAGATGGCATAATGTCTTCTGTTATTTAGAAAATAGATTTTTGTGCACAGTAGTAAGAATAAATAAGAATTAATTAAGTTTGGTAGAATTCGTAATAAGGTGTCTTAGAAGTAACACTGCCAAGCTCTTGTATTAATGGTAGTTTTATGAAGATAATAAATTAAACACAATTTCAACAAGAAAATAATATGAAGTTAAAGACTGTAGAATGAAACCAGAATGAATGCAGTCAAAATTTTCAGAGAAGATCTATGTCGATAAATGAATAAAAACTTTTTGAGCACAGCTGAAAAGTGCAAAATTAAAATTTAGCTAGACTTTGCTTTGCGGTCATGGTTTACCGCAGCGATCGTCGTCTCTATCTCCGTCTTGCGACTTCACGATAGAGGGCAGAGTTGCAGAGGTTGTATGATCAGCACACCAACACACATCCGTTGTCATCACGCGGCTTTCGAAATCGAAGAATTGTGGACCTCGTTCCTTCCTAATTTAAAAGATTTGTAAGTGGGTACCGAGGAACAAACCCGGGACCTCCCGAACTGCAACAAGGAACGCTGACATCTGTCTGTTTCACATACATTGTGGAAAATTACTTTTCATTCCTTGCTGTACTATAAATAGGTTTTAGATTTAAACATTAATTAACATAAAATAATTGAATAACAAAAAACATATATGAACATACCTTTGAAAACTCACTAGTGAATGTAGCTTACTAAACAGTAACCTTCAGCCTTTAGTCCTGAAGTAATGCAGTCGGTTTATATAGACATACCTTATGTATATGAAGTGCACAAATCACATTTTAAAATTTACTGTTTTATATATTAATGTAACAAACAATAAGAGAGTCAAACTGTTATTGGAGATTAATCTAATAAGAGGGTATTTGTCCAAAGACAATAATTTGCATAATTGCTACTTCCATTAAACATCTTTTAACAACGAATTAAATATCAAGTGACTTCTGTTTCCTATTTTCACATGTCCTTTCTACTCATGCGTTTACTGTTTAAATACGGGCATCTAAGTAACATGTTTTCCCAGTCTTACAGCATTGTATTATTTATTTCATTATTAAACGCGGTGTGGGCTACTAGCTTGCATTATGCCCAGTGATAGTATTCCTATAGAGTTTGTCAGTTTTTTAATATTCTGTTTTATTTATTGCTACTTTGACTGCACTGATCTTATCGCGACATCTGTAGATTGTGAACCTACAAGTAGGTATATAGTCTGTAGGTACGAATGAAATTAATTTCTGATGGCGCAAATAAATTCGGAGTCCTTGGTTGGTTAAAGCTACTTGGTAGTCATTTTCTTAAGATAAATAAAATATTTAAAAACATCTTTGCTCCGACATGCCGACTTAGCCAGAAATTGCAACCAGACTTTTGGAAACGCTATCGCTATACTATTAATTTTATTTATACATTGTCAAAGAGAAGTGGTTATTATTCAACTATATGTTAATACGAATCTGGTATTAATGTAGAGACGTTTGCGGGATATAAACAAAATACTGAGGCACAATGCGCAGAAAAGATCTCGCTTAATCTGCAAGCTGAAATAGGTCAGGTTTGGGGGAGGAGAAATTACATAGGGTATCTTTGGGAGAGAAAAAAGAGGCGGTCTCGCACGGCTGAGATTAGATGCTTGGAAAGGAAATAAAATAATTTATGTATTCGGAGAAAGAATTTTTAAAAGAAAGTTTGAACGCCTGCCTGAAAGTGTTGGTGCTCGGAAGATACATTTCGAAATCTGGAGTATTTCTGTAGAAGATCCGACCAGAAAGGCTAATGACTACAGAGACAGAGAAGATTTGGGGAGGGAGGGTGAATAACAGCAAGGGTGTTCAGGGGTACACAAGTTTGTATACTACTACTACTACTCTACTACTACTACTACTACTGCTACTACTATTACTACTACTACTACTACTACTACTACTACTACTACTACTACTACTACTACCACCACCACCACTACAACCACCACCACAACTACCACCACCAATACTACTACTACTACTACTACTACTACTACTACTACCACCACCACCACCACCACCACCACCACCACCACCACCACCACCACCACTACAATCACCACCACAACTACCACCACCACCAATACTACTACTACTACTACTACTACTACTACTACTACTACTACTACTACTACTACTACTACTACTACTACCACCACCACCACAACCACCACCACCAATACTACTCTACTACTACTACTACTCCTACTACTACTACAACCACTACCACCACCACCAATACTACTACTACTACTACTACTACTACTACTACTACTACTACTACTACTACTACTACTACTACTACTACTACTACTACTACTACTACTTACTAATACTACTTCAAACCACCACCACTACCAATACTACTACCACAACCACCACCAATACTACTACTACTACTACTACTACTACTACTACTACTACTACTACTACTACTACTACTACTACTACTGCACTACTACCACCACTACACCACCACCACTACTACTACTACTACTACTACTACTACTACTACTACTACTACTACTACTACTACTACTGCTACTACTAGTACTACTACTACTACTACTACTACTTCTACTACTACATTATTACTAAGGAGAACCATTACAGTTTTTATTACATTTCCCATTTTATCAACACGCTTTATGTATTCTCTTTTGTGAACTTTTCTATTCAGACTTTTATACCAAATGTTTGAGAACACAACCAAATGGCGGTAAATGTGTTAACAGCAGTTACATTAACTTTAGTTGAACGCCGTCGCCTCATTGGCTGCTAGCCGGTAATTATCTACAAACCTATTCCATAGCAACATATCTTCAAAAATAACAAAAGTGTCTGTGCAGGTCACAAAGTTTTAGAGTTATTAATGTTCTATCACAAACAAAACCTCAATTCATTGTTTCCTAAGCTTAAAACTTTATTTGTTAAAAATTACTTTGTATTTTGCTCAGTTTTATTTTAGTAGGCAGGCTTTTTATTCTAAAGTTTTAATGCTTACTTCCATTCACTATAGATTTGGAATATCTGTTTCTATTATAATATAGGATACTGCGGGACTTAGAGGGATTTTTGTGCACCTCGGCAACGCTGATGAGCCCTCTATGACTACACCCCCAAGAAGTGATATGAGAAATACGCCGGGCTGCCTGTTCCAGTACACTCCAGGTCCATGGAAATTAAAACCGTTCCTTTTCGTAGCCGTCACAAGCGGTCAAACGTCGTAGAGATGACGATGATCTGAGAGACCTGATTTTGCTGTTTCTCGCTCACGGAGTCGTGGGATCGGGTAGAAAGACAAGAATACATATAATAACAACTCTTTGCTGTCTGGATTGATCGTTCGAGTTTGTTTTCACCATGGTTATCTGGATGCTATTTGGTGCGCTGCTCTGGGCCTCCGACTTTTTTTTTATAGTGTTTAACGCCCATTTTTTCTACTGAGGCGCCACAGGTGGTGGACACTGATGATACATGAGATGAAATGATATGTTGGGAAAGGATTTTTTAAGGAAGGAAACGTTCCAGGCCTAAGTTTAGGGTACCTCCCTGGCATTTACCATTTGTGAGGATTGAGGAAAACCTGGAAAAAAAAAACTCAGTCAGGGAGGACGTTCCTGGAGGAGTTCGAACCCCATACCTCCCGCTCACGAGTGAGCGCCTTAACGACCTCGGCCAACCGTGGCGGTCCGCCGACCTTAATTGGGTATGCGAAGTTTGCGGTAGTTAGTGTAAAATTCTCGAAGTTCAAGATATTGGTGTACACCTGACGTCGGAATAAGTAGCTATTAGAACGATTTATTATCTGCTTACAGAAACTGTGAGAACTGCATGCCACACTGCGTGATACTACATGACTGCATCTGCGTGAACTACGCGACTGCCTGAATTGTACACCTGCACCGCTGACTTGCAATCTATCAAAGCGTATCTTAGCAAAGAAGTTTCCCCTGTGATACTATTTCATAAATGTTACCACGTGGTCGACGTGCATGATAGAGCTTACGGACTACCATCTTTTAAAATCTAAGGCTCTGATTGGCGGGTCAAAGCTCATACTAAGGCTCTCAAACTCACTACTTTAAAATCCCTGGCTTTTTATAGTCGAGCGATCAAAAAAGCATCTTGCTATGCTAAGTATTTCCACCTGCGTTACCGTCTCCTTAGGAATGTTCAACCGACCCTAAGAGATTAGTGGCTTCTCTAAAACACAAAAGGCTATTGTTATAGCCCGTTCGAGCCAGGTGCACCTTTCTATTGTGTTATCTCGCGTCTCTCGCCGGAGACACAAAAGGCAACCCCACCAAGCTACATAAAATTCTGCAAACACTTGCTTTTTACACAAAGTTTCTTACCTAATAATGTTTTAATTTATAGAAAATAGTTATTCAAATGATATCAGACTTCTAATCGTCTACTTTCCCTTCTGAATGTATATACCATGTCTGCTAAATATTAATACTAGAGTATGCTTCATCCTATTTACAATATACGAGATATTGAGTAATATAAATTAATCATCATATATCCAATACGCTATTTTTTTGTTTTCTTGTGGTTCAGGGGATGAGAGGTCTGTCTCAATTAAGGCGGAGTCTCTAACGTTTCCTAGATGGCAAATCTCAAACGCCGGCACGCCTACGAGAGCCACAACGAAATAACCCACCGGTGGTCGAAGGGATTCCCAAGCAGAGCGCGCCAAATGCCAGTACAGGAACTTCTCCAAAGTGAAAATCTCCCGCCACAGCGCACAGTTCCAGCCACCTCGCCTTGCTGTTTTTGCTCTACGGAAGTGAAACTGTAGAATGAAATGATATGAAATGGAAGAATGGGCAATTCGCGGGAAATATTCATCCCAGCATTTGGATAGCCCAGGAAACGACGAAAATGCCGAAAATCAGAATGGCCAGCTGTACTGTAGAAATTTTACAATACTTTTATTCTCTCTTAAATTTTTCTATGAACTTTCAGAATCTGAGAGTGTGAGATTACTATTTTGGGAACATTCGTCAGAAGAAAGAGAACGAAAAAAACTTATCCAGACATTATGAGCCTTAGACAAGCTTCGTAATCCATTACAAGAATAAAACAATAGAACACTTGTTCTTTTCTAAAAGATTGTACGAAAGAAATTTTATAATGACTAACACACCCTTATTTTTCTCGCACAGTTTATAATTATTCTGGAATCTGCAATGTTATGCCCATGCGTTGCAATAGATGGGCAAGGAACACGGTAGTTCTTTGCCTCCAATCAAGAGAATTTGTGAGAGAGTAGCACATAGCGAAATCTGTCAGAGATGCTGAATCTTTCTTTAGGTGTCACATACATTAGTAAAAGAAAAAGTGCACATGACACGTGTTACTGCGGGGCGCGTTCCAAGCCTGCTTCTCTCCAGTAACAGGATGTTTGTGTAGAGCTCAAAAGGATGTTAAGAGAAGGAAGGTGGGGGAGTTTGCATGCAACATTCGTGACTACATTAAAATTTCTCTATGCTATGAAATTGAAGAAACACTTTTGTGGGAGAAGTTTTCAGTCTTATTTTGAAGACTGAAAGTATTCAACTTCTTGTGGTAAGGGCACAAGTACGATTGTAACACGACGTTGGCATTAAATTATATTCTCATCTGATTATACTTTAATATTAAAGCATATTGTGTACTCTTTGTACACATTTAAAACCCGTATATTATTCCTGAACGAATATGATTGGTAAGTTTAGGTAAGATTAAAAAATATCGATAGGAGGCAGTAGTAGTGTTCATGTATTAGAAGAATCAAAAGATATTAACTTTCTTGTTAATAAAAGTTAATAGTCTTCTTAACTTAGTTCTTTGAAGGAAATAAATGTAATTTGTTTCACTTATTTTAAGTCAATAATGAAGCATAAGGTTATATTTTGAGAAAACTCTGGAAAAATATAAGCATATCTTATTTACAGAAAAGCTCTAAATGAGTAATATGTGGTTAGGTATTTAAACTTGGTTTAGCTTCTTACCATTGAAGAACTCGCAGTATTTCGAAATATAGCAATTTCAAGTGTGACTCTTTCTCTGTGTTTTATCTTTATCTACTTTTATTATTAGTGTTAATTTGTTACATTGTTAATAGTGTTTCTTTATTTTCATTTTTCATTAATATTGTTTGCACCTCTGGTGCTGCTTTTAACTTTGCTTATTAAGCTTTATTTGCTTTTGTGTTTTGCTTTTGCGTGTTTTGCTTTTGACTTCTTTACTATTTATCTATTATTCTTTTAATTTTATTTCTGTGTTTTCTAAAAGACTTTATTATATATATAATGTGAAAGTGTGTATATATTGTTAACACCCTCGGTTATATATGTAAAATCTATTACATCATGTATAAAATATGTTTTATAGGTATAATGCATTTCTTAGTACATATAGTTGATTAAAATATTCATTAACTGCTTCTGTATTTTAAATCTAAAAAAAGACAAAAATTAAATCTCAAAAATGCGAGGGACTGCGCTTTTCTCCTATCCTTTGGTGGACGCCTTAGGGATGGAGATTGCAGAGATGAGAGTGAAGGACACGTCTATCATAGTTTTAAAGTTTTACAAAAAACTTTACGGATCACTTTGAGGAAGGTCAAAAATTGAAGGATCAATTAAAAGTATGATTTCATAAAATGAAATTATCAGTCATTTTTCATCAAGAGAGAGGCTTAATACTTTCCCATTTATATTCTGCAATGCCTGCTCCTTTTGCTTTTAATAATGTAAAAGTCTGAAAATGCATGTTTACTATCGCTATCGAGCTTTATGGAAATTTTAACCGGCATAGAGTAAGGTTTGTGTAATCGGGCAAACGCTTATCGGTACGTCCTTTAGAGATGTTCTTTATATAATTTAAATTATTCTTATTATTTATCCTTAATATCTTTGATTAGCTTTATACGGATATTTTACTCTTCTTATTTTGTAATCATAACCCATGGAATACTGTAATCTGTGAGATAATTTTGAAACCTCTAGTTTTTCTTAAGCGCCATTGCGGATGTAAAATCAGGTTATGTTTTTTTGGTTGTGAAAGCATTTTGAATCAATACATGCGAATATCAACAATAGCTTACGGCACTGTTGTTATAAGGGCTTGCTAAACGGTTTCCAGCAGCGCGCTCTCTGCAGCAAGATCAGTTTTCGTTAATTTTTTCTCTCTCCAAAAGAGGGGCTTAGATAACCATTACAATTTACAAAGCATCATGTTCCATTCAATTAACAACTTTAATTTTTGTCGTCGTTCCATACAGCAATTACTGCAATGGAGTACTAACCTTAATGGGTGTAGCGTTCACATCAAACGATACAGAGAACATTTTGCAGAAGGTTTCTTTTCGGTGTCTCTGACTTATCAACACGTATTTCGTATTTGCTGTAGTTAAAAGATTGTTATTTTTACTGATTTACAGTTTATATTCTATGACCATAATGACACGCATTTCGTATTTGCTGTAGGTAAAAGATTGTTATTTTTACTGATTTACAATTTATATTCTATTGCCGTAACGACAATTAATTCGTGCATAATAATATGTAGAAAATAGGCACTTGTTCAATAGTCGGTTTGCCTCAAATGGAACTCGAAACCACTTGTATTCTCTATATATTATCTATAGCAAATGATACACAGTAATAAAATATAATAAAATTATTTTACAGTACACAGGGTGTCCAAAAAGCCTCGCATTATAGAACGTAGCTTAAAACATGACTTACATGATCTTGACACCGGAGAACTAAAGCTTAATATATCCCCAGAAAGCAAACCCGATGAAATTTGAGCCGGCCAATGTGGCCTTGCATTTGAGACTAATTATCTTTCATAATCCACGATCTCAATCCCTACAAGTGTGATCTGCAGATCACTTTTTCGTTGAAAACGTACGGCTAATGATTTCTTCATGTGAAACTCCATATACTACGTGAGGTTTATTATTATTTTATTGGTGTTTTTTACTTAGGTATCACAGTCAGTAGACACATGAGATGAAATTTTAAATTGAGGAAGCAATATTTTAAGGAAGGAAACGTTCCAAGCCTAAGGATTTTCCATTTAAGAAGACTGAGGAAAACCTGGAAAAAACCCTCAGTCAGGAAAGAGGGCCCTGGTGGGAATCGAATCCCAGATCTTCCGTTCATGATTTCGCGCCTTAACACCTTTAGGCACTCATGGCGGCAGATTTATTGCTGTTTACCAGGACAGTATCAATGCATATTTTCATTTTATCTGTGAAACAACGAAATACTAGGGGAAGTTATGGCGAGCAGAAATAAGGTAGTTATTTGGATATTTACAAGGTCTGGGCCCGAATGGCTCATTAGGGCTTCTATTCTATAGGGCAAATCGATACCTTCATCGCTCTTCGGGGTAAGATTGCGGCATCCATTCTTAAAACATTATTAATATACTCTCCACAATTATTTTGAACTTTATCATTTTAATAAAATAAAATAGACCATGTTTTACTTTATATTTGATTAACAATTCCTTTACTGTTACTGAACGCAACTTTTGATTTTGTTATTTATTTATTGATGCTGTTTCTTTGTTAGCGCCTAGCACTTAGAGCAATGCTTTAATCGTCATTATTTGTTATGACTTTAGCACTGTATCCTTTCTGGTTTGTGCAGGGCAGACTATCTTAGAGCCATCTAAGTTTTAAATTACTGCAGGTATCAATAGCTTTCTATTCATAAAATTTTATATTATGTAATATTAAGAACATATTTTAACTTATAATATATTGTAATATTACCTAACTAACGTGTTTTATATAAAGAGTCTTCTTTTAATATGCTAAGTTATCAATGTTGTCTATGTTATTCAATTTTATTGTTAGGATCGCAGGAGGATATTTCGGTACTTAAGCCTTGCACAACGGCTAGCCGTTTGTATCTTCTTCCCCAATGGAGATAACTCCAGGGAAGCGATTAAATGAGGAAGACACCGGGCGCCAAGACCCACGGACGATGATGCACGGACTTGATGGGGTACTAACATTGTTTATAGCCTGACACCGGCGGAAGCCTTCCCTTTCCAAAGAGTTCGGAACGGTCGCACCCATGCTAGACGCAGAGACAGAAACATTCATAAAGCGCAAGCTACCATCACACTGCACTAGCCCCCGGTACTTCTGACCCTGTAACAAAACCAGCGAATTGAAATGATATGAAACGGAAGGGCGAACATTCATGGAATGGAAATAGCTATTCTAGCATTCCCTAAGCCATCAGAGAAACCCGCGAAAAAGTCAAGGTCAAAATGACCGGTCCCAAGGGCTTTGACCCTAGGACTTCCGTCATGCGAGTCAAAGCCTTACCACCTGATCACCCCTTCTCGGTACGGCCATTAGCTAATAAGAAAATTGTTCATTTTGCCTCTTCGTTTAAAATATACGTTTTCCTTCCATTAAATGAAATGAAATAGGATACAAAGGACATTTTGTATAGTTTTTTTCTTCACAGTAATTTCATTATTGATTCTATACCTGTTATAGATTATGTTACCTATTAGATGTTGTTAATACCTTTATGAGGTACAATATTCCATAAAAATATATTTCTGATTTTTTAAAAAAAAATTACATTATATATTGATTTAACAGTTACAAATCTTCGTTTACGTACACAAAAGTTTACAGATGAATATTTATGTTGATTGCTTAGGGCAAAATGTTAAAAGTAACCTACGTGATACCGCGTTGATTCCATGAACTGTGATTTTTTATCAGTTTTTTTTTTACTCACATTACTGATTGTAGGCTTAACCTCAAATTGTTAATCCAGAAGACATCACTGAGTGGAAGCACGCTGTACCCTTCATTCAAAATATATAATCAAATTGTAACCAGATCGCAGAAATTTCGATCCAAGCAGTCTTTCTGGGTTATGTTTACAGCAATGTTCAGTACAATTGGGAGTTGTTAAATAGATCATCAATTATCGAGCTTCCGATGTAATATTCATGAGCAGTGCAAGAGGAGGACGTGTTAAGGAGTGCAGTGAACCCATTCTCGCTCGTATAGGCCAAGTAGTTCCAAGAGATTGCGGTCCGAGTCAACTGCATTAATTGACCTTGAACACTTAAATGGTCACTCTCTCGAGGGAAGTGCTGCTTGCTGCTACCTAATGTCATTGTGAGAAGTGCGTAAACACAATTAAATATACAGCTACGGGAGGTCAAGGTCGTTAAGGAGCAAACTCGTGAGTAGGAGGTCTGGGTTCGAATTCCCTCCATGACTGTCCTTCCTGATTAAGGTTT
Organism: Metallyticus violacea; assembly: GCA_030762175.1. Taxonomy (NCBI): domain Eukaryota; kingdom Metazoa; phylum Arthropoda; class Insecta; order Mantodea; family Metallyticidae; genus Metallyticus; species Metallyticus violacea. Next base: position 47,723,506 of record CM060843.1, read on the forward strand.
TATTCCACGGCGAATACTGGGAAGGTTCCCTAAACTTTTCCTGAAACGTTTCCTTCCTTGAAAAAAATACTTTCCCAATTTATCTGTCTTAACACCAGTGTCCACCGTAGTAAAAACGGGCGTTAAACATAATTTAAAAACAAATCGACTGGAACTCTATGATATGGCATCATTGATTAGATTTTTATACTTAAACGAGCACGGTTTAGAAGAACAGTAATATTATTTCATGAATGGAAGCAAAGAGACAATACGTTTTAAATATGCCAATGATATTACAATTTTAAATACGTTCATCTCTACATAAAGAGCAAAGTTCACCAAATAGGGTTGAACAAGCTGAATTAGGCAGAGTAGGGAATAAAAGAAAAACAATGACAAAAATTCTTAAATGTTGGTTTAGGATTAAAAATCTAGAAGAGAATTGTATTTTGATACATTTTCTAGTGACGTAAGAGAAAGTGAGGGGTGGAAATACTTGGGTTAGTAGATTCAATGAGATTATGTAAAAAATGGGCTTGGGTATGGTGTGGCATGATGAGAATGTAAAGAAAAAAGTTTTTGGAAAGAAATTAAACAAACAATTGATGATATGAAAAGACAAGAGATATTAGGTAGTTTTAGTAATAAACAGTCATTGAGGGTTTATAGGGGGTTAAAGGAGATATGGGGCAGAGAGAATTATGTGGATGAGCGTGACAGGTGGACGAGATAGGGAATTGCATTGGCCCGGATGGGATAGTGAATCTGAAAGGAATAAGAGGAGGTTTAAATACAGAGGAATGTTTGATGTGTGAAATGCCAGATAGTTATTGACATGCAATTATGGAATGTAGAGAAACCAAAGAAATAAAAGCTAACTACGGATCGAGAAGTGGGCTAACCTACCAATTCAGATAAGGGGAAACAAATTGGTGAATATGAAAACAAGGCAGAAACTCTTGGAGTTTGGGAATTATTTAGGTAAGGCTAAAAAGAAAAAGGTTGAAGAAAATAGGTAAAAATAAGGAACCAAATCGGGTAGAAACATAATTTAAGCTGGATTTTGATTGAGTTAACTTTTAGATGTAAGTTGTCTGATAGTTGAGAAACCGCAAGGTTGGAAATATTCGGGTCACTTGGTTACACAGCAACTTGGGAAGATTTACTAGAGTTTCTTTGTGTGACTGAATGATTGCAAAATTGTACTGTGGAAACTTATTATATTATTAAGCGGAAATAAAACTCAATTAAAATAAAAATTTAATTCATATACATAATAGGTAAAAATAATTGCTAACTTTTTTTGCTGGGTACCTTTAATGAATTAAATAGTGTCATATTTTCTACTTATAGTTTTTAATAACTTATAAAATGTATATTTTAAAGGAATAATATTTTTCTCATCTTCTCTAAAATCTTACGTTTTTCACATTATTAGCAGATAATGCTATTGTAAACATTCTAAGGAGGCCCATTGGATAATAGCTTGGTTTTTCTTATTTGTTCTCAAATTATTATATTGAATATTTTTATTTATAACACATTTTATTACATTTAATTAACAAACTGCGGGTTTAAATGTGAGTTAAGCCTTTCTATTTGATTCTACTACCATAAAAATTATTTAAAACATACTCTAGCCGCATATAATTTTATATATTTAACTTATGTGACATTATTAGATTCATCAAATACTTCGAATTTCCTCTTCTATCTTGTGGGGGGAGTAGAATGACCTAGAGGCTTAACATAAACACTGTACATGGTATTGCTTATAGTTGTTTTTATATAGTAAATGCTAGCTTCTACTTTTTAAAAACATACTTTTATTTCTTCTTATAAATAAAAATAGTACTTCACACAATACACTAAGTTCTTTACAACATACACAAACAAAACTGCAAGGAAAATTTCACAATAAAAACTGTTAGCGATCGCTGAATGCATATCAACTTGTTAAGCACAGAGCTTGTTATAAAACAAACACGCTAAAAGACCGTTGTGATGCAATGGGTTGTTACAGAATATTCCTCTTCTTTTTCATGGCATGTACAAATAACAGCAATATTGTATACATACTTATGAAATGTGTGCTAAAATTAAAAATGATATATCATTATGTAGCATTCAACTTCATTTAATTTTATGACTAAGCACATTAGCAGAGTCTTATCTTAATTTTTATCACTAGAATTTACTTTTTTTCAAACACATTTTCTTTTCCCAAGAAAGCATTATCTTCTTTAATATCAATAAAATCCTTATTTGTTCTTCGTATGATGAATTAAAGATGTATCTAGATCCATAAGTACAATGCAACATTTTTCTTGGATCGATATTCTGTGAGCATTGAACGAAACTCGGATGAATTTGTTTAATATATATTAATACTGTTGAGTAAATATTTTATATTATAAATTATTTCAGATTTCTGGAAGAAATTAGGTTGAAATTGAGTTTTTTTTGTATTTGTCAGACTCTTATCCAACATATATCCACTTCTGTGATTTAGGCTCCAATAAAATCGTGTTGAGTTCTCTACGCGAGACAAAATAATTTGATGAGCCTCACCCGACAGACAGAACACTGATGAACACCATATCATTAAAATTCTCATTAGTTTGAAGAAGTTGGAAATTGTATCCGTTTCAAAGATTTTGCAATAATGAACATTATCCAATATTATTTGCCCAATATATTATTCCATTAAAATCTGGTATTTATGCTTTTAGATTATTGATTCATTTTAGCTCCAGATTTACACTGAAATGTTTTATTGTGCATATTATTATTCAGATATGAAATATGCATTAATATTTTGGGATAATTCCGAAACAATCGAGTTTTATACATAAAGTTTTACACTACAAAAGAAGGAAATTTGAATATTTTGTAATGCTAACAATGAAACTGCATGTCTGAATATGGTTAAAAATATGGCTATTTTGACCTTTTCTTAGAATATATACTTTCTTTTACGATTTATAGTAATGTAGTTTATAAAACATACTGTGGCATATGGGGATTCAGCAATAAAATTATTCGTTAATGAAAAGACAACAATGTGTCCCGATAAAAGTCACATTGGTAACTGTTGATATGTGGTTGTTTTGAAATAAACCCTGCGCAACATCGAAAATGTGCATGGTTTGGCATAGAAAGTTACACATAGTGCTCTGAATGGAACAAGTCACACCTCCTTTCATGAAGGGCAGCTGAGGACGGCGGAGAAAACCGACGGTAAGACAATCCCGGTGAATGTATCTGCAGTGACGATACGATAAACAGTGTGTGTATTGACGAAACTTCCTAATTGATAACAAGATACAGTTCCAATTTTAGTCTCCTAACATATGAAAGTTGTTAGAATTATATTAAGTCCGTGCAATAGGGATGAAAAAAGTAACAATTGCTCCAATACACAACAGTGTTCTACACAAAAGTGTAGAAAATTTATGAAGATTTAATAAAAAAAAACTGGTGATATTTATTCTGAGAGAGAAAAAAAAAATACAAATAAGAAAAAATTACCCAGGGGAATTGAACCATGGACCTTTACATAATCAGCACGATGCTGTAACCTATTGAGTTAACAGGGTTTCATAGATGGTTTGGAAATTATTTTCCTAAAGTAATTCCACTTACTCGTTCTTTCGATTTTATTTTATTTCGTGTATCTACTGATTTTAAATGTTCAAATAAAAGAAATTCGGTTATTGTTTTATGATTACATTAAGCTGCATGTCATTGTTTGCTTTCTAACTGATCTCTCACCATTGTAATCTTGCTGATGGCGTTTGAAGTCGTGTGCATAATTGAAATTCTTGTTGCACACTTCACAGTGATGCTTTTTTTTTTTTTAATTTTGTTTTTAATTTTATAAGAGGCAAACGTCCAACTTTTCCGGGTGTACTTTAGAGACATACCTTCTCAGCGATTTAATGTACTATTCATATTCCTCCCATATTCCAGGCATACGAACTGTTTTGATGCTGTCATTATTAACACAAAAATAATTTACACCATTACCTGACACAACTTCCACACTACCACTCACACTCCACATTACAAAGAAGTCGAAAAACCACAATACACCAACTAAATAGGTACGATAATATTCGCAACACCAAGGAGCGATAGCATTATCCTCTGGCAGTTTTCAAAGGATTTCCCCCACCGTCTTGTTCCAGTCAAGAACGCTAAGCATAACGTTAAGTTTGAAAAGCAATGCAGTCTGCCGAGAGTAGTGGAGCAGAAAGGATGCACGACTCAGCTCTCAAGGACCTTTCAATCAGTTTCCTCGGACGGTAATCGTTCTGTCGTTGTAATAATATTAGAAGGCTACATTTGCTGCTATGAAATATGAGTTCACTGTATTATTTGAATTATTCTAAATTCCCTGTGAGTAGAATTCGTGATGCTATAGGATTGGAGCTCATCCTTATGTCCAGTCATTTCAGTTGTAGAAAATTGGAGAATAAGCGAGTGTTCAAAGATAGGATGTGACAATGTGTAAACACATAATATCAATACTAGAGAGAGAAAAAAAACCATCTTGATAGATACATTACTTTAATTCTTGCTATGAAAAGGGAATCCATTGTTAATGACTATGATCTTTCAAATAATTTCAAATAATTGTTATATGGTTATCAACAAAAAATATAAGTCTGTACTTAAAGAACATCTAAGTGACAAGGCCTATTACTGCTTAGAAAATTTTATAAATGAACAATGTTTATTTTTTGATGACATGTTAAATGTTTTGTAAAATATGTGTGTCTATAATACAAATTTTAATGGATAACTAATTTAATTTCCTAATATATGTGTACTTTATAATGCATTTTCTCACATTGAAACATGATAAATTTTGCATTACTTACATACTCTCTCTAATATATATGTATAATTAATTACACTATGCAATATATATTATTTTAAACAATTTATATTAACTATGTAATACAAAACATGACATATTTTATGTTCAAAGATTTCTGTAAATGAGGCCTTGAAACGAAATTTATTTTTATTTTAAAAAGCAAGTTTTAAACTATGAATTTGGTTTAGTACTTATTTTTAAAATAATTATGTTTAATTTTCTTTACTATTTAGGATTTTGTAGCATGTACAGGATACAAAATATTTGAATGAAGATCACCAAAGCTGCAGAATTGTTCCGGAATAAATGTACGACAAGGAGATATTTGCACAAAATGAGTAATGTTCGTAGATGAAACCAACTTTTATTATTATTATTATTATTATTATTATTATTATTATTATTATTATTATTATTATTATTATTATTATTTTAACTCTTTAACTCTGAGGTCATCAGCGTCCTATTCAATTCAGGACGTGAAATGGCCGACAAATTTTACCCAGAGGCCTCTTCTTTCAGGCTTGAGGTTCTTTTTCGTGCCGTAAATGTATGACATTGCACCCACGGCTTTACTTCCCTTCGGAAGGAAGCCATACTTAGGATTTTTACGCCCGAAAAAATCCATCGATCCTGGCCGGAATGAATGAATGAATAAATCGTGTTTAACGCCTGTTTTTTGCTACAGAGGAACCACAGGCGATGGACATTGATGATACATGAGATGAAATGATATATTGGGAAAGGATTTATTTTTTAAGGAAGGAAACGTTCCAGGCCTAAGTTTAGGGTACCTCCCCGGCATTTGTCATTTATGAGGACTAAGGAAAACCTGGAAAAAGCCTCAGTCAGGGAGGACGGTCCTGGCGGTATTCGAACCCAGACCTCGCGCTCACGAGTCCGTGCCTTAACGACCTCGGCTACCCGTGGGGTTTCCTGGCCGGATTTGAACCCGCGATCTTGGGTTTAGAAGGCAAATATGGCTACCACTAAACCACCAGGATCGACTCAAACTTTTATGTAATGGTGTTGCAAACAAGCAGCATTACAGATGTTGTTTAATTCATCGACAGCAAAGAACAAGATGCTGATAATAGGATGGTATAAAACAGCTTGTGGGAAGTGCACATTCTTCTTAAAAATGTCTGCCAATGATATCCCGAGTATACCTGGTGATGAAGTGATGACTCATGGAAATTAGGAGTAGTGCTTTTTCACTTTTAGGAGTTCTCTTGACAAACCTTTAGGAAATAAAATATAAATAGATCGGCTTAGACCACCTTATCCGAAATTTTGCATTGAACCCGGAAAAGTTTTCCAATTATTTGTGGACTATGCTGAAGTATGTGTTAAAATCGACTGTTGTTCACCAGCACTAGTATTTGTGCATTTTTTTCTAAAATTTATGGACAACCTGTGTACTGTTTATGTATATTTTATCGTAGTTTTCAACATATCTTGCGTTTGAAAAAGATCCTAGAAGGAATATCTCCCTTTACTTTTCTCTATGTCGCTTTCCTTCAAAATATGGAACAACTGAGTATCAGAAGGAAAAAGATTATAAATTACCCTCTAAAATATTTTTTAGTAATGGATTTTCAACTTTAAGACTTTGGTGCAACATTAGTACAGCTTTAGTATGATATGCTAGAGTTGATGTGTTGGGACAATGCAAACAGCATGTAGAATTATTCACGAGCTTATGAATGAGTCCATGGATAAAACTGAAGAAGTGCGTTACAATTTTTGCGTAAAATTTTCGTATTTTTCATACGCTCCTAGTATAAATACAGCGTAACCTTTGCAATTCAGTTATTCAACACAGAGTATTGCACTAAAGTACTGATACCAGTATATGGAACACCTAGAATAGTACTAATTCCGTTCGATGGTTCTTGTTTCACCAGCTGGTATCGGTTATTATGGAGTGAATAGGTGCATGTGGATTTTACTAGGTAAAGTTTATCCTCTGTATAGTGGGCATAGGTCTAATAGCTGTAGGATATGGGATATTCATGGAAATCACGTTAATTCCATTACAAAGCATCGATTTCCCATTATACAGTATTAACGTCGCCTACTCGTATTTCCGCGATAATCTGAAATGCCATAGGCCTCATCTCTTGCACCTGCTTGTTTTAAGTGACATGTCACACCAACTGAGTGGCCTAACGGTCTGTTAATGCTTACTATTTATCTAAATTTTAAGCAGCAATGTTTATGGTTACTACTTTCGTAGATTATTTTTCAACAGTAATTAATTGCATACTTTAAGTCGTATATTAAAGAATTTTTCTTCATCGCAATGAACCAACTTTTTCACAATGTTAATGGAAAGAGAGAAGAAACACCTGTTCTTATGAAAATATTCAGACATTATTCCACTTTGATCTTAGACTGACCGATGGATCCAAAAATAATTCCTGTGCCGCACTATTCTTAGTATCTAGGCTGATACACCTTTGTTGTAATAATGTATAGACCAAAGGCAATTGTAGAAGATTAAATATGTAAATATTTTCACATATATTCATCTTAAGCATTACGTGCAAAGTGGAAGGAATTAGAGTGTGCTCCTTTATGGATAAGTTAGATGAACATATTTTCTATAATAGTTTTCTTTGAACCTCTCATAGTTTTCACGATCTTTTGTTTTTAAACATTTAAATGGTAACGTCGCGCAACAAAGGGCACGTGCCAAGAAATTCTGCAAACGGCAACATATTTCGCTGTTGTCATAAAATACCCCACTATTTATTCAATTATAGTTAACATAACTGGGAAATGATGCATTTATTATAATAACACGAATGCAAGAGACCATAGACAATATTGTTTATGTGGAAGTTCATAAGGGAAACAAAGGAATGGCGCTAATTTGTATTGCACATCGCTGACCGGCATTTGTCATCTACTTCTACGATAATTTACATATTATTTCAGACATATTTTCTAAAATTTATGATTGCACCAACTTATTAGTATTTACAAGCCCTCCTGTATACCCTCATGGGCCGTTTCATCATTAGGTGCTAAAAATGCACTTAAATGCTTTTGTTAACATCGCGTTTAACTTTTAATCAAGAAGGCAATATCAAAATCTTGAAATATTTGAATCGGTGATTTTGAACGCAATTCGAAGTACTTTCCTTTGTATATCATTAAGGACCAACATGGCGCATGAAAGGAATATTAAGAGGAGCATAGACACAATATTTTCTACATTTTAAAAGTAGTTAATTGTATAGGAAGCATAAAGAAACAATGGAGGTAGTCAGTTTCATCTGCTCTATAATGAAATCTAATAAAGCTGTTGCCACAGTTATTGTTAGCGTGGCATTGTTGTGGATTTGGTTCGTCATCCCAGACTTATAAGAGAAAGGTGCTTTTTTCATACCCTGTCATTCTTCCTATGTACATGCCTGTCTTGCTGTGCGTTTTGTTACATCTGTGGTCAGCTGATTGCAGGATATAGGCAAGGCATTATGACATTATACTTTCCTTTAGCTAACGTAACGTAACTCTACCCCTTTCTAAAGGAGTCATGAAGAAGGAATTGTTTAATATCGTACTTACAATTATGTGCTGATCCAGGCAACCTAGCAACAATTCCTAATTTGTAGGCTAGGATCGCCGATTACTTGAACCGTAATGGTAAAGTAGCTGTTGCGAGTACGAAAAACGTCGGTTTAGTTGTCTCTAAATTGAATTTTACAGTTAAATGCTCTCAGAACACCAAGAAAAAGTACAGTGAAAGAAGCTATTCATAATTTGTGGTATTCCTCTAAATATGGAAAAGTTGTGTAAATTCCTCTTTTTGATGCAATTACTGAGAAAAACCTTATGATAATCCTGAGAACATTAGATTCATAAATTCTTAAAGTAGCCAATAGAAGAGAGCAAGAGAGAAAGGCGTGTTACTGCTTAGCGTATTCTAACCTCTCTCGTGTTTCATTCACAATCCTATGACAAGATTTTTCACTTCGTGTAGCTTTGTAAAACGTGTTTTTCATTAATATTTGTAAGTAATTGCATCTTACAGTTCTTCCTCTTTTGGAAAGAACATTTATAAGGTCAAATATAGAATTTAGACATCTACAGACTAATTTTTGGCGCCGTTTTCCAACTGTTAATCATTAAATATAAGGGAAAAGTTGTTTTAACTTAATATGATTTGAATGTTAATGTAATACAGCAACTTGTTAACTTTCAACATCAAACCGACCGTATGTCCTATTTCCTAAGCGAAGTGTTCAAAAGATGATATTTCAATTCGCAATATTAACCCATTAACTGCCATGATCCTCATTTAGGGATTTTTTTTATTTTGCAATTTTTGTAACTGTAATAATGTTGACAACATTGATTATTGTTTGGCATTGTTGTCTAGGCCTTTTTCAAGCTCATGCATCAATTGTTCGTTGGTGTTCAGTGAGCGAGCTATGCAGGTTAATTTGCGAGAGGAAAGAACGCTTTTGAGAGTCATAGGGTGTTACCATTGTCAAAATACGGTAAGTCATATTATTGTGTAAATAATTTTCAACTCCTCTATACTGACGTGTTTTCTAATGATTTTACAAGATATTTATTGACTATTTACTCTCAAGGCATATTTTATTTCCCCACGAGGGCCACATGAATTTCAATCCCTATTTGAGGCTCATGGTACATTCCACCTAAAACACCTTTTTGTTTCTCTTTTCTCCCCAGATAAAATGAGTCGCTATAAAGCACTTTCTGTAAGGGAAATTGAAGAAATGGATTCTTCTTCTGATGAAGTGAATAAGACCTTTGACATCGTCGAACTCACCCCAGATCGTGTAGATGAGATGTCTGACTGTGAGGATATACTGGAAGACACTCTTCCAGCTGATGTGTTCGGCACCTTGGAGTACCGAAGAAAGGGAGGACTGTAATAGGCCATCATGAAGCAATGAAGTTTAAAATCACTTCCAATTGGACAATGAAGGATACAACCTACTGTAAAACCTGCCCTGATCTAGCAGAAATTGAAAGACAGCAGTTGAATTCTTTGAAGAATTTTTTGATGAACAAGCACTGAACTTGATTGCCAGTGAAAGTGTTAAACTTTTCCAAATTTGTCCCTTGGTGGATTTGTTGAATAATAATTTCATGAAATTCCAGATATTTTTCTGATAGCCTGTGAATAAATTAGATTGAAATGTGCAAAGCTACCGTATGAGAATTCGAGATAAGAAATGGTAATTTCGTTTGTTCATCAACGCAATAGATGTATCACTGATCAAAGTCCGTCATCTACTGCCTCACAAAAGAAAATATTCCACTGCTCCAATTCAGAAGGATGGTGGCAAGGGCATATCTTGCTCAATCATCCGCTACTTCTGATCCAAAAAGGGCAGGATGTCCATCATATTTGAAATGATCAATTCACGTGTTCCAGTCGATCTCAGGACCTCTGGAACCGGACACATGATTGAATGCTCGACCTTGAGGATGCAAAAAAAAAAAAATGTAAAAATACAAGGAAGCAGTGATGTGTGTGTGCAATGTGGGTCATATTGAATGATTTGCAATGTAGAACAAAATATAAACGAAAATGTAAAAAAATAGGGGCGACTAAAATATATTATTTATTACAAGGTTACTTAATTTTTAAAATTGATATTTTTTCAAGCTCTGTGTAAATCAAGTAAACCAAAAATAAATGCAGAATAAAGAAAAAAATTAGCAGTTAATGGGTTAATGAACGCCAAAGTACAACGAGACAGCTTCAAATGAGATTAACAGGTTAAGAGTTGTAGGAAGTGTCAGAATCATTTGCTTACATAACAGATATCGTCATAAAGAGTAAACAAATCGTTTTTCTGCATGCTTGAATATTTTCTTAATTTGGTATAAAATGCAGGTTGATACTCATAGATATACAGACACTTGTTATTATTTATATTCTTTTGTGTTCTAGTTTATTAAAATCTCACTAGCTTATACCTATCGTATGTGTAATATCAGTATTTGTAAAATAGTGTTTTTCATTTTATTTCATCATAGCTAAAACGCTGCCAAGTAAACACGAGATAACTTATGCAAAGTAGAAAAACACATATTAATATAAAAATAGTTTATTAGAAAGGCTAAAATCTCACGTATGTTTATTCACAAGGACAGAAACATTACTTCACATATGCCAAAGATAGTTTTACGACTTCATTTGTCTAGCTCAGTCGTTTGAAAATCGGGTGAAACATTAACTCACGCCCTGCAGCAAACCGTCCTATCTCTTTTATACCTTGGCCTCTAAAATTCTCGGCGCAATTTCCCTCACATCCAGGAGGTACTGGAGCTTAGAAATGAGAGGACTCCTGCCCTTCCCCTACAATTCGATGGTCCACTTGCGACATGTGATCAGAACATGTTTATCGGCCGTTTCGCCACAAAGAGAGTTGAATTAATTAAAATCCGTTTTACATCCACCATTGAGGAGAAAAAGGCTGTTGACAAGATAATGTACTGTGGCCTTAAGGTATCTCATTACCAGAGGCACTCTTATCAGCTTGTACTATTCCGGCATAATTCTTGGTCTTCCTGCTTTACTTCTTCCTCTTCGTCTGCTCTACACAATATTGGAAAATTAGAAACTTATAAATAGCCAATGTAATGGTTAGTTTTATCTTAATGGTAATCGGCACATTTTTTATTGGCAATGTTTACATTTTTAGGTTTTCTGATTTCTTTCAATACCTATTTCCCACATTGTTTCATGGTTCTACAATTATTGACGTTGGTATTACCTCAGTACATTGAAACTTTTCTGCATGGGAAGAAATTGTGCTACCTATGCAACCCCTTTTGTAATGCACTCTGCTGTAATACTAAAAATGTACCAGAGCGGATATTTGAGTTACGGGTCTGTAGAGAGCGGCTGGGAGAAGTCAATCAATGCTTTATAATGCGAAATTAGTTTTAAGGGAGGCTTTGCCAGCGAGTGGTTGTGCCCTCTTGTACTACTCGGTGCTTTCATTGTGTTTAAATGGTGTGCTATTATTCTTCGTTAGTTACCTATGTCTAAAAATACATTTTTAGAAGAACGAATTTTATGTACGATACATATGTGTATGAAAGAATTCTTGCAGTTAAGAATAAAATATCGTGACAATCGCGTTCCAGATATGAAAACTGTTGGCCAATTTTTAAAACATTACGAAAGATAGAATCTCTCAATGACAAAAAACGTATTTCAGCCATCTTACGGAAGAAAAATTAGATGAAATACAGGTATTTCCTACGCAGATGTAGGCAATGTATTGTCCCTGAGGGGCACCATTTTCGAATTTTATCAGTTTGAAACATAGTTTCATATTATGTTTTTAGTAAAAATACAAATAAAAATTCTAACTTTACACTTGACCACTTTTCACTGTGCTTCCTTTTTCCGGTAAGCAGCCGCGCTAAGGCGGCGCGTTGCTCAAATAACCTCACTGTAGTTGCATTAACAGATATGTCAGATTGAAGTTTTTTGACCGAAACGTTATGTACATTTTAAATCAATAGTGCATTATCGCAAATATTTCAACAAATGGTCACAACATTTTCGATCTTTTGTTATCTCTAGTCTTCATAGTAATAATGTACTATTTTAGTCTCTTTCTTGATTGTTATCTCTTGTTTGTTCCAGGCGAAAAGTTCTTGGGTTATCTTTGATATGCCATTTCTGAACAAGGCCAAACCATTTAATTGTCCCATCTTAGAGATTTTATAAAAATAATAGCATTCATCATTTGCAAAATAGATTCATTCCTTACTTTGTCTTATATTATTAATTGTAGGCACCATCATGAAAAATAAAATTCAATTTTCCGCTCCTAGCTGTCGATGACCATGCTTTATTTTCGTAAAATGGAATATTGTTTAAAAATTTAATTAGAATTGGATTGGTAGATACACAGGAGGAATGTTTGGTACTTCAACCGAAGCCTCAAGGGCTTTTGTGACTACCGCAGTGCCGACACTCGCAATGGGGGCATTTCCGGGAATAGGTGATGAGATGAAGAATATATCGAGCAGGGGCGGTGAGACACTGGCCGTTTCCAAATGGACTGTTTTCAAAAAAGTTCAGCTTTCAAAAGAGCTGCTATCCTACCATAAATATTTTTAAAGTGCAACCCAAAGCTACAGAGCGCACAACGTCGCCTGCATTTTCGACTCTGCAACACCTTCGTGGAAAGGAAATAATCTATCCCAGCATTCCCCTAAGTGATCAAGTCAGGATTCCCGATCCCAAGCAATTGTACCCTGGGATATTCGGAATGGCATTTTAAAGCGTTACTACAATTTAGATTTGCTGATGTTTTTGTTCATATTATAAATGTCTCGTTGAAATGTTTATAGTATTAAATATTGTATTGTACATCATTTTTGGGTGTTTTAATATTACCAATTATTTCTTTTTTCATACTTGTACTTCCTACCGAATATGAAGGCTAAGGTCATTAAGGCATATGCTGATGAAAGGAAAGTTGTGTCTTTTTTCGGGGAGATGATCTAAACTTAGGCCTACAACTCTTCCTTCCCAAAATCCATTATATATTTATCATTTCAATTTACGTATCACCAGTGTCCATGGATTGTGATATAACAAAGTTAAAAATAGGAGTTCAACAGCGTTAAAACAACTTTCTTTTGTGTAGAACTTTCATACAGTTATTCACAGCCACATTTCATTTGGTTGGTTCTGTAAAACAATTCCTGGCTACAAATGTTATAAATATTTAGTGCACTTCTTCCAAATGAACTATCCTTAAGCATCACACACACTGTACTAAACTATTGAATGATTTAGATAAGCGTGCATAGCGCATTTGTTCAACTAGAACAGATAGTAAAGGAAATATGAATTATGTTCTTATATTATTATTTTTAAACGTTCTTTGTGGAGTTTTTGCAACATTCAGAATAAGAGAACATTTAAAATTTATTCAGCCATATAAAGCATTTGGAACAGAAAGTAGCGTTATCTTTTGCCAAACTCTCTAACACTTTTCACTGGAATCATGTTACGCTGTAACATAATGCCCTTTATATATTTTAAAGATAAACCATATCTGAATTGGGATTATTTGTCTAGGAAAAATTTTAGAAGAATCTGATAGGAAAGTGCGGATTATGAATCTTAAAACTTTTCACCTCATTGGTTTGATACTTTTTAAACACACTGTACAGCTTTAGGCCCACTCTAGTATACCGCACATCATTCGAAGTTCTAAATGAGTGCTGTTTCAGTAATAATAATGGTAGCTCTAATCACATAATTTTTGTGGCGTATTGTTAATTTAATGCCGGTTCTATTACGTAATGCTCATTTCGTTTAATTTATTTCCAGTTTAGATCAGCTCCACTCGATTAGTTTCCAATTCCATTGATACAGGAAGAACAATACGCTGCTCTGAGCTTTTGTATACATCTTATCATTCTGAAGCTATTACGGGCTACAGCAGGCTTGTGGGAAATCTACTGTGCTCTGTGGTACTGTTCATTGATGTAATATATAGAAAGCAGCTAGAGTTTAAATGAGAAAAAATAGCGCAATTAGGATTTTTTTAAGCTTTTCATCGCGGACTACATTCATCATCTTTGACTGACTCTTCTTTTCAAGAAGAATAAGGAAAAAAAAAGATCCTTTTTCAAGAAGCTTCTAGGATATTATGTATACATTTTGAAAATGTTATCTCGCCAGTTAATGAACTTTAGGTCAGATATGTGTTCATCTATAACTGCAACATAAGAAAAGTTCAGTTTTATTCTAAAACACAAAGAAAGTTTACATCGTATGATATTGGCGATGTATTATATTTTATATAATCTTTGGGAGCAACTTTCTAAATAATTAGTTTTCCAAGAAGGAATAAGTTCAACTATACGTAATATCGCGTTTTGAGTACCACATTTTAGAATTTAGTTTCAATTATATTTGAATATTTAGTGATTGACAGACTTTCCTACTTGTCAACTATAAAATATTTACCCCGTTTTAAAGGAAAATATAATATTATAAACTTGTGTAATTTAAGGCTTTATATGCAATAAATTTTAGCTACAAATTTTATTTTTCATATTATTTTAAATGAAATATCTGTATTGTCATTCTACATTTTATTTATGGTAGAGAGGCATGTGTTGTTATAACAAAAAATGTTATTAATTTTTATGACTGCTTTTTGCCTTTGAAATGAATGTATAATTAAGTTTCAATACAAAATATTAAAATAAAAATTCTCGTTATATTCACTGAAATTTTATATACTAAAGTTTGAGATATCAAATGTTGAAAAATAACAATCCAATTACGATAAAATTAATGTGTGTGCGAATAAAACTGCAAAATATTCAAATACGTGTATTCTTCAAAGGGCAGTCTTTAAAGACATTGTCTTTCAAAATACGACGTCATTTGAAACATATAACCTTCATAAACGCAATCGTTAAAATATTCTCTTTCCATTAAACGTTCTTTCAGAGTATTGCAGTTAACATATGTGAGCATTTTCTAAAAACCATTTCTTCTTTAATTTTAATTGGAAATATGCTTTTTAAAAAAAAAATATGTAGGCTTATTACTAAAAAACTGAAACCATTAAAACTTTAAAATGTATTGTTTCGTTTTCTTTCTTAATTTAAAATTTTAAGTATATAGATTGCTTTGTGATTGTCCTAAATGAATTGGTTAAGAGGCTAGTCATATAGATCCCCTAGTAGGGACGTCTATTCTTCTTTATTGTTTTAGATACTCTCTGTCTTCCAATTAGTTCACATGTCTTATTATTATTATTATTATTATTATTATTATTATTATTATTATTCATATTTGCAGACTTCAAAATCATCAGACATTGAACCAATTGGTTCAATGTCTCCATCGACGTTTCGTTACAGCACACGTTATATTAGATGCTCTAGTAGTAAATAGAAAAAAAGTATTGGTGCTGCTTATCTATGGTTACCGGTTTAACTCTTGTATAGCAATGATCAGAAGATATTAGTGCAATATCTTGAAGTAAAATTAATGCTTCTGCTGTAGATGCGGAGGAATATCGATGTAGCACATTAACAAATTCGCAACAATGAACATTTCCTCAGATATCATAAAAGCTTGATAACAGAAACCTTCACGTGAAATAATTATTGCCTTAGGGTTCCAAGATTACTACTGAACAAGGTGTATTGTGTGGAGCTCAAAAGAATGTTCGAAAAGGAAAACGAGGGTTTCCTGTCATGTTTTTCCTCCCTTTTTCATAAAGATAAAAAAAAAAAAAAAACATTGTGGAGGCATTTTCAGTCTTCAGAAGAAGTGGTGAAAATTGCTTCTGTAAAGCCTTACAGCAAGTCTTTGAACATTTGCAGAAACGTTAGCAGGCAACGAAAACCTGAGGAAAATCATTATAACGGATATATGAATAAAAATATTACCCATGGAAGATAAAAAAATTGACATTGATGAGAAGGACCTCGGGAAACCTAGTTGTGTGCTCACTATTCTCGTTTGTTTATCTAACATTTGCATTTCAGTTAGGCAGAAATCTGATCAGGGGTCATAGGAGTAATTTTTACCGGCGTTAAAGAACGGTGCTACTTGGCTAATCCTGGACACATTCGCTGGCTTAATAAGTGAAGACACCGTAATATAAAATTTCATCGCTTTAATAGGGCAGAGTCATAAATCACTTGCATAAGGTTACTCTACCTGCTCTCCTTAATTGCTTTGCGTACCGAAAATAGAGGAAGGCCCGCGAAACTTTTCCTTTTGTGAGAATCCAACTACATAAATAAAGACGCCGTTGCTCGCTTTTCATTAAACAAAAATATTGTATTCCAAAACATCAAGAACTACTTCGTCTCGCTTCCTTTTTGCGTGTTTAAGAAACGAATTAGACATAAGTTAGAGGATTTTTAATCATTGTTTTTGCATTTTCTCGCATTCGGAGATAATTTGATATTCATATTTACAGAGACACGGACAACAAAGAGAACATGAGCGAGGTAAATTATTGTTCTGGCAGTTTCATTAGCTGTGAAGATTTAATAAACGAGACTGCTATATTTCATAGCCTTCACTGAAGCCTGATTGCGAAGCTGTATTAATTACGATTTGCAAAACCTGCGAAATTAAAAGAGTACGAGCGCAGGTTTCTTATTGAATTAAAGGTTTACCTTTCATTTAGAAAACGAAGTTCAGAAGCTGTGTAATAAATTTAGCAAGATGTAAAACTCTCTTTAGAAAACACATTCCTTTGTGACATCTATAATATATAAAAGATTAAGAACATTTGAAGTGACATCATGACTGAATGATAGCTTCTGGATGACCTGACGTTATTGTGAATCCATATCGGACAGATAGGCCTCGAGATGATCGTTCCCGAGTGCTTTCAAGCAATCCACAACAGGCTGTAGGGTGGTATAAAAATATAAACATCGTGTTAAAAGTACTCCGTTTCCTGTTTTTTTCTGACTGAATTGTTACCACTGAATGTATTTTGTGTTTTTTCCTTGTACTTTGATCCCGCTGTTATCAGTCTGAGCCACCAGTAACTTGTGTTTTATTCATTAGGCCTTATTTCAGGCATAACAAACATAGAAAGAAGGTAAATTAATTGGCATATCGCAACAACGGTTGCAAAGTTAGAAGGAGCAGCTAGAGCTATTGTGTCCACCATCATAACAGCATATAAGTACGTATGAACTTTTCTTCTGCTGAACATAATAGTGGCAGAATAACAAAACCGACGGATAGGTACAGGAGAGCAGTCAAAGGAGTTGTACCCTTTCAGAACTTCGCTGCCACTAAAGAAACGAAATCTTGTTGGAAGTGCAACTGGAATTAAAATCTGGGTGGGAGATAGAGCATGATGGCAGATCAGAAGCTCAGGAAATGCACTGAGAATTTGCTCTTTATGTGGAGAAGAAGAATCAGGTCGCACATCATAGCGAAATGTTGCAATACTGAGGTGTGGACAAAAAGTGTCTTCCTTTACTGACTCTAACAGAGGGCAAGGGGCATGCTGGACTCTGATGGCAGGCAAGAATGAGGAACAGGCATGCAAATCCATGGCGAAGGTGAGAGAGCTCAGGTCTGAAAAAGCTGAAAATCGAGAGGGAAGGAGGGGGGACGGGAGAACTAAATTGAATTAAAAATTTATGTGTAGATGATATTACGTTCACTTGTTCCACTGACAAGAGGGAAGGGATTCTATATCCTGGATGTTTATATTAAGCTAATATTTAGCTTATTATTATTATCATTATTATTATATTACTTTAACTACATTAATCAACGGAGTTATGACTTATTTACTAATTTATTACATTATTGCGATGTTTGTGTACTATTAAAGGCACATATACGTGTGAAGACTGCAAAGTTAATATTAATTTAAATAAACAAATTCAATCATACATTCAATATGTTTTAAAGAACGCAGTCAACTAAAACAGTGTGTAGGAAACACTCTACGGCGAGCTGCTGTTGTGAAACTTCTTGCAATGCTAGAAGATGCAAAGAGACTTCAGCATTGTAAGGACCACATTTAAAATATAGTCCGACAGACCAACTTTTTACAACATTCCCACCACTGAATGTATTTACATATTAGAGAACACCGGCAGAAGCGAAAAATCTAGATGCTTTCTTCCAACAGTGAAGTATTGGGAGATTCTGTCATATAGTTTTCAGAGCATCCTACAATCACACTGAAAGTCAGAAGCAATTAGTAAGGTCTATGAAACCACTTTAGGTGACCATGGCCATTTTATGGTGCTGCCATTGTTCCCAGTAAGGGATTCTATCTTCCAAGATAATAATGTCCCCATTCATATAGCTGTAATTTTCCAAAATTAGTTTGAGGAGCACAAAGCAGAAGTATCGCACGTTCCTTGACCTGCACATTCGACTAATTTGAATATTATTGAGACACTGTGGTCTGCATTGTAAAAAAGTGTAAGGGCCCGTTAATTCCTACAGTAAATCTTAAGTAATTACAACATTTTATTTTTTAGCAATCTTATAGAATGACACTGACAGTCATCTAAGATTTATATGATCAATTGCTTGAGATGTTTATCAAAGTCAAAGGTTATACTACACCAGATTAAGTGGGGATCACATTATTTTGTAACTTCTGTATCCATGTACAGAATGAAGCCTGTCATATGACAAAATTAAAACAGAAACAAGCTTTCAGGATAGGATGGTAAAATTAAGAGATATATTATGACCTTTAGATGAAGCTATCAGCTTTTCAGATTAGTTAACCTCAGGGGAAATTTAAATATGCTGCCATTTTATGAATAATTTTTCACTTCACTTACGTAATTTGTGCAGGACTGAGACTAAGTAAAAATATCAAAACACAAAACTAAAAGAAGTTTTCAAAGCAAAAACGATGTATTCATAGAGGACATGCTATGTTCAATTTTAAACACTTAAGATACACAAATTATGTTAGTTTTATAAGAAGTATAGTAAGTATTATTAAATTTGTGTGTTTTATGTTTCTGACCAATTTTAATTTGTACTTCAACTTTGTAGTTTGTTCTTAAACATTCTTTATACTGTATCCTCTGATACATTGATTATCTTGGGTGGTGTCGTAAGTTATTTGGACCTGCTGAAAGGATGCATTTGCGGTTTTGCCATCAACATCCATCCTGATGTGTTGGTGTGTGTTTGGGGGAGGTTTTGCCGCTTCTCCCCCTGCTTACGTTCTGGTGTTATTTCACTCCGGCGCAGCCTAAATCACTCTGAGACTTTCAGGTCTGAGGTTTATGCCAGACTTTTGACATCTCTACCTCACAGTCTTGTAGGTGAACCATTTTCGTTCCGAATTCATGCGTTACTTCAACATCAAAATTAATTAAATGGTTCATTATCCCGATGATAATTTCTATTGTTAACCAATCAGACTCGTGCAACCCAAGATTGCGGGTTTGATTCCGCCAGGATCGATGGATTTTTCGGGCGTAAAAATCCTAAGTATGGCTTCCTTCGTAAGGGAAGTAAAGCCGTGGGTCCCGTGTCGTACATTTACGGCACGATAAAGAACCTCAAGCCTGAAAAAAGAGGCCTCTGAGCAAAATTTTTCGGCCGTTTCACGCCCTGAATTGAATGACCTGAGATGTTAAAGAGCGTCTGTAAATAAACCTAGTCAAAAAAAAAAAAAAAAAAAAAAAGAAAAAAAAAAGACTCGTCCAAAAGCAATTTGTAAATGTTTTACTCTGTTTAGCCACAATTCTAATGCAATATACAACGCTAGGAAGAAAGTATTGCCCACACTGTCTCCAGGCTGTTAATGAACTTATGAGAGCGTTGCTGTTCTCAGCACGTCTAAAGGAAGCACATAGCTGGGCGACACATTTAGACGGGCGAATACTAAACTGTTAATTAGTGGTGTAAATGTGGGCCGCTTGAAGCCTAAAAGTGAATGAACGAATGGTGTTTAACGCCCGTTTTTGCTACAGAGGCACCACAGGCGATGGACACTGATGATGCATGAGATGAAATAATATATTGGGAAAGGATTTATTTTTAGGAAGGAATTGTTCCAGGCCTAAGTTTAGGGTACCTCCCCGGCATTTGATATTTATGAGGACTGAGGAAAACCTGGGAAAAACCTCAGTCAGGGAGGACGGTCCTGGCGGTATTCGAACACAGACCTCCCGCTCACGAGTCCATGCCTTAACGACGTCGGCCACCCGTGGCGGTCCTAAAAGGGAGCACGTTACAGTGGATGTAATGCGGGTCTCCGAGAAAACTGTGGCAATGAACTTGTCATATCGGACGGTGGCCAGGTGGATGCCATCCTTTCGAGAAGTACGTGATTAGAACAAAAGATGAGCAATGTGCACACCTTCCTGTTCTGAAGTATATAACTTGCATTTTATTCAATCATATCAAGATGAACTGGACAGCAGTGATCAGCACTGGAGTTAACACAGAAGTTGGAATTAGTCGTACTGCAGTGTTTAGTATAGTGCTCCTCTGACATCGACAAAATCGGTTCAGCTATACGTGTACAACGTCTTCCAGAATTGTGGCAGTAAATTGCATTGTACTTTTACAAGTAATGTGAAAGTCTTGGAGTTCTAGAATAAATTGTTTATTACTTATGAATATATTGCCGTTACTTTCTTTCTTGCCCTCAAAGTTAATAAACCTGAATTTCGATTTTTCTGCGGAGCTTCAATGTCATCAGATAAAAGAATAAACTTTATATGGCACCATAGAACGTTTGTGTTCGTCATGGTAGTGTGTTTTAATAAAGGTAGCATAAGAGAATTGGAATGTAAGATTAAACATTATTGAAGAATATTCGTAGCTAGAAGCTGAAGATTATTAAAATGAAGAAAACTTATAATATAATTCAATGAATGCAGCCTAATACTAAAGTACTTTACGCTTCGAGTCGTAGTTCAGCAATTAAACCTCTGGGTAGCATAATCTTTTAGGATCCAGGATTTGTGGGTTAGAAGGATAGATATCGGGGCCAAACCCTTAGAGCACACAATGTTTGACTTACTCCATTCAACGATAATACAGATGGTCACTTTCTTTAACTACCTAGTTTCTTAATGTTTTACAACAAAGAAAAAGGTCTAAAACATAACTGAGCTAAATTTTAATATTATTCAAGGAATACAAAATTGATACTTCAATACATAGCTTTTGAGTTGGAGCTGAAGAAAGAAAAATGAGGGGGGAGGCCTGAGGATGAAAATAGGGGTGTATGTGTCGCTTCTGATCATCATTATTATTTTGCACAAACATTAGCCCAATTTAAGGTAACCTTATTTGTTATTATTACAAAGAATAACTTACAGGATAGCAGAAGAGAGTTTTATAGAATTACTCTCACCAAGTACTGAAGAACACCTTTCCTCTCAAGCTCCAACCACGCTGACCTGGTGAGTTGCAGTTAGTGGAAGAATCCCGTGCTCGGAATATGTGCAAAATTGGCAAGAGCGCATTTGAGAAGTGCGTTATGTAGAAAACATAACCCAACTACGGGGATTTAGTACAAATGAAGGTAGAGTGTGATTCCATGGCTGATGTAAAAACATCCAAAATGAAAATTTAACTATAAACTGATCACAATCGTTGCAAATAATATAGCAATTGGGATTGCAGAACTTAACAATGGGCACATATTTTGACAGAAGAAAACTTTTACTATGAGTAAATTAGATAATAAAAATTCCAAACATTTAATTAACCTTTAAAATAAAAACTAAAACTGGGTAATAAACGCCTGTCAAGAGAAACAGTCAACATTAAAATTTAAGATAAAACTTAAGGTTTTTTTCCTGAGATTATACTTTTTATATCAGTGATATAAAATGATATTCTGTTGCTTTCAATGTAAACACGAATAACGCATTTACTACACTATCATACTACAGAGGCGTAGGATTAAAGTTTATTTAAGTAAACCTATGGAAGAATCACATTTTCGTAGAGTGTAATGTTCTAACTATTGAAAACTACTTATAAACATATTTTCATAAATACCGGGACAATTTCAAAGCTGAGCACCATGATTACTTAACCATAAAAACAGCAGTTTCCTAATTACTGAATCCATTAATCATACAATTGCAGGATTTTCAGTGTTTTGGGCCTAGAATATATAAACGCTAATTAAAACTCATCCACTTTTAACTCACATAGATTAAAAAAGAAACGAAATCATTTCCAATTATTACTTACTTTTCTGTAATAAAATTGCAAGATAATTTCCTACATATGTTTTTGCGGCTCTCTCTCTCTCTCCCCTCTCTCTCTTTCCACACACACACACACACACACACACACACACACACATATATTCGCGCTTCAAATTAATTATATCTATTCCTGTAGATGTCTCATTAAACCTTATATTAAATTAAATAATAATTTTTCTAATCTGATTTGTATACGTAACGGCTACACCAATTATTTTATTTTTATATTCTTATCATATGGTACGCATTTTAATGTTTAGAAATCATATATTCAATATAATTGTTTTAAGGTTTTTAACTACAAGTTAAGCTTTATGTATACCTGTTTTAAGCCCTTCTTTGTATTACAATGGTATGATATGACTTTTCATATTACACTTATTTCTGGAATCAAAATTCTACTTTTTGCATAACTGTCTCATATTTTTATAATCCCACAATTTATACTCCTACATTTTTAATTTACATGTAAAATTTTTCAATGTATACAATGTATGTGGACACTGATGATACATGAGATGAAATGATATATTGGGAAAGGATTTTTTTTTAAGGAAGGAATAGTTCCAGGCCTAGGTTTAGGTTACCTTCCCGGCATTTGCCAGTTATGAGCACTAAGGAAAACCTGGAAAAAAAAACCGTCAGAAAGCACGGTCCTGGTGGGATTCGAACCCCAGACCTCCCGCTCATGAGTCCGCACCTTAACGACCTCGGTTACCCGTGGCGGTACATTAAAAAGTAATAACGTATTACTGTTAGTTTTAAGTATTCAGAACTTTTTAGATAAAATTACTGAAATATTTTTAATTTCTTTACAAAACGCCAGTAATTTATAAATCACTTAAATATACATGAAAATAAATGAATATTAAATTGGAAATTTAACATACACATTCCGTTTTTTATAGAATGAGTTGTTTACTTTTGAAAAACCAACACAATTGTGAGTTAATAGTTTTTCTTCTATTGTTTCCATAGAAAGCAAGATATACAAGTTAAATGAAGTTTTTTGCTTTTATTTTCAACATCTGGCCACAGTATTTCTATATAGGTAAACATACACTGTTATCAGATTTATTGCTACATGGGCTCTTTCAATAACACGCGAACATGTTCTGTGGCGTAAAGTACATTGGATACATACCGGAAAAGGTCGGTTTCTAGGTTACATTGAGTTATGAAAAAAGGGTGGAATAACAGAAATATTGTGTTGAAAGCGGATGTAGATGTAACACAAAACTTAGTTCATCCAGATACCTTTCTCTAGTAATTCACGCATTGTAGAAACTCAATTTAGTCACACTGCAGTCACTACTCAGAGAACTCATTTTATGAGTCACCGAAAGGGTAAAATCGTTTACGTTTAACAGTTTAGTGGAAAAGTACACGATAACATGCGCTCCATGTTCAGTCTGTAAGCGGATTCTACCACACTTTCACACTCTTGCTATGTTTGCCAACACGTCGCTAACTTACTCTCTCATAAAGTGCGGACAGTTTTCATTCTACTTAATGAAATTTCATGCAGACAAGCTCTTCCAGTCGTCAGCTAGCTGTTTGTTTACTAATTTATTATAGTATTTTGTGTGTTACATGGCTTTTTACGGCGATAAATTGCTGATGAAGAATATATGATATTTTAGTCGTATCCAAAGCATTAAAACTAGAATATGTTCGTCTTTGGAGTGTCAAAAACTAGTATATACCTTAGATACTAAGTACTTCTTGTTGTGTACATTCAGAGTATGTACCCCTTTCACTTTTCACTTTACGGTCAGCAGTTTGCTAGAAGAGATATTTTCTTGAATATCTCCTAAACCATTCATTACTGTTAATTTTGCAGGATTGAAAAGTTGGAAACGAACACAGTCAAGGATCATGGAAAGACGCATATTCAACACAATGCTGCATTTTTTTATTTTTTTTAATACTGTTTAACCCCTGTTTTAACTACTGAGGCTCACAGGCAGTGGACATTTTTTAAAGAAAGAGAGCGTTCCAGCATTTTCCATTTATGGGGACTGAGGAAAACCTGGAAAAACCTCAGTAAGGGAGGGAGGACGGTCCTGGTGGGAATCGAATCCAAGACCTCCCGCTCACGAGTTCGAGCCTTAACAACCTCGGTCACCCGTTACTGTTTTTATTATTATTTTTTTTTTTGTAGATGGAACTGTATTTATTTGGGTGGGGAAAATTAAATATAAAGCTAGAATGTCTGGTATTTGAAAGTGTTTATAATGCAAATAGTCAACGCTATATGACTATTACCGTTCATATGTATGGAAGATACGTCAACATTTGTGACCGGACTAAAATAAGATTTAAATAACAACGGCGTTATTTTACTCATTATATCAAGAGACACTGAACGAAAATAGTGCACAAAAGTAGCACATTTCATTTTAAAATTTACTTCACCATTGAAATTGCTTTTAGCGATATTACCTGTGTTTATGCCCTGGTTTCTAAAGTGTAGGTCAGGTGATCACCAGAGGATTAAAAAATTAAGCAAATAATTTTTGTATTTATAAGCGTTATTATAACCAGTGTTGAAAATAAAGATGATGTTGAGTTGTTTTATTTACGGACGCTCTTTAACATCTCAGGTCATCAGCGTCCCATTCAATTCAGGGCGTGGAACGGCCGACAAATTTTGCTCAAAGGCCTCTATTTTCAGGCTTATTCTTTATCGTGCCGTAAATGTACGACAGGAGACCCACGGCTTTACTTCCCTTCCGAAGGAAGCCATACTTAGGATTTTTACGCCCGAAAAAATAAATCGATCCTGGCCGGTATCGAACCCACGATCTTGGGTTTAGAAGCCAAGTATGGTTACCACTACACCACCAGGACCGACGAAAATGAAAGAGAAAAGGTTTTCAGTGTTTATAACGTTATTTTTTTTTAAAAAAAAGAAAGCTGTTTTTCAAAAACATGATTCTCAAAATTGGGCTTGATATTTAGCACAAAAGCATAAGTTCAAGAGATTTCTCCCTTTTATTTTGATAGAAGATAGAGACAATGAATAAATTTCTGATAAATGCGATACTCCAAATAGTATCAATAATTTAAGAGCTCCCATTTGGCAACTCGTAATATTCTTACATTACTTTTTATTTTGATATGTTTGTTTATGAACTGACACAATTTTATAGTCAAAGCATTACATCACTATGTATTTCAAATTGTTTTCTTCATTTTTTTGGGTTTTCGGTCAATTGAACGCAATGCTCTGAAAACGAACTCAGTATTCGTCTGTAGCCGTTTTAATTGCTTTCAGTTTTTTTGAAGAAAAAAAAACTTATTTTAAAATTTAAAATACGTCCTTGGAAGCAAATTTAATATAAGCAATATCATGTGTAACTAAAATTCCTATATGTGAAAATATAATGGAATTTTTCGACAAGCACAGAAGGAATAATTGTTTATATATAAATTTGTTGATTTTTTTCTCCGCCTATTATTGGTTAATATTTCAGCTTTGCAAAGCACTATTCCATAATGTTTGTGTGCTCAGATATGTAAGCAAAGTGCGAGACAAATCTTAATAAACTAACCTCATGCAATCGAGCTCGGAGTGTATGGTGTTATGGCTTTCGTCTAAACAGTAACACACTGCCACAAGATACCCGGAAAGTTGCACTTACTTCCGTGCATTAAAGATTGAGAAAAAACCGTTAATCTTTCCTGTTTCTGACAATGTAAAGAATGTCTAAGAGTGCCTTAAGCTATACTTAAAGGAATAAGTGAATAAATATTTTACTCTCACTTCTACATCGGATCTCTGACAGCAATAAAACATGTACTGAAAGAGATTACAGAGAAGTGACAACGTTGTTTTCCTATGCAAACTCTGATACACCTCATTCATAATGCATATCATTTTTAGCAAGTGGGTGTGACTAATCTCAGTTTCAAGGTTAAAAAAATTATAAAGGTTTGTCCGTACTATACTTATATTATGATCCCTTTGTTAATAACATTCTCTAGTTTTTAGCGTAACTGCCATTGTTTCAGGTTTTATAGGGACTTTAATTTGTCGAGGGTGGTTGCAAAAAAGTAAAACACTGAACCTATAATTGGTTGCGCTGTAAACAAGTTGGGACCCCACTGTCTATGCCCATCCCTATATTCTTATTTTGAACATGTTTGTGAATTAATGCTTTCCTTTGTGTTTGTTGTGTAAAAGAATCTACATTTGCTTCATTGCTCGTCATGTGACAGTTATACTAATATTTTTATATTGTTTTTGAAAGCAAAAATTTTAAAGTAAACGTTACTATAAACTTTTAACTTTTTTCCTAGTACCTAAAGTTTTTCAAAGTCTTAATTAAATCTTCAAATTAGGTACTTTTAGGTGTAAATACCAAATGAGATCTGACATGTTTGATTTCTTCACCCAATGAGCTATTGTGGAGGTTTCTACGACTTCGTTAACTTAATATTCGACAAAAATAACTCTAAAATTGGTAATTTTTGGTAACCTGTCCATGATATTCCGCACAAACATAAGGATATACCTCATTCATTTTATTCTATAATAGCCCGTGCTCTAACAGAACTAATATTATGTCTTATGAACTTAATATAGACGTATCATTTGATCTCAGGGTCAAAGGGACAGAAGTTTACAGAGAAATAAACGTAACTCTGAATCAGAGGTACAAAAAGCTAATGTGTTTCTTAATCAATTATTTTATTGCATACTTGTTTAGTTATTTTCAACTACATTGATATATTTCCAGAATGGCGGGCTTAAGCAGTTTTCATAAGTATCATAACAACAATATAAGATTAATAAAGGCAAATCTTGTACTTTTCATATAAATGTAACAATGTTTCATAGGGTCTAGTTGGTTCTTAATTGAACATAACCTCATTTCAAAAATAAGATATTTGAAAGCTCATAATAGAAAATTTGTAACTTTTGGGCATGCTTAAAAGCTCAACTAATTTACTAGGTTAATATCGAAGATATTGTTTTGATTTTATTGCCGTTTTGCCTTCCACGACAATTCCTTATTAAGGCAACAATCAATCACCTCGTCCGTTGTGTCGTCCGATTAGCAATATGATTTCTCAGTGCCTTAATGCTCCCGAAGTTAACCGTTTATGGCCAATTTAATGAGTTAAGTGAACCAGTTTTCGGCGAAATTTTACACAGAAGATTTCTAAACACAAGATGTTTAGAAAGGAACGCTGACTGTTTAGAGAAGCAGAGAGGACATATGCAGTATGTATACAAGTGACAAGTTATTTTTAATTATAATTGATACATGTGTTAATAACTAGATTTAACATTTAAAAATGAATCTCTTAATAATAATGAACATCATATCTACGTGTTACCACCACGTGGCCGAGGTCGTTAAGGCGCGGACTCGTGAGCGGCAGGTCTGAGGTTTCGATTCCCATCAGGACCGTCCTCCCTGACTGAGATTTTTTCCAGGTTTCCCTGAGTCCTCATAAATGATAAATTCCGGGGAGGTACCCTAAACTTAGGCCTGGAACATTTCCTTCCTTTAAAAAAACACTCTTTCCTCATTTATCATTTCATCTCATGTATCATTAGTGTCCACCGCCTATGGTGTCGCAGTAGTAAAAACGGGCGTTAAACACTATTAATGTGTATATATTATATATACAACATACGTGTACCAAGAAATAATTTGAATCTAAGAAATACTTATTTTATTATGAAAGAAATATATTTTATAGATAAACGTGTGTTGAAAATTATATTTAAAATTCTTCTACTACTTTGGAGTTATACATATGTATCTTATTTTTTCCTAATGATATCATACATGTTTATACACAAATTTTAACATGAAATTTCATGAAAAATATTACTGACAAGAGGTGAAAAGTACTGACAACCAAATTATACATAATGTGATAGAGACAAGTGAACATCATATACCGAGGGTGCCAAAAAATGTATGCACACATTCACAGTAGATATCCATTTAATATATTTCAAAGTTGAAGCGAAAAGCAACAATAATATATAGTATGATATTCTGTAAACAGATGTGACTCCAATACATTATGATAGCGTTGCTACGTGACAGGTAAATCAACAATGAACAAATGAAGCTAAGATTATCGTATGATGTTCTGTAAACAGATGTGACTCACATAAAGTTGCTACAACAAAATGGAGCCAAGATTATCGTTTGAATAGCGGAAAGCAATATTGAAGTGGTACTGGAAAACCGAGAATGTTTTTGAAGTTCAAAGATAATGGATAGGACGAAGAGGTCCGATTGAGTTTCCACCGCATTCTCCGGATCTAACTCACGTTGGATTCTACCTATGGGGAAAACTAAGGATGTTGTATACCGTAGAAAGCCATCTACACTGACAGCACTTCGGAAAGAAATTGAAATGGCATGTACTGCAATCGCTGAGGACACTTTCGCAAACGTTGCTGAACCAGTAGTTCAACGTATCAGAAGTGTATCTACGCCGAGAGTGGGCCTTTTGAGCAACTGTTGTAACTGTAAAAGTTAAGATAATGGGTGCTCATCATTTTCTGTTTGTGTGAGTTCACTTTTGTTATGTTAACATGTTTTTTCTTTACTTGAAGTGTGTATACATTGTAGCAACTCTCTCTCTCTCTCTCTCTCTCTCTCTCTCTCTCTCTCTGTATAATAATAAGTACACAATAGAACAATATTTCAACTCTTTGAATTATGAAATAAAACGTAACAATTTTTACAGTTTTAAATATAAAATTGCACTAAATTTTGAGTAATTTTTCCAAAAATAATACGTATCTTTAGAGTTTATCTGTAACAGGAAAAAAGTTGTTTATTAAGATTAATGTTCATGATCAAAATAGGGTTTCAGAAAAACTATCAAAAAAGATTCAACTTCACAACTGATAACTATGTTAAAATACTGAGAAATTTTAGAAAATTCATTTATAGATGCAGCACATATAGTCAGGTAATATACAGGAATTACAATTATAAATATTAATGACCTATAAGACGATAGCATACGATATGTGCTATTCCGATAAAAGGAGTGCGAAAGTAAACGATACCTAAATTTCATACGATGTCATTGTTGGCATTTTGTGACCGTCATTCAAACACAAGATACTTTTAGACGAAATCTTGCTTATAAGTGAAGAACGCAACGATATAGTGTTAATTTCTGTAAACACAAATTCAGATTGTAAATATTTGGATGTGTTCAAGTTAAATTACGTATAACGGAATACATTTTCATTGAAATAAACAAGTTAGTGTGTACCAAAAGACTTAATACAATTAATGTACATTTTTAAACATTTTCTTAAAAGTGTAGCTTGTGTAACTTTGTACAAATTAAACATTTTGTAAACTGCTAAATACAGAATTAAAAGATACAAAAAATACTTTTTAATAAATCTACTAAGATAAAGTAATTTAATTTCACTCTATAGGAGAAATATTTAAGGAATAAATAATTATTTCCTAAAATTTTCGTAAGTTTTATATATAAACTAATGTAAAAAAAAACAACGATAATAATAATTCCATAAAATGATTTTGTGATTAAATACCCGTTACGAATATCATTTAATATATATTCAAAAATTTGGAAAAATACATTCACGAATTATCAATAATAATAGAAAGGATACATAATAATAGTCGCTTGGCGATGATTAATTGAATTTGAATTTAGACTTGAATCAGCTGAAAATATTCAGGCATAGAGTTTAAGATGAAAATGAGTTGTAGAGTGTGAGGAAAATGGTTTATATGACGAGAAAAAATTACATGACAATAGATTAGTAGCATGTGCCTGATAAAATGCAAAAGCATAATAAAACACTGTAGTTAAATTTTTAAATACGAAAATCATGCAGATGATATAAATAATAGTAACAATGAAGAGAAGAAGAAAAAATGAATCGTTCAGCAAAAACCTTTAAGAAAAGAAAAATACTAATAGAGAGGGATTCAAAATGCAATGAAAGAACCTAGGATCATCATGATGTAAAGAAAGTCACAAACGAAAGG
This sequence comes from Metallyticus violacea, assembly GCA_030762175.1. Classification (NCBI taxonomy): domain Eukaryota; kingdom Metazoa; phylum Arthropoda; class Insecta; order Mantodea; family Metallyticidae; genus Metallyticus; species Metallyticus violacea. The sequence continues at coordinate 47,754,145 of CM060843.1, forward strand.
TACCAAAATATATACCTAGATTTATAGATCGATTCCACTAGAAATATGATAACGAATTGGCATTAATTAGAGCAAAGAAAAGTAGGGAAGTGCAAGATAAGATCTAATAGAACAGATAATAATGAAGAAAGGCTATAGAAGAAAATACACAAATAAAGTTTTCTTCGCTGATACCACTTAAAGTTGTACTATAATTAATTAAATGTTCAAAATCCTATATTTGGAAATACTCTCGCATTCGTTTTGCATATATTTAATATTGAATTTTTTATTATTTAAATCGATGTCCCTAATTATACTTATCTGGCGGGTATTTCAGTTATCGATGATTAAACATTAATATTGATAAATCGCCAGTCTCAGTTGTTATTTCATTAACAGTATAACCTTGATGTCCAGCCACTAGTATATTAAATACAAATTCTTGTACAAACACACACATTTAATATTATTTTTCCTATGTCCAATTTCCAATGCTGTGAATTCAGGCATATTGTTCTTTTGAGCTTAATGTTCACACTTATGTAACAGCAGACCTAAACACGTTTGATTTAACACTATAAAAGTGTCACTGCATTTCTTGCTGGAACTGCTCCAAACTAAGTTTTATTTATTTAACTGTTTATTAATAGGCCTAATGAAGAGTTACACGATACTTGGAAAAAGGTATAATGACGTGGAATTCATACATATCATTTAAATGTCTCTTAGTGGTAAGAGAGTGTGGGAGGGTGGCTATGTGCGTCTGCGAAATAGGTTACGTATATTTGCAAACTATGTAATATCTTGTATTAAATATATATGTTTATTAGTGTCTTAAAACTTTTTCTGAATTTCCGTTATCTCTTTTAGTCTCATGAACTTTATCAACCGATGACACAATTTCCTTCTCCATACATTAAAGACTTACTGTAGATATAAAATCATTCCAAATGGTGTCGATAGGCGATTCGTCCTGTTGGCAGATGATTTACCGAACGGATTTGACCATGACGTGGACAAGTTGCATGTCTTTCCGCACTCTGCCCACAGTGTCCATCGTAAACAGGAAGCATTTTTCCATCAGTTTCGACCATTTACTTCATTTCAGCGCTGTATATTTTTGTTGCGGTTTTGTTTTACTAAACCACTATGAGGGCAATATTTCAGCGAAATACATAGTTGGCAAAATATTCACGAATCCCCGCTCTCTTTCTCTTGTGTTAATGGGGAAACCTAGAATGTGGGAGCGTGAAGAAAACTTTGAATAAAGGACACATTATATATGAATAAGAAACTTAGGGAAAGTAAAACAATAAACAGTCTCGGATACCGAGTTTCGCAGAAATGCTCCAACTTTTTCGTTTTGCATAACGAGGCCGAAAATGTCCAGCGAATTCTTCACGACACGTCACGAGCAAAATACAGAAAGAACAAACGCAGCTGTGCGGTGTTCTAATGGGTAAGAAAAGTTGGAGGCTAAATTCCACTGGAGCCAGTAAAAAAAGGTACTCATTAATAACTAGCTATGTTTCATCTAACAGTAGTAGTAGCTCTTGTTAACAGTCCGTACTTAGAAATCTGCAACTTTCCATTTATACAAACAACACTCTCGTTTTGCTTTCAATGAAATGTTGTGCTCTCAATACAAATTTTGAACTGGTGAAGTTATTAAGCAACAACAGCGTAATGTTCTTCGAAATGTGAACATTTTTCGACAAGGCTAATAATCACTAAATTAGAAAAGGCGTTCTCTTACAATTGTGTGCTTGTATTAAGCCGTTTATCACAAAAATGTTATTTATACGAGTTTTATTTCATAACAAAAACGTATGTTCTTTTTATCTCATTTACGCTTTTCCTTTAAAATGGAAGAATAAAAGAAATAGTTAAGTTGAACAAATGGAATTTATAAGCAACTTTTATTCCTATTAGCTAATTCGCATTTTATTCCAAAATGTCAAATTACCATTTGCAACGGGTCGCGTCTTGAAGATTTCCTTAACGAAAGAAGGAGACGGTCGCAAAAGAACAATAATTATCTGGAACGCACAGCTGTCAAAATGTTAACGCCTTTCTTAATAGTAAATTTTTTTACTTTTTACTTTTTACTTCATTTTGCTCTAATGGGAACATCCTGAGACATGACGCAACGAGGAAAACTTTTAATATTGAAGCGCAATGAACGGAAGTTGGAAAGTGTTTCGTGTTTGTAGACATCTTCAACTTTCTGGCTTTGAAAAGCAGCGAAAATCATTACCGCTTTCTTCTTTGCTGTCCTATGCATATTTTGGAATTAAAATAATCTTTATGTTTAAGTTTGGACGTAATTAAAGATGAGAGGTGAACGGTTTCATTACGAAGCCTTTGTTTGTTTCTTTATTTTTAAAAAGATCGTAATAGCTTTTGTTAATAAATTAAGTATATTTCTTACGGAAATTCTTATAAAATTTAAGAAAATGTTTCAGCATATTACAATATGTAGTATTTACTAAGAGCATGTTTAGCTATAAACGAGTATTAATAGTTGAAATGACTAAACCATAGACATACTGTCCCCATACGAAAATGAGTAAAATGAGAAGGAACTTGTGCATATGCTAATCAAGTTGATACTCGTAATCAGCCATTGACAATCGAATATTTAAGCCCGTAATTTTGGGGAATATATTGCACGGTCTAAATACTGAATGCATATAAAATATCTTCAGTTTTGTTTCAGATAGTAAAGACATCTTATGTTGGTACTTTTTAAAATATTACTCAACGCACTTAGAAAGTGTGACACTTCTGGAGGTAGCAATAGATTCGCGTGACATTTCACGGTCCATGTTACAGCAGTAGCACTAACTAAGGGGATGAAATACTCACTGTGAGAACACACTTGTTGTTAGAAAATTTGCTTTGAGGAAAGAAATTTAATTAGTTCCCATTCCGGAAGTCCGTTTAAGCTTCCACTTTGTTACATTCCTAACACAGGTTTACGAAGACAAGAGGACTTTAATCCCACCACACACGAGTTAAGATCCTGGATTTAGGGAATTAAAAAAAAAAAAGTCGCGACGAACTGTCCGCGTACGTTACCGCGCGCGTGGATAATGGCGGCCGGAGACCGGAACGAGATGCGTTGCTGCTTGCCTGGCCGGTTCAGGAAGAACTACACTCCGCGGCAGCATCACGCCAGGACTCGCATCTCCACGCGCAACCGCGTGTTGTGTACCCTCCCCACCACCGTGACAACTGAATCACCGCCGCGGGTTACGCCTTCTTCCACCCACCCAACCATCCCCTAGAGGACCATTCTGCACTGCCTCTAGCTTCTTTGTATGATGTTTAATGATGCTGAGTTTTAACCTTTGACTTGCTGACCGCTCGGCAGGTCTGGGCCTAGAGTGATAAAAGGCTATATAAAGAGGGCAAGCTTATGGTCTACCTACCTATTTTTATTTCCAGCACCTGTTACTACTTCTCAATAGCTGTCGCAAGTAAATCCAATTGAAGACACATTTAATTAACTAACGCATATCTTAATTTAAAAACAGTTTGTGGTTACTGGGCTATTTATAGTTATTAACTTATCTGATATTAACAACTAATCATATACATCACGGGAAAGACCGTATTTACACGAATCTAATGCGCTATTGAATGTAATGAATCATAAGATTTTTTTTTTTTTATATTATTGACGATTTCTTAAGACGTTCGCTTCATAAGACGATCAGAACATAGAATTTATAAGAGGACTATTGTTACATCTTGGAGTATATAGGACGCTCGTGCTGTTACCTGGACAGTTGACGTAAGTCAAAGAAGAGATTTCTTATCGTGTCACTAGATGCAGGTTGCCCGTTCTTCTTCCTTTCATGCACGAATTCCAAAATGTTTTCCTCTTTGTCAGGATGTCTTCCTTAAGTTGTCAGGATGTCTTCCTTTGCGAGGACCAGTGAATTTCTTCTTACTAGCTTTAGTTTCAAATAATGCCAATCTCTGTCATCTTCACAAGCAATGGTTGCTCTCACCTGCCTTTCTGTGACCATTTTTTTTTTCAACATAAAGAGTTACTTTACGTTTGAAAGTAGCTTCATGAGATTTATTCTCTGTTTGTTTTCCTTTTCGTTATTCAAACGTTCTATCCAATAACAAGCCAAAAAGTAAATATAACGAAGTCGCCAATGCATTATGAAGTAATAAACGATAATTGAATGAAGTTAGCGGCGAACTACGGAACAAATTTGTACTCAGATTTAATGCACACTGCAATTTTGAATACTCCATTTGGACCAAAAGGTGCGCATGAGATTCTGTAAACACCGTTTTTTGTAAATAAAATAACTTCCGAAAAAGAGACCATTATACATTTTATAAATGTTTATCCTGATTTCAGCTGACTACAATATTTTTATGATAAAACTGTTTGTTTTAGGTAAGTCATAACATTTCTGTTCTGGTACTTTCACTATATTGCTTTTGCATCTAGGGGCTCTACAGAGTTTACTTTCAAACTGTCCACTGCAGAAAAAGTCGAATACCTTATGTAGTTGGCAGGAATAAAATTTGCAATTTCTTGTGCTGTGAATGTTTAGGGAATGTGTAGAAGGGTCCCATCTTTTACGAGGAGAAAATTGAGGCGGGCACTTTCCATAATGTGCCCTAAACTGTAAGTGAGAATTTAGTTTCTACTAGCCAAGCAACATGTGTTTTTATTATTTTTTTGAATTTGTCACTGAAGTAATTTTGAAAGCAATTCGAAGCAGTGCTCATTATGGCAAAAACGGTATTTTGGAATGTACCAGCACAAAAATTTATGAATGTTCAAGTTTATCTGCAGCAAAAAATCTTCGGTTTCACCATCAAAATATTATAGCCAGCTGAAAACAAAGTGAACACTTATAGAAACCCTGTATAATTTTCTAGAAATAAGAAGTTAAAAAGAATGTATGCACAGTTGTGCGTGCGTGCGCGCGCGCGCGTTTTTTTTTTTATTGGGCACTATTCACTTGTTTCGATTTTCACTGTTTCATAAATAAATCTATCCATCTTTTGAGTTAATTTTTAACTCTTATTTTGCGTTTTCTCTGGTCGTGCTTCTTGTGAAAACTTTCTTAAAATATATTTTTTTCAGAATTTTCCTTTATATTTATGACATTTTTTGTTAATCATAGGTAGAATGTAAAAGTCATAGCTGAGTTCTTATTACTATAAAGTTTTCTTCATAAACTTGTTTCAGTTCCAAATATACTACTCATTTGCTGTGAAATTTAACATTGTTAAAGCTATAAGATGAAATTGAAATTATGAATATGACAATTAACGGTGCTCAAAATCCGAAGTATTCAATATATTATATATTGAACTATCTGTTTATTACTCATGTGTAAAAAAATTAAAAATGCTAGTTTTTCCAATCACATAAAAAGTATGAAAAATATGCCCGTAATAGAAAGAATTTTATAGTAAAGAATTGGGCAAAATTACCATCAATGTAATACGGACTATTTATTGTTATCAGCTGTTTTTATGAGCTAGTGTATGTGAAATCGGTCAATACTACTCTTTATATATTTATATTTAAGTGAAACTTTGAAAATTTATAGAGTTAGGAAGCGGCAAGTTTCATGCAAAATATGGGCAAATTTATCACTAATAGTTTTTATACTAGAAAAATAAATATCTCTGACGGGTTTAAAAGTATATAAACCAAAATGATGTTAAGTGAAAGTTTCTGATAAGCTGTTTCCTGTAAACAGCTCTTTATTTAATGTTAATTCATTTTAAGAAATTGCTTTTGGAATTAATTTGTTTTATCATGTGGCAGTAAATTTAAAATGTTTTTACAATCCATGTTTATTCTATACTTACATAGAATCAAATAATGCTTTTCAGAATGTTGACTATTTTAACAGGAAGCGAGAAATTAAATCGGGAACAAAACGGGGATTATTACAAATCATTTCCGCTTGCGCGTAGTTTCTCCAGTGTGAAATCGTGCAGCGGAAATGTGCTTAATAGTTACCCACAGGCTAATGCACAACCCCACAAGAAAGGCCGCGCATGTGCTGTATGCCAACAACTCTCCATCGCGCGCTAAAATAAAATTTTATAAGAATTTTTAGTTTTTGTTAGCTGTTTCTAATACCGGATCATCTTTTAGAAAACTCATAATTATTTCACTTTTATGATTATTTTAACGTGTATTTCAATATTTTAAAGTGAACGCAAATCTTTAAAATAGTTTTAATTTAATAACAATCCCTTGATTAAATAAATAAACATTATTTATATATTATTATGAGAGATTTAAAAAGTAGGCTATATATATATATATATATATATATATATATATATATATATATATATAATTTGTGTTTTTGCATATCATCAAGTAATAATGGCATTAACAGAGGACAACTTACAGAAGGGCATTTATCCTGTTAGTAAATATAATTAAGAGGTATCGGGTTATGTTTTAATGAGTAATGCAAATGGAAATATTCGGTAAGAATTAAGAAACTTTAAACTCTAGGATAACATTAAAGCACACAGGGGAAATTATTATGGCCACGTTAATAGAATGGATGAAGATAGAATATCTTATTTAGTATTGAACTATGCTCTCAGAGGAAGACGAACATGTGAATAGAATAGAAGCCAGAACTGATCTTTATTACTCCAAACCTTGTTAAAAGATGTTTTAATATTATTTACGATGTAATTAGTACAAAGTCTCTAACGACAATAGTATTTTACTGATAGTATATCACAATACTCAATAATTAATTACACTGCTTTAGTTACTGTAGTTTCAATAGGTAAAAACTTGTTTAATTGGTGAAAATTTAGTTTAGGTGTTTTAGTGTATTTAATGAATATTCCGAAGTCTATTTTAAGAATGTATACATTGAGATCTAGAGATTATTCCTTTTTTTTTTTTTTTTTTTTTTTTTCAAGATTTCACAGAACATGCTTGTTACACAAGTATAGAGAGTGAATATCTCAAATCTTCGTCATTCATCTTTATCGATAGATCTCATAGAGGGAAAAAATCGGGTGCAGGCATACGAAGGTAGGTCCATAAGTTTCTCGCCTTGCCGATAAGGATTATCGCCTTCACAAAACCCTTATTTCGTGTCATACGTTATCTATTACCTAAATAATTATAAATGCAACTTCCTCTCCGCCGTGTTCAGTTGTTTGTTCAGATATAGTTGCATAAAGAAGGCTATGTGTAGAAGATTGTGACATGTTCTCAATGGAGTATCGAGCTGTTATTAAGTTCTTCATAAAAGAAGGACTAACTCCAAATTAAATTAAACAGCGATTGGGCGGTGTATATGGAGAAGCTCCCCCTTCGTATTCTACCGTAAACTTTTTCGAATGGGTGGAGAAAGCATTGAAGACGAAGAGCGTGCAGGTCGGTTCTTGAATGTACTCACTTCTGACAACATCGCTCTTGTGGAGGGACAAATTATGGAAGACCGGCGGCTCAAAATTACAGCAAGGTTGGGCCTTTCTAAAATAATAGTTCTTCGAATTATTCATGAACATCTAAACACGAATAAGACAGTCTATAACTCTTTCCTCAGTCCAAAATCAGCAACGAGTCATCTTTTGTGTAGGTTCTGCCGTGGCAACGAGAGAGAAGTTCTGCAAACCATTGTTACAGAAGATGAAACTATGGTGATATACTATAATCCCTTGTCCAAAGTAGAATCAATGGAATGGTATAAACCTGACAGAGTACAGTCTCTAAAGGTCAAGGTCACTCATTCAACCAAGAAGATCATGGTCACAATCTTATGGGACAATGACTCTTTATTGACTTCAAGCACAGGAACACCACAGAAAATGTGGAGTACTATGACGGCCTACTGCACAGACTACGTACTTCCATCAAACAAACTCCCGCAAGTTGGAGCGACAAACTCCAACAACCACGTTATATAATCTAATCTAATCTTCATTTTCCACGCCCGCTGAGACGCTGAGAGGCTGTGATGAAATACGAGGCTATAAGAAATGACGACAATGGTCTCTGAATTTAATGTCTGAACGAAATGCTGCAGGTATTTAAATGGTTTGTATACCTTCTTTCTACTGCTAAGAACATTACTGATGCAAGATACAAATATGTCACACTTGAGTAACTAATTAGATATGTGCAGTATTTATTAAATATTTATGAACTGATTTTTCTCCTCTCCTCCTCCTCCTTCGCGAAATAATAATAATAATAATAATAATAATAATAATAATAATAATAATTATTATTATTATTATTATTATTGTTGTTGTTGTTATTAAGGCCACTAGCAACCTTTTTGTTTAAATTCTTTCATAACGCAGCAGCAATAAAATCTGCCAAGGACAGGAAATAATATTTTATTGGAGTTCAATAATAAGAATTTGCATTTCGATATACAGCTACATTTGAAAATTAGCTTATTATTTAGTTTCATCCGCTTTTCTTTGCAAAACAAACGTCATTATTTCAGACAGTCGTATATATTTTCATTATTTAGTTTAACTATTTTAAACATGCCTTACTAGTTGCGCTTTAACTGGTACAAATAGTGAAGACTAGGGAATGACACAAGTTGTATATATGTCATCATTTGTTGTTGATTTCTATACATTTTATAAAATAACAAATCATACAGAAGATTTCTCTCGTAGGTAGCAACCGTCTATTTGGTGCGTCAAACCAAAAACCTTGGACAAAACGAAATCAGATGCTCTCCCTGGGGCTCTTAGCCGCTTTACCCGAATTAATAACATACTCTCCACACTTTATTTACAAACGAGACGTCCATCGCATTACGTTGTTAACATGTTGAACAGTTTAGAAAAAATATTTTGTTCCAAATAGTATAAACTTCTCTAACTCTTCTGTTTATTATTAGCAAATACTGCACATGCTCCAAGCGTGTACGAAATAGCCAAAATTCTTCATTATGACTCACGAAAACGGATCTAAGTTTATAATTCGAAAATATTGATTGAAAATATGATCTATAAGAAAGCGGTAAAACTTGGCACATACCTTTTTTATTTTATACCTTAAAACTAAGGCACACATTGATATGGAAAGTACCGGTATTTGATATCGATATTTGCTTACGTATTGTATCACAGCTATACAAACATACACATATAAGCAATAAGCTTTGGAATTTCCCTTTTTCCATTTTGAACATAGTACAGTAAAGTTATGAAATTCATAAGTGTCAGATGTGCTCGGGAGACAGTGAATTTTTATTACTTTCTGTTCTTCCTAACCCCCTCTCTTCTTCTCTATAGAGTGCGTGCGCTCAAACGCATGCACACACAAAAGATAATCTGCAGGATATTTTTAGGATTATACTATAGAATATGATTTTGACATCCAGTCAATACAGCCAAATTTTGTTTTGAAGTTCAGCATATAATTTGAATTTCATACGGTTGTTTTTAAATAAAATACCAGATTCTTGTGTAAATAAATACAAAAAGTTGGAATAATTTGTAAATGATTTGATCAAATAAAATATAACCCTCTTTTAAATAGTTTTAGAAAAATGTTTAAGTGTCAGAATTATCAGAAATTACCAAGTTGTATTATCTTCGCCTAGTTTGAAATCTAAATTGTAATACAAAACTCATCACAGTATAAGAACTCAAATTTATATCTACTTTTGTTATTTGAATATATATATATATATATATATATATATTAATAACTAGAAAAGCATAAAAGGATAAAACACTAAGAACAATTAGTAATCATTATATTTCTTCTTGCCATAGAAGAACTCAAGCAGTTCGAAATATAGTGATTACTAATCTGTGAAATTTTCTTAGTGTTTCATCCTTTTCTGCCTTTCTAGTTATTGTTATTTTAGTTACATTGTTAATAGTGTTACATTAATTTTAATTTATATGTATATAAGAGCTATATAAGTATTGTTTTCGTATCCGGCTAGTATCCCACTATTTGCTTGTTGCAGATAACATTAGCAATGCCAAGCTACAAAAAATAAAATGTGTAAAAGTATGACTTAATTGTACAATTTTACATGATTGGAATGAATTGTATAGCTGAATTTTCCAACCGGTGGAAAAGTCAACTAATGTGTGACGAAACACTACCCTTTACCCATTATTATCTATATTGAACATACAACGTTAAAAGTTATATAATACGTTTTGTTTATTCGGTTACGTGTTGTAATGTGCATCTGCACAGCAGTAATCGCAGCGTGCTGAATCGTTTAATGAGTCATTTGTCAGGACGGTCTATATACAGGATGAGGCATTTATAGTGTCGCGGTCATTTTACTCCGAAATGAAGAGGAAAATCAACAAATGCTTTAGACAAAATTTAAAGTTCTCTTAGAGGTACATAAGATACCCTAACTCGTTCTTGAAATGCCACCCTCAAGGTCATTTCAAGGTCAAGTTTTCCCCCCCATATGAAATGTATAATTTTTTTTTTTTCCGGAAATGGAAAGAACATTCAATTTTCAGTATAAAGGTTCTAGGACATCTATTTGTTAGGACTGATATAGATGATAAGATATTTGACAAATAAGACAGCAGATGTTTTTCACTCTTTTTCATTTTATTGGCATCAATTTATGTACTGTACTGTTATAACCAAAATTAAAACAATGTCATGTTCTCATTCCAAACAATTTCAATTCAGTAAATGCTCGAAAGTATGACCGTTAACTTGGATAAATTTCCGAAAACGTGCTTCAAAAGTTCGATGAACACGTCTCAACATTTCTCCCCTGATTCTTGCACAGACATTCCTAATTTGTTGACGTAGTTTACCAGGTGCAGCTGGTACTTCTTCATAAACTTTATCTTTAATGTACCCCATAAGAAAAAGTGTGGAGAAGTGAGATCAGGGGAACCTCTGGTCCTATCCATCGACCAGGATACTCTCTGTTTAACATTCTTGAGCTACAGCTAGTAATGAGTTGGAGAACAATCGTGTTGATACCACATTGCAGCCCGGTCCACAAGGGGCATGTCTTCAAGCAACACTGGAAATTGTTGATCAAAACATGTCTGTATTTTTGTCCATTAAGTTTACCTTCAATGAAGTATTCAATTATACGGAATCCCAAAATGCTCCACCAAACGTTCACGCTCCATTGCCAGTGATGCTCTACTTCCCGTAACCATCTTGGATTTTCCACTGCCCAATAATGCATGTTATATCGGTTCATTTGAGCCTGATTGGATAATGCCGTCTCACCCGAAATAAAATGTTGGAAAAGTTACAGTTTTGAATTTGTAGTACGGCCCATTGGCAAAACTCAACACGCTTCTGAAAATCATCCCCATGAAGGGCTTGGTGTAGGCTAACGTGATATGGATAGTATTGTGACGCTGAAGTATTCGAACACTCCTTTGAGAGATTCCCGAAACACGTTCCAGTTGACGGGAACTTGCGTGAGGATTAGCGGCAACTGCAGCTAATACAGTAACTCCCGGATTTTCTCCAGTAGCACTTCTCATTCGATGGTGTTTTCTTCATGCGACACCTCCCGTTTTGCAGAATAAGTTCGCAAGTCGTTGGAAATTTCTAACAGATGGCTGACTCCTTTCAAAATATCGATCTCCGTATAAGTTGCAAGCTGCTCTAGCCTTCTAATGAGCTTCGCTATAAATGTAAACCATATCGATCTTCTCATTGATCGTGTATCGAACATCCATAATTGAAAACGAAGTGGAACTGACTGAGAATAGTGCCCTTTTAGGTTTGAATTGGCAATGATGAGTACTCGTTTGTCATCTGCGTATAACAAATGAATTTCCTTCATAGCAACAACAAAACAAAAGAGAGAGAAGTGAAAATGAGTGATTAATATATGATCTCTTATGTCCCATATCTCATTATGTATTACTCCAAGCCGATAGATGTACTAAAACTTTTATACTAGAAGATGAATACTTTTTCCCTTCCCGGGAAAAAATACGCTATTCCATTTGCCAAAACACATTGACCTTGAAATGACCTTGATAATGGCATTTCAAGTACGAGTGAAGGTCGCCCTTTTATGTCCCGCTAAGAGCAATTCAAACGTTGTCTGAAGCTATTTTGATTTTCCTCTTCGTTTCTGAGTAAAATGTCCGCGACACTATAAATGCATCATCCCTGTGTACGTAACACAAATCTATCGCCATATGACAAGTGAGGGTACTCTTTACCTTTTGTTACATCTTAGTATTCATTCTTAGTGCTTTACATTTTCTAAACTTTGTCATTGCTTTATTAATTTCATATTTTCAATAAAGTTGGGCCATTATTTTACTTTTGTTCCTCTGGTATCTAGTGTAACTAACACGCATTTAAGCGAGCTTTTCTTCATATACAACCAAAGTTTGTATATTTACACAATTCGAAATAACACCAATGGCTTTTCGGTTTGTTTTGCCTTTTATATTTTCTAGAAAGTCTAGAGGATCTACACAAAAGATACATTTCACTTGATAATAGTTTTGAGATATTTTTGTCTTTAAAGCAAAGGCCCTTCTCTGTGCGCTACCATTTAGTAACTATATTATTTTTAATTTTTATATCTATACTCTTATCTCACGACACACCAAAAGTTCTGTAACATTTTCTCTTTATTATTTCTTTTAAATATCTCTGCCCGTATCCTTATTTTTATAATATTATTTGCGAGGAAACTATCTCATATCATGTACTTACATGTTATTCTGAAATAAATATTCTCCACTTCATCAACTGGAGAAACTTATATATTTATTGCCAAGCTTTATTTCTTATTTTATTAACTTTAATCCTATATTTCGAATCTTCATTACCCTGAGTTACTATTAGCTGAAGTTTTCAAATGAGGAGTTTAGATCATATTGGTTATGTGTAACAGGCACATTTATGCCGATACATTTACGAGTACTTCTCCAGTTTCTTGATGTCTGAGGCGCTTGATGAAATTTAAAATGTACGCAGCATTTATTCCCAAGGTTAACAGAAGCATGTTCGCAGATTTTTAAGCAAGCAAGGTCGCGCCACTTGTGAGTGGGTCTGCAAATAATCATTGTGGGAGGAGATTCATTAATTATGATTTCCTTAGCATAAGCTTTATATTACACTAAGAGTATTTATCTAAGATTATAAGTACTACCAGAGATATGTGGTTAAATATGAATACGATTGCCTAGTATTAGTATACAAGTCACCAAACTGTTCATAATAGAGTTAGTAGCTTTCTAAAAACTTGAAGTATTCGGGCGAGATAAGAAGCAGAAATTATAGGTTTGGACACTTACAGAAAAATAATAAGTGAGATCGTCACTGAAAAAATTCTCATACAATGTTTTATTTGGTATCTTTCTTTTCGTTCTGTGTTTAAGTAGTTCTGTTTCAGGTTATTTCAATTCATAAATGGGTAAAGACACATTTATTTTCGACACTAAATGCAGTTATTAAGTCAAAATGCAAACTCCATGGGGATGCAGTGCTAGTTTGGCTCTTTGTGTACATATTTGATATATACAACTATACAGAGTGCTTCTAAAGTCCTTCCCTAAAGTTTCAGGAAATGTTAAAAGAGAAACTATGACAGACATAGTGGATATGCTTATATAAGTGTCGGTCCTGGTGGTGTAGTGGTTACCATACTTACCTCCTAAACCCAAGATCGCGGGTTCGAACCCGGCCAGGACCGATGGGTTTTTTTCGGGCGTAAAAATCCCAATTATGGCTTCCTTCGGAAGGGATGTAAAGCCCTGGGTCCCATGTCATGCATTTACGGCACGAAAAAGAACCTCAAGGCCTCTGAGCAAAATTTGTCGCCGTTTCACGTCCTGAGTTGTATGGGACGCTGATGACCTGAGATGTTAAAGAGCGTCCATAAACAAATCAATAAAAAAACGCTTATATAAGTGGATAAAGTGTCTTCCCAAGTTTCGTATCTTACAGCTGTTACCCATGTCCTCCGCAGCAGATATCAATCCTGCAGTGAAGCTCTTGCCATCCCAACATCGGACGGTCGATCTCTGACATAATACCATAAGAAAAAATCGCATGGGGCTAGGTCAGTAGACTGTGGAGGTTACAGAAGAAGAGGAGCGTCATTTCGATAGCACGTCCAATCCAACGACGAGAAATTTTAGCATCGAGGTGCTCGCGGACGTCATGATAAAAATGAGGTGGAGCCCCATCTTGCTACAAATAAAGACCTTGATATCTAAATGTAATTTTGGCATTAACCACTGTTGAGGCATGCCCAGGTACTGTGTACTTTTAACAGATTACTGCGCAAAGAAAAATGAGCACAACATACTTTGGGTTTAGGGGAATCACGGACGTGTTCTCTCACATCAGGTTTTTCTATGCCCCAAATGTGTACAGTATGACAGTTCACTTTTCCGGACACATGAAACATGATCTCGTCACTAAAAACCAGTTTCTCAGCAAAACCGTCTTCTTCTAGTCGCTCTTGAAAATCAACACAGAACTATTGAAGACTACGATTGTTATCCTATGGATTAAGCGCCTGCAACAGCTGTGTCAGATATGGTTTCACTTTAAGTCGTTGACGTAAAGCACGCCAGATAAGACTGCGGAACCTTCAATTCTGGCGTGACGTGTCGACTTTTTAGGGCTCTTGACAAATGCTTCTCGCACACGATCAACGGTCTCAAACGACACTCTTGGCCGGCCTGTTCTGTTCATCAAACAAGTAGCCAGTCGCTTCAAATGTATTGTACCATACACCAATTGCTTTGCTGTAGGGAATTTTGTCTGTGTTTGACACGAAATCGTCGTTGTAGCGCCACAATGGACTCACATTTAGCGAATTTTAACAGCTTTATGTGCACCAGTGGAGGCCGTGCTTTCGCTATGACTCCTCCAGCGCCTTAATCTACAAGCTATGGCGCCTATTACGAATGCAAACTTGAAGAGATACTTTTTCCGTTGATATAAATGTGTCCACTATCTCTGTAGTGGTTTTTGTTCTATCGACCCCCGAAACAGGAAATAACCTTAGATTCACCTTGTATATGAGCCCAGGAGTATGTAAACTCTTAACTGTTGGAAAAAAAAATCGAGTTTACCTTATCATTGCCATACGCAGTGAGCTTATTTGAGTTACGGGCTGTGAGAACATGGCTGCTTACTGGAAGAAGTCAAGTATCAACTGGTAATTAGTTACACGGTGCTTTCATTATGTATAAGTTGTATGCTAATTGTTTTTCGCTAATTATCTGACTACATAAGATTTTAAAGAAGGGGTTTTTATATAGGTTTCATGTGTGAGAACATATTTTTACAGAGGAGTGATATGACGATTCATAAGAATATATTCTGTATTCACGTTCCATATAGAGTTAAAAAGTTACGCGAAACTGGATGTCTCATTGAAAATTAATGTATTCCAAACAGCCATGTTCTTACGAAAGAAAAAAAAAATAAATGAAATAATACGAATTTCTTTCTCAGATGCCGGCAATACTTTGCCGTTGAGGGACATCATTTTCAACATCTCATATAAGAAATAATAATAATAATAATAATAATAATTATTATTATTATTATTATTAATTATTTATCATTATCATCAGCTTTGAATACAGTGTTATTTTATGCTTTCAGTAAAAGGAATTTCACGCGCGGCAACTCGATATTCATTTTTCTGTTCGAGTGGCTATAGTAAATGCCTGCGCTCTAGCTGCCCTAACTCGAATAGCCTCACTGTATATTCTGAACAGCTAGAAAGAAAAGTAAGTGTATTTGGTGAAAAACATTCATTCTCCTGGCCAGACTTGATCCTCTTCTATTTCATTTCCAGAAATATTAAAAGGATAGTTGTTGTTTAAATAACTTTGTTCAGGAACTTCACAAATTGTCCTAAAGGAGATATAATGACTTTGGAACATCGCAGGGAAAAGTTGAACGGAGACTACGTTGAAAAATACATTTATTTCAATTAAATTCTTTTCTTTCTTGTTAATTTACCTTACTTATGAAATAGCTCTCGTATGCTGAACTCTTGTCTCAAATTATCATTTCCTTGTTGCAAACCAAAAAAAAATTTTTTTTTTGCTTTTATTTGTCATTCCTGCTATTCTTTATCTTTTAAATTGCAGAAAACCAAGGTAAATGCGTACAAATACCCAAATGGTTGACAAACTCTAGTTAAGTTAACTGAGAGTTTGTCAATATTAGGCTTTTTGGGAGTCTACACGTGTTCCGTTAAATAATTGAGGAGAGTTTCCCACAAATACACCAAGCATCACTTCGCTTAATCCACAATCTGAAACATTCAGCACTGTGCTGTTAGTAACAGTTTATTGCATTAAATCGGAACGTCCACAAGCTGATGGTTATATGAGCATGTCGTGCTTTTAGTAGCTTTCTCTTTTACAACTTGATTCTGGCCTGTTTTCAAGCCACTTACACGCTGCTTTCTAAGAGACGTCCATGTATCTCTATGCGGTCTAAAGCATACAAGGGAATGGAAATATACTAAGATAGCTTCAAATATCAGTGAATAACAGAGGCGATATTTTCAGGATTTTTTTTTCAGAATTCTAGCTTTGAACAAACAGTATACACTTTAATTTTCCCTTTTACTTTTTTTAGGTTTCTTTCATCTCGTTTAACCTTAATGGAAGACTGCCTTGGAGGAGGCTAATACTCCTCATCAACCTTCTGTGGAAGCCTCAGCCATAATTCTGGCTTCTCCTTAAGAATTTTTGGACACTGAACGCTAGACCCAGAGCTGCCAACTGGTGCGACAGTTATATATAATAGCTTATCCGGATCCCGAAACGATTAATTTAGAGGTGCCTGATGATATGTATAAATATTTGGCTTGTGGTGTTTTAGGTATTATTAACAGCAGAGCATAGAACATTTCCTGTAGATGCTTAAAAGGTCGCTGAATTTTTCTTGTTCCACTTCCATATGCCATTTACTGGACGCACTGTAGCATTAGTGCTAACAGGCGATGTGTCTCAAGCATAAATTGTGTTTACAGTCAAACTTTTTATACAAAAATTGATTGGATAAATAATGGATTGATTCATTAAACTTTCTGTTTAAATCTAATGTACTACAGCCTTCAATCGTTGCATGTAGTCGAAGCGCTGAGATAACCTTCATCGATAAAGGAAGATGCTTATATTGCTGGTCTTAAAGACTACACCTGTTTAATAAAATGAGATCATCTTAGTTTTTTCGTATCTGAACAAAATTCGCTTCTTATGCATGTAGCAGCTAGTCTAAAAATAGCATTGTATCAATATTACGGTTTTTCCACAGGCTCTTGGGTGGGTTAAGCCATAGATATATTTTAGAATACTGTTGATGAATAGTAGCTTTCTATGCTACTTTGATCATTTTATGAGTTGTTACTAGCTATAGCTCACAGACATACTGTTAAATTATAAAAGAAAGCGAACTTTTTCTGTATCCTCTGTGTTATTTAGCCAATTTTTTTTTGCCTTGCCTTCTTAAAGCACAGTATCCCAAGTGTGTGACACACTGCGGCTGCGCAGGAGTAGTAGTAATTGGTCAACTTTCACAACATAGATACCGTCCGGTATATTCCAAATTCATTCTTGTCAAAAACCTTTGTTGCCATTATTAGACGTCTTCTTGGAAACAAATTGATTTTTCATCAACACAACACCCCAGAAACCGGTCGCTCCAAGTTAGCAAATTTTTCGCGAAGCATAACATACCCATCCTTCTTTTATCTTCCATATTCTCCAGATATTTCTCAACCGATTTCTACCTGCTTCCGAAAGTCAAAAAACTATCCAAAGAGCGGAGCTTTACTTCAGCTGAAGAGGTGAAAACTTATGCGAGGCATACTTTGAGGAAATCAGCAAAAATGAACAGCAACGCTGTTTCAAATTGTAGTATAGACGCTGGCAGAAATGTGTAGCTGCCCAAAAGGCTTGAAGATGATATTGTGTTAAAAGCTCCATTTTCTCTGTAGTAAAAGCTTCTACACATGTTCGGTTTCTTTTTTACTCTTCTACTACATTTAAAATGAATTATGTTTCACTATGCGGTCTTCCTGGAGAAGAAGAAGAAAGGGAACAGGAATATGGTACATAGCAACCGATACCATGCACAGAGGCATACTTTATATGGTTTTTAAGAAATGCAAATCACTGCTAGCCAAGCTGAGAAAACCACTAAATCGCATTTTAGGACTAAAGGGGATTTTTAACATTTGATAGAATATGTATCAACTTTTTAATTTTGTACTTGGTAACTCATTTCATGCCGAGACCTAATTTGATTCAAGGTACCAACGGTTTTTATTTTATCGTAAAATAACCGAAAGACATTTCTGTTCGTAAAAACGCCCTTAACTTGAAAAACTCATGGAAAAAATGCGGAATTTTTCATATCATCCTCAAGGTTTTCTTCACTTCCGCTGTACATTGGTTTATTTTGTATGCTTGAGAGATTTATTTCGCATAATGTAAAATGAAACCTATTTTTGTGCTTATCAATGAAAGTGGAGTCGAAAGTATGATTGGTTATCTTTTTTTTAGCAGAGAGTGTCCGAAAATATGTGCAGACCATTTTTGTAGCCTTACGCGTACTTCATGAGTGGTAGAAACTTCCTCAACAAAATGTAATAGTAGCTTTCAAACGAAAGTCAGAACTAACGTTCTGTAATTTTGAGTATATAATATTGTATAAAAATATTAAGAGTTTTAAAAGTTGATCGTTTTTGTTGATTTCTTTAGGAAACCCGTTATTCAATCGGAACATTAAGCGGAAGCTCAGATAATAAACTGTGTATTTCGCCAGCGACTAACTGTAATGCCTTCTAATAATGACGGTGCTGATCTTTAAAGCTTACAAGCAAAGGAGGGGTTGCAACATTTCAATAGTTGCTCTAAATGACATGTAAATCTGTATTCATAAGCGAGTAACATTTATGTTGGGAGAAGTGCATATAATAGCATTGAAATATCATGTTAACGAGTTAACACTCTGAAGGGCCGCTAAGCCCTGTCGTCCATTTGTACATAGGGGCACAAAACCTTCGACACATTATTGCTGTTATCTGCCTACAGGGGATCAGTGCACGTTGACAAGGGGATTCAGCGGGTATAAATGAAATCCCACCTTTAAAGTTAATATATCGATTTGACCTTATCCCGCTCGTATATCGGAAGGGACGTCTCATTAACTTTGCTGTTGTATGTACTATATACCTCGTCCTGCATCACATTGTCGCGTTGGATGCAGCAATTCAATCTCTACGAAAACTTATCGAGTTTTTACCAAGTAATTAAAAAAAAAAAAACTGCCCAGGATGCGCAATATTTGTCTTCGGTATAAATACAGATATTCGTTAATTTTTTATAACTTTTATTTTCCTCACAAATTTAAGAAAGTATTTGTCATTTTATAAAGTGTGCTTACAAAGTATTTAAGTAATTAATTTTATGAAATCACAATTAAAAATCGATGTTTCATTCGTTCACTGATAGAAGAATTTTAATAGTTTAAATTTGTGATTTTATGAGTGAGTTAACATATCTGTATGTAATCCCAATTATCAATCCTCAAACAATCTAGTTTTAGAATTCATATTCCTGCATTAAAATTGAGAATTTTCTTGCAAACACTGTATGATAATAAAAAGAATTAAAATGCATTTTGGGCAATATATATATATAACAAATTATTTCCTTTATCGGGTATCTTTTGAGTGCTTACAGATATTAGTGTATCTGTTCATAGTAAGCATATACCAGATCACTATTTATGAAGAAATATACTTTTATATATACTTCTGTTGACATGTCCACCGCAATTATTACATTTATTCATAGAACTTCAGTCTCAAGGCTCCAAAATATATCAATTTATTGCTTTAATACTCCAAGATATTGCTAGAAATATTTATATGAAATGATACAACAATTGCTGATCCAAGTGTAGCCTTGAAGCAGATCAAATTTTAGAATTTGTTTCCACTTAGAACATTAATAAGTACATTTGAAATCAGATGTCTGTTTTCAACCTCGTCTTGTATGTTTGTATCATTTATGGTTTATAGTATTTTAATTCTCAAGTTTTATTAATATTAAAGTATTAAATGTCATAATGAAAATGCTTAGGATGCAGTGTCTCGTGTAGGAATGAGGTTGATGTAAACTAAAAATTAGCTATCAACTTTTGTTATATAACAATATTGAAACAAAAATAAGATATAAAGCTCTCAAACTCAAAGGCTCATAATAACATTATATAATATCATGACGAAACCATTTCTTTAATTTGGATCAAAAACAGAAACTGAAAGACAGGATTTCACAATGGAATTAATAAACGTGAACTTTCCTAGAACTATAGCTGAATACACAAAACTGGATAAAAATGCTGAAGTTCAACAAGAATTATATATATTCAATACATACAGGAAATTTTGGCGGCAACATGCGGGCAGAATGGCGGATAATAGATTCTCCAATTAGATCTTTTAGTACTAATCTTTAGGTGGAAGTGAGACAGATTATAGAAGAAATGGTCAAAACAGTTTGGAGTCAGAACGGATAAAAAACTCTAACAGTGAAGAAAAGTATTAAGTGATCTCATATATTTTTTTAACATATTAAGTGCAGCAATTGGACAACCCACGTGAAGTTTTATTTTTTGTTTTCATAGTTATATGAAGTCATGCCTTTAAAATGCCTAGATTATACAAGTCAATTTACATTTCAGATTTTGTTTTTAGGTATTAAAAAGGAGGTTTAATTTGTGGATAATCGAAATGTTAAATCTTTTTTTATTTAATTAAACTGTAAACTAAATCATGCATATGGCTGTTCTAGTTCTTATATTTGTACGAATTGCACATTATTTCTTTGTCTTTGCTAAATCCTCAAATAAAAAAGTTCTTGCTGTCAAGGGTATATTTCTGCCTTGGACTCTCCAACCTGGTGAGAAATTGGTACATCAAGTGATCTCTTACATCATTGGTATTTGGACTGAGAATAAAATATTTTGAAAAATTGCAATATCTAAGTTTGTTTAATTACAGTTGTAATTTTCTTTCCTTTTTCTTTCTTTTATTGCTTTATTTTTTACCTGTTTAAACAATGAATGCGTTTATACTGTGTTCTAGCGGAAGAAATAGATTATTCCATACAATTTCTAACCAGAATAACTTGACTCTGTCTTGTACTAATTTATAGACACTAATTATCTGGGCATTATTCACTTAAGGGGAATGTGGTCTCTTCATTAAAGAAAGATTTTGGCATTTTAAAAACTTCTTCAAACATAATACATCTTATACCATAATAATTCCTAATGTGTTATGCCCACGGTGGACCCAGAGCATATTCGTATATTAAGCTTACATATTTAACACATTTATGCACTTGCATGACATCAAAGCTACGCTAGAACTGCTTACGAATATATGTTTGATTCTCATACATGCCATTCATTACACAGACACAGGGAAAAGAATTTCTGTTTCAAATCAAATACATTTACAATTATTATTATCTAAACACTTAAATATGCGCGCGCGCGCGCACACACACATACTTTTAAATACATATATACACTCACTTACACACACAAAAACACACACTTACACACACAAAAACACACACATACTTCAGACTCAAAGATTCCGTCTATTCTAGCAAAGCGTTTCTAATTCCACGCACCTTGCATAGAAAAGAACCAAGCTTTGGCTAGTTGTCTTCCTGTGGAAGCAGATCCCATCGTGCTAACCTATCCCTGTTCTACTTAAACTTAACTTGACTGCACTTAGTCAACGTCCACTCTGCCTCACATGATTTTGAGTTACATTGTTATAATACACCTCTGCCTTTTCGCATCCTGTCAGCCTCTCTACTAAAAACTGTAGCAAAAAAATATCCTTCATTCTCTTGTTAAATAGAATCACATAATGTTGTTATTTAAATATAAAATAAGATCGAGTTATACATATAAAATAAGATCGATTTATACATATAAAATAATTTATTAGCCTATATGTAAATTCTGAATGTTATCTTTTTTGTTTGCAGTATTTTATACTTTTTTCTAGGTACTCATTGACCTGAATCCGAAGATACCAAAGCAACACCTCAACTCTTAAAAGGTATGTGCAAATCTCTACATGCTATCGCTTTATTTTTATTTTATAAAAACGAGGAGTAACGACTTCGAGGGATGAAAACATTTTCCGCCAACAATTAAATATTTAGGATTGTTGCTCCTTCCTTACGGCTCGCCCTTGCGGGAAGCATGTTTTTATATTTACATGTTATGTCATGATCTAATTGTGCTTTGCCATTAGATTTCTTTGTTGTTTGTATTGAAGGCCAGCAGGTGGTGTTATTAAGCTTTATCTTACATTGCCTACAGCAATGTTGAATGCACTCTGGGTGCCCATTCCACATTTGATTATTTTTTGGTTAAAATAAATGTACATTTTACGCAACCCTTCTCCCGTAAATGAAATTATTTTTACCGGGTACCGTCCTTGGCGCGTTTCATAATTTTGATTGAATGGCAACCATCAACGAGAGGATGCAGTACAACACCTTGTATTAATGTTAAAGAAGTAAAATGAATACAGTTCACGTGGCAGAATTGCAGAAATTATTCTAAAATACATTTATAAGTCTTTTTCCACTTGCCGGACTTCAGTTAAGGAACTTTTTAAAAATTACCTGAAAAGTGTGCGCACTTAAACAATCAACTTTTCAAAGGATAAAGTACTATAAGACTTTTGTGTACACTTTAGGAGTTTTGACGAACGCTATCTCTGAAGTTTATGAATATCCCTGGTTTTCTGGATATATTGTAAAAATGGTTTATAAAAGGTTAATGAAAATTCAACTCTTTCTGGATTTTAATTTCTACAAAGGTAACCTCCGCTTGCTTTAATCACTGATTTATGAGCATGCTTGCTATTAAGTTCCGTCAGGATTTCGCCGGAAATGTCCTTCCTTTCCTGTTTGGATTAATTCATTTCTGACCTGTTCGTCCAAAAGATTCCAAAGAACTTCATTGGGGTCGCAATCAGAACTTTTGGTGGGCCGTACTATGTTTCCAGTTCTTTCCTCTTTTCTAGCCGTTCAACATACTTTGTGCATTTAACTTTAGAGTAACTGTCTTGCTGTAATGACATCCTTGCCAATTAAACGTTTTCCATGACGTCGGAGAATCTTCTAATGTTGTTCTTTTTTTAATAATTCTTTCTATTTTGACAATATCATGTCTTATTTCCTTCAATAGAGCCCCCAGACCATCAATAAACCGCTATCATGTTTCACCGTAAGGGATACGGCACCCTTTCACACATGGGACAAACTTGGTGGGTTTTTTTTATGGCTCAAATTATGGTTTATCTCTAAATAGCAAATTCTTCCAGTCATTAACAAGAGTTAGTTTTAAATTTGTTTGCCCCGCCTGCCCATTTCATCATTTATATATTTTTTGCTGCAATGCACACTTTAACATTTGCGTTCTGAAGTCATCCTTTGACGCTCACAAAAGTTCATCCTTCATGTGGTTAATGTCTGTTGACGCTGTTTTAAAGCGATCTGAGCAAAGCAGTTACTTCACTTTTTGAAGTAACCGTAGATCTCCCCTTGCGATGGTAAATTGCGTTATTTTGAACAGTTAAATATTTCTTCAATGTATAGCAGATACTTCGCAATGAAACATAATTTTGTTTTGTTATTTCACGCATGCTGTGAGTAAGACCCGCTTTGTGTAAGACAACTGCTATAGCATGACTTTCGGATACTCTTGAGTATATTCCAATATATTCTAATTCTATATGAATTCTAATTCGGATTAATCTCTCATATTATTTCACTTGAAAGAGGAAAAAACAAGCATTTGATAATTATAGAGTAATGTGAACTAAATGTACTTTTTTATGCTCATTGCAGCATTTATACTGTACGACTGTCCTATTACAGTTTATTATTTGATTCTGACTGTCTAAATCTTTTAGTTAGCCCATTTAAACTGTATTTATATTAGCTCTTCATTTCAAAATGTACACATTTAATAAGTGAAAAGTAGTATAATTTTTTGGATTGTTATGTTATATTAATTTATATTTAGCTTTCATGTCACACTATTTGTTATGTAAGGAAAACCAATCGTGTCCTTAACTTTTGAGCGGAGGAATATATTTTTCATTGCTTATAGTATTTTCCTTATTGCACTCCATTATTTCTTTTAAAATTATCTGTTATGCTTATATCCTACATTTTTGTTGTTGTTGTGTTGTTTTTCAACTTCAACAACTATAGTTTTACGTATCTTAATTTGGTTTCATTCTTTATCCTATTTTTTAAAAGTTCCTATATTTCCACAAATTATTGTAAATGTATTCAACTTTTTTTTTCTATTTCTGTACTGCAACATAAGCATGTGAGTTCACGATCTTCAAAAGCTTTTTTTTTTTTTTTTTTTTTTTTTTTTTTTTTTTTTTTTTTTTTTTTTTTTTGTTACAGCTCATACATTTCTGTCAGAATTTCGTCTTCAATTTGTACAATTAATGTTAGAATTTAAGCTATAAGTGCACAACATAAGTGTGTTTGTTTTTTATGTTTAATAATATTCACTCGTTATAAATGTTAGAAAAAACTGGAGCTTTATCTGAAATATTTATCCATTTTAGGTTATATGAATATTCTTGTTCGTTTATTATTCCCGTAGCTTTTCTCCTATAACATCGTCAAATTTCCTCTACATCTGTAAACACAATGTAGGCTTTCTTTTTAAATCTCATTTTTTTCTGTAGGATGCTGTAAACTGAACACTTCTTCGATAGGAGACCTACCTTATCTTGAAGCTCAGTATTTCTTTGCTTATTACTTTTTCCATTATGACTTTTGCTGTATTGTTAGAGTTTTAACGTCTCTTATAAGCTTAACATCAAACGCTCATTCCTTTATAAATGTACATAACTTTTATTTTTCTTTCTAAAAAGAAACTTTTGGGCTTTTTGCATACCCAGTATGCATTAATGTATTGATGTGCTTTAAATATGAAAAGTCGTTCATTTTAAATGTTTGTCTGGTTCGATTGTTCCCTTATCAGTTCTATGATATCTTTATTGTGTGTATGAATTTTAATGCATACCAAAGTTATATGTAACGCTCTATCCATTATAAGAAAATTCAGTTAAATGGTATAGACTTGCGACGAATCGTCCACCAATAAATTCAAGAATAGTTGTAATGGACTTTTATTGTGTCAGGTTTAAAATACACAAATGCAATATAATATCGCATGGGCCTTACAGCCATACATGCTAATACCGTCTTTTTAACATTAAGCTTTTACAATATAAAAAACGGACAACATTAATGGCTATGATTAACTTTGTATGTACGTATAAAACTACACATATGCACAAACACACTGATATACTTATATCACACGTTTCCTATGAATAACTTTAATACCTACAAACAATACCCCTCATCCCCCTTTACCCAATTCCCCTCTCTTCTGTATTAACCTTCTTTGTAGAGTCTTCGCTAGAAATATTCCAAATTTTTGTGTATATCTCTCATACACCAACACTTCTAGGCAGACATTCAAACTTCAGTTGGAATTCAGAAATTGTGGTGGTAAATGCTCATTTCTTAAAATCCCAATTTCCCGCATTCTACAAGAATATTCCTCCAGGTATGACTTTCTGCGCACAGTGGTCAAATTATTTCCGAGGAGGCGTACTATTATATTTCCTTTTCAAATCCCCAATACTGGACCATGCGAGACCACGTCTTTCTTCTCTTCCACAGACAACTACATAATCTTCCCTCCCTCACACCTATCTGTGTTAATCTGCGGGTTAAGCGACACTTTTTCTGGGTATTGAGTATCAGTGTTTTGTTATCTGTATCTCGCAAATGTCTGCTAGCTATCATCCAGCTATTGAGCGTAATATCCTCTGCCCTTAACCAAATATACCCAGTATAATTTTTTATGCACAATCCACATCCTCTTATCGCCTCCCTCCGACAAACTGCTCAAAGGAGTGCTTGATCCTTTCCTATTATTCTTAACCAGCGCTTAATTTTTCTTATTTTAAATTTACACTTTCGTTAAAGATACCAAACTTCTTAAGAACCCCATAATTTGCTGTACCCCTTCCTACTTGTACCATCCGTTTTAGAAACTGCATTTGCACCTGATAAATTCCTCGGTGTTTTCCTACCCCGAAATTTCAGCCCCGTACATCATAGTTGACCTAACGACCGCTCTGTACACCATCTCCATTGTTCTCAGCGGTGTTTCTAGTATTTTTACCAAAATATTCAATGTTCCTATATTTTTTTCAAGATTATGGTGTAATTCCAGATACTACAATCTATACAACAGGGAACCGCCACGGGTGGCCGAGGTCGTTAAGACGCGGACTCGTGAGCGAGAGGTCTGGGGTTCGAATCCCGCCAGGACCGTCCTCCCTGACTGAAGTTTTTTCCAGGTTTTCCTCAGTCTTCATAAATGGCAAATGTCGGGCAGGTACCCTAAACTTAGGCCTGGAACGATTCTTTCCTTAAAAATAAAATTCCTTTACTAGTGTATCATTTCATCTCATATATCACCAGTGTTCATCGCCTGTGGTGCCTCTGTAGCAAAAACGGGCGTTAAACACTATTCATTCATTCGTTATACAACAGGGGTGAAAGAACACTTTGAATAAAGATTGATTTCAATGAAAAAATATTTTTAACCCCTTCCACTGGAATATCTCCATCAATTTCATTTTATGATATTATCCACAGCAAAATTTCATGAGCAAACAGAACTATCTGAAAACGAAAGGAAAATATGGAGAACTTCCTTAAATCTGTACAGGATACGCACCAGAGAGTTTAAAGAAGGCCTAAATCATGGCGTTACGATTCGTGAAGTACTTTTGAAACTATTTTATATTCCGCTACTCATCATGTGTAATTCTCCCATGGTTATTGTTAAATGCGTGGGATAGAAAGTAAATATATATATAGTTAATCATGTTATTTATTCTTAAATATTTTTCAATCAATTTTCTCAGTAAATTGATAATACACTTTATGTAGGGCATTAGAAGTGCATGAGGTCACCTCGCAATTCAACGATATTGCCTCTGAAGAGAAGCATTTATCGCTTGAAGGAACTTGAGGTAGTCAGGATAATTAGCATTCCATTACAGCGCGTTAATGCTCAGCGAAATCCTCATTTGAAAGGAATAGCCGAATACATGCATTCTGCAGGAGATCCACGTGCATATGAACAATGCGTGCAGGTGAAGATATTGTTTTATCTCACAAGCTTCAACACTGCAGGAGATTTAATTTTTTTTTTTTGAGTAGTGTTTAACGCCCGTTTTTACTACAGAGGCACTACAGGCGGTGAACACTACTTGAGATGAAATGATAAATTGGGAAAGGATATTTTTTTAAGAAGGGAAGCGTTCCAGGCCTAAGTGTAGGGTATCTCCCTGGCATTTGCCAGTTATGAGGACTGAGGAAAACTTGGAAAAAAACCCAGTCAGGGAGAACGGTCCTGATGGGATTCGAACCCCAGTGCTCACGCTCACGAGTCCGCACTTAACGACCTTGGCCACCTGTGGCGGTGGGAGATTTAATGATATTGCTAATATTATTGAATTACCTTTAGTTTTAATTAGTTTCAAGTTTCAGTATCATAATTATTTATAGGTAAGGCCAACAAATTATGTAATTTTAATAGTTTTTCTTCTCTGGTCTTTTTTATTTTCCGCATTTTCTACATATTGCTAATATTCTTGCTTTATTTTATATATATATATATATATATATATATATATATATACACACATATATCTACCTACATTTTTTTCCAAATAAGTAATATTATTTCCCAAATATTGAAGGTATGATATTTGTTTCATAATTGCATTCTCCATTTCTTTTTGACCAAACTGGATATCGCACCCAACTACTTTTTGAACTTTATTCATATTTTGAAATTATAGCATTAAACATAGTGAGGCATTAAAGTCATTATCTGTAAATAATTCTTTTTAAGTTCACCATAAAGTTCAACGAAGAAGCTAAAAAGTTTATTTTAGAATTAGATCCTATATACATTTCGTCATCTTTTAATTCCACTGCGATAAGAGAGCATGTAAATAATATATTTCTTGTTTTCTACACTCATGTATATATGCCAGAAGAGTATTAAAGAACAGAAAATGAAACTACTCCATACAAACATCCTGTCATTTGTAACGCAATTTTAGCCAGTTTTGATGTAAGAAAAATGATATATTTTTTTTAATTTTCGTGACACATTGCCCTTGTAGTCTTGTTTACGATTCAGTAAAGGAAAAGTAAGCTTTAGCATAGGAAACTTGAACTCAATTAATGTAGACTGGTAACAGCCAGATTGAGATACTTATTGAGAAGAAAATGACTCATAGGCATCAAAGGAAGAAATCTTTGTCTGCCATCACATTCGTAAACTGCTAGATGAAACCTTAGAAGTGATTTTTCAAAGGAATGAAAGAGCAGCTAAGGAAGCCTTTAAGTCTGTTACTCATAACTTCCTGAAAACTGTGATAGCAGTTAATGGGTTTCCAACAATATATACGTTACAACATGCCCCTTGGCTTCTTCCTCTAAGAATCTTGCATGGTCAGGGACGAAAATGGACGATCTGGACCTTTCAGCAGTAATAAGAAAATAATCGAGAAAAGTAATCGCGATTCCAAGGAAACAAGCGTTCTTTTGTTAGAATTGCTGAAAATGCTCATACAATATCTAAAGTAAATTTAAAATCATAAACTCATAATATTTCCGATACGATTTTCTCTTATAGTCTAGTTATTCAGATTAGTACCTAAGAAATAAGATCTAAGAATCGATCATGGGAAGACCCTGTTCAAATCGTAGATAAACAGTCAATGAAAGGGAAACGATGTAAATTAGTGTAAAATCACACCAATAGGAACGTAGGTGTAGGATGGTCTATCACGTGATATTTAGAAAGCCATGCTGAATATATTTAAAGCGCCTAGACCTACAGAGAGGCGAATTAATAAAAGCAGTTGTAATAGGCTATAGAATGATTGTTATTTGTTAGGTGTTAGTTGGGACTGGAGTGAGTGGGAAAAGTGTAAGAAAAAGTAAAAGAGCTTCTTTCCGGTAAGAATCACAAGTTACGCTGATATCGGAATTTATCAACTGGACAAGTTACATAAGTTGTAGAAGTGAAGCAGTCATTCAGTTAAATCAGGTCATAGTTGATATAAACTATACGTATTTATGACATTGTGTTCATGGGAAAACTGGAACTACGAGTGTTATTTTATTATTGCTGATTTATCATCTCCTTTCCCTGTGATTGTGTATCACAAAAACGTTCAGTTAATAAATTGAGCTTATAGCCGAGGACAAAACATTACAAGACGGCGGTATTGAATGAAGGTTACACCAATCATCCCTGAAATACCAATCCATTTATGAACTTCATTCACCTCATAAATAACTAATTCAAACCCAAACATATAAAAATTATACTACGAAAATACCGCCGCAATTTCCATCCTATTAACTCCTTCAAAGGTCCAAATAAAGGGAAAGCCGTTAGTGTGAGATTCGTTGTAGAGAAAATAGGAGGAACAGTAGTTGTTCTGCTGGTTGTTCCTATGGTTGACTGTTTTTTCATGCCCTCGTACTCTGCATTTACTGTATGAACAAATATAAATGAAAAACTACACATATATACCCAAAAAATGTGGCCATAACTTTTTAAGCGAGAAAAGCAGTCAATCTCTTTAGCTTCAAGAATCATAGGTGATGCATAAAGGCCTTATCCATTGATATTTGCTTTTTTCACACTGTCTTACTCTTCTGCATATTTATAGAATTTCATCTCTTCATTCTTACTTACTTTACAGTCTTTACATATCTGTCATTGCAATCAAAATGACACTAGCACGCCAACCACGGTCTAACGGGCCTATTAAACTGTGTTCACAGGTTTATAATAATAAATTCCCACATTATTGAATTTGATTTATTTTCTGAAGAGTACATTTTATTGAACGGTATATATTCGCAAATGTAGAACGGAAATAATAACTAGACAATTTGAAGATAGGGATGAACTATTCAAAATATTGCTTTATTTGTGTACTGTTACAGCGTTTTATTTTGTTTTTTCCCTTCTTTAATTCTTGTTTTTAGCTGTAGTATTCTTTAAAATTACTTTATTTTTCATCATAGCATTTCTAATTGTGGAACACTGAAGAGAAATATAGGCAATAGTAGCTTAAGATAAAATGAAATGGATTATAAATGAACATTCAGTATATTATAGGGTCTGCAAATTTTTAAAAAGACTTAAATCATCAATTTCTGTTTATAAAACTATTATTATTATTATTATTTGTGTTTTATATTGGTATAATATAATATATGCCAATAACAAAAGTCTGACAAATAAAATATACTGAATCAGATAGTGAAAGAGTTTATGCAGTTCCTGGAACGGAAATAGAAAAACTTACGCCTGGAAGTAATGTGTAAAAAATCGAAGTCTTGAGATGACTAAGGTCGCTAATTTTTAATTTTCTGCATCGTGTCCATTGCACATCTTATCTGACTCTTTGAGTAGGGTTGGTGGTTTTTACAATTATCGATAAATGTGGAAGATCTTGAAAATATATTAAACTTGGTCTTTTATTTTTTCAAGAGGCTTAAAATAAATGTTTTGTACTTTTGAATTTGCTACACAATTTGAAAGTTTGATGTGGTTTGGTTTTTGCGAAGTAAATGCGAAATGAATGTTTATTGAGGACATAAATTCCTATCACCAAGTACATGGTAAATGAAACGACGATCAACAATCTATTTCTCACTTCCCGTAATCCAATAGCCAAAGGGGGATGTTATACTAAAAGAACTTAATACAGCTTTAATCTGAGCTTTAAGTTGCAAATGACATTACTTTGTTCAGAAAAGTAAAAAAAAGTATTTTTAACATATTATGAAAAAAAGGTTTCACATTTCTGTTGTCTTTTTTTCAGAACCAGCAATAATAAGATGGAATACTTTGACTTCCATTGATAAATTAACGAAAATTTTCTGAATATCATTAATGAAACATTGCGGAATATTTATACAGATAAGAACATGCTTTCTTTGTTTAAACTTAAATCAAGATTGTGACAAATATTTCAGCCAAATTTTCTAATTAGTGATTATTGATTAATATGCTGGAGTAATAATCTTATATTCATGCATATACATTGTATAATTATATTTTAGCATTATGTGTGGATCCGGAATGGTAATTTCCATTAGAAATAAAAGATGTTTTGGATGAATATGTTTACGAAAAAACTAAGACTAAGATTGTATTATAATTTAGGCTGTACATACAAATGTGTATGGCAAAACTTGATTCATATATGGTTATGAGCAATTCCAAAATTTTCTTCAAATTAATGGGCAAGCTATTTAATCCAGCATTTACAGGAAAATATATTGTGGCCAATTAAGTTGAGTTTCCTAGACATGAAACTGAAATCGCAATTTTTTGATAGTGTTGCACCTGATGAATTTTAGAGGGGTTCGAACCCTTCCACATGTAGTTGTGTGGAAACATAAGGAATTACAGAAACATTTACTGTGTTCAGATGTTAATAGCACTAATATTAAATTATTTTCCTTTGTCTCTCCAGCCCTAAAATATACACGGGCCAATTTTATTGTTGCAGACAGAAGATCTTGGATAAAAGACGTTACAATCGAAACATGTACAATGTTAACTTTCAATGACAAAATATATTGTATGTAACGCTGACTGTGATCTATTGGTGTAAATTATAGTATAGTTTGAGTTTATTCCATTTTTTTAAAAAATTATCCGTAATGTACCATTTCCTGTCAATAGCCTACAATATTCTAAATTTGAAAAGCTAAAATACCACAAATTGCTAAAATTATTTTTCAAAGTGCTAAAATTATGACCTATTATAATAAAATACAAATATCCTAGCACTCTTATTCGAAGCATATATTTAAAGCTATTATAGAAATTAATTTTTATTATTAACATTTCTTTCAAAGTAACCTGCATATAAGGCAAACGTTTCAAGGCAAGACAGAGGTTTTAGATCACAGCTGGGACTTGGTGATATTCACTGAATTTCTCCCATTTGATTTTCCTAGAATCATTGAAGGCTATCTCGATGAAAGTAATTTTAGTTCTAAATTTAAATACAGGCTTCTGATTATCAATACTGTAGATATTAATTTACAAAAATCACTGGGTAAATGTTTTTTTTTCCTGATTACAGGTATATGCAATGAATTTAGTGGATTATGAACTTTTATTGGCCATGTTATCTCAGAGTTTTCATGCAGTGCTATTATTTTCACATTAATTAGCTAGACATGGAGATGACATTGCAAAGCACATTCGATTATAAATTACACTTCATCATATTTTTAAGGCAGCTAAAAGAGCAAAATTGTTTTTAAATATCTCATATTTGGGGAATTTTTACGAACATTTATATGGTTAACCGTTGACGCGCAAGATTCACGGAATGCTGTGAAATTAGCGTGGTGAAAGCGTAGCGGAAGTCCGATTGAAGGGACTATATCATTTTGGCAGTTTGAAATATTGTTGAAGACCGGTGCTTTACATTTGAAATTCTATAGCTAATGGGATTGAAATCATACTCTCATTTATTTGAAAAGTTCTGCCAGATTGGAAATTTTGTGCAAAGCGGGAACCACATTTGCTCAATGACGTTATAAACAACAGGTGATTCGGCCGTAATTTGTATGGGGATCATGAAACAGCTCTTTAAATGTAATGAAACCAGCACTGGCCAGCGATTTGAAAGTGATGAAATGAAAGTTGTATTGATTACAACATTGCAAGCTAACGAAAAGCTCTTTCTATGATATGGAAATTCTTTCTACAAAGAAGGTGGGTGTAAACAGTTCATAGTTGTACATATTTTTTGAAAATATATTTGAAAACATTTTCCACAATTGGGAACCTCATTAGATGCCATCGTATATTTGTAAACTATTCTTACACGCTAGACAAGTTTATGTAAAGGTTGGAAAGACGAAAAAGTTATGTCACATTTTATTTTCTAGCAGGAATACAGATGTTCGATATAAATTAGTTTTGCTCTGTTACATTAAATGCACAGTTCAGGTAAAGAAAATGTCAGCTTAAAATGTTCTGAGTGTCTCTTTCTGCTATAAAGCAACACAATAATTAATATCGCCACTATAGCAATAAAGTTATAACTAGAGCTCTGCCTTTGGACAACCAGGAACTCCAAGCAACCCGCAGCAGTGTAATTAAGCATGGAGTATTGCTTGGCGGCAAGCCACCTCACTTGACTCCCAAGTGTGTAAAGTAAGTATACGGAAGGTATCTTCACTGTATCTTGAACTGTTTGGACTACCATTACTCTTTGTTCAAAGGGAAGGTTCTATGACTGGCATACATTTAACGTGTATCCAAAGTGACCAAAAGCAGAGTTCTAGTTTTTCGCATAGCGATCAGAGATATTTGGCAAAAATTATAATACTGCTATATCTCGGTTATTGCCGGTGTCTGAATGTATGACTTTCTGCTCACCGTTTGTACTAAAACACCTATATTATTTATGTTTGGGGCGTTGTATCAAAATTGAGGCAGTTGAAATGTCAGATGAGCTGACCACAGTCTGAATAAAGAGACATAGTTATTGAAGTACGTTTTAGCGCGATAATAGATGGGCTATGAAGCAGTATTTGTCGTATGCCTTCATGATAATCTTATTGAATATATACGAAATAACAAAATGCAACTAAAGGTGAACATGGAAGATAAACATTACATTTAATGACCAAGCGCCAAACAAGAGTAGTTAAGAGTTTGAACTTGGTCGCATCAGAAGGCTGACTTTTAGCACTTATGATGTAGTTTTAGTTTTGAGCGAGCTAATTCATTCTATATGTTTTGAACTTTTAAAGTACCGCGGGGAGCGTGCGCGTAACTTTGGAAACCTTGTCGGCGTCACTAAACCACGTGGAGGTGATTTTTCTGGATAGTATATAATGATGCAATTCGCCTCGTTTAGACACCACTTTTGTCGATACTTCCCCGGTGCATTCCGTCTTACTCGTTACGTTCATTTGGCCTACGTGGTGTATTTTATCGTTGTTTGACAAGACTTAGAATTGTTTTAGTGAATCGGACAATTTCAGATTTTTGGGGGGTTCGAAAATGTCCTTTAAAATGTCAAATCACTTTTAACGTTACTACTGTAGAATGGAGATATAAAAGTTTTCGCTGTTGTAACTTATATCAGCTTTTCTATACCTGAATATTTCCTCCAAGTTTCGTCATTAATTATGGTTTTTCAATTCCTCTTCTTAATTAAGAATACTTTCCAAAACGTGCAAAATGTAAGCAGAAAAATGGATTAAATAAAGGTGATTCGTTTTGTTAATTTTTAACGCTTGTGTATTTTAACTCATAAAATAAACGCTTTTATGGTGTTTTGGGGTTTATCTGCTTTTGTACCCTTTAATGAAAATTTACCATGTTTAATTTTAGAAATTCGTTTAGAAAACCAATACTTTGTAGCGGACAGCAATATCTTGTGCCATGAAAGTTTTATGCATCGTAATTAGAGGGCCGGTGACTTGACCGCGAGGGCAGGCAGGTGCAGTCAGTCCTAAGATCACAGACAGATTCTATTTACTATCTCCTTGGCAAGGAGATAGTTACGAGTTACTGTCGATAGTTACGAGGGATCGGATGTAGGTCAAGGTCGCTACCGAACACAGGGTTATTGTCAGAAATACCGACTGATTTAAATAGTTTAATTATGATCAGTAAAGTGTGTAGTGTAAATGCTATGCCATGTAATACTTTAACGAAAAGCATCCTCTCTCAGTCCTTTGGGGCTCAACGGAACACAGCGAAAGACGCCCATGATATTCTGTTGTCCAGAAGCGTAGGAAGATGCCAAGACAAGTAACTACCACAACTTCAATAATGCCAAACCGCTTCAACTTGCCGAATACTCTACATTTTTCTCTTTCGTGGTAATATTTAGCCGGTTATGTGTTTAAAAACTGCCTCTCTTTGAATTGTTTCCTATTGGCCTTATTTCATTCCAAGCATGAAGTTTTATGTAATTAGAATAATAATGCTTCTCATAAATATGGAGTATTTTTCTCTAATGTCCTTTCTGCTACCATATGAAATATTTTCTATATCGTATTCATATATACAAATCTTACCACAGTGATCGCAGCCTTCAAGTCGATTTACAGATCTCAAAACGCAATTGTCGTTGGATACAAATTTTGCATCACATGTTCATATCTTTGAATTGTAATAAATATACAGAGACCGTGTTAATTTAAACTATTCTGGAAATTTTCTTATTTTCAAATAACAGTCCCTCACGTGCAAAGAGCGCACTTTTTGTATGACTTCTGTATTACAGCTTGTTAACAGCCACTGTGTTAATTTGAGCTGGTTAAACCACCGTTTTACACGTGCAATCACTGCTATATTCTTGCAAAATTCTTTTTAACTCTCCATCTTGGAATTTGCAAGTTACTGGCTAAAAACGGACCAGATTGCTGCTCCATGCGTCTCATTATAGAAGGATAAATGTTGTTGCCATACCAATCCCAAAGTCTCAGTTCATTGTAGTATTTGTTCTTGTTGTCCAAAGGTCATAACTGACCATCTCTGTGGAATAATAAGTTTCCTTACATTTGCATTATTATACATTCATGGGGATCTACAATAGTTAATGAGGAACATTTTATTAAAATGTTAAATTATATAATGCATTTATTCAATGAGAATGTAAACAATAACAAAATTACACTATTTCTACTTTTTTGTCCATAATATATATATATATATATATATTAAGCACGTTTCTGGTATTTTAGATTCTGAAATACCCATTGAAAAAGCTGTTCATATTATACAGTCTTAGTTTGCAGATATATACTTCAAAATAGTACTAATGACTGTTGTATTAAATTATTACAAACGTAAGAAAATTACTTATGCTTATTGTACATTGAAAAGTAATACAGAAATGTGATAAAATAAACGTTTTAGTCCCCAGAAGGACTATAACTCATTTCCACAAAGCACAACCTTTTAGAATTAGTTTCTGTTTTGTAAGCAGTTCATGCATAGTTTTCGATGCACTTCAAGCAAATTGGAAGGCCACATCTCTGACAGGGATATCTTGTTTTCCTCTTCAGACGCTTAAGGCAGAAAGTGCATTTTTTTCCTGGCAAAATACTTTTCTTATTGTATTTGAAACTCGTGTTCTACTTTCAGGATCCGTTTGATGGAAAAGCTAGCTCTGGCGATGTAAAGCCTAAGTCGCATATGCATTTCAATGAGACTCCTGTCAGAATTTTCATTAAATGTAATCTCGTCGTAACTTTAATTCCTTATTCCTTATTTCTGCCTTAGAAATATTGCGCTGTGAGGTCATTCACAGCGTTATATTGATTTCCATCTGCTCCTTCTTTCAAGGATTGTTATGGTCGCTTACTATTTCGAAGTTAGAAACATTACTGTCGACAAATTCCTCAGAAATTAGTTCTAGTTTTTCTTCAAAATTATCATCTGTAAAACGTAATATAGCTTGGCTAAAAGGTTCCGCCTTTTCTGTCATGTAAATCACAGTGAAACGCAATACTTCCGTGGAGTGGAGAGTAGGCGAACAAAGAGACAAACGCAACTACTAGGGTACGTCTGACTAGCCGCTCGCCGCCAGCAATAATGAATAAGTTTTAGGGGCAACAAAGCTAACAATGTGTAACCAGCACCTAGTGTGCAAGGTATGTTGAAGTGTCCATTCCCTGCTTGAGGAGTGACAGAGATACAAAATAATGAGCTGGAGCGGTCTTAAAGATGGTCCATAGGATAACAATTACATTCACAAATATTACGAAGAGATTTAGTTTGATCTTGATCAGCTAAACTCTCCCGTACCAGCAATGTTATTCCAGTTCCTGCTTCGTGCCAGTAAAATCACTTTCGGATCATTTGTATTGCTTCGTTTCACGGCTCTATAAAAGTAAAGCCCATGAAGCTGAACAACATCTGGAGTTATATCCCCATGCGACACAAAAATCTTAAGCATTTACATCTGGGACAAATGGTAGCCAACAAAGATATAGAGGATTCACTGCCAACACGTGCTGTGAAAAAACTACAGGAAGAAGGCTTCTGCTGGAAAATTACTTAAAGAGGTCTACCCACGATGATGTGTTTAACAAACGCGATTGCCTCAAGAGGAACTGGATGTTTTGAAGAAACATTTACAGTGTCTGTCCAATTAAAGCGCCAGTCGTTTGCTCTGCATATGCAGCGATTTCCATCTTTCATGGTGAAACTTGAGAGCGATTGTTGTGGAATTCAGAACAGAAATATTTTTTTTTCAGGAGTTTAGCTATTCAGGAGAATGTGTGCCCCCAAATACACATTGGGCCTTGAGAATACGAGGGTACAAGTATAAAATTGCTGCTTTTGAGACATGAGAAGATTCTTGTTTAAACATTATATTACTTTTATTTTTTAATAAACACAAATTGGGATGCTCTTTATTTGCAATACTTTATTTTTAAATAGTACATAATTAAAATTTTTTTTTGTATTTGTAGCCCCATTGAATGAAAAATTACCATAAATAGTTAATGGTCAAACACAGTGGTGCAAAAATTGATTGCATCACTTTTACTTTTTAACGTTTTCCAAACTTCGTGTGGTATTTAATAGGACTGTTTTACGAATAAAATAACAATTTAAATTTCTCTAAACTTGACTTGCAAAATTGTAATATTTGTATTATGAATGCTTAATCTTTTCAAGCCAACTTACGACAGACGAATGTCGATTGTCAGTAATTCAACTCACGCACAAAATATGTATAAAATGTTATACTTATTTATGAGTGCCTACCTATTCAGAAACCCTGAGACTGAAATAAAGCCTACTATTACAATAGCTAAACAAAGATGACATTTTTACCATTCTGAACATCGTTTATTAAAATATTGTTACATAATTTACAAGATGATTTAATCACTAAAACGCTTTGTCCCATTTTATTGGTCGATTTTATGATGATGTTACATAAGTGAAACAGTTATTTTAAAATAACAATTTTAATGTTGGTGAAAACACAAATATAATAGCATAAAATAATTATATTTTCAGCTTCTGGAACTGCGGCATATGAAAGATTTGTTGTCATATTTTTATTGGTTCACCACGTGCTTTAATCACTGCTTGATATACCTTAGAAAGCGAGAAAATTAAATTCTTAATGAATTCTTTACTCAATTTATGAAACAACACAGGCGCAATGGTCTCCTACAGTTCCCTTTTATTCCTAAGCTTATTCCTCGCAACAGCATTTGCCGGAACCTACAAACAGTTCTCAATAGAACTGAGATCCGAGCTGTTTGCATCCCATTCTAGTACCTATTTTAGCTCTCGCTCCATTATTATACAGATATTAATCATAGACCCATCTTCAAAGCCCGTGGCAAGGGAAAAAGTGATATTGAAAAATACAATTTGGAGCATCACCTAAATCTCTCTTAATGTAGTAATTAGTTTTTCTTCAAGAACGTGTAGGGAAACATCTGCACTTAAAATGGCACTTATTAAGTCCAAATCCCATGATTGGAAATGCATCCCCGGATCATCTGACCTTTTGAGTGCTTCATTGTTTGTGTTATGCACCAAGGCATCAATTCTTCACCTAACCGCCACGGGTGATCGAGGTCGTTAAGGCGCGATCTCGTGAGCGGAAGGTCTGGAGTTCGAGTCCCTCTAGGACCGTCCTCCCCGAATGAGGTTTTTTTCCAGGTTTTCCTCACTCCTCATAAATGGAAAATGCCGGAGGGTACCCTAAACATAGGCCTGGAACGTTTTTTTCGTTAAAAATCATTTCCCAATATATCATTTCATCTCATGTTTCATCAGTGTCCACTGTGCGTGATGCCTTAGTAGTAAAAACAGGCGTAAAACACCATAAAAAGTCTTCACCTCTTCTGCCATGCACGAACACTTTCCACCGACACAGTTGATCGAGGTCATTAAGACACAAATTCGTGAGCGGGAAATATGGGGTTCTATTCCCGCTAGGCTGGCTGAGGTTTGTTTCAGTCCTCATAAGTAAATGCTGGAAGGTACTCTCAAGCCCTGGAAGATATTGCAAGACATTTGGGTTAAAAATATTGTGATTCTTGACAGATTTGTTCTTATTCTGATATTGTTTTCACATATTAATTAATTTTAGACAGCAGCACAAAGCTTAATATACGTACTATGTAACAAGAAAAGGGCACTGAAAGAAAACATCGAGGAAAAATGAGCAGTTAAGCAAATGTCAGAAATAATTTTCATTTGACATTTTAAATATAGAAGTGAAATTGAAAAAGTATAATAATTTACACTAATAACCAATTCTGTAAGAGCTACAGAATTAAAAACTTCATATTTATTGCAATAGGTTCCTTTGAGTCATTAATATAGTGTAAGTAATTATTAACCTACCACCTGTTGCCATATGGTGAAACAAAAAATACTTTTTCTATAATGGATTATCAGAATTTAAGAAGAATCTGTACCTATGGGACCCTTCCTCCCAAGCTGCAGCGTTAACGTTATACACAACGCTTCGGCAAATCCATTTCCCTCATCACACTATTCTCCACAAACTTTGTAATATATTCACTTTCATTGGAATTTGTTGAATCACCACCCAAAGAAATTGTGAATCATTCGATTTTGTCGTCCATTGCACTATCTGTTATCACATTGTTCCACGAACTGAATCTTGTCATATTTTCTTACTCTATTATGCCATATTTCAAGAATTATCTTGTGCAAAATACGACGCTTTTTAAAAGTAAGAGATAATTAATTCCTCATATTTTCTTAAACTTTAAAACAATCTTAAAATGAAAAAAAAACTTATTATACGACTGATGGGATTTTTTGCATCACTGTGGCAGTGAATTCATTTGTTTCTGACTGTGTTTTTGAATTACGCATTTTAAAGTAATTAAAACAGTACTTTATTACTTTCTATTTATGGAAAGAAATATTATGTGCTGGAAACCCGTGTAGACTTATTCAAGCCTATCAAGGTTTATCAGCAGCCTTTCGGCGATTTTCTTCCCAAAACATTTGAAAACTTAGCCCATGTTATTTGAGTTCTTTCCAGAGATTGCCAGATACTAATACAGCTTGTGGGCCTATTTCAAGGAAAGTGTCTTTCTGAATAAACATACTGTAATTAATGAATTGAACTCTACCGCACACACTGGGGTAGATATTCAAGAAAACGAGCCTAGAGCTGCTGTATACAGTATTAAAGAGAGACTGTTACTCTGAACAAAGTGATGGACATATTGAACATAGCAATGGGTGGTGAATCAGAAAGTCTATTGGTTGTGCTATTAACCAATGCCAGAATTTTAACGATGGTGTGTAAAATGAACCAAATATGAGCAATTAAAATCAGCTTTTATTTTCAAAAATTCTCTACAAGTCCGCGGTTAAAATCATGGCAAATGAACTAATGAAATATATTAAATTATATAAACAAATATCATAATAAAACGTTTCATAAGCTGAATGAAAGTTCGCATCGGCTATTTACTGTTTATTTTAAATGCAAACAAATCCATAAGTGTGCCATGCACAACAAAATGTTGATGACCGAATTAATTACTTCCACTATAAATTTGTTTACTATAAGCTGAGAATGAAATCTAAGAAACATTTACTGGTTTTATGTTAATTCTCTGAATGAGAGACTGCTGGCTACAAATATTATCTTATGCTATCCTT
The DNA here is from genome assembly GCA_030762175.1 of Metallyticus violacea. Classification (NCBI taxonomy): domain Eukaryota; kingdom Metazoa; phylum Arthropoda; class Insecta; order Mantodea; family Metallyticidae; genus Metallyticus; species Metallyticus violacea. The sequence goes on from CM060843.1 coordinate 47,795,036, forward strand.
AAAATGCTTTTGTAGTGTTTTTTTCAACGCTTTTTGTTGTATTTTGTTTAAGTTAAAAAACGTAGAAATTTCACTAAAACATTTAAGAAAAATCCTAATTTACTGTACTATTATTTCCTTTCTATATAATAAGTTTTGTTGTGCATAAATTATATCGCCTGTGGTGCTTCTGTAGCAAAAACGGGCGTTAAACACTATTCATTCATTCGTTCATGTGCATAAATTATATAAAAATTCATTATTCTGAGGTTTGGTAAACACACAGCTAGGAGAAGGTTGGAGTAGAAAGTATGCATGATTGGCAAAATTAATTTCTTTATCAGTAGAATAGGCTCAAAACACTTCTACAAAGACAGAAATGTTCTATACTTTCTAAAAGTATGTGTAATATTTAAGATGGCTACCTTCCTTGTTCCACTAAACAACTTCTCTTTTATTTGATTTATTCGTAGACGCCATGTTAATTTTCCACTTATACCGTCTAAAAATATATTTTCCTTGTCCACATCAACCTATATATATATATATATATATATATATATATATATATATTCATTCATTCTCATAATAAAACTTATTTACAAACGTTCAAATGAACCATTTCCACTAAAAGTTTGCTTATATGTACTTAAGAGTTTTGAATAATACAAACTAGTGAGGTAACTACGAAATAATTACATTGCCTATAACAAAAATCGATTTAGTTTGCTTTACTCCATGCAGTGTTGCCATCAACAAAAATACAGAATCTATATATTTCAGATTCAAGTAACTGAGAAATAGGCACAATAAAAAAACTTATAAACTTCAAAATTGTATATTTAAGCACCAATTTCGGTTCCCTACAACTCGTTATACACCGTACACCGAACTCAGCCGATTGGCAGTCCTGAGTTAAAGATGTGCACACGTATAAACTCGTTCAGTGTCTGTTTTCCGTTCCAGTTCTATAAAATTATCTCATTAATGCATAAGTATATGCGTTCTAGGATACATTATAACAATAAAAATTGACATATTCATTAAAATCTTCTTATCAGGGATGGTTCCTCTTAAGAGATTGGGGATTGGTGCTACCCCCATACATTTCGAAGTTAATTTCTTATAACAACTGCTTGATGCGTTTGTGCATAAACATGTGTATATAGGTGAGAGGAAGCGATAGAAACAGTCATTATGTGATTGCACTATCTGAATGTTATTTCTCGTTGTGTTGAAATTTATACAGATTAGCTGTTGTTGCTTTACTAATTTGAATAAAATATTTTAAAATACTATAAGGTAATCATAGTGAAACAGTATATTAATGACGACACAACCATACAATGCATTAATTAAGAGAAAACTTGCTGTTTGCTCAATATGAAACAATATCTTTCCGACATTATCCAGCAGTAGTTATTTAGTTAGAAGTAAGCCTTTGCTGAAAGGCAGGTTAGCAATGTTTCATGTGAAATTTCTATAATAGTTGTTATATTTTTGTGTTAATTGAATGTGAAAAGTTAACTGTTCACTGCTTAGATTTTAAATACGTTTTTGTAACCATTGGAAGAAGAAAATTACATAAAAATTGTGTTAATCAACTGCAAACATTTATCTGAGTTAAGTTGCTATTTCAAAGCATAGAAGGTGTACAGAGCTTTTTGTAGAGACAGACTGCATCCTGCAGATTCCAGACTTCAATCAAAACGCCGTCAACAATTTTGCTCTAATGAAACCAGGAGTTTCTTTGTTTAAATAGGTGCGTTACTATGATATTTTGATTTAACTATATCTCTTTTCCGTTGTGCATGTTTAGCCACGAACATATCAGTACTAATTCTAATTATTAACATCTCAGAAGCTTTATTTTATGACAATTAAAATAACTATCTCAAAACATCTATCATCTCTCTAACAAGCACCCGCTTAGCACATATCGAGGGTGCCAAAATAATATACACAATTTCACATTAGATATCTATTTAATATATTTCAAAGTTGGACCGGAAAACAGCAGTAATGTACAGTATGACGTTTTGTAAACAGATGTGACTTCTACCTAAGGGGAACTCTTGAGGATGTTTATACCGTAGAAAACCAGCTACACCAGCAGCACTTCGGGAAGAAATTGAAACGACATGTGCTGCAATCGCTTAGAATACTTTCGCAAACGTTGCTGAATCAGTAGTTCAACGCATTCAGAATTGTATCGACGACGATGGTGGGCATTTTGAGCAACTGTTGTAACTGTAAAAGTGTAAGATGATTAGTATTCATCATTTGCTATTTGTGTGAATTCAGTTTTGTTATTTTAACACATTTTTTATTTGCTTGAAGTGTGTATACATGTTTTGGCACCCCCTGTATTAAGGTACCAAACTTAATCGGGAAAAGAAATGGTAAACTGGAAACTCACATTAGCTGGTAAGTCATATTAACATATTTTATTACTATATGATATTTAATACGTTACTTTTTTTACATTACATGTTTCGATGAACCCCAGGTGGCATCCTAAATATCGCGGGAGTCCTAACGGTACGTCCTAACAATATTGCTTCTACTCCTGGACTCATTTGCAAAAATCAAGGCAATAATAACTCATAATACATGGACCAAATAACTATCCTCCCTTTCTTTAACGGACTTAGTAAGCCTCTTAAATAAACTATTCTACACTCTGTTGTTAATAATGACTCTATAATACGTCTAGAATATATGTTGACATAGCTCATTAATAGTCCACTTTATCATTGCCACACTGTCCCCGATCCGCCAATTCGCCGACCTCGGCCAGTTAGATAGAGAGAAAAAAAAGCAATAAATGAAAACCTAATCTAACAAGTTTGAATATAAATTTGTAAAATGCTAACCTAAAATTACATGAAACTTAAGGACCTAGAAGAAAACAAAAACATAAACAAAAGTCCTTTTTAAACGAGGGAGTTTAGTGTACCTAAAAGCAGCCCGGTCTAATACCGTCATTGCAAAACTGTTTTGCACTTTTTAAAAAAAAGTAATGTAGAAGTACTCTGTTTATACTAGTAGTTATAACACAAACCTACACATGCTGTATACTGAACATTTAGTTCGTCACTAATTATGTGACGTGCGAAAGCATTACTTGGCGACATAACCAATAATGCTACAACCCACATATAATAACCGGTGATTTCGCCAATTATGTCACAAACCACCCATCAATAATGTGACAATATCTATAACAGTAATAAAGTTTTGCACGCCGGGTATATGCTCCCGCAAGCCTTCGTTTCTTCTTGTATAACGCAAAGTGGAATAATAGAGGCAAACACTTTTTGCCTCTGTGTTACAAAGTAATCAGATTCTGTTATTAATTATCTTTCCATAATAATAATAATAATAATAATAGTAATAATAATATTCCAAACGGAATAATATAAAACATGTTGAATTCAAAAAATGGTTGGTATTACTACCAAATGAAAGCATTAATAGTTTGATGGAAAAATGATAAAAATTAGGTTATACAAAATATTCGATAGCATTAATTACCAATATAAACCACATAACCCTTAATAGCTTACAGGAGATTATTTCATGAGAACTTCCAATTGTTTCGAGTTCTAGGCATTACTACGATTCATAACTTGGTTGATACATTTTTGTGACACGATTAGAATTAAAATTAGATGTGAAAATGGGAACAATTTATGGCAATCAAAAAAAAAAAAAAAAAAAAAAAAAGAAAGAAAGAAAGAAACTTTATTGATATTGAAAGCTCATCAATTTCTTTCCTACTCTTCCGCACGAACAGCCTCCTTGGTACGGTGGCATTTGTGACTGCTTATCCGGAGGATTCGGGTTAGATTTCTGGTCAGGCCAAGATAATCTGCGTAAGCTTTTTTTTTTTCCGGAAATTTCCCTTGCCTTGAGAAAGTAAAGGCTTAGTAGTTTCAAGGACTCCGAGTGTCATTTGAATCATAATTCATTTACTTTCATTCATCCCTACAGGCTTCCATTCACAGTATTCACGTCCAATCTACAAACGTCTCGAGAAGTCCAATACATAACACATTAAAAAAAGCTTGTCTCCATTTACATGGTTTTGTTAATTCGGCAAACCTTTACAAAATAGTCTAATCTGCTCCTTGATGAAAAAAGATAGAAAAATCATTTTTCAACCCGTGTTGGCAAATGCAATTTATTCACGATAATTTCAATAGGTTTGTAATCTATAAGTTCAGCGCAATATGTAAATAGATCGCAGATTTAACCTTTTCACAGTATAATGATTTGGTTGTGCAATAAGAGAGCGTATATGTGGCATTTGTAAAATTAAATACATATAGTTAATATGTCAGCTATTAAATAATCTTCCATCGACTTCACCAATTAAGTCGCTAATTAATTTAAATTTAAAGAGCCCTCTCTCCCTTCCTAAAATTCAATAGGCTTTAATAATGCTACATTGGGGGGGGGGCGGTTGTACTCAGATCTTAATCTTCTCTAATCTGTTACATCCTTTTCTCAATCAACTACTAAATATCAAATTAAAATATTTAAAGCTAACTACCGTTATAAGCCATGATATAGAGTCTTTTCATGATAAAGTTTGTTTGTTTATTACTTGGTTTACAATCAATAATCAGTATCCTATCCTATCCCTAACGGGACACTGGGACACGTCCGTTCATTTCCACGTCTCGAAGTAGATGGAAGCCACCTTAATGTTGCAAAGCCATACTTAATGTCTTGCTACATATGCCCTGCCATCCCTCTCCATTCATACATTTAACACCAATCCCAGCGAACTATCCCAGGGGATATTGCAATATATATGTTAATAATGATCCCAACATATGCACTGCTGAAGTATGCGTCCCGCATCATGTCATTGCAATAATATATTTTAATAAACTTTCTTATTCTCTTCACCACAAAAAATATTTTACTTTTCATTGTGTACTGAATAATCACACTCGTCATACTCGTCAGTTACATATTCCTCCCGTTCTTTGTGGTCCATGTAACCGCAATTGCATTGCCCAACATACATCTGCAGTGTTTCAAATGTAATCTTCTCCGATTATCACGAAAACAATTCTTATATGGAGAAAAACTTCGCTTCACATCGCAATAAGTGATAGAAACAAAACAACATTGTTCTGTGGCTGAGAAACGCTTAATTCTGTTTTAATACTTAGTACTACACCCCTTATTTAATACAATCTTGAATAACAACTATTCTTTGCTCAGAATCGCGTTTAATTTTTGTTTATCACATTCCTGTTCGATTAATTGCTTGGGCCATTTCATAGATATAAAGGACTTCATGCGTCTGATCATTGATGTTTCTAAATGTTTAATTGTATTTAGAAAGATGTGAAAAGTTATTAAGTGATCATACATTTCTTTTGTTTACAATCTTAATTGTAAAACAAGCACTATCGTCATAGGTATTAATTACTTTCAAATTTTGAATTGTAATGTGACTGACTAGAGGTAGAAATTCTTTGTGTCGTGGTGACAATCAGCTGCATCGTAGTTGTTTACTCCTACCTATTCAGGTATTGACAGGAGCATTTTCATTGAAGTAAATGACTTAAATTGACATTATTTCATTAACATTCCGGAAGATTACAAGCCTAATTATCAGTAACGCTGACTTTCCTATCTAAATCTTTGGACTTCTATTCGAGAAGCATTCAGGACGAATCCGATACCCCATTAAGCTGAAGATAACATCCGTTAAGGGATTATTTACAATTTCTTAAAGAAATAGGGAGGATAATATATAATTTTCTAAGCAGGTGCCAAAAATGCTTGGAAAAATAAAGAGAGGCTATTCCAGTATTTCTCGCGTATATGGTTGATTGATTTATTTATTTATGGACGCTGTTTAACATCTCAGGTCATCAGCGTCCCATTCAACTCACGGCGTGAAATGGCGGCCGACAAATTTTGCTCAGAGACCTCTCTTTCAGGCTTGAGGTTCTTTTTCGTGCCGTAAATGTACGACACGGGACCCACGGTTTTACTTCCCTTCCGAAGGAAGCCAGACTTAGGGTTTTTACGCCCGAAAAAATCCATCGGTTCTGGCCAGGTTTGAACCCGCATTCTTGGGTGTAGGAGGCAAGTATGGTAACCACTACACCACCAGGACCGACTCGCATATATGGAAGACTACATAGCTATTAAAGTACAAACAAATAGCATTTCATTAAACAGTCACTCCAATGTGGCGGGTTTAACCGTGTGATGTTTTGTGCTCCATGTATTTCCCGCCTCGCCGCGCTCACGTTTCATAAGTAATTCGCTCACTTTCTAAAACCATCCCTTTTCCGTATTATCATTACTACCAGATTTACATTGCCGCTTCCTCTTCGTTAGTCCTATCTCGACATCTGTTGGTAGTTGATCATGCGAAACATAGTAATTCATTTCTCTTTCTGTTGAACAGAAGATAGTCACTTTTCTACACTTCAATTTCGTTTATGTTTTTTGATTTTAATGATAAGGATTCCTTGGAGGGCAGGCTTTTGTAATAAAGAAAATTATAATCCATCATGAAGGCTAAGGAAAACAATAAACTTAAGCAATTAAGTAGGCATTTTTATATTTTTTTCATTCTCTGCCTTAGTTTCGAAATCCCCTAAAGATACTTAACACTCCGAATGAATAAGCGTCCTAATAACAGAGAGGAACTCACAAAAATAAATAAATAAAACATTATCACACCCTTCTTACATTCCATCAACCTTATCCTACATCCTTCATCCTATGACCCTGCATGCAACACCACGCAGGCTGACTTAACATTCGTTCTCTCTTGCACACCAACCTACATCAAAGAACCTTGGCATTGAAATAAGAACAAAAAGAGATAAAAAGACAATATTTGTATGCTCAACTATTATTTTAAGGGTCACGAAACTATTAATGCTGCAATTTATTTATTCCCCTATTGTACAATTTCTGATGGTAGATGTTAAGCTGGAGATTTTTGTTTAGTTCGCCTTCAATCAGCAGTACCCAGAACCATTCAGTAAGCAAATGTTAAAGAAAGTCTAGGGCAAATTTTACAATAGGTGTGAATATTTAAAAACAATAGCAATAACAAGTCTCCATTAAAAACATTAGGAATTTAAACTTAAAGAGAAGACCCAGTATATATACATAATGCATTATTTATGCCGTTTCCATTATTTACGAATATATTAATTTAGCAACTGAAGCTAAATCAATTAATTATGAAGTTTACTGTTTTTCAGGAAATGGTTTTGTTAACTGTGCTCAGATATTTTGAAAATAATCTAGAGAAAAGGATAAAGATTTAAAAATAAACCTCCGGGATATATAGGAGAGGTAAAATGCGAAAAAAAAAGAAACGTAAAAAAAGAAATAAAAAGAAAAACAAGAGAAATGGAAATGGTGTGCTTAAGAGTGAAACCTGGTACGCCCCTGGCTATTCTTTGCAAATAAAAGAGGAAAGCCTTACAGTTGGGGACATTCCGAGCGTTTCAGAGCCTCAATCCATCTGAGAAATCTAATAAAACAGAACACTAGCTTCTGCAATTCCATGAAGCAGATAGAGCGATAATAGACATTAGGTATTTTGTACAAAATTATGTACTTAGTAATTTAAAATTGTTCTTCACTCAACATTGTTCACATTAGATTGTTCCCTCTTGTAAGTTCCTTGTACAGTTAATTTCGAAATGTTGAGTGAATATCTTGACAACTAAATTAATTGTTTTTGACAATTATAAAAAGGGCGGATTAATTTTTTTATACATTTAAACCTAACTAGTTTGACTCTATACACTTGTGGATACCTATTAATAAATAACGGTACAATTTTAACATATGTATGCAAACTTGAATCTTGTTTGAATTGATGAAAAGGTGGTCTTGGCGTTAATGTGAAAGTCATGGAATGACAATAAGGTTATTTGTCAATAAGTGAACTCAAATACTGCATTTATTAATTGTGAACATGTATCACAAAAAGATTAACACAAAATAAATGCTCAGTTAAAATACTTTAAAGTACTGTGGATGGTACAGAAATACGACGCTGAAAGTTGCGCCATTTGCTATTTCTTAGGGTTCTAGGCGTTGAGAAAAACAGAACAACAGTAGAAAAGCAATTTCACTAATGCTACAGATTATGCTCACTTTAAATGTGCTTGATTATGATGTCTTTTATATACAAATAGCATTATTCGATATTGTTTTACTTAAAATGTTTTTATATATAAGCTAGATTGGAACATCTAGCACACCTTTTTCATACATATAAACATTCAAATCAAAATAAATTAGAAATATAAAATATCTAGAAAGTTGCTATTTGTTTTAAATTTTTGAAATACTCAAAGCCTGTCTAAAACTATACTCATTCTTGAAATAAGTATTAAATTATTAATTACCAGAATAGTCCAAACTTTTGATAACAGAAAATAATGAAGCAATAGTTTAATGCACTACAAGATCGCGGGATAGAAGCATTATCTATTTCAACAGTGTATATTCAATTAGGAATTTATATAAATATAGAATTCCAATAGTTTGTTGTATTAAACGCTACTTTTGCCTAGGAACATGTTGTAGCCCGCGAAAGTTAAATGTTACATTTTGTATACTGTTACCTTCAAAACTCTAAATTTCAAGCTTAAAAATTATATAACCATTTAAGAACAAATTTAGCCTATAAAATATTTCAAATTTCGCATGTGTTTACTTTGGAAGATAGATCAACTCAAGATATAATTGTCTTACATATCATTTATGAAAATTTAAATATTATTGTTTCATAATTGTTACACATAGTTATAAATGTCTATTAAATCGTTAAGTGCTAAAATTTGCAACGTAGTCACACCAAAACAAACTTTTTAAAATATTTTCTTTAAAAACTATCTGCATTAAAGTCACATTTCTCTTCCTGTAGGAAGTTTCTTCGTGTTTTTTATATTTTAAAGCGAATAAATTTGTTTAATAAAATAAATTATAATGTAAAACAATACCTTGCTATATTTGTTATATAGAGTTAAGAAAACATCATATAAATAATATATACTTTGATTTATGAAAACTAGCAATGCACAGTTCCAGAAATATTATTTCAAAAGACACAGTTTTTATAAAAATTAAAAATGTTTAACGTTTATTGTATCAAAATGTACAGGAATTTCATATTTTACAGAAAAGATCATCTATTGATGTTTCATATATTTAAAAAATACATGAACCTTAAAAATTACCGTTAAACTTTTTAAACGTGTTGCGCGATTTGAGATGACATGTGCGACATTAAGAATGTGATATTATCAGTATTGCCTATTATACATATATATATATATATATATATATATATATATATATATATATTCAGGTAGCTGTTTAGCATTTCTTGGCATTGGCACCAAATTCAATTGAGAGAGTGAAGTGCACAATTAATTTTGTGCAGACGTCTCTTCTTTCAGATTTGAGATTATTTTACACGCCCAAAATCTGCGACATGGAAGTGTTTACTAAAACAATAATTCTAACCCATTTTCTAGTTTGTCTTGTACACATCATCAGTGGTGCATATTCTAAACTCTAGAATAAGAAAGAAACCGCAGTTATACCCACTATCTTTGCTTTTATGATATTTCATTATAATGTGGAAGTAACATCTCAATTTAAATTTGTTACTTTAGATAAAATACATACTCAATAGATCTACAATTGACAAGTAATGTAAAATTATATTTCGGAGTTGCGTCAAATTGAAAAATTATTAATCACAGTTCACACAAACTTACATTAATATGCTTCCCATTAAAAATGTTCATATATTTATAAATATTATCAATCATGTAACAATTAAAATTCTTGCAAACATCTCAAAGAGTTGGCGAATAGAACCATTTGAGAAATATTATTTTTATTAATCAAAACGAATTTATGTTTTTAATTTTACAGAGGTGAGTAGTTCGTCAATTTCTTTATTGGATTCTGATGACTCTTTGAATGAATGACTGCTCATTAGCTTGTTAATATCATGCATACATTTACTTATCTTCATTAGTTTTCCTTTCTTTTTTCTGGAAATGTGTGAAAAACTAATTTTTGCTCGTGCTTAACTTTTTTGTGAGAGAGTTTTATGGATATGGCATGAAGTTTCGGGATGTGCTTGAAAATTTTGAGATTAATCCTAATTTTCATGCACTATGATGTAGATTGTTTTATGGTGTGAGCTTCTTGCTTTGTAATGAACCAGTTAGAGAGAATTTCAGCATTCTTCATTAAATCATTCTTTTACTTGGTGATCTTGATATACCAGCTCCACTTTCGGGCCCCATAATTTGAAACGGTACGTGGATGATGAGTTTGTCGAGCCGCACACACGTCCAGTGGAGCCGCTTTAGGAAACTGATCTAAGGTTCAATTCCGGTAGGGTCGATGGATTTTTCCCGGCTTCCTTCGTAAGGGAACTAAAGCCGTGGGTCCCGTATCGTATGAAATGAATATGATATTGCAGGCTGAATCTAAACTTGGGTGGTGTGGATATCCAAATTAATGAAAATCTAATTTATGCTCAATATACCATTATAATGACTGTATAATATCGTTATACAATTTTCTGTTCAAAAGTTACATTTACTTAATAATGTAAGTGATAGCCACATTAGATTACATGCAACATTAAAAAGTTGCATGTTCCATAACTTATTATTATCTCTCTTTGTTTATAAGCTATATCTTCCGATACTTTTTCTGTGCATATACACCAATCGTTCATGAATATAATTCTTTACGTTTCATTGAACGTTTTACCACACCTTTCACCATAGCCATAGTAAGATACCACGGGTTGACAATTGTGTAGAAATAGAGGGAAAAGCTTTAAAAAGAAACAGTTACCAACTCTATCATATGGTCTGCGGTCCCGCTCCAATTAGGATATGATTAAAGGTAGTTTACGAAAGAGTTGTAAAAATAATAAATAATAGTCTAAATTGTGTTTATTGTCAAAATAAAGCAATTATATCAACACATATTATCACGATGTAACAAAACATAGCAAAATTCTTTAAATAAAATTACATATTTTGCATTCTGGTCCTTCTGTTGGACTTTAGATTGTACAAAATACCAGAAGAGGACAAACACAATCCAAGGTTAGTCTACACAGTAATGAAAACTTCATGAAAACCTCCTTCAGCTGTCCCTGACAGTGATTTGATCAACCACTACTATGCTTGCACAAAGTAGGCTGAGCGTTCCACTGTTTGAGGGGGGAGGACTTTTACGTCATAGACAGCGCACTGTTTGAAATAAATATTTCAGTTTGTGAATAAACCGAGCCAATGCACTAATTCTGGGTAAGCTGAGCAATAAAGACTTAATGAAAACTTCCCCTATGGAGCGCTTCCGCTCCTCTGTTATATTCTGTTTCATTCGTCCACTAGCACTCTGATTGATTCGGGATTGGCTAATCTAGGCGTTCAGTTAATCGACTTTTCCATATGATTTTTAGATATCTGCCATTGTTTCTGTTCATGTTTCATATACCATAATCTTTTCTTCATTCTCTCAGCATTTTAATGAAAAAATTCTCACATGTTGTTACCATTTTGTTAAATTGTCAACATGTTCTGTTAGAGCCGATTGTTGAGGTTGTTTTGGTTTAAGTCTACTGGCATATACATGGTTAACAAGTTATTTTACACCTTTTTTGTAACTAACTAAATATAGTATAACATTGCTGTGTCAAAAATTAAAGATAATACAGAGTGCTTGGGAAAATTCGCTTTTATTCCAAATAACAGCAGAGATAAAAAAAAAATCTTACATTTTACCAATATGATGTTAGGAAATCTTTAAAACGATAGTTGAAATTACACCTTAATGCTTTACTTAACCACATGCTTTACATTTGTAGCAGATCTGGAAATCTGTTTAAATTCATCTTACTGACGAATAGCGAAGCACTTGGCTTGACCAAAATTTTCCAGCGAATAGAAATGAAATTCAGTGAGATAAGCACTCACCTATGGAGTCACATTAACACAAAATTGGCGGGAGTATTTCGCGCCGTTGCCCTCGAATAGCGTCATTTTGGGTTGCATATGAAAGTAATATATTTTTCCCAAAAGGAGGGCAGTCTCAGAATTTTCCAGGCTCAGATGCGTGTGGCTGCCCTCGCCTGGAGATCTGCGGAAGAAAGGCCTAAGTATCAAGTATCTGTTCCGGCAATGAAGCTTGAGCGTCAGTCACCACGCTAAATGCCGATACATAATTGAGCTGCATGAGGAATTCAGTTAAATCAATCAGAATTAATTTCCTCGCTCTCGGAACCATTTATTCAACGCAATAAACGTATATCAAACGTATGCCAAAATTACCTTGCACGTAGTTTGACGAGAGACGTAAAATCCCCCGAATATTCATGTTAGGAAAATAAACTATATCAGAAAAGTAAATTACAAGGCGTTATTTGTCGCCACCTTCGGAGTCCATTCCACTGAGGCCCGGCGGCTAGGTCACAACCGCCAAAATCCAGCGAAACGACCTCAAGAGAGTCTCGTCGGAAAAGAGTAGGGAGGTCTGCAAAAGCTGTGACGAAACCTGCGGTCAGCGGGTATAAATTATTTACCGTAGCACCCCAATTCCCATATTCCACCAAATCTCCTATTTCAGTGCTTAAGGATTCATTACTTTTATGGTATTTAGCTCTTGTTTTGACAGTTGTAACACAGTCAAATAATTAAAACTATTTAGTTTACAATTCTCAAAGCAACAATAACACTATACATAGTTCTGTATATTAAGTTAATTGCTAAAATGCGTAGAACTAAGTGGGACAAAACAATTTTATTAACTATTTATGCTTTAAACTCAATATTATGTTTTACGTGAAAATTATGGAAATACTTTGAAAATAAAATTAATTGTACAGCAATATATGTATAGGTGTTTCAGAAATATTCTTATAAGCTTTGGGGGCGGGTTCGTCACACTAAAACAAGAAACAGTCTATATAAATATGAGTTATTAATGAAAGTTTACCGAAACAAGTAAAAAAAATTAATGAAAACTTATGTCCCAAAATCCTTAGTTTTTGAGTTATTAATGAAACTTTACCAAAATAAGTAACAAAACCAAATAAATACAATGTCAACTGAGAAACGTATAATAAATGTTCAAACTTCTTGCTTCCACATGAGCAGGCACTCGTCAGATCATGAACTATTGCACCCTTTCAAATACTCCCATACGGTGTCGAATGGTTTCGCATGCTTCCATGGCACGTTGACTAAGTGTCTCTGCACAAGGAATGTCTGCTGTTTAAACCATATTTTAGATAATTGCACAGACAAAAATCTAAGGTCAAGGGAACTTGCAGACCATGGAACTGGTTGTCCTCTACCTATCCATCTGTCATTGTAGATATCAGTCAGTGCATCTCGAACAATGCAGCTATAAGGTGCTGGAGCCGCATTATGCATAAACCACATGGTTCTTATTATTTTCAAGGGCACAAAATGAATATCCTGCTATGGTTAAACACAACATGAAAAAACAGATAAATCTCGAATTTACCCAAATGACAAATATAAACAAGTTTCCTTGGCAACACATGACCATCTAGGATACAACGAGCATCAGCAGATTTGCATGGATAACATCATTCGATTATCTAACCAAATTAATAATTTTCGATTACGAACTTAAGTTGTTAGATTGAAACGCCTTGAAGTAAACTTTCTTTAATAACTCAAAAACTAAGGGTTTCCGGACATATGTTTATATGTGCTTTGTTTCCTGCTTTGATATGAGGAATCCATCGCTGAAGTTTGTAAACGCATTTCTTAAACACTCTGTGTATGCTCTTTGCTGTTTTATCTTCATAAGTTTATTATATGCAGTTATAACTGTAGTATCAGTTGTGAATTAAGTCTTACGTATCAAGATCGTTAAAATGAAAACTATGAACTTTCCAGAGTAAGTAAGCACAGTCGTAATTAAAGAATAACTACTGCGCATTAAACACCTTCATACTAGTGTCACACCGGATGTTCAGTTTTTCTTTCGTCATTAACGGAGTCATTCCATACAATGACGTGTAACTCCTCGTCAGAGCGAATTCTGTTTTAACGTCTCCAAAAAGTAAGGAACACTTTATGCTTGTATGTTGGATACTGGATGTCACTTCCGGATTTGAAAAAATAATTACTGATGATTGTTGCAGTAAATAGGGCATGAAGAATTGCTTCTATAATAAAAGCACAGACTTCTTGTGTTCGTTTGATACTGTTTGCTGGTAGAGATTTGAGAGAGATTTTGCATTGTATTTTCAGAGACAGGAAAATCAATCACTCAGTCACTTATACTTAGTAGTATGCTCAACAGTAAACATATCGTATGGTAAATACTAAAATTATTGTTTGCAACTATGATAAAATAATTGTTCTGCATAAAGAAACTAATTTGGAATATAATTCCCTTGGTTTACGCCAGCGTTCGCAAGCTTGCAAATTTCTCTTAGGGAGAAGTCCTTTTTTTGCCGGTTCACTTTCCTCACAACTCAGAAATTATGCAGAAACAAACGTTAAGTGGTTGAATTCCTTATAATAGTGCAGCCAAATTCAATATATTTCACCGCTTTTCTTTTGAACTACTAAGAAATTATGTATGCAATATGTTTGTTCACACCTTGCAGTTCTTCATTAAATTCATATTTTGGGCATCCGAGCACAGATGGTGCTATTGAATTATTTATTATAATTTTACGTGGCCGAAATACTGTTTTATGAAAAAATATGAGAGACTAAATACAAGCATGTTTGATATTTAGTATTTTAAAAATGTTTGCAAATGTTTTCTTTTCAAAACAAAGGAAATAAACATATTTAAATAAATGTTTTACTCAATAATAATTGAACATTTTATTTATAAAGTGGTATTACTCATAAGATAAACATTGGCTTCTATTAATCATTAAATGATCAGGCCGGCTCCAACGCTAATAGAGTTTCAATTTCCTTGGAGCTGGGCATCCCAACCTTGTTTTTTTTTTTTTCTGGTTTCCGCTGGTAACTTACAGCAGGCAAGAAATTTGTTTGTGATTGACATTTGGAATGTGTTTATGATGGCGGCTTGGCTGGCTAGAGACTCGTCTTATTGGATAACAAAAACACATTATTGTCAAATATGATATCGCCGTTGCAACAATTAACAGTTAACGGGCACTAGGCAGTAGCAACGCGTTTGCAAGAGAATGCTTGGAAAGAATAAGACGTTCTAGGAGAAGTAGTAGGACGATGGTTAGGTTAGATTAAGTTATGGGTAGTTCCAATGATTAGATTGCCACTGATAGTGAACTTAATGAAATGGAAGTGGAAATCTACAGCAAAGAGGAGCAGGAAGAAGAAGATGATGGTGGTGCTCTTAGATTGCAGCCATTGGAGCCGGACAGCGAGTAACGGAATGTGGCAACAGCGCGCTGGCGCGGCCATATGTCAGCAGAGACGTCAATCACAAAGTAATTTTTCGTCTACTATAGTCAAATGCCGGGATGGGCATTTACTTTCCAAAAACTTTCCTCTTTACCATCTCATTCTGTTGAATGACAGGCAAGGTGGGCTGGTGCTGTGTGAGATGAGACGATGGCTCGCACATTGAATTGTTTCTGACTCATCGTCTGATATGTAAGCAGACCTTTTGAGTAGCTCGACCGAAATCGAAGTATTCTATCTGGAAATATTTGGGACCTCGTATATATAGTACCACACCACTTATAGATTTCTGGATTCAATATGATTAAATCTGTTAATCATAAAAATTAAACTTTCAAATATTTTGTTTGCAGATTTTTGTAGATGCAAATAAGAAAGAAAGGTTAGAAAAGTATTAACACATTCATTTTTCTATAGCACGGATTAAATCAATATTAACTTATCAAGGCCACTTTGTTTTGTATTACGTAAAGTGGTTATAGGAAAGAAACTGCACGCAATCAATGTGATCATTCTAATTCCCTTATTTGGTTGGTGATTTTCTACACGATCGCTCAGAAATATGGCTTAGAGTATTAGCATGGGATCGCGTAAGCGTTATAAATTTCATTCACGTGTACTTTTCTAAAATGAAAACATTTATACATATACCTATCACCGTTGTCTGACTGCGCCTATCACTTTTTATTCAAAATAGCTATAGATAGCCCACTGAGCATAGTTGTACATGGGAATATTTCTGATTACACACAACACGTGCAGCTTAAACAGCATGGTATTTGTGTTTAAGCGTTGCGTTATGCTCGAGGCGAAATATGCTACCAAATCACTATTTCAAATCATATTAACTTCAAAATGCATTTCAACAGTGCCTAACCACCAAATTTTAAACTGCACAGTTATTACCTTTGCTTTAGCTGCTTTTATGAAACATATAAACGAATATGCATACGAGATCGTTATATAAACTGAAGCAATTAGAAAATGAGATTAAGAGCAGAGTATTATTGAAAGAGGTCCATAATAAATAAAATATGTTGTTATTATTAATGTTGGAATAATAGTGCTTGTTTACTTTTGAAGTACTTTAATCATAATAGGTTATCTAATCCTTTGGAAACTATGGTACAATTTTATGTAAATATTCTTAATTTGGTAAACATATAATACAGATATTTATTACAGAAATTTTAACATACATTTATATTAATAGAAAAATTTCTTCCTTCAAATAAAGGATTAATATAAGTTTCCTTGACCATATGTGTATAAAATACTAATTAATTGTATTATGGACTATAGGCTATGTAAATTGCTCTAGGTTGCTCGGGTATATTCATCCATTCAAAATAAATGAATGAAATTAAAAACCCCTTGAGATTTTCCATTTAGCAGTTTAACCAAGATCTGATAGAAACCCTTTCAAGCATTAAGTCATACCTTTTTTTTAACTAACACTGTTATCAGATAACAAAGCAACAAAGACGTAAATATATAATAATAACAGTTTTTGCGGCAGTTTACTCCGTATTCCAGTTCTGGTGAGGAAATTAAACTATATAGGTGAGATGTAAAAGTAAAAGTTGTTTTTCCATGTCCTATAGTCGAGAAATTACGGCAATATTCCAGAAATGCTAGATTGAGCCTGCCCTGATTAAGCCCGTTAATGATAATTAAAGTACTACAACACTTCTTATTCGTACGTTTTTATTACTTTAATAAATTCCGCTATCAGCAAATAAACAAATATGAAAATATAACTATTATAAATATATCACTTTCGCACCACTTTGCGACATATTCCAGTTCTCGTGAGAGAATACAGGCAGGTGGGGACTAAAAGTGAAAGTGGTTTCCCCATACCCTACAGTCGGGGAAAGATATGAGGGTTGAAGCCGGCCGTTTTTAAGTCAGTAAATTATATTTCAAAGTACTATAACTCTATTTCTGTAATAGCTAACGCATAGAAACTGTGGGTAGATTAAAGTATGAATAGGTATTGGATTTTATTGGGTGGTATTTCGATACTTAGCCTTGCTCAATGGCTGTCCGTTTGTGCCTACATCCGTGAGGAATAAGATGAGAGAGACACCATTAGGCCAGAATCCACGGGCGGTGATAGTTGGGGTCACTAACATGTTTCCAGATAGAACATCCCTACGCCAGAGAATCCCTCCAAGGATTTCTGCCCCAGAAAGCTTTCCAAAGTGCAAGCTACCATTCACATCTCGCCCTGGCACTTTCGATTCTGTATCAGAACCAAAGGAATTAAATAATGGGAAATGGGAAAGGGAAAAATTCGTGAGATGTAAATGTCCATCCCAGAGATATGGGGATATCACCGAAAAATACAAGGTCAAAATAACTCCAATCTCAAGGGATTTGAACCCAGGACCTCCCGAATTCCAACCCCATGCGCCACCACTTGAGTTGCTCGGCACTAATAAATATACTTATATTTAAGCACATTCGCCGTTATTCTGTTAACAAATACGCGCAAATACATTCCCATCCCCTTCATGGGGCTGACTTCAATACTATTTGGAATGGAAATGGCATATTTCGAAATCATAGCAAGAGTTCCGACTTTCGGAGTAAACACGTATATTTTAGTCTAGTACAATGTCTTTTGAGTTTGGCCTCATTTACAGTTGTAATATTGAAACAATATTGTAGCACCTGAATCTGACAGGGGGCATGAGTCAGCGCGCAAGACCAAACAAGCGCTAGTATACCCGAGGTGTTTGTCGCTACATAAATAATGCAAAAATATATTTCAACACTTAAATATCGTTTATTATTAATATTATTCAACATTATAGTTCCCCTGTCATTTTTATTATTACAATACATGTATAAATAGGTAAAACAACACTATATTGAGTCACATATTCTGTATAAATTAGAACAATGTTATGCTTTTTCAGGCCTAAACATATAATACACATACATTGGCAACATGGAAAAATGTTGAATATAATGTACAATACTTTCAGTTTTTCCTCCGGTGATTAAATGTCTAGAGGTTTAGGCGTATCCATTCTAAATACAACTGCATATTACTGACTGTGTAAAAACACGAAGTTTCATGGTAAATAGACGCAAACCTTGTCGGATACCCTTGAATCTTACTTATAACCATTGCTATTGCTAGCCTGCTGAAAACTATAGTCACATAAAAATGAAGGGCAATTAGGAAATACCTGAAATACAATTTCTTCCGGTTTTTTACTATTACTATTATATTATTATGCAAAGTCTTTGTTGGCATTCCAGTTTTACAAAATGACTTCTAAAGAAACCATTCTAGTGGCTGCAAAGAATTAAAAATTGCACATTTATCGATTATATCGCCAAAACAGTTTTGATCTAACATGCATATTTTTAATTCACTGAAATCTTTAGTGCTAATGTGATGTTGAATGTTTCGCTTATATTCCACATATATTACTTTTCATTAAGATAGGAGGCCATGAATATTTCTCACCTTCTCACCCCTTTTGCTACTTCGCGATTATGTAGAGAATGAAATCAACGAAATGTGCCTTAGAGTTACAATATTTGAAGGATTGTAAGGAGAAATTCTAAAATTTGGTTCAGATTTATTCATTACATTAGCATGCACAAAAGTAGTAAGAGCAGAAGAGAGGCAAGATTGTTCATATTGAACCTAGCCCCCTTTTCCCTATTTTAACTGAGCACATGTACAAAAGTTTCACAAGATTGTCAAATGATTTGGGATTGAATAGGGCATCTATACGCCCATCCATCCATACATACAAAATGTTAGATATTTTTATATGACGGGGCACAAACCTAAAGAAACATTAAAACATTCAAGCGCTATAGTAAAATTCAAAAGACTATTGATTAAACAAATAAACTGTTGTAGTTTCTCTCAATTAAAAATGCTAAACATCTTTCCAAAAAGATATGAATATATTTATTTTAGAGGTGGAGAAAAAAGAGTACAAACAAAATAATTGTAAATCGATATTAAGACATCAAATCGCACAGAAAATACATTGTTGATCTGGAGAGAAAAGTAGGAGAAACATTATCAAAGAGACGGGCATAATGTTCAACCTAAAGATACCAGAACAAGCGAAAAGACTCAATCTGTATGACAACTGATGACAATGATGAAGTATTCGATCCAGGATCCATTGTAGAATTGTTAATGTTCCTTCATACGGACAAAAGCCAAAATTTAACATTATAAGTGGTACTGTAAACTACCATTTACTTAATTATAAAAAATCCTTCTCTTTTTCTATTAATGTAAGTTAACCCCTCTTTGCTGGGCGTTACACTGGTGTTTGTTGAACCCCCATTTTTACAGCTGAGGCATCATAGGAAGTGGACACTGATGATGATGATGATGATGATGAGATGAAATGAAATGAAAAATTTGGAAAGGACACAATATATATATATATATATATATATATGTGTGTGTGTGTGTGTGTGTGTGTGTGTGTGTGTGTGTGTGTGTGTGTCTACAGAGGATGCCAAAAAGTGAATAAACATTTCAAGCAAAGAAAAAATTGTGTTAACATAACAAAACTGAATTCACACAAACAGAAATCGATGAGCACTAATCATCTTAGACTTTTACAGTTACAATAGTTATTCAAAATACCCACCATCGGCATCGATACACTTTTGAGTACGTTGAACTACTGATTGAGCAACGTTTGCGAAAGTGTCATCAGCGATTGCAGCACATGTAGTTTCAATTTCTTCCGAAGTGCTGCCAGTGTAGCTGGTTTCCTACGGTATACATCATCCTTAAGAGTTCCCTATACGTAGAAGTCCAAAGACAGTTCTGTTCTGTACATACGTCTCTATTGCCTTTGAGCTTCAACAACATTCTGGATTTTCCAATATTGCTTTCCGCTGTTCAAACGATAATCTTGGCTCCATTTTGTTGTAGCAACGCTAACATAACGTAATGTGAGTCACATCTGTTTACTGAACATCATGCGATAGTGTTCGCTTCATTTGTTCATTATTGATTAACCTGTCACGTAGCAACGCTATCATAATGTATATTAGTTACATCTGTTTACAGAACATCATACTACACATTGCTATTGTTTTTCGGCCCAACTTTGAAATATATTAAATAGATATCTACTGTGAAAATGTATATATATTTTGGTACCCTCTCTCTCTATATATATAATAAGGAAGGAAATATATAATATATAATAAGTTTAGGGTACCTCCCCGCCATTTGTCATATATGAGGACAGAGGAAAACCTGGAATAACCTCAGTCAGGGAGTACGGTCCTGGCGGGAATCGAATCCCAGATTTCCTGCTCACGTAGCAACGCTATCATAATGTATATGAGTTACATCTGTTTACAGAACATCATACTACACATTGCTATTGTTTTTCGGCCCAACTTTGAAATATATTAAATAGATATCTACTGTGAAAATGTATATATATTTTGGTACCCTCTCTCTCTCTCTCTCTCTCTCTCTCTATATATATATATATATATATATAATAAGGAAGGAAATATATAATATATAATAAGTTTAGGGTACCTCCCCGCCATTTGTCATTTATGAGGACAGAGGAAAACCTGGAATAACCTCAGTCAGGGAGTACGGTCCTGGGGGGAATCGAATCCCAGATTTCCTGCTCACAAGTCCGCGCCTTAATAAATAACACTGGTGTTAAAAGCGGCGATAGAGTTGGGGCAACACCTACTTTGAACTGTATGTTTCCTGCACCTTAAAGACCTATGATGGAATACCAATAAAACGTAAACAAGTCGATAAAGTGTGCTGATGACATAAATTGAAAAACAAATTAGCTTGTTGTGCTGAACATTTGTACCTAAACCCTATCCTCACTTCAGAAAATAATTGTATGCGTTATTTGAAAGGGAAGCGGTTTATCCTGTGACTCTATCTCTCAGTAAAATCTAATGTTCGCAATATGTGAAAACCTTTCTTAAGTAAATTTGAATTCACTTCTAATTGTGTATACATTTTTGTGCGTTTCCTGATATGACTTCTATTTTGCCTTATATCTTCATATATATCGGGCAATTCAATTATATAATGACAGACACCGCGGCGGAGGGCTGCAATAGTCGATAAACGATCGCTCAAGGCCAGCCGGACCATATGAGTCGTTACGGGTATGGTTTGCTCAACTGCTGTGATGGCCTTGGAGTCTCACGTCACTAATTCGGTGTCACCTGAATAGAGAAATAAATAGGATATGTCCATCATAGAGCAAAGTCCGCCAAGAATAGCAAATCTAAGAAAATGATAAAAATTACTCAAAAGAAATGGGATGGATAGATGAATAGATTTATATATATTTAACATCGAAAAGGATGTTCATGGCAGATGTACAGAATATCCCAAAACATTGAAATAAAGAGTAAAGAGATGCTCCAGAAATGGATACTAAATGGCAAATACTAGGTCAAGTTATTCTTGTCCACAAATGCTTATTTAGGGTCTGATACCTTCCTTGGTTCCGTACCAATTGTGAGAAATATATTAGAATTTATGTAGCATTTTATTTTAGCAAGGTGTAAATAAGGGATTCTGTAGGTGTGTAAAAATGCCACAAAAAGCAGGAATTCTCTCTCGGACAGCAGAGGGGCCGTTCTAGCAGACAATATAGTAAATTATTTCTTTTGTTTATTGGAAGGGGGCTGCTTTTCCCCCGGCCGGTATGTTGGCAAAAACGAACGCTGTTAACATCTGTGCTACCGTTAAAGGACGTTGAACTCTAACGTATGGTAGAAATTGAAATTGAACGGTGGACGAATCGCCAAATTGTTACCTTCTGATAATCTGACAGGTCAATTATATGAGAGTTGCATGATGTCGCCGATAGCCTGTAAGTGGCGGGAAAATATTTATCATGTGGTCAAGAAATTCTTATTGAGTATGAAATCGCCCTTTTAGAGAATTTAGTCTTGGGAACTCGTACTGGAACATCAATGTTCGAGCTTCACTTCTGCTCGGCGTTCCTTCTTAGCAATCAGAAAACTATTGTTTGTCAAGTATTATAGCTCCGCGCGTCTGCCAACTGTTCCATTACTCGATCTGACAAGAAACGCCCTGGTACCCACTTGTTGGTTGAATAAACGATGTCAACTCGAGATAACAAGGTGTTCTTTCTCATCAACACGTCACCTTTATTTCCCCTCACTGAACCCGACTTTAAGGCCCCCAAAACCAGCAACATCCCTATAAATCGACAAGAAGAGTTATTTAGTGGTGAGCTGTATCAGCATACAATCAAACTTCCATCACCATTCTTCCCGACACCTATAACTCCTTCAAACTTTGGCCTACTAATGGTCAAAGCAATAAAGTTAACACTCATATGAGACACCTTCCCATAACTCCTTTAAATCGCATGCCCACACAAACTTCGCTCGTACTGTTAGCAGATTATTTGAAGAAAAATTTCCAGGTGATCAGTTCCAAGTCATAAAGCGACTCGGAATAACCACGCACTTTAAACGAACTTAATAACATCCGTCAAGTTATCAAATATAATTTCTCAAACAGAATTAAGATAGATAATGGGTAGTTTAAAATGCCAGAAATGGGTGGTAAATAAGATAAGAATTTCCAGCATCTCTTTGCATGATATGAGTGAGTATATAGTTTTTAGATCCGTTAGACTATATAGACTATTACTATAGTGTTTTTATCATCGGCTCCCTCTTTAGTACACTCCGACCTATGGAATATCCGCTGCGGTTTCGGTCATCAATAATTGAATGATTCGACATACAGCAAATTACCTTGCACTAAAGACTCTTAACTCTGGAATATCTAAGCTCTTTTGTCACTATAAACTGCTAATATTTGTCTCCCAGACTCAATAGGAATTCTGGAATAATGGAACACTTGTAACTTGAAAAATCTGTCTGAATAAAAATATTTACTTAAACATAAAATGATTTAAACATATGGATGATTTTATATTTCTAATCATTGCAATATTTATATTTTAATTTATTTGGAACCTCTTTAATACAAAAACTCTAGGACAAATCATATTTTTTCTTCTCTCCATAACCTTACTTAAGTCATACGTATGGTTTAAAGATGTATAAAATATCCATATATAGTTTGAACATATGTATTTACTTTTAATGTCACATTTAATGATACCTTTCCTGCTTCCGTATCCTAACCACTCTTTCACTGTATATTTTAATTGTTAGAGATTTATGCGTTTTACATGATAGCTAATGTTTACTACGAACTATTTTTATATTCACACAAATAGCATCGCTTCTTCTTTAGCGTACCTGATGTTTGAGACATTATAGGATGTGAAACCTTACTTGTACTAATAGCATTTTTCATCCACTGAACTGTTGACTTGTAAAATTCTAATTTTGGACTTTGTCTTATGTGAGGCTATATAAAATATTCAGGTAATTCAGCAAAAAATATTACAGCTTTTCTTAGTTATATTCCAGGTTTGGTTTTCACAAAAAAGTATTATGTATGGTGCATTTGCATATAAATTGTATTCATAAATAATGCTAGTGACCATCTTCTTTACTTGCTTTTGTAGGTATGAATCGTGGGGTCCAAGGAATCAACTTTGGTTTTATTGCTATACTTTATATTTTAATACTTATTTGCATTTTCAATTTTGGTAACTGATGTGTGATGCATTGTAGAAAGCAGCACCAGAACCTCATCTCTCTTGAGCACATAGAACGACAGAAACCCAAGTGAACAAAAGTCTGAACGATTTTTTTCGCTGCCTCTTCCTAGTAAGAACTCTTTGGGAATAAATTGTTTTTGAGCTTTTATAATTTACTTTCTTATCTTGTATTGATTTGGAGATCTTTTGCTCCATACAGACACCATCCCCCTCCCCAAGGAGATACCTCTTGTACTTGACAATGTTGCAGCATCATCTTCCCTGAGATTGTATGAGCGTTAAATTTTGTGTTTACCATCATTAGGCATATAGTCTGAATGAAATTTATTAAAATAATAACTTTCACCTCAATTATTCTCTTGCAGTAACTCAACTTCTTCTTCAGTCAGGTTTCTGATATATATACACACATACACACATACACTAGCATCTGAGCAAGGTTTTATCCAAACAATAGAACTGACAGCAACAGTGCAGCCTGCAAACAGTATACAAATACATTTTCAAATGAAGCTATCGCACTCATCTTGGGTTTCTGTGTAAAAAATTTTAAGTATTATATGCACAGTGTGATAAACCTCCAGGGATGGCCGAAGTCGTTAAAGCGCGGATTCGTGAGCGGGAGATCTGGGGTTCGAATTCTACTAGAACCGTCCTCCCTGACTGAGTTTTTCCAGGTTTTCTTCAGTCCTCATAAATGGCAAATGCCGTGGAGGTTCCCTAAATTTAGGCCTGGAACGTTTCCTTTCTTAAAAATCTTTTCGCAATATATAATTTCATCTCGTGTAGCTTCAGTGTCCACCGTCTGTGGTGCCTCAGTAGTAAAAACGGGCGTTAAACACTGTTAAAAAAAATAGTATGATAGATAAAATGGCTCCGCTGTCATCAAATGCAAATATCTAAAGTTATACATTTTAATGTCAAACATAAAAGAAGTTATTGCAGTGAGTCTGGGAGACCATGTTAGATATTGAAGGGAATCAATATTCCAAACCAGATCTGTTCGAAAAGTAGCCCAGCTATTTAACATTAAAAGGAAAATGATAGAATTTCATGACATTTCCATAATACTTGGAGGGATTAATATCTTGCATTTTGTCAAACAGGAGCTCATAAACCAGGCTATCAACCTCAAAGGAACATTGATCTTGATCAATGATTCCGCAATTGCTACCGCTCCTTCACCATCGTATTTGCATAAACGTCATACGTGGAAACGCTTTCAGGTATCATGTCAAACAGAGAAAGATAATTTGATTGTGTAAAAACCACTGCTTCTAGAAATATCTGAAATGCTATGGCATTTTAATTGAATGCCACATGTAGCACTTTAAAAGTTTAAAAATCAGTGTGTTTTAGATCTGGTTCATATCATAGTCTACCACAGCAAGTCACTTATAGTCCTTGTGACATGTCCTTCATTGGTATAAATTTTACAATTCAAGTTTTGTTGACCTATTGATTATAAAGTTCTGTCTTTTTTATATTCATGAACATTAATATTATGTTTGTTTACCTGCTCAGCTTAATTATCTTGTTTTATTTTAAATTTATTAGTTGTATATTCTTATTGGGTCACAGCTAATGCGCGATACATTTTTCAGCAAATGACTGGATAAAGCAGCATGTACTACATACTGTAATGGCGTCTCAATCCCCTTCCGCTACTCTAGGGACCTCACTGACCGTTCTACTTTTCAACGCAGTCACTAAAGTTTACTTATCGGATCATCATCAATTGCCTCGGCCTGTTCTGCTTAATCTCATTCACAGTCGGAAATTCTCCTTTCACTGACGAAAACCTGTAGTCACAGAGAGCCAGAATTGACTGATGCTAGGTTAATCCCCACATATGCACAGCACTCTCCTCTCTGAATTCAGTAGTTCGATCTGCTGGGTATTTGCGGACAGACTTCCTTTATGTGAACTACCAGTGATTTTTTCATCTCAAAAGCAAAATTTCAGTGAATATTTCGTGTCACTTGGTGGCTGCATTATAATATTTTGGTCAGTAAACATTGATGCTTGAATCATTGCGATGAAATATAACTCCAGAAATTGACCATTCTTTGTGGCATATCTGTTTGTGATTGGTTAAATCTGCCGATATGAACATAGATATAAGAATAGGAAAAAAAGATATTTAATTTATTTATATTTAAATAAGGCATTTTTCAAACTTTTTTTTTTAGATTATAATAAGATTTTTGAAAAACAGAAAGCGTAAGTCTGATATTTGAGCTCCGCATACTGCCCGCCAGGGGCAGGAGTTTTATTGATAAGTTTGCACCTGTCGACATAGTGCCAATTTGTCCGCCATAAATTCCACTAGTGGT
This sequence comes from Metallyticus violacea, assembly GCA_030762175.1. NCBI lineage: Eukaryota > Metazoa > Arthropoda > Insecta > Mantodea > Metallyticidae > Metallyticus > Metallyticus violacea. The sequence goes on from CM060843.1 coordinate 47,821,526, forward strand.
TATAGTTTGCATCAGGATATTCAGCGTAAGGCAAATAGTTTTCCCTCGACCACGACGCTACTAAGAGCTCAGTCATAATCTTCAAATCCCTTTAAATTGTTATTAAAATATTTGCAAAACACTATTCAATTCTGATGAAGATTGAAAACAAGAAAGCAGTGCTTTTTTGCGTGAATATTTATTGCACAGTTTCGCTATCCATCACGCTATACGTTTTGTCTCGGGCTTGGATTTTCTGACCTCGTTTAAATGAGTGTTTTCGCAGTTTTATTGGAATGGCGTCTGGAAGTCCAAGGGTAATAGCGTATTACTTGAAGCTTGAAAAGGAGACAGCTCTTCTTTCAATTAACGTGTAGTTCTTTTGTGCAGCAGTGGTCTGCTCTGTTATTCCACCACTTTTGTTGTTCTGGTTACAGACGGTTTCTTTGATGCTTTTGTATTGTAATTCAGTGGCTTGCAAATTGTAACAGATATATACTCAGGAAACATAAGAAGGTCAGCCGCAGAGATAAAGTTGACGACGTAGTAAACCAATTAGTGTACTTTGATAGAGTTTGCTAATACCTTCTTTAGCTGAAGCTACCAAACAGAAAATAAAATAAAATATCCTCCACAGATGTTTAATGTATCATGCACCATTATCTGCAGCTGCTGTTTCAAGTTTACACAAGCTTATGATAAAGCAAATAGTAATCATTTTAGCAGCCCATATACAATATATATAAAATATTAAAAACGTATTTCAGATAACGTTTTCATATATAAAGACTTATAGGTTCAAAATGCCAACATTACTATTGATAATGAAATACCGGGTGTTCGAAAATTATTGATAAAATATTATTTTCGATGAAACGATATACGTTTACAGTTTCAATATATGCAATGTTAAAGAGAACCTACGAAAATGTTACAGAACATAACAAGCTAACGTGAGATTTGTTCATGACTTGATAGTATCCAGCTCATATACTCAGTTCCTATAAATAGTTTAGATAGCTGCAATACACATGAACTTCAATATCTAGTTGTAAAAGTGAAATAAACACTTTTATATTTTACATAATTCTTTAAGAGGTTGAAAGACACTTCATCCACTTTTTGTCTGCATCTTCAGCTCTGTAATCCAACGTAATAGTAGAATTTAGCGAACACAGAGTTCAAAATATGGTGTTAAATGATAAACGAATGTTCATACTCTGTAAGTTTTGATATTAAATAATTCTATAGTGCATGGTAATGACATTGTAAACAGAAAAGCGGTGCTTAGTAGTAAAGGTAAAGATGTATCATTACTTTCAACCTTCGAGAGTGTAACTTCGCGTTAATATATGAATATATTTTGAAATTTTCTAATAGTTTATCTCCAAAAGTGATCCAATGTTACTTTACTTACACCCTGTACATAGTCAAATTTGTATACATTTTCTAGTATATATATATATATATATTCTTGAGTTAGTTCAGATTGGATTGTTATGCATGCGGGAGGGTATTTCGGTACCAAGCCTCACTCAACATTGTTTCCAAATATAGCAAACACCCCGGCGCAGGCGGAATCTATCTTTCAAAATGTCCGAGACTCTCATAAGGTCTGCTTGCATACCAGCCGCCGAGGTAGAAACTTGTTCAAAGAGCAAACGTCACACCGCATCAGCTGACCTCGTCCTGGCACTTTCAACCCTGTAGCAGAACAAACAGAAATAAATGACATGCAATGGAGGAAATGAAAATTTGTAGAAAGCAAAGATGCTTCCCAGTAGCTGCCTTAACAAAAGGGGAAACACAAAAACCTCCAAAGTGAGGATGACCAAACCCAAGAGATTTGAATTCGGGACGTCTCAAAGGCGAGTCCCAAGCATTACTGTCTGAAATACTTCGCTCGGTTATTCCATAATAATAAGACTTCAAAGAACCCCTTCCAGATATCAGCAAAAATATGTATAAGAAATATCATAAAGGGAAATGATCGAGTCTACGGATGGATAAAAAATAAGGTTCGTCATGTGCAATAGGTGAATTGTATACGAAGTTCAAAATTCACAAAAGTTGTATTTTTAATTTAAGAAAGTAATCTTAAAGTACCTGACTATACATTTTGGTAAAATCTGTTTTGAAATGGGAATGTCTTCAACTTAATAGAGCTTGGAAAATCAAACAAGCAACATTAAGGATGGGGTTTTTGAGGAATTTAGCGGTTACGAAATTGCCAACTTCGATTTTGTAAATCTGTACCAGAAACGAGAACAGCACAAAAGACAGGGTAACATTATCTACTGATACTAGGAAAGATATTACAATTAGATAGAGATAACATCAGAACCCTTAAGTCGGTCCTGGTGCTGTAGTGGTAACCATACTTGCCTTCGCTTTCTAAACCCGAGATCGCGGGTTCAATCCCGGCCAGAATCAATGGATTTTTTTCGGGAGTAAAAATCGTAAGTATGCCTTCCTTCGGAATGGAAGTAAAGCCGTGGGTCCCGTGTCGCACATTTACGGCACGAAAAAGAACCTCAAGCCTGAAAGAAGAGGCCTCTGAGCAAAAATTGTCGGCCGTTTCATGTCCTGATTTAAATGGAACGCTGATGACTTGAGTTGTTAAAGAGCATCCGTAAATAAACCAAATCAACAAAAAAGAACCTTCAACTTTGTTAGGAATTTAGCAACGAGGATATCTGCGCAAGTCTGGTATAGTCAAAAATGAATTTTATATAACTTACCTTAAGGTAAAATATTCTGTTCCTCCAGGTACAATGGAAAGGGAGACACCAGAAGAGCAGAAAAATATTTCTGGGCAGGCTTTTTGTGAGTTCAGAACGAAGAAATTTGGCAAGCTTCATAAATAGCAAGGGTTACACTATCTTTATTCCGTTCTATGCTTAGAATAAACATTTAATATTTTAATAAATATATGATTGCATTGCAATTGGTACCGCCATGGGTGGCCGAGGTCGTTAAGGCACGGATTCGTGAGCGGGAGGTCTGCGGTTCGAATCCCGCCAGGATCGTCCTCCCTGACTGGGGTTTTTTCCAGGTTTTCCTCAGTCTTCATAACTGGCAAATGCCGGGGAGGTACCTAAACTTAGGCCTGGAACGCTTCCTACCTTAAAAAAAAAATATCCTTTCCCAATTTATCATTTCATTTCATGTATCATCAGTGTCCACCGCCTGTGGTGCCTCAGTAGTAAAAACGGGCGTTAAACACTACTCAAATTGCAATTGGTAAGACTATTGTGCTAAGGAATGTCACTCACTAAAATTGAGATTTCTTTTCCTTTTCTAGGTCCTGGTATATGGAATTGACACCTCATATAGTAATCTTAATGTAAAGATATACATCTATTTAGCGAGGTGCGCGTCGGTCCTGGTGGTGTAGTGGTAGCCATACTTGCCTTCGCTTTCTAAACCCGAGATCGCGGGTTCAAACCCGGCCAGAATCGATGGATTTTTTTCGGACGTAAAAATCGAAAGTGTGGCTTCCTCCGGAAGGGAAGTGAAGCCATGGGTGCCGTGTCTTACATTTACAGCACGAGAAAGAACCTCAAGCCTGAAAAAAGAGACCTCTGAGCAAAATGTATCTGCCGTTTCACGTCCTGAATAGAATGGGACGCTGATGACCTGAGATGTTAAAGAGCGTCCGTAAATAAAACAAATAAAATTAGCGAGGTAGATGAACTGGCTACTTGTATAATATCTATGTTTATATCAGTAAATAGCAATGCTACTATTGTGTAGTTTATTTTCGAAATTGAACATTGAAATAAGCTTTCCAGCGAATGATGTTAATAAAGAATCCTCGGCAGGTAAACTGCTTCAAGTGCTTAAAATGTGCATTTGTTAGTACATTTTTCTTTACAAATATATTCGAAAACAGCCGTGATAGGAGTGAAGGGAAGCTACTTTTCTTCATATGCTGCAAATAATGTTAAACCTATTATACCAATTAATATTAATATATATCCTTAATTTAATTATCCTTTAGTCCATTGCATTAATTTATACAGTTTCCGAGAAGTTATTTTTGCGTGCTAAGGCTTTTCTGCAGTAGGGACTCTGAGACGATCTTGCTTAAAATGCTTTATTTGTTTTATTCTCACTTAATTCGCCAAGAAAAAAGTTGGACTTGAAACACTGTGTCTAATAAAAAAAAATATTACTCCAACTATTTCTTTCTCAGATATTGCAACCGAAATAGTCAACCCACCTCCATGTCTCTGGCTAACAACCCTTATCTTCCATTGCTTAATATGATTAGACATATTAAAATTAAATTTTCATGTTATGATATATATTATATACCATAGCATGAAAAATATATCACATCGAGGACTGGTGAATAAAAATTATTTTTCTCTTCGCACAGTAGAGATGAGGAGGTGAAAATATTTTTCATGAGAAGCATAGAGTTTATGTGATTAGTAGAAAAAAATTAGATGCGCGTACATGCATGAGCGCCAGCAAAGAATGGCATGCTGCGGGAACTGGAGTCACTTCATAATGCTTCGTAATTTTGCTTCCGTCTGCAGAAATCCCCTATTGAAGCGCATACAATGTTATAACAAACCTATGGTGACGATGTTCTGTCACAATCAACTGCACTTTGGTGATCCAAAGAGTTAAAGGAGGGCCCTATTTCAACAAGGCAGGGCGGTTCAGGTACTTCAACCACTGCACCGAACGAGACAACGATTAACAAAGCTGCCATCATTTTTTGAAAAGATTGACGAATTGGCAGGCATATTGTAGATTTTCCCATGGTAGTAGGCTCACCATTCTGCACGATCGCTTACACAAGGAACGCATCCGTACCGAGATTGCGGACGCCTGAAGGTTGTAAACGGACTTCTATCAGAAGCTTCAGCGTGTGGTAGCGGGATATGGCGGGACATACCTGAATTCCTTCATTACAGCTGATGAGACTTGGTTTCACCATTATGATCCCGAAAGCTTAAGGCGAACTAAGTCATTATCCGGATATCCGACAACAAAGAATGCGAGAGTTCCTCATTCGGCAGGAAGATTATGGGGATTTCTTTCTTCGACTGTTCTGACAGATTAATAAACATGAAATCACTCCCCCCTACAAACAACGGTTAGTGGGAAGTATTACAAGACTGATTTGATCATCCTGGCCCAACACATCAGACGAAAACATCATGAGCTGCATCCATCTGGTGCAGCCAATCATGTTTGCAACGCTGATGCTCAACGTTTGACCAGAATAAGCATACCCCACACTCTACACAGCCCGAACTTTTTTTCTGTTCTCTCGTCTCAAAAAACAGCTACGGGGTCAGTGTTTTGGTTCATCAACGGCTGCCGTGCAGAAAGCGGAGACGGTTCTGAAGACAATATTAAAAACGGTTTTCAGCATGTCTTTCAGGACTGGCGACACCTTAAAGCAAGTGCATATAACTCAAAGGGGACTATCTCGGAAAATACCATACCAGCCTTGACCCTGTGTCCTTTGTATATAAAAAAATTCAGAGGTTTCATTTGATCTGAGTAAATTTGAATGTGCTGCAAGTATTGAAACGAAGTCTGAAAAAATAAATTAACATGTCTTTTAATACAGCTGAAGCGTTTAAAGTAAAAAATATCTTTTTTTTTAATTAGACGTTTTATTAGAGAAAGAATGAGAGTGAAAGAGAGAGAGAGAGAGAGAGAGAGAGAGAGAGATGGAAAAAACGTCCTTTTTATTTATTTTTACTACAAAATTTTAATGTTTAAGCCGAATATAAATCATAGAAAGGTACTGAAATAAGATATTAATACAAAACTAAAATCTTAAAGGAATTATGTAGGAAAGAGAATAAAACACATTATAATAATTATAATAAATGCTAATTAAATCATAATAGGTTATGATTTTGCTAACCCTTTTTTCGTGTAATTGTATTGCACCTTTTATTTATCTACAATGTAACCCTTTATTAAGTGTCTTCATGATTGCACTACAGTGCTGTAACTTTTACACCGGAACCTTTACATTTTGTTAAAAAAAAATTAAAGAAAAGTTTATAATATTGCCCAAGTGAAATTTCTTTCATATTTTTTTTATAAAAGTTATGTACTGTTTTATTTTAATATTTTCAGTAATTCCTGTATTTATTTCAAATATTAACTCAATTATTCACGTGAGCGGAAATAAGAAATAACAATTAATATTTCCTTTGGGGGAAAATGTATTTAGACCAATTGAAAGGCTTTGCTCTATTGTCAGGAGAACTTTTCCAACACAGTTTGCCTGGTGCATACTTTTTTTCCTTAAATCATGTAACATTCTTTAGTTAGGAGCAAAATTTCGTTGTAATGAAAATAAACGTTTATCTTTAGCTGTAAGACATTGAAATGCATCATTTTTGGCTCATATTATCGTTCACGTCTACAGCTAGTTAGCCATTTCTGCTTTAGATTTATATTAAATAAAACTTAAATATTTTTCTTTAACAATAAAATGTGTAAAGTCACAACAAAAACCTTTAGAGGAAAGATACACCACTATTTTCAGTAAAATAAAGCAGAAACACGATTGTCGTTGTAGCAAGCAAAATCTAAGGTTGAATAGCAGATTTCCGAAGAGTTCTTGCACATCTTCTGTAGATGAATAAGATATTATGAGATAGGAAACTAACCATTTAAAAAAATCTTAATAAAACAATTACAGCTTTCATAGTATACATTTCACGGCATTATGAATAATTATACCATGACAATTATATAACTTTGATGATGTTTATGAAAGTTTGGGACACCAAAAAAATATGTGTTAATGTCAACCATATACAGAGCGATCTATTAAAGTTCACAAGACAGTCTGCTGTTGTTATGTGCGCACACAGCTGCTTCTTCGATTTTTTATGTTGTCCAATAAGCCAGTGACTGCCGAAGGGAAGAAATATCATTATAATTTGATAAAACCATTGACTGAGCCATTGATGTATACTTCATTGGATTTTCAAAATACATTTTTATGCACATCATCAAGCTTCGTTATGGATAATTGAAACTTGCTCCGAAAAGAACTGAATCTGGAAAGCCCAGATAAAGAATTTTTTAATTTCCATTGCGGTAACTACTGATCTTTAAGAGCTATCCTCTGTAGTAGCTTTGATTTTATGGAGCTATTTTTCCCTGGGTCATTATTACCTTCATTATTGAATAAGTTTCCTCTCTTTTAGTAACTGTCTAGGTTTTGTTGTTGCAGCGATCTCTGCTTCCTCTATCTCCTTCTTACGACTTTGTTGATATAGGCCAGTATTGCAGGAGCAAACACTAATGCAAACCAGAGATAGACAAAGGATAAGGATTGAACTTAATTTGAGAATTAATGTATTTCAAGAAGTAGATAAGTTCAAATATCTATGGACAGCATTGACTAGCAATATTGATGGATTGATTGAAGTTCAGAAAACGGATAACAACAATCAACAGAGTTTATTTTATATTGATTGAAATTCTGAGATCTAATAATATTCATAGGAGAACAAAACTTGGAATATATAAAACGATTTTTAGGGGTATTCTTTGTTATGCATATGAAACGTGGACGCTTCATAAAGAGACGGAACTGGGTGTATTTGAAAGGAAAATTTTAAGAAGAATTTTTGAGCCTGTGCAAGACACCTCGCAATGGAGGATTAGATACAATCAGAAGCTGCACGAACTGTACAGAAGTACAGATATTGTAACTTATATTAGACTGAAAAGATTGGAATGGGTTGTGTGTGTGTGTGTGTGTGTGTGTGTGTGTGTGTGTGTGTGTGTGTGTGTGTGTATATATCGAATGGAGGACCATAGGATCCCAAAGAAGGTGTTGGAGGGGAAGATTTATAGTAACAGACCAGTTGGAAGACCAAGGAACAAATGGATGGACGCAGTGACACATGATTCCAGGATATTATTAGGAATGACGGATTGGAGGATATTGACAAGTGAAAGCGAAAGATGGAGGAAAAAGATGGAAGAGGCTAGGGCCCGAACTTAGGCTGTGAGGCCATAGTAGTAGTAGTGGTGGTGGTTGTGTTGCAGGGGCAATGTGATCACTATGCTGGCACTCCGCCGCTCGCCTATCACGCGGCTTTCTAAATCGAAGGACGCCACCTCTCCATCAGGCAACTCCGCAATTATCCTAACAGGCTGGGTGGGCCCCGTTCAACGCTGACCACTAGACAACAGAGGAAGTCTTTACCGAATTTAGGTAGAAAATATTAGCTGTATTGAGTTACGAGCAGGCATCTCTAAAAGTTTGTATTCTTAAATTGCGTTGCATCAAACGCATTTAAACCTTTTTATAATACATTTTATTAAGTAAATAAGTTTGATTACGGCGTTAATAATAATATGGCTTGCAACTGCATACGTAGTTTGCATTTTCTTGTAATAAAACAAATCAAGTGTCACATATTAACCATGACTGTCAATATAATTAAAGTACTTTCTAAAAATCATATTAAAATACAGATAAAAAAGGTACTTTGTATTTTTTGTTGTCCTAAGTGTGTAGAAAAGGTGTTTTTTGTACTTTAGAAAATTATTCAAATATATCTAAAATACTAAACACTAATTATTTTTCAATATATTCATAAATGTGCGGTGTGTATATATGTTAAAAAGTTAGATGTATGAATGCATTCAAGAACAAGTACTTAGTTTTATGGTAATTAATTATTTTTATTCGTCAATAATACAGTTAAATCTCTAGCTCTGATATGGCATTTATTTCTTAAATAATATCAGGTAATTTTCCTTTAGAAATAAGAGTTAACGTATACGTAAAGAATATCGCATTGTGTTATTTATAAAAGAGATTTAGGTTTTCAAAAGGTCTCACACTTGTTGCTTAGACCATGAATACACATACACAGAGACTTACACGTGTACGCCCGCCCGCACAACACACACACACACACACTCACACACACAAAACGTCTTCCTCTGACGCTTTGACAGGTTGACGCTAAAATGGGCTGCTGGAAATCTGAAAAGCATACAGCAAACACTTCTCAAGCTGCATATCATTTTTTCCCTCTCCTACTGGAATATTGATTCCTAAAAGTAATGGGCACACTTCACACACACACACACACACACACACACACACACACACACACACACACACACACACACAGTTGACCGACGTTCCTATCTGAAAACTCGATAAAGGAAAAGCCGGAATGTTCAGGAAGGTGGCTCCGGTCAACGGATGCTGGAAATGCATTCAGGACGCAGAGAAAAAGTTGAGCGCGTTTTATCTGCCTAACGTCACTTTATGTATTTTTTTACCCCTCTTTAATAATCAAAAAGGCAGAATGTGTCGTTCCGCAAATGAGTTTCAGAACTCTCAGCCTGTTTCTCTATCCAGCTAAGCATTTCCAAGGCAATTTTCGTAAAATATTTACGTAAGAGGAAAATCCAATACACGTATTTCATGAAAATGGAAAAACCGAAAATTGCAGAGTAAGCCGCAACGAAAGGTGGTCGTAATTGAATTAATGATAACAGTGGAGTTGATATAAATATTTCACATATAACTGAAGGGATTTTCAAATGGAAAAACATTTTAATTGCGTTAGGAAATCTATTTTTATTTCGAATTTTAAAATATTTATTATTATTATTATTATTATTATTACTGTTGTTGTAGTTGTACTGAAGCTGAAAAGAAGGGAAGACACTTATTTATACTTTTTTCATAAATAGGTATTTATTATACAAGTTTCTAAAGTGTCATTTTTAGAATGAATGTGGAGTTACACTTTCTTAAAACAGTAGTCCGTAAAAATAACTTTAGGAATGTATACTAAATGCACATTAAATAAATATTTCAAGATGCAGAGATTATAAGATCACGTTTTCATGGCCATCTATACCGACCATAATCAACAAAGTGGCTATGAAAAGTTGAATGCTACGTCTGGTGTTGACCCAAACATCCTATAAAATTATTGCAGTGCAAGAACCGGGTGACCCTGCATCTTTTTTTGAAAGGAATTTGAATAGGAACAATTATGAAGAAATTGACCCTAATCTAATTTTCTTTACGTAAGAACCTTGGTTCCACTAAGTGGATATGTTAATTCACAAAAGAACCGATACAACCCGTATCTCCTTGCATGCATTTCATCAAATGTTCGACCATAGGGTCTCACCAACAACATATGCCCTCCTCGGTTCCCCGATTTAACGCCCTGAAGTTTTTATCTCTGGGGGCCATCAAAGGAAAATGTAAACACACAAACCCACATACATTAGATAAACTGAAAAATAACATTCGGGAAGAAATTTCATCTCTTTATTAGAGGGAACTGCAATGGTTAATTTCATAAGTCGATGCCAGTCTATAAACAAAAGAAGGCAGTCTGTTCCAGGTCTACTTGCTTGATATGGTGAATAAATGTGCCTTTTTAGTGTTTAAGTGTTAGTAATAACTAATAACTTACGTGACAACCATAGCTGCCGGCTTTCTGACGCCCATTCACAGCAGTACCAGCTTGAACTGACCGGCCGGCCGTTACGCGTCCAGCAATCCCGCGAAGTAAAAATCACTCATTAAGTCCACCAACATAAAGGAGATATCCTCCCAAAAGTGTGGCATGCTAATTATTAATCCCAGTAGAGTTTATTGTAGTTTTTGGGTGTTTTTACGCGTTTAAAGTTGGGAATATTATGAAAATTGAAGAAAATATGGCGCAGACACAATATCATGCAATACTTTAATATTATGCAATTGCATTTGAAATACGTTAGTAGCTTTGTAGCAATATAACGATTCTAAATACTGATCTGGAAACTGCATGGGATCATTGTGTATAAAGAAAAGCAAAGCTGCAAAATATGGTTTGACCAACGAAAATTATAGACTGCAACGCTAGAATTGTTAAAGAACAAAGTGGCTAGAAGTACCCAGGAAATGCAACTAAAGAAACTGAGACTATCTCTGGGTAGTCATGCAGCAAATATACAAAGGTGTAGGATCAGAACTTTCAACGACTTTTAATCCAAATGCCGAGAGTTTTCTGAGTCCTTATTGCCAAGGGGAATACTTGAATGAAAAGACACTTTAATTTTATTTCTTATTATGGATATACTTTTCTTCGGTCATTATATTATTTGATAAATGCATTTCCTGCTAATTTCTCTTTCTCTTGGAAGAATTGAAATTAAAAAGCGAGAGAGTTTATATTATAAAATAATGTTAAATATAGGAAAACAAAAAGTGAATGTAGTAAGCAACTACATTATTTTTAACAGCATCTCCTATTGTTTATATCATTAATATGCATATAGCTTATATTCCATTTAGTTTCGCCTCTGTTTATTATTTTTCTGCAGTTGTTTCTAATAATGGACAATGGAATTGTAAACATGTACTAATCAGCTATGCATATTGAAGATACCCTAATATTTGCTCATATTTTTAATACTTCCATTGCACGTGAACCTAAAAGACATAAGTTTTTTCGCTCATTGATTTTAAATGTTTTTATTGCTTTGTTATGCTTTCAGAACAATATGACTACAAATTAAAGAATACAGATGTAGTATTCATTGAAAAACCATTCAGCATTTCAAGGAAAACCCAACAAAACAATACTTTTATAAAACGTTATTAATATGAAAACTTTAATTTTAATTGGTTTCCTTGTTTGTAAAAAGCGCGAGAATTCGATGCAATGTTTTCAAATTGTAATAACGTAGTTTATTAAAATGCAGCTACTCTAATAGCCCTACATTGTAAAACACATGCAATGTATACAATATGTAAATATAAATACAGCACAAAGACCATTTGCCACCGAATTTTCTTATTAGTCGTTCAATATTTTTATCATGTTCAAATTAAAGGTTGAAAGTGAAGCTGTAAAACAAATTTATAATGCACTATGTCACATAAATATTTGCCCAAATTATACTTTCTACTGCAGGTTTCTGATGCATGGAGGTGCGGATAGCAAATTTGCTCCATTGAATAGCAAAAGTATTTTATGACTTTGTACGAACTGACATTTATTTCACAAAGTAGAGCCTTTATTATCCGAACTAATTAGGAACAGCTTTGATTCGGATAACCGAATATAAATAAGCAAGTGCACAACATTTAAAGGTTAATGTAAAGTAATACTTCTAATAATAAAGGCACATTTGCTTCTCTGATACATTTTATTTTTCTCGAACCGCCCTTGAGTCAAATTTGAGCATAACTATTGTAAATTGTTATTTTATTTGTTTGATATGAGAGATATCGGATTTTCAAACGTTATATATACTTCACTCTTTTATTTTATCTATATAGTTTAAATTTTGTAATTTTGTATCTATTGTTTACACATTGCGATTTTGTTTAACCGATGACCCCCCTGATTCATGTGTACAGCACACATCACAAGCACTTTGGCACAGAACAGAAGAGACCACAAAACATCGCATTTTAATTAAGTTTCTCAAATTAAAAAAAAATTCATACACGTTTATTGAACGTGATGGACAAATAGAGTGGTTGATGGTTAGGTTTGGATCTTATGTAATGTCAAATTGAGAAATATGCACATACATTTTTTCCACTCCATTGATTCGATCTCTTTTGAACAAGGGGATCATAGAAGACCATAGTTTCTCCTGTAACAATGGTTTGCAGAACTTCTCTCTCGTTAACACGCAGAGCTCCAAAAATGCCTGACAGCAGATGACTCGCTGCTGCTTTTGGACTGAGGAAAGAAGTCAAGACATCCATCTTGCACTAACATTATTTGCGGTTAAATGTTCATGAATAATTTGAAGGACTGTTGTTTTAGAAAGGCCAAACCTTGCTGCTATTTCTGTAACTTTGAGCCGCCAGTCTTCCATACATTCTCCTTACACAAGAGCGATATTTCAGGAGTGAGCACCTCAAAGGGCCTGCACCTCTTCGTCTTCAGTGCTTTCTTGACCCATTCTAAAAAGTTTACAGTAGAATATGAGGGAGGTGCTTCCCCTTATACTCCGTCCAATCGCTGTTTAATTTCATTTGGAACAATCCTTCACTTAAAAACTTAATAACAGCTCGATGCTCCATTTTGAACATACCACAATCTTCTACACATAGTCTCCTTTAAACAACTACATCTGACCAACTGAACACCGCGGAGCGGAAGTTACAGCTGCAATTAATTACTTAACAGATAGGAATTTTGTGAAGGCGACAATCCTTATCGGCGAGGTCGGAAACTTATGGACTACCCTCGTTCACAAGCACTAAAAGACAAGAGTTCCCCTTTTAAGTCTTTAAGTTACATTGAAAGAAAATACACAGTTAATATAACTTTTTTTCCAAATATTTTGTACCTATGCACTGTCTTTTGTCTGACTAACTTTAGCACAGAGAAAGTTTGTTCAAAATGGCAAGTTATAATCAATGCGTATTTACACAAAGGAACCATCTAACAGCAATAACACAGTTTCACGATTAATTAAGCAACAAAAAACACGAATATTTCAGTATTCCGTTTTTTTTTTTTTTTTAGTTTTGTTTTGTTTTATGAATTGCAGCTGAAACTGTATCATCCACTTCGTCTGGTAAAACACTTAACTTTCTGAACTGCAACTTTCATTATTACCACGGCTTCTTGAATACCTGAAGCATTCAGTTTCTATAATGTCGGGAAGGCGACTGAAATCTGAAATTACATGTGATGTAGAAACTGAACTGAGCACTTTAAAACAGTCGAATGCTGACAATTTTTTACTTACAGATACTGCAGAAACAGAAGATACTTCCACAGCTTCGAAGTGTTCACTGTAGAAAATAACAGCTTTATTCTAGACTGGTACCTTGAAATTACAGACTCTGGAGTCAGAGATACGCCAGGAACTGCATGTAACATTGTACATAGAAGGAAGATTTATGTTTGTAAAATGTACAAAGTTGGATAAAATGCATAATGTGATTCCGCTGATTTTAACATGAATGCAATTGCATATGTTTACAACAATAAGATCTTATTCGTTAACGCCATCGTGCCATAGCACTTTAAGGCGACTATTGATGAATCCTATAAATATTGAACCATTTTTCTTCAGTAAAAACTAGGTATGGATGTAACCTCAGAATCCAGCTAGCTTGCAATTGAAAGTAAAGCTTTTTATCTCCTTATGTAGAAAACATATTAAAATAATTTTATTCCTTAGTTATGAAACAAACAAATTTGAATAGGTAACATTGTGGCAAGGTTCAATTATTTTTAGATTATCTTTACAGTATTATAGTAATGAGGGTTTATTTAAAAAAGGAAAAATATATCTAGTCTTCAGAATAGGCGGTACATTATATTCATTGGGTTCGCAGTTTAATTAATACAAGAAATGTAAAAGAAACAAAACCTTGCTCTTCCATACCCCTAAATATGTGAAAACAAAAACAAAATGTGGGCCAGTTTCATTCGCTATAAACACCACCACGGGTGGCCGAGGTCGTTAAGGCGCGGACTCGTGAGTGGGAGGTCTGTGGTTTTCCACCAGGACCGTCCTCCTTGAATGATTTTTTTTTTCCAGGTTTTCCTCAGTGCTCAAATGCCGGGGGGGTACCCTAAACTTAGGCCTGGAATGTTTTCTACTTTTAAAAAAACCCTTTTCCAATTTATCATCAGTGCCCACCGCCTGTTGTACCTCAGTAGTAAAAAAGGATGTTAAATACTATTAAAAAGTAAATAAAAAATTAAGAAACCTTCTCATAAACATCTTGGATTTCTCTGCAGCTTTCTTTCTAAAATTCATGCACTGGGCGTATATGGTAGAGGGTAGAGAGCAGAGTATTTATGTTGTTAATTTTCCACTTTAATGTTGGTATTTTGCTACTGTAAGCTTGATTGATGGAAGATGGATACCACTGCTATTTTGTCATCATATGCTCCTGAAGTCCATTAATGAACTTTGAAATCGCAACTTTTTCTTTTATTTTAGAAGAAGATTTGAACTGGTTGTGTCCAGATATTTGAAATGTCAAAATAGAACAATCCGCATTCACATTTATCGCCAGGTGTCCTTTCGGGAATGTTTGTCCCTCATATTAAGAGCACCTTTAACTCTGGCGTTTTAAGACGATTCCTTTCCCATGTTTTTGCTCACGTTTTCTATTCACTGTTGAAATGTGTTCTACAAATTTTGAGCAAAAGTATTAATGTTTAAATTGCGCACACTTCTTGCAGTGTTGCATATTTTCTGAACCCTGTGTTCTTCTATAGATTGTATTTAGGGTGTCATGTTAATGTATTGTTTATCCTTTACAGTTGTGCTGAATGATTGAAAGCCTTGCAGGAAGCCCTGTAGTGGAAAAATTACCAGCTTATTAACCAATAAATCAAAGTATAATAACACTACAACAGTATGAAAGTATTGGAATTCTTGGAAGTGAGCCTCGAAATGAAACTCTTAGGTTGGTCAAGCAATAATGAATAACTTGTAAACTTAAGGGAGATAGGAAAACGACGCTCTTGGGTGAATTTTTCTCGATTTTTTTCGTGACTCTACTGCGATTTATTGTGTGATCATACTTTTATATTATTGCGTTTCTTCATCATATTGCTTATGAAACAAGAGTGTTCTGCGGCACTATTTCCATAATCAGATATTTCGGTATTCAACATTTTCGGTATTGGTGCTCTGAACCCTCGTCATCGACGCCTGGTTCAGTTACCTATCACAGACGATATTAAGCAAGATACACCTTGTGCTAAAGGAACTTCGTCGTCACCCACAATATCCTCAGATGCTAACCTTTAAATATTACTTCCCCTCCATGTTGTCAATAGCTACCGTATGTTAAAAGCTGCGCAGGAGGATGGCGGTGCCTTACAGAGGTGTCGCGAAGACGTCTGCGGCTAGTAGCGACATAAAATGTAACACAAACTGTTCGTCAATTTGATAAGGAGCCAGCAAACGACAAATTGTTACAATCCTGGTGCATTTTAAGAACAAGAAAGAAGCATTTTTAATCGAGTCATTGGTGAGGACAGCGAACTTCTGTGACTTTGCTTTTATTGCAACGTCAATAGGCAACGATTTAAAAATCAAATTTATGCTAATCATTTCTACTTATATAACTCGTTAACATTATTTGTTTATTAAAATGTGTAATTACGTACAATTCAACCATTACTCATGACATGTGAGGAACGCAGTTGTTTAAAGTCAATGAACAGCTCTAGCAAATGAAAATTTGAAGCTCTAGCCTAGCTGTTAAGTTATGTAACGGTATTGACAAGGCATGACTGGCAGTAACAAGGAATTTGCACGCGGAATTTCCGAAAAAGAATCTATAGCGCGCAGGTTTAAACAAGTTAAAATCTCATAATGGCTACTCCTGAGATGTTTCTGCATATATCATAAAACGAGAGGAAAAAGTATGCATTTATTATATAATAAAAAAATTAACGTTAATGTTCCAAAAAAGAAAATATGGGTTTGAATATTTAAGTTTCGAATTACGTGCATTAGGATAATCAACGTTTTACTGCAAGTTGCCGCTATCTCGAAATGGAGCTGAAGATAGAGACAGTAGAGGAAGTCTGTCTTTTATATACATATTCTTACTTGCAACTCTTGTATCCAATTTTGTACATTTTTATAAAAGGTTAAAAATTATGTGATTTTACAGAATCCACGCTCATTTCACTGGAAATGGGTGAGAGAGGGGGCTGGCAGCAGAATAAAGCAGCGTGTTTTACTAATTCTACTCCTAAATATATATCGCAAACTTCTAGAACCTTATTAACTAGAATTAACATTGGTACATGCGTTGTTGAACATACATAATACAAACACACACAGAATTTAATAAAAATATCCTAGTACTGCAGCTTTTTCAACAAAATATATATTGTCCTGATTTTCATGGCACCAAACTTGTCGATGCTCTTTGATTAAAATGTGGAATCTGCAGGATAAAGTCTCTCTCTACAGAAAGCATTGTATACTTTCTATGTTTTCAAATTCCAGGTACATTCAATACTTAGAGTTAATTTTCTCTTTCAGTGATCGCAAAGGAAAAGCTTAGCATTCATTTACTTTATCTTCAATTAGCACAAAACGAAATAAAGCAAGTACTTTATGAATGGATACAAAACTTCACTATCCTGTCATTCAAGAACATCTGACTGACTGATTACCACTGCTGGAGAATATCAGAACGTGAACACTCTTATCTCAATTGTAATTTTGTTTGATATTGAAATAGCTAGTAGTTTTCTTGCATTTAATATATATTTATTTTTAACAAGGAATGGGTAACAATGGAAGTCGGGAATAAGGGCTGAAGGAAAGTAAAGGAAGGATTGTTGGGAGATCCCACATAAAACACCCTCGTTATTATTGGGTGACTGTGAGACCATAAGGCTGTTTGCCTTACGCGGGTGGAGAAGGTTTCCTGATGCCACACATGGCTGAGGCCCAGAGTGGCACCTGGAGACTGGTTGGAAAGGATTTGATGTGTAGTCGGGGGCACATTTTTAATCATCAATTGAATCTTTTATTACATGCATTAATAGTTTTGGATTTGCTGGGATATTTTTCTGGCAAGCTCTCGCTACTGTTCCATAAAATTATCGTCTGAGGTCGAGGTCATGGGGGATATCTGGGAGCTGGCGCTGGCAGTGAAGGCTGTGGTGAAGTAGGGATAGTGAGTTCTGCTCGGAGTTGGTCCATTGATGTACATATCTCTGTGAATTTCTGGTAATTGGAGACGGTGATTTCCTTGAGTGCTGTGTCTGGTGGTGATTTGAGTTCCTGGAGTTGCTGCAGGATGCTGAAGGATGGACTGGGATATGAGGCCTGGAGTTCGGTATACGCCTCTGCTAGTCTGTCCCGGCACGATGAACTGAGTTTATTTAACATATACAACTGTTTTGCCATTATTATAACTACATTTTCACCATAATTATTTAAGAGCATTTTAAACATTTTAGCGCAGTAACATCGAGGCAAACGCACGCGACTAGAGATGACTTTCAGGTAGTGCAAGCACACAATGGTGCTTATGGACAAGAGTCTCCCCCTACCACTTCCTCTTACCTACCCGGTCAATATATCCAGAAGCTGAACAGATTTCCTATAGATAATAGCCTCAAATAGAAACACCACGCGCAAGATATAAGTTCCCTACAGACTCTTTTTCTTTTTAGGCATAAAAACACACCAAGCAATAGTTCTAGAAAATAAAATTTGAAATATTTGCATATGGCGCAACTAGCGACCTACTAGAGACTCCTACTTGGTGTAAAATCTTCCTGCCTCCTATGTGAAACAGAACGACGTGCCTCTGCATGCCCCAAGCTCATGGTGCAGTTAATAATTATAATCAACTTTATTTATAGAAAACTACATCCTTTGAGCATTTGGGTTTGCTTTAAATTAGACTTCTTAATCGTTTGATTCCAGTACTTGCTAATGTTTAAAACGATGTAATTTCTCTTTGTGGCTGATACACTTGTCCCCAGTGTTATCTAATTTAATCCTGCTACCCGTTCAACCAACCGAAGGCAAGATCATCACTACGGGAGTAATGTAAGATCACAAAATATGAGCCTTTAGGAAGGGAAGAATGAATTAGGCTTTCGGAGCTATTAACTAATAAAACAGCTAAGAAAAAACAGCAGCTACTGTTTGGGTATGCTTTCATATCGGGGAATTGTCCTAAAGCAGGAGGTCATCCAGTTGCTTTAATATACCCCTATAATCTCAACTAAGCAGTGGTATAATGACCGCCAACATAACAAGGAATATAATGACAATAGCCAGGATTAAATTTAATCATGCTCTTTTGCCCCAACATATGAGAAGATTATATCTAGTGGACTCTGAATTATGTGGGTAATGACCAAACAGGTAAACAGGAAGTGAAGCCACGCTACATTCCCATGGGAAGGAAATTACAGTCATATGCTTCGTTGTTAACGGAAGTTTGGGGATCCGATATTCCGTTTAGAGGTATTTTTAGTCCAAACTGGTTTATTATTATTATTATTATTATTATTATTATTATTATTAGTAGTAGTAGTAGTAGTAGTAGTAGTAGTAGAAGTAGTAGTAGTAGTAGTAGTAGTAGTAGTAGTAGTAGTAGTAGTAGTAGTAGAAGTAGTAGTAGTAGTAATAGTAGTAGTAGCGGTGGTAGTAGTAGTAGTAGTAGTAGCGGCAGTAGTAGTAGTAGTAGCGGCAGTAGTAGTAGTAGTAGTAGTAGTAGTAGTAGTAGTAGTAGTAGCGGCAGTAGTAGTAGTAGTAGTAGTAGTAGTAGCGGCAGTAGTAGTAGCAGTAGTAGTAGTAGTAGTAGCAGTAGTAGTAGTAGTAGTAGTAGTAGTAGTAGTAGTAGTAGTAGTAGTAGTAGTAGTAGTAGTAATGGTAGTGGCAGTGGTAGTGGTGCTGTCGGAAAAGGCTTCACATTGCAGCAATCTTACTCATCCGTTATTTACCAATATTGTTTTAGTATATCTCTCTGTTCCTGATATTGCTTGGAGCTGTTTTTCTGCATATTTTATTTTTAAGAAAATACCTTTCAATCTTTCATTGGGAGAAATGCCGAGGGTGCCGAAAATGTATACACACTTTCAAAGTTGATATCTATTTAATATATTTCAAAGTTGGACCGAAAAACCAATAATGTGTAGTATGATGTTCTGTAAACAGATGTGACTCACATTACGTTACGCGTTTGTTGTCGCTACAACAAAATGGAGCGGAAAGCAATTTTGAAGTATCCAAAGCACTGGATAGGACGAAGAGGTCCAATTAAGTTTCCACTGCGTTCTCCGCATCCAACTACGTTGAACTTCTACCTATGGGGAGTTCTTAAGGGTATTGTATATCGTAGAAAATCAGCTACATTGGTAGCACTTCGGGAAGAAATTGAAACGGCATGTGTTGCAATCGCTGAGAATACTTTCGCAAACGTTGCTCAATCAGTAGTTCAACTTACTCACGCCGATGATGGGCATTTTAAGCAACTGTTGTAACTGTAAAAGTCTAAGATGATTAGTGCTCATCATTTTCTGTTTGTATGAATTCAGTTTTGTTATGTTAACACAGTTTTTTCTTTGCTTGAATTGTGTACACATTTTTGGCACTCTCTGTATATACATAGTTATTTTAAAAAGTTTAGACTTTTATGAAAAGTATATTCTTAACTTTCTGAAACTTTCTGAAATTAATTAATTTACATTTAAAGTTTAAGTGTAGAGTTAAAATGTGACAAAAATAAAATACATTTTCTTGTAGTTGTATGTGTATTATGGAAGAAAAGGAGATGAACCTATTACTGTGGCTGTAATAATAAAGAGCAATATGAAATGCAAAGTGAAAACATGTAAACAGCCAATAATCCTCATTCATCACTCTCGCTGCAACTTAAAGATGTCGATTCACTTGATGTGATCACTAGATAGTGTCTCCAAGGCCATCCATTTCCCAAAATTTATATTCTTTTACTGTCACAACATGCTTAATGAACTTTTATTACGAATGGGAAGCTTTCTGGGCAACCTTGTAAAACGCATTTATAACTTTGTTTTCTTACCAGTATTTAAAACCTTATCTACTTTGTGTTTATTAATTTTTGGAATTGAACTTACATCGTGATGTGACATTTGTTTTATTTATTTTTTTTTTCATTTTTACTTGGCTAATGTTTACGAAAGGATCCCATTATAAGAATGAATGGCTTATAGGTGACATCCTGCTGTATTTCATTATACTGTTACAAATGAAAGGGAGATTATCGATGTCAAATGTAAAATTTGCTACGGATGTTGTTCGAAGCACTTGTATTTTGCAATGTATAGATTCCGGATGATTGTGGAGTAGACCCAAGACTTACAGCTCCGAATGGGGTAATTGTAATATATTACTAGTTTCAAATGGCTAAAGCTATTTGTAAAGCAATTAATACTATGGTATGCAACTGTTTCAATAAAGAAAGTAATTAAGTGATAATATTTTTAATTAGCAGATTTTGAGAAAACAGTTTTCTTTTCGAAATTAATATAATTTTATGATAGCAATTAATCACTGTATTTGATGTAATAAAGAGAAACAGTAAATGTTATGTAAAAAGCATAACATTGTTCAAAGAAAAGAGCTGTTTCACATCAGAAGAAACTAGTAGCGAAGCTTTAAAAAGCACACTATAAAATTATTTGGCTATGACATAGTGATTTGTACTGTTATTCATTTTACTATTATAGAAAAATACTTTAAGCCTGAGAATGACGTCATTAAGAAGCCTAAAATTTTGCAATTCATAGCTTCAGTTCTGTAAGAGACAGCGGCATCTACATAGAGGCTCTGCATCTCATTCCCCTGTTCTTCGTTAAGAGTGCTTTATACAGTTTCATCCAAAACGATGGCCCAAGATGGTGAAAGGCTAAGTATGCCTGTGCAACAACCCTAGGGGGCTATAGATGAAGGAAAGGAAATGGCTGTTTAATAAACATTCTATCGTTCTTCATGAACCATGAATATCCATATCTTCCTACTGTGCTCGGGATAAAGGTCATTCTGCAGAGAACTGCTAGTAGGGAGGTTATATGATGGGCAAAGGAGTCGGATGGCCACCATAAAACGTCTGAGAAAGCATGGAAACTCCATTACCAAAACTCTTCCATACTCGTAAATCTAGTGGCGTACACTGGAGGGGACCACTGCATCGGTTCATGTGGCAGCTCTTCTTTTCAAACCCCCATCCCCAAGAGGGCTACTATTAAGGGACTGTCGTTATTATTATATGCTCCCTTCCCATTCTGTCCAACAACATGCCCGTTTCTGGTACAAATGAAAAGAAGAGCGCCCACAAATTTCGCACACAGACCATTTCACTTTCCATTTCCTAACTAGTATTTCTTTATGAAATACTCACTGCTTTTTAGATGTATAGTGACCGCCTTTGAGGGAGTTTCCGGCGAAAGAAAGGCAAAGCTTTGAAATAATATTTTCCTTATAGGAAAGGCATTTTTGTTGCCTTAGCTCTGGTTCTAATGTTTGCTATTGTCTTGGATGTTATACAGATGTTAATATTCCCGGTCAGTGCACTGGTAAAAAGTGCTGCATTTTAAGAACATAAAAGCTTTGTCTGTTACTTACGCACTGCATTTTTAAAATGCCCACAATGTTAAGAGACACTCTGACTGAGTTTTGGGCAAAATTAACAGAAATATACATTTTTGCTTATAAACATATATTACTGTGAATCATTTTGGCCTAAAATTGTTCCTATTTCACGATTTGTAAAGATAGTGCAACAATTAGCCGTGCGCAACTTTTTTGTCATGCTCTTCTGGTGTTTTCCTTAATGATACCAAATATCGCGCTGATTGCAAAATTATCTGAATTAGTTGTGGAAAATATAATGACAGTCTATCAATAGCTATAGTAGGCGAGGAATTGCTTTATGATTGACAATTGGGACGTGTTTTTGCCGGCAACTCAGCTAGCGAGAGGCTCGTCTTTTCGCTGCACAGTCAGATAACAAAAATGCATTATCGTTGCAACAGATAACAGTTAACAGAAATTATGCAGTAGCAACACGTGTTCTAGAAAATGCATGGAAAGAGGAAGGAATTCTAGAAAATGTAGTGGAATGTGTAATAGTAAATTTGAGTGGATCCAGTGATTGCATTGACAGTGATAGTGAACATAATGAAATGGAAATGGAAATTGACAACGAAGAGGAAGAAGAAAGTGGTGGTGGTGATGATGATGGTGATGATGATGATGATGATGATGATGATGATGACGATAATGGTGATCTTGGAGTGCAGCCGTTGGAGACGGACAGTGAGTAACAGAATGTGGTAACAGCGTGCTGGCGCGGTCACGTGCCAGTAGAAACGCCAATCACAACGTAATTTCTAGCCAATTATAGTGGTGAGCTATTATCTCGATGCACCTACGAGGTGTTGCGTAATCCCAGAATGCATCCCTGCAAGTATTAACATGGAAATGTGACCAAAATAAATATTTCTTCCAAAAAGAGAATCACAATAACTGTGTCAGAATATAATATAGGTTACTCAGCTGTACAAGAATTGAAGTATATAAGAATTCTTTTATACTCAGCATATCTAATTAGTTTCATTATGAACAGTCGTGGTGGAAGAAGAAAATAAGGGTGTGCTTGATCATAAAATGAGAATAGGAAAACAGTTCATTGGAATAATAGATTAAAAGGGGAAGAAATATAGGTAATATTTAATAAATAATGTCGTTTTTTAAGCAAAAGTTTATTTGAAATGTGTTTTGATAAGAAATCAAACAAATTATCAAAGTGAAGGTCATTACATTCTACACGCAAATAATTAGTTGATACTTCCACGGTTTCAGTGTTTTAGAAATTTCTTCCACGCAGAAAATGGGCCAGCATCGAAACAGATGGTGATCTGAAGGTGCAAGAACAGGGCTGTATGCTGGGTGTGGCAGATGTTCACTCAATTACAATTCCTGGAGTTATTTCCATAGTTGTTCGAGCAGCATGCGATCCAGCATTGTCCTCCTGCAAGAGAAATTTATTTCTATTAACTGATGCTGAGCAAATCTGCATGAACTTGTTCCAGTTGTTGAGAATAAAGATTCGCAGCCATTTCACGCCCATTTGAAACAAACTCAAGTGGTCTCACTTTCAAAATTCCACATAAAATTAGATTGTATAGCGATGGCTTTGGCAGGCTGACGGAGATCAAGCCACGGTTTCCGGTAACATATCCGCTTTTCATTACACGTGACAATCCAGATAAATCAATCAATCATATAAGGAATTTGCGATTAGCTCAGGACAGATATCCACTCCGCATTGGGTCTGTTCAAGTGTCAATTCATGAGGCACTAATCTACAGCTTCTGTATGATGTTTAGGTGTCTTAATAAGGTGATATATGGTAGCTATTGATGCAACAAGGTTTCCTGACAGTCTACGATTACATTTGTGCGGATTTTTCTCTAAGACTCTGCATGTATTCTTAATATTCCATATCTTAGGTGTTCCAGGAAGTGGTAAATCTTAAGTGTTTTCTTCCCCATTATTGAAAAGATTAAGCCATTTGTGCTACACGCTCTGTAACGACACCTTCTCCCTTCAATTCACATGTTCTTCTAGCCGTGGCTGCAGCTTTATAATCTTGTTCTCATAGTGCTTTAGAAGGAACCTAATCTCAAAATTTGATACTTCTAATTTATGATTGTGTTTTAACAACTAACGACTCATACATAATAACTATGGCATCCAGTAAACAACACAACCAAACAAAAATATACTTTTAAAACATTATAAAACACAAAACTTAATTTCTTATAAGACAACGCTTTTAAAAACTATCACCGAAATAATGATTCTGTATGCTTCGTCAAGCCCTTCAGTTACTGCAGCATTATAAGGGGTGAACAGTTCTTCACGCAATCGGTTTTGCGGTATGCGGCCGACTGACGAGGCTGGCTGCTGTATCGGCGTTGCGGGTGACAGGAAGTCCACAGTAAATATAGTACGGTTTGTCGCCTAAGTTATTTCTAACATACAGAACATAAACACTTAAAAAGAAAGGTAAATTACTCATGTATATTAAGCAAGGAGATGCCGCAACTGCCTCCCTTCGTTGTTCAAGCATTTCTGAAACCTGCTCAGAAAATTGCTCATTACACTCTGCAGTCCTCTCTGAGAAATAGCAGCAATTTTTTGACGAATGTAGTTTTAAGTTCATCTAAGGATTGGTTTTGTACACTTTAATGCTCCCCAGAGGTAAAAATCGCAGGGAATCGGAAAATTCCTCTTGGAATAATTTTCTTACGGCACGCGCTGATTTTGTACGCACTTATGAACCATATAGAAATACTCGTTGGGGAATAGAATACTTGTATTGCTTCATTTCACTTAATACACTTTCACTCATTACACTGTATTGCGTCGCCTAATAAACAGGTGCAAGATTTCAACTCACACTGAAGCGGAAATATACTTCCCGTCTCCGCTGACAGAGCGCTACCGACTGGTCCCGCGGTTGCGTCAAGTATTGCTCACCTAGTATAAGCTTAAGAGGTATGCTCTCGGTATAAGAGTAATATAAATAACTGTATAATCGAACACTGTAGATTATAAGACGTTTCTTGAAAAGAGTGCAGTCTATTTTGTGCTTATAGAAGACAAATTTTCAACGCTGTTGGGAGATGTTCGAATTTTTTTATACAAAGAAAATTTTAATATTTACTTTTGAAAAATGATATAATAAATATAATAAAATAGTTTTACCATGCTTTTCAACATCACTTACTCTAAGCAGGTGTGAAAAATGGAACGTACTTCAGTGACTTCTGGGAGAGAAAAGCCTATAATTATAATGATTTCTACTCAGAGTTATTAATTTAATGAATACCATAATTTATATGTCAATTTTATTTCTTGAGTGCTTATATGTTTTCTTTTTAGCTGTGGTTGTTGCAAATTTACTAGCATCTATTTGAAAAATAAAGACAACTATTGATATTTTAGCTATAACTTAAATATAGGAAAATTCATTTTTAAAACATCAATGTCTAATTAAGATCAAGAAGGTACAGCTTATCAACGGTTCATGTTTAAATGTATCTACTTTAATGTTGGACAAATACATTAATCCTTTTAAAAGTGTTAAAGTTGCTTTTGCGTGAATGAATCTAAATTATAATTTCTAATTGTTTCAATCTTTTATTCTGTGTAAACTAATAATATTCTTTAATATGTCAAGCAATATTTGGGAACATAACGAATTGATGTTAATTAATTAGGAATGCAAAATATTTTAATGAAATTAGACAAAGAATGGATTTTACGAAATTAAATGTCATTTAATGAAACCTAACAATGTACATCTCATTTATTTACTTAATATCGGTCCTGGTGGTTTAGTGGTAACCATACTTGCCTCGTAGATTCGAACCCAGCCAGAATTGGTGGACCTTTTAGGGCGTAAAAATCCTAAGTGTGGTTTTCTTCGGAAGAAAAGTAAAGCCGTGGGTCCCGTGTCGTAGATTTACGGCACATAAAAGAACCTCAAACCTGAAAGTAAAAGCCTCTGAGCAAAACTTGTTAGCTGTTTCATGCTCTGAATTTAATGAGAGGCTAATGACCAAATATGTTAAAGCGCGTTTTTAAAAATTAACCTATATACTATGCTGATAGAAAAAAATAAGGCTAATGCGATTTATTTTATTTAATACAGTATAAACAAACACTGCGAAGAAAGCATATGAAGTAGGGATGAAATGAATGGATAATACACAAAATTTATGATCAATATTCAGAGAACATTACAGAGGATTGAATAAGATATGAAATTCTAACACCATCTCTGAGAAGGAGAAGATTTCAATATTAAAGCACTTGTTCCTTTTATTATACAATAAAATAGACAATACCTACGCCAGCCGACAGAATCAATAAAGGAATTGCATAATGAAAATATGTTTTTAGAGATATTTCTTGTTGTACAAAATTCTAAGAAAATCTCAATGATCTCAAATGATAATGATAATAATAATCATAATCATAATAATAGTAATATTCGAAGGCAGGGATAAGAATTTATTTAATAAAATCCTGTTTAAAACATCAACAAATACGGCAAAGCAAAAGCGTAAAGAATGACTGTTAACAAAATTAATAAGATATAAATCCAACCAACGCATTTTCGACTAAATGAGTTCAGAGAATGAAAAAATTGAGAGGAATCATAATGTAAAATTCAAAATAATATTCTCTTCACTCACATTTTATTAAAAAAATAGAAAGAAGAATCTTGAAAAACCGGGGAAGATGCGAATAGGCATCCCAAATAATTACAAAGATGCCTACTCGTAGAGAGGACTATACCAGTTTAAAAATAAGATGACAATACCTATTCAATTACGCAATAACTAAGATGATATATGAAAAATGGATAAAAAGAATTGAAAAATTGAGAACGTATTTAATGTTGGTGATATATTATTGCATGCTGATACACAGCTATACAGTGTTAAAATTATGCTTTGAAAATATTGTGTGAAATATATTAAGCGAAATATGTATATCAATATAAAAACTTGAGTCTTTCAGATTTTAAATGTAGGTATTACAAGCTAAAATAATTGTAAGTGGCAAAGTATATGCAGTTTTCGTAATTGGTGTAGATGAAACTTGAAGGACTTTGTATAAAGAGATAAGAAGTTGCTTGAAGTATTACACTTCTGAGTAGTTCTTAGATCGGATGCTTGGGTGGGGAATTTTCTCATAGCCTCGGGAATTTAGATCATAATTCAATATGTCCTGCACAACTTCAGAATTATAATTACATGATAACCGGTATTTAGACCTACTGTTAACAAGAACATTTCTTTTAAATTTTAACACCATGATTTTCAGAGCGCATCATAGAAATCTTTTATATTAAAGCAAATATTATTCTTTATAACTCTAATCAGCTATCCGTTGTCTGTAGTTTAAGCACCTCATTAAGAACTAAGTCAACGTAGTCATTTATCTTTCACGATATTTGTCATTTTCAAAAATATTAAGTCAAATTCCCACATACCATAAGATTTCTTTAAATACCATGGGTTAGATTAATTAAGTTCTAATATTTACAAATGCCCTATTTATGCTGGTAATAAAAGTGATGAAAAATACTGAAATGAAGAGGTCACATTGTGCCATAAGATATCCTAAATGCATCAACACAGTATTTTGTGTTTGTCAACATATATCACCATAGAAATCTGCATATTATAGATGTTTTATATAGTACAGGGAGTCCTGCTATTAATGACTGTATATATTTTCATTCGTAATCAGCTTTGTTTTCCATAAAATTTATAGAGACACTCCTATTAAGCTGTAACCTTCAAACAACCAAAAGTAGTGTTAAGTATAGAACTGCATTTCTTTTTTTCTTTAAAAAATATTGAAAGTTTGAAGATGTGCTGCCTAACGAGGAACCTGTTCTTGGGTTTAGAGTCTTATGATGAAAATATCAATACTTTTGACAAATTGACTGTTTATGATGTGGTTGCAGGTGATGATTTGACTTCTTATTTTAAAATTTGCTTTTAAATACAGTGCAAATTGAAATAGGATTGGGTTTTAAGACTACTAGTCGTATGATAGGAAGAAGATCGTAAAACTTTTTATTTTGACAAATTACTCGATTAATAGGTATAGTCATACTACATGCATTTTTGCAAAGCCAATAAACTACTAGGTAACAACATTTATCATAATGTTTAATGGTGTATGTACAATGTATTCCTTTACACAGCATTTTTGCGACTGGGGTATCTCTTTCTTCAAATGCTTCAGTGTAAGATAAAAAATAACAATTGAAGTTTAAAATAAACTTAAGCGTTTTTTTCGAGGGAAGTTGATTTTGACTCCACGTTGGTGGTTTGGTGGTTTGGTATGGGAGCCACGTTGGGCGCCAAATTTTGAAATGCTTTGGTAAGGCTGCAGCTATGTGCTCCAGATTGGGCACCAATCTTGAAGCGATCTGTCGTTGACGTTAAGTGGCCTCGCGTCGTGTTGCCAACTTTGTAATGGTTTCGTAGATTGAATGTTGATAGCTTCGGTGTTGTTGCGGACGCTTCAACGGCAACAATATCTCAGGCTGATTCCTCCCTTTAGTTGGTTGGGACTCAACAGGACCGGGAGAGGAATTCAATGCTGTAAATGAGCACTCGATGCGACATAATATATAATTGCGTATTTTATTATGTACAAATTCTATTGCGTCCTTTGGTGTTTTGCGTATGATAGACTTGGCTACTTTGATTCTAAATTTAGTTGCCCCGTGTGAAACTGCAACCTGCCTAACCGAGTCGAACTGAAATGAGTAAGTAATTGAATGCATCTCGCGGCGTGGAGGACTTCAAAACGGCTTGTGTTTCGCCGCTAATAAAACTTATTACTGCCTGCTGAAAACAGCGTGCCAATTTGACTAGATGAGTGAATTGGTTGAATGCCCCAGTGGGGCAACCACCTCCTTTATATATTAAATTCAAATTCAAAAACCGTTCACTGGGAGACGCAGGTACGCGCAAGCCTTGCGATTTTCATTACAACTTTAAACATACGTTTTCCATTGGCTAGTTCATTTTCACCATTCGCTATATTTTGAAAGTCTTAAGACATACCTCAGAATTGGATGGATTTTAAAGGCTAGCGGTATCACAGCCGGTAGGGGTCAAAAATCCCAGTCGGTTTAAAAGTCTTCCTTCTTATTTACCCTGCGAAGTTAGTCCTTTAAAAAGAAAAACGGGACTCAGCACGCGATCCTCTGTTTCCTTCTTTTCAATAGATTTTATGGTTTTATTACCCTGTTGACTCTTCCAGCTACTGCAACGGAAACAACAAAGGACTTCTTTATTTACATTTCTTAAAGTTGGAACATAATATGTATATTACTAATTACAATGCCAAAGTATGAAGGTTGTAGTTGCATAAATATACATTATAATTATGTTTTAGTAGGGCTGGGTCGGAGGAACCGTTTCAATACCAATGATGTAATACTGCTGTAATTAAAAGTATTATATTAGTGTATATATCCATATAGAAAATGTATAACTCCTAATGCAATATTTACAGTATTATATGCTTGCAGTATTATATTATTCGTTTGGTGAGAGTACTGCAAACTATTTACATTTGCTATTGGTACCTTCCTCATCACCCTGAATCGTAGAGAACAGAACGTAAGCAGATGGCACAAACATAGAGCATTTGACAGGCTATATTGTTAATGGGCATAAACGAAATAAAGCTATCACCAGTTACACTTTGCTTAATAGAGCTCTACCTTTTTCTTCACATATTGCTAGCTTGACGTCAATCCACCTCTGTATCTTTCATGTGTGTTGTCAGCAGCATTCGGTTCTAAACCGATAATTCCTTCCTCGGCCGTCAGCAAACGTAAAATAAACGGGCAATAGATATATAGCATATCCATTTTTAAGGTCTATTTTGTAGCAACGACAAAGCCTGCACAGAAGGAAAGTTTGACAAAATGAAGTGACTACAGGTAGAGAAAAGTTAGTGTAGGATAATTATTTCTCTTGTTATACTTCCTCGCGTCTGGGAGGCATTTGCTGAGCACGTGATATTTCGACAATTGTGAAATGGTTCCCGCCATATGTTATCTAATCCAGTGCATCAGCAAAATCGTACACTATAGTAAATGCTTCCAGCATGCCAACCCAAAAGTATTTCCATTGATGAAAATAAATAACAGTTGTATGCTGTGAAACCTGCATTATCTGGAATAATTCGCCGTCCGTCCCATCGCTGATAGTTTATCACGCAGCAGTTCCTCTGAAGTGATAACTGCTTCTAGATTTGCTATCCATAATGACAGCATCAAATTACTTCTTAATTAGTGAATAACATAGTATATAATTCTAGGTGGTGATAAACGCACTTAGAAAGAACAATATAAGCAAGTTAGGTATTGCGTATACTAATGTGCTATTCTCAGATAAATAAAGTTAGCTTCTATCATAAATGTGTATTCTAAGAACAACTATAAATTATTGGATCAGATCATTTAAAGCTCATTAGTGACAATATTTATAATACTTCCGCAAATGATATTACTTGGTATCAGAAAATAACAAAAATAGAACCAAGGAGAATTATTAAAATTCTATTGTACTGTAAACAATTACACGGATATAATTATTAAAAGTACGAACTGCGATAACATATTAGAGTAATTAAGAAATTATAATAAATCCAGAAACTCTTGCGGGAAAAAATAGAAATAATAATATAATTGGAAAATATGGATGTGCATACAAATGTTATTGTGACCTTGTAACAAATAATAAACTATATGGGAGGTAGCAGCAATGACGTCACCAGCAGTTATCTCTGATACTGCATATGTGTGAATCACCACAGACCGACATTTTTTTCAGTAAAGAAAATAAAAGAGAAAAAAACCTGGTCACCTGTCTGGTTGCCTTGCTCGCTATTCTTGCTGTCGAGAGAGTGACGTCCAATTCCTCCCTCTTCTATCCCAGTCACAAGACAGTCGACTCGGCATGCAACAGGTGTGCTTGCTAGCTCCGACTTGTCGCACTAACCTACTGGTTCGATAATTCCCATCGGAGTCGGACGAGCGGATGTGGCGTACGGCCATTATACGAATGAATGACGGTCAATAGCTGTTGCTACGCGATCTCTTTATGGATCTAAGACGTGGACCTTATACGGAGAGATAAAACGAAAATACAAGATGATGCAGACATTGGCTAGCTAAAGCTCACTAGGCAACATTTACAAATATGAATCGCTTTGCAATACTTGAATATAAATTTGTTCTTTATATACAACCTACAATAATTAATTGTTTACTAGTCACAATATTATTACCTTAAGTCAGAATTTAAATTCTATAAGGAAGTAGAATAATTTAGGTAGAATGTGAGCTTTAAGATTATACATTTACCTTTTAGAGAGTTAGTTTCCATAATGGCGCAATTAAGTTTTATAATAAAATGTATAATATATTATTTTAATGACCCAAATTATAGATTCTTTTATGTAACTGTTGTAAAATAAGCTTGTTAAATAAAGTGCATTAAAGGGTTTTAAAACACACATTAGAATAGGTGCGTTGATTTTATATCATAGACAGGCAGTACTCAAAAACTGTGTTTAATAGTATTTTCATAATCATCTTTCATCTTTCACGACCTGAATTGAATTGGACGCTGATGACCTGAAATGTTAAAGACCGTCAGTAAACAAAAATATATCCATAGCGCAGCTGTTCCCGGGTGTGTGTTGTGCTGTTCATTTCTTAGTTCGCAGTATACATAAAGTGTACTATGTCTCATGTATTTACAACGGCACAGCGTGTCTTTGTGTACGATTCATATGCATTAACTTAGTAGTGAAAGAATCATAGGACCAATTTTTTTGAACATGCAGTTGATTCTGTTACTTGTGTGAATAGCATACTAACCACTTTTTCAGAAAAGTAACCGACAGGGATCCTAATCATGCATTTTTTTCAACGCGACTGTGCCACTGCTCACATTGTGAATAATTCTACGAGAACATTTGCAATGTGTTTTCACAAGACAGATTTATTAGGAATTTGTGGCCCGTTCGGTCCTCCGATTTAACAGCCTGCAATTATTAACTCTTGGTTAAATTTAAAAATACCGTGTATAAGACGAAACCGCACACCATACAAGAACTCAAAGATAATATTCATCAGGAAATTGTTATCAAAAAGAACACAGCAAGACGAACCCGCACACCTACAAAAACTCAAAGATAATATTCATCAGGAAATTGTTCTCAAAAAGAACACAGCTAGTGATGAATTATTTCTTAAAGATATGCCAAAAAAAGTGTGGAAAATGAAGGAGGGTAGATTCAACACCTCATTTGATAGTTTGGTAAGTAATGAGTCTCTTAAATTGATTTGTGTATTGTTGTATGGTTTGTTTTATTGTTTTACCTTTCCACTAGTAACCGAGACCCGGCTAACTGCACTTGTGTTGTGCTGCAATTTAACTTGACCTTGAACACACCTCACGCACACTGTGCAACAGTCTCTTTCGTCGCGGTCACAAGCGATCAAACGTTGCAAATGACGATGACCTATGAGAGACCTGATTTTGCTGTTTCGCGCTCACGAAGTCACGTGATTAGGGAGAAGAACAGGTGTCGTTAAAAGAACAACTCTTTGCTCCACTCACTGATTATTTTTACCACGGTTATCTGGATGCCTCTTGGTGCCCTGCTCTGGCCGCCGACGTTAAATGATTATGCGAAGCATGCGGCAATTCACATGAGATTCTTAAATTCAAGAATGTGCGGATATTACGTTGATGTGCACCTGATTTTGTGAATAAATCACTATCAGGAAGACTCTCAATGTATAATTTACTGCCTGCTTACAAAGGCTGCATGAACTGCATGCCATACTGTGTCTGCGTGAACTACGAGACTGCCTGAACTGTAAATTGAAATCTGAAACTGCTTGCTTTGCCCGAAATGAATCTTGAAAATGCCTTGCGATCTAGCACTGAGCTCGTCTGTCTCACTTGAATTCTGTAATAGCGTGTCTCTCGTCTTGCACTCCACTCGCCTACACGGGCACGCCTGCACCGCTGACTTGCAATCTATCAAAAGTGTATCTTAGCAAAGAAGCTTCCCCTTTGATACTGTTCATAGTTCATAGCGGGATTACCAAACCCTAGGTCCAGGGGTGCAAACACAGAGGTCTGTGCCACCCGTGGTATTTTGCATTAGGACGGCACCTTGTAACTCTAAACCGACCCGCCATTCCGCTGCAGACGATTTCGTCGCCCAGGCGCGCTAAGTGCTACCAGATTTTCACTGGTGGATAGATCATACCTTAGACCTCCTCGTATTTAAGAGGTGAGTCACCCCAGCATTAAGGTAGCCACCACCCTCCCTACAAACAACGGCGATTCCGACGCACCAGCCCCCAGGGTACACGCCTGCGGCACTCCCCTGGGACACGGCGCCATCGTAGGTCCTCAATTCCCCGTGAGTGACGGGTCCACTGCCAAGCCGAGTCCAACCCAATCCGGACAACTCCCTGGAGGGGCTCGAATCAAGTCCGGCCCGGCTCCCTCTAGTACGTCAGAGGTACCACGGGCACTCGGGGTCCGCAGAGCCCGCATCTGGAGCATCTGTAGGGCAACGGTCAGACCGCGCCCCCCCTTACGGGATCCCCTTTGATACTATTTCATGTGTCATCAGGTATTTTATAAGTGTCATCAGGTAATCGACGGGGTTGCATGACAGAGTTCACGGACTACCATCATTTAAATCTAAGTATCTGATTGGCGAGTTAAGGCTCATACTAAGACGCTCAAACTCACTACTTTAAAAACCTGGTTTTTCATATACGAGCGTACAAAAAATCATCTTGCTATGCTAAGTATTTCCACTTCCTTAGGCATGTTCAATCGACACTAAGAGATTAGTAGTTTCTCTAAAACACAAAAGCCTATTGTTATAACTCGTTCTGTCGTTCCTGGCGGTGTAAATCCTAAGTATGACTTCCTCCGGAAGGGAAGTTAAGCCGTGGGTCCCGTGTCGTACATTTACGGCACGATAAGGAACCTCCAGCCTGAAAGAAAGGCCTCTGAGTAAAATTTGTCGGCCGTTTCACGCCCTGAATAGAATGGGACACTGATGACCTGAAGCGGTAAAGAGCGTCCAAAAATAAACAAAAACGGAAAAAAAACAAAACAAAACAAAAAACAACAAAACAAAATGCTCGTTCTAGCCAGTACACCTTTCCATTGTGTTATCTCGTGTCTGTCCCCGGAGACACAAAAAGCAACCGCACCAAGTTACATAATATTTTGCAAACACTTGCATTTTACAAAACTTTTTCTTACATAATCAATATTAACTTACAGAAAATAATACAGTTGATATCAACCTTCCACTCCGTTACTTTTCCTTCCGGAATTATATATAATGCCTGCTAAATATTAATACTATAGTATGCATCATGCTATTTACAATATCAATATACTAGACATTAAGCAATCCTAATTAACTGTACTTTATGCGATACGTAAATTTGTTTCCTTGTGGAATAGGGGGTGGAGGATCTGTCGCAACTGTATGCAATCTCTTTTTCTGTTGTGCGGTATGACAAATTAAACATTCCTAATTTCCTTGGCAGAATTTTCACATCACACACACGACTGTGAAATGTTCTTGAGAGTCAAGGTTGTCATCATCACTATTTTCATGATCGAAAACATTAGCATTAATGTTGATGTTGACGAAATTGACTAACAGACGCCTCTTTTTTAGTTTCTGTGAATCAGTGGGCTTGCTGGGCATGACTCCTTCACTATCTTCTGAACTGAAATTATCACTCTCACTATCGGATGTCAAATCATCGCATTCTTCAAAATACGCATTATCTTATCATCTACATCTGCCTTAAAATATCACGGGTACAAGATCTTGTATTTCCTCACCATAGGCTCTCGTAGCAAGTCTAAAGCAGGCCACGCCAACTGATCTAAGTAGAGACTAGAAATTCTTTCCGACTTGTTCAAAAGGGAGTTCCACTTTTTCCCAGAAGTTTTCTCTCAGGCTGAAGCGGTTAGATTTAATAGAGGAGGATATATGATCCTTTATATGCCACAGAGGCAAAGGTGGATGTCATTTCGGATCCCCTTTCCGCCAACTCATCTGCCCGCTCGTTTCCACAAATCCCGTAGTGGCTAGGAATTCACTATAGTGATGCGTTCTTGACATTCAGCGGCTTATTAATTTTTTCCAGCAGTTCTTCGATATAACACACTCATTGTGATTATAAGTTGTTAAGGTCATAATTTTCGCCCCGAAATCAACAAAAAGGACACTATTTTTCTTATCACACAATTCTATTTTGTCTAAGGCTAAAGAAATAGCGGCTAATTCGCCATCAAAGTTTACAAAGCATTTTCCAACAGCATATGAAATTGTAAAGTCCATAGAGTAAGCTCCAGCCTCAGTGTTTTTAATGGCTCGTTCAGCCTAACCATCAATATAGAATGCAGCCAAGAATCAACCAGGAAACTTTCACGAATATGAGGCAAGGCCGTACATTTCAATTCATAGTCAAGAGAAAATTTCTTGCTAACGTCAGAGACCAGCTCTAAATAACTTTCGGCAAGTTTAAAATTTTCATGGACAGGGATCTGGAAAGGTAAAACGAATTGAAGAAGGAAAATAAAGAGTATTATGTAGTTCTTTTATACAAGAAAGGTAGGTTCTTTGCATTTTCAACCTCCTCTCAGTCGGCCAGTAGTGAGTCAGAAAATTATCTGCTCTTCTCAAGATTGTTTCAGCAACTTTCAAAGCTATTTCCGTCTACGGTCACACAAGGACTCCAACAGATTGGTCCTTCATAGCGGCTATTGGCATAGATCTTGTACAACCAGTAATAAATTTCAGGATACGACTTTTGGAAGACATCCAGTCTTTCGAAAATGGTAAAGCGGGAAATGTTGTTTCATATTTTCTATTTAATTATAATTGCTTCCGATGACTATTAAAATAATAATTGTATCTCGTTTCCGGTAATCAAGGGTATTAATATTGCAATTAAAAGGACGACCCCAATATTATATGTATTAGTGTGTGTATGCAGACATGTCTTTTTACTAGCAAGTAATATTCAAGCTATATTTCTGTAATACCGTCTTTGTTAAGATTTGTAAAAGTAATGGAAATGCTGTCTTTGTCGGAGAACATTAGCTTTATCTGAGAAAATTGTCTTTTGTTACGCATTACTCTTTTAAACCCTCGGACACTCGCCGGTCCCAAGGCGCCATGGGTAGTCTAAACGGCTAGGAATATGCATTCAATTGAAAACGACACTTGCCGTCACAAGGAAATATCGCATACAGAAACATGCGTTTTATTTTAGAAACGTCTCTATCGCAAGAATCTAGTGAAGGGTAGATGTCCTTTTTCCTTAGCGTGGGAATAAGAAATGTTTCCTGTTAAAACCCAGAATATTCAGCCAATCAACACGTTTAAAACCCCGACGAATAAAGGCAAACTTGTAATAAACCATGCACTTGTATGATCCAATAATATTATAGAAGGAACAAAATTCAATTGATTTAAAGGAATTATATTTTCGCGAGGAAGGAGCGAGTTCGCATAAGAAATTTAATATTAACTATGAGAAGTTAAGTTTTTAAGCATTCGCGAGAGGAAGCAGTCATAATAGTAACAGTAAGAGTCGCGACAGAGTAATAGAAGTAAAAGCATTAACGGTAGTAGCAAGAGTGACAATTAGTCAGTACCTGCATCAGTCATCAGTCATTCAATGTCACAGTGGAATAGTTAAACCGTCGCGAAGAGTCAAAGTAAATCGTTCGGACAGTGTGAGTCATTCAGGGAGTGTAACGTAATAGTGAGAATAGTCACAATTGTGTTAAAGTGAATAAATGCACGAGTGAATACAATGAACTACAATCCGACGAAACACAGCACCTTTCAGAACCTTCCAAATTAACAAATAAATTAAATGTCCAACCAGTGCCGAACCTCATTATTACCGTGAACAATCCCGTTTTCCCCTAATTACTTTCAGTAATTAAAAACAGTCCGAAATTCCCCTGAGATTCCTATCCCTGCATTGGAACCAGAGAGTTAGGAAGCATGGAACTCATGACTTAGAGAGCCGAGGCAAGACAAGAAGAGCCTCTAATTGTTCAATTAAATGATAAATAATAAATTTACCATCCATATATAAAAATGACCCATACAATAATTCCTGTTCCAATGTCTCAAAAAATGTTATGAGTGTCTCACAACCATACTCTATCGCTGGTCTTACATAGGTCTTATAGACATCCTGTGTAGAACCCCAGATTGTACCCACCAATCGTTTAAGAAGTTTATTCCCTTTTTCTCCACCGTCAATAGCCCTTTTAATTTGACCAGTCCAGTTTAGTTTTGAGTCCAAGTCCAAACGCAAGACCAAATAGGTGGTGCTTTCAATTCTTTTTCATAATTGCTCCTGGAATCTAAAGTTTGTGTCATGGTGTTTAGTGCTAAGCGAAAAAAGCTGAAAGGTGAACTTCTCTGTGTTAACTGTCATATCATTATCAACTGACACATTTGCAAAAACAGTAATGCTGATTGAAACGTCTTTTGCATGCATTAAAAATATCTGCCGGTGGTCTAAATTATCAGATCATAAGCAAATTCTGAACTCCAGGCTCATAGCTGTAAAGATCATTTACAAAATCGTTAATCATGAGGTTATAAAGCAATGAACTCAAGACCGAAATCTGAGGCAGGCCTTGCCTTATTTGTCTATAACCAAAAATCTCATTATCATATTTAATACGCATATAGCGTTGATCCAGGGATTATTTAATCCATCTATAGATATTACCATTTCAAAATTGGGATCACCTCTGCCTTCAACCAGTTGCTTGGTATACCCCTCTTCCAGGTAAAGTTTATAAGTTTCAGTAAAATATTTTTTGCCAATGGGCCAAGGTGTATAAGAAACTCATGTAGCATGCCGTGAGGTCCCCGACACTTTCCTTTGACAAGGCCATCCAAACCAACGGCTATTTATCTTTCAGTGAAGTCATCATTAAAGAGAGAGTCTCAGAGAGCGCCAAAGGAATGAGTTCACTGTTTTTAACTTTATGACGAGGGCGAAAATTTGAAAATTTTGCATAACTTTTGCAAAAGGCTCAAACTTCCTCCTTGTTAATGACAAAAGATTTCAGTTCAACCCTGATGGTTTCATTGCTTTTTTTTTTTTTTGTTTGTTTTTTGTTTAAACGAAACAAGAGCAATGTACTCTAGTACCATCTCTCCTAAAATTCAAATTTTCAAGAAAAGAAGTGTAAGTGGATCGCTTGGACTCAATTATGGCTTTTTTCAAGACAGCCTGATATTTTCTGAGAACTACACAGTGCTCGATATGGGTAGTTCTCCCCACATTTCTTCTGAGTCATCTCTTTTCACCTTCAATTCCTGGAGGTTAGAATTCCAAAAGGAAGAGTAAAACTTTACCCATCCTCTTGGAATGCAGATGGAAGCGCATCTAAGTAGTATTCTAGAGAAATCATCTATAGAACTATCGATGTTTAAATCAAAAGAAGGGTCTTTAACATGTAAGTCAGTCAATTTTGCAAAAGTAGTCCAGTTTGCCTTTTTTAGATTCCATCGATTACGATAAGGCGCAGGATATATTGAATGAGTTCTACTGATGGTTGTGAACAGAAGTTGATGGTACGATCCTCGACGGCATTCTTTAATTCATGATTGATGTCCTTTTCTAAAGTGGGGTTGGGAGAGCAGCAAATCTGGATGAGATGTTTTTCCTCCGTACGACAAAAACGTGAGCCATTTTTCGTGTTATCAATAAATTCAAATGGATTAGAGTCCATGAAGTCCTCGATGATGTCTCCCACAGTATTATTATTTGTATAACCCTTTCTACAGGAATGGGCATTAAAATAGCCCAATATGATGTAATTCCTTTTCCAATCGTATAAAGGTTCATCAAGATTCGGTTTATTTAAAGAGGGGTTATATAAGAAGGTTACATGGTAATTAAAGCGTCATAGCAAACCTGGATCTTGAAGGCTTTTAATTTATCATTTGGAGTCATTAATCTGCGTGACAATACATTTGCAACAAGAGAAGTTTTAACATATGAGAGTAGGTCCATAATTTTAGGCCTCGCCGATAAGAATTATTGACTTCACAAAACCCTAATCGGTGTCATAACTTTATCTATTAATTAAATAATTGGACTGTAACTGCTACTCCACTGTGTTCATTTTTTTCAAACATAGGTAGTTGCATAAAAAGGCTATGTGTAGAAGAACGACTTACTCCAAATGAAATTAAACAGAGATTGGACGGTGTATTTGGGGAAGCATTCCCCTCATATTCTACCGTAAAATAAATGGCCAAACTTTTTCGAATAGGTGCAGAAAACATTGAAGAGGAAGAGAGTGCAGTCCGGCCCTTGGAGGTGCAACTCCTGATAATATCGATCGCT
The DNA here is from genome assembly GCA_030762175.1 of Metallyticus violacea. Classification (NCBI taxonomy): domain Eukaryota; kingdom Metazoa; phylum Arthropoda; class Insecta; order Mantodea; family Metallyticidae; genus Metallyticus; species Metallyticus violacea. Next base: position 47,861,079 of record CM060843.1, read on the forward strand.
CTTTTAGAAGAAGAAATTATGGATGACCGGCGGGTCAAAGTTACATAAATAGCAGTAATTCTGGGCCTTTCTAAAACATCAGTCCTTCGAATTATTCATGAACATTAAAACACGAATAAGGTTAGTGCAAAATGGGTGCATAGACTTCTTTTCTCAATTAAAAACCTGCAACGAGTCATCTGTTTTCAGACATTTTTGAAGCTCTGCCGTGGCAACGAGAGAAAAGATCTGCAAACCATTGTTACAGAGGATCAAACTATGGTCATCTACTATGATCCCATGTCCAAAAAAGAATCACTGGAGTGGCGTAAACCTTGCAAAACACCGCCTGTAAAGACCAAGGTCACTCAGTCAACCAAGAAGATCATGGTACAATCTTTTGGGACTGTGAAGTAATACTCTTCATTGACTACAAGGAGAGGAACACCACAGTAAATGGGCAGTATTATGATGGTTTGTGCACAGACCAAGTGCTTCCATCAAAGAGAAAAGGCGAGGGAAGTCGAGTGGTGGTGTGCGCTTTCTTCACGACTTTGCGCCTGTGCGCACAGAGCTTGTTGCAAAGGTAGCTGTGAAGAAATGTGGCTTCATGGAGAACGACCATCCACCCTACACCCCAGATCTAGCTCCTAGTGACTATTTCCTCTTCTCGAAACTCAAGAAGGACCTTCGAAGAAGGAAATTTAATTGTGCCAAAAATGAGATGGATGGTGTTTATGCCCATTTTAGGCAAGACTTCTTACTGTTTTTATGGGGGGGGGGATTGAAATGTTAATTGAAAGATGTGAGTGGTGCATTGCAATAAAGGGTAATAATACTGAAAAGTCAAATACAGTTTTTGTCTTTATCATACCTGCAAAATAGTTAGGCCGGAAACAGATCTATCCTCTCTCTATATTATTATACCTGAAGCTATTTGTCTTGATCTTTCCAGTGAAAAGATATAATAAATTCTATAAAATTCAAGATTATTAGTTGAAGCATCATACTCAACAAGGACATATTGTCTATACTATGTTTAAAAATAAAAACTTTTAATTCATATAATTTATCAAAGATAAAACCGCCGGTTTTCCAAAACGACTTACAAAAACAGGTTTAGTCCTAGTCTGGAGTTAGACTTTTTTTTTATAATTTAAATACCTATTCATAATTCACTTGTGTGGTATGCTAGGCTGCTTTTAAGGCAGTAAGTTGTTAGTCGTTTAGCGTAAACCAGGGGCACTACGTGTGGGCGACTGACATCCCCCCCAAAATACATTCCATTTAAAATCTACTGTAAAAGGCTACATCGCAAGCTTCTATTTTTGTTTAAATTCTTAGGTAATATACTGGCATTTTGAATTTGTCACGTTACAGCTGTTTTATTTAACTATGTGAATTATATCTTGGCTAAATGGGACAGTAACCTTATCTTGTCAATAAATATCACTCATTTACTAAATACCTGCATATATGTTTAAAAGGCAGCCTAACATTAGTCAGTATTTCAGGCGCATAACGTAATGATAAAGGCTAGTTTAACCGTTCAAAACATAAAATGTATATTTATAACTCAATGTACATAATATAATATTCTATGTCATATTTGTTTCATATGTTCATTTGTACATATAAATAATGCAGACAATGTAATGCTTGGCAACAGGAGGTAACAAGTGAGGTCGATAAGAGTGGAAAAACTTCAGTTTCTCTTTTTTTTGTGGAAAGGGCGGGGGGACTTTATGAAACTGAATATTAAATCGTTTGGTAGAATTATTTTTTTGTGTTCTCTTACATCCACTAAGGACGAACGTGCAAATAATAGGTATCAATTCACGCATAAATGAATCTCAAAGCTGACCATCACCGTTTTAATAAACCAGTTTATTCTTCTAAAAAGTACAATAGTCCACTGAAACACATATTTTATAATAAAAAATGTACTTTTAAAAATAGTACTCTTACAGTGGCATCCAAGGAAGTTAAGAAGCAGTACTTCCTTGCAGTTTATATTTCAACTTCAAATGTAAGAGGACGTCAGATTTTCAATATTGTGAATATCGTTCTTTTAATAATCAGTTGAATGCGGGTTAAAATTATAACTTAAAAATAATTGGCTACACAAATATGTAGAAAAATTTAAGCATGGAACACACACACACACACACACACACACACACACACACACACACACATATGTATATGTATATATGTAGACCATATATTGGTCTATCTTCTTGCCATTGAAGAACTCGCAGTATTTCGAAATATAACAATTTCAAGTGTGACTTTTTCTCAGTGTTTTATCCTTATCTACTTTTATTATTACTGTTAATTTGTTACATTGTTAATAGTGTTACTTTATTTTTATTTTTCATTTATATTATATATATAGTTTAGAAAATAAATGTTTCAGTCAGTAAAATAAACTATAGATTCTAATGGTGTGCTTCGAGTGCAAGATGGGAAGATAATTTAAGTTTTTTACGTTTCTAATTCTTCTTCTAATTTAACTGAACATTACATCTAGAACTAAACTAAATTAATAAATTTACTACATATAGATTTATTGTTAATTATTTGTGCATGTTATTTTCATTGAATTATCTTATCTTTGTTCCTTTAGAATATTCGCTTAAATATATAAAATCTCATTAATCAAGATTTTACATTTAACGTAGAATGATTTTTAAGTTCTTAGTCCAAATACGTTTTAGGGTGAATAATATAGTTGAACATCGCTATAATTTCAATATCATAAGTGAAATTTTCTTCCGCTTCTGCATATCTAAATGTTTGATATAGCTTGATTTTATTTACGAATAATATAACGTTTAATACTTTCTGTTAAAGTCTCTAATAACAAGAAAACAATAATATTTGTGTTTATTATTATCATCTCACAATAAAAACTCTTGAACTAAGTAGAAGTTTGCATTATCATTTTTAATTCAAAAGTACTTTTTAAGATCTCAGAGTATTTATGAAAACATTCAATTTGCATATTCGGAATAAATTAAGGCATTTCTGTTTTTTTAATTTTTTCACTTTTATTTTATTTTAAATTAAAGTTAATGTTTATACTCAGTTGTACACATTGTTATTATTATATTAATTAAAATTTTATTCAAATATTAAACCATGCTATCATCATATGTGAAACTTACTTTCTAAAGAAACTTTAAAAGTTGTAAAATGGTCTTTAATTTTTTATTTTCATATTTTGATATAGGAAAATGTTTTTATAAGGATATTTTATTAAAGAAAAATATATTTGGGATACTGCATGACAAATTTTACAAATCTAATTTTCATGGTTTAATTGAAAAGTGTATCATTAAATGAGAATTCACAGTTAATGATAGTACATTGAATATTAAGTAACTATAGATACAGTGATATAACATCCAGAAATAGAAGGATTAGAAGATATCAAATGTTATCAATTGATTTTCCATGAGCTCAAATATTTTAAGGATCTACATTGGTGGAATGTTGATGAAGAAATAAAACATAGCGCATACTGAAAACATGTTTGATATATTATCTTTAAATGAAATATTGTTGGACAGAAGTATAATTAAATTAAATAAAATGAAATGCTTATCAATATTAATAAATTGTGATAATGAAATATTAACATATTATTAAGAAAAAATAAAATTGAAAAATTAGCAATCAGAGTAAAATGTGAGTGAGACGCAATTTTAGAACATTAAAATAGTTGAGGTGGTTTGGGCATGTGCAAAGAATGTTTGATTCCTAGTTCCTAATGTATGGAGGTAAAGTAAAAATAATTATACATATGTAATTTCTTGTCATACATATTATATATGCACTCTCCTTCTTTTTTCTTTTTGTGTTCATTCCAATATATATTTTGTATTTGTAATTATATTTATAAACCTTAATAAAATTTTGCTTATTAATGCTATAAGTTGATTATATGTATTATAATGCCTTATATTATTATAATTTATGTTAATAAAAATATTCAGAATGGAATCAGATCTTATCTACTGGTGCATAGTCAAATATTTGCTCAATATAAAGTAGCTCAATTACAGATGTACCAACGAATGATGTTTTTCATAAAAAGAAGACACAGAAAATGGTTGTACGGCATATATCTATGTTTTGTTTAAAAAGCCAAAGTTTAATTCTGTATATAGAAATATGTAAGCTTTGAATTGTTTTATTTTTTATATGTTTATATATACTTATTTATACTAAAAAGCAGTAGTTGTTTTCGAAAATCATAAGGAAATTTAATAAAAGATATTGAAAATAATATTTTGACAACTATACCTATTTATTATCTTTCTCAGACAAGCAGAATAATATAGTGTGTATGACAAGCAACTTCAAGAGTGAAATAAGTAGTAATTTGCAATTAATTCTGAGGAAAGAGTAATATATTTATAGTAACGAAGATTGGAAGATTAAAACAGCTAAATTAAAATCTTTAAGTTTAGGAAATAATTATATAATGCATAAACATTTTTTTTCACAGCTTATTGGTTCAGAGCGTACATATAATTGGGTCAAAAAGCAGATTTTAAGTAGACAACAGGCAGTTACATAACTGAATTTTTGAGAAAAGAATGTAAGAATATCTAAGGAAGAATAAATGAGAAACACTACTATCAGTAACGTGATGGAAGTGCACAAAAGGGTAATGAAAGTAATTAAATAATGACCCATACTTCTGTTTTTGAATGTATAAAGAATGCAAAATAGAATACAGAAAACGCATTTTTAATGCAGCATTGAGAAGAAAAGGAAATTGCAAGGATTAGTGAATTGATGTATTATGAGGCAAATGCCAGGTTGACAGTAGAAGACTCACACTCAGAAGAGGCAAAAGAAGAGAGAGAAAAATAAGCTCTTGTGTGGAGGAATAACTATTGTAAAGTGGAGAAATTCTAAATTAAATTATATAATTGTAAGTAGCTCATGCAAATTACTTAAAGCCTTCTAGAGCATGAATATAATCACAGTTTGTTATTATCTTTATTATTATATTTCAGACAACTGTCTCTCAAGTAATATTCGCTGAGATGAGGTCAGCAAAGATATGAGGCACGTGGTTTTAAAATTCACTAGCACATATTCTCACATACCGAGCTAAAGACGTAAATTATACTTCTCTATTTTATAGGCTTCTTTTCCGTACTTGAAGTTATATTAAGAAATACTTTTAACTTTTAGGACCTTTTTATTTTTAAAATTCTGAAATTATCTTAGTCACTGTTAACTATGGAATTTTGATACCTATTTATTTTTATACTGTGCAGCTCTCTCTAAAATTGAACGTTGAATTTTAAAAGTACAAACATGTTCATTAATTGTCTATTATTATTTCCTTATTTAGCAACATTAGTATTTAAATGGTGTTCTCTTAATAAGTTAAATTGTTTATATTGCTATGAATTCATCCCTAGTACACCGTTCAATTATTCACCATCTACAATCATAAATGAATATACAAATAAAGATGGGTCTCTTTCAAATCAAATTTGTAGTATATATAAATTGAGTTGCTGATATGTAGAAAAATACGGAAATATAATGTCCAATTGGCCTTTCAGTGGCATAACCCAAATATGAAACAGTAAATTGTGGACTGAGCTACATTTAGTAGTCTGTTAGAACATTTCGAGAACTGCATTGGTACAGCAAAGAGGAAACGGAAATTGCACTTAAGCCTTTACCCCCCCCCCTTCCAGTACAACCTGCATAATTTATACCTAAGTTCTGAACTCCAGTTCATAATCTTTAGTAATACATGCTGATCCCTAGCGGCACAAACCTATCAGGAATATTATGCAAATACTGTGAGTATATATGACGAATGCCAAAGATATCGTAACAGTTATTAGTTAAAGTATATTTTTATTTGTTTGAAAAAATTTCCGTAAATATTTCAAAAGGGGAAAGACTAAGAGAGAAATATATTATTTGTATCAATGTAAATTATTTTTTTTCATTTTTAAAATATATTCATAAACATTCAAGAAAAATGTCTGTATACTTATTATGTTTATATCTTCTAAGAATCAAGATTGATAGCGGTCTTAAATTCATGCCTATTTAACTGTGATTCTTTTGCAGATTATTCTTTTATATTGAACTTTATAGGTCTTAATGGCTTTGGGAGAATTTTCCGAAAACTAAAATAAAAATATGCACCCTATTATAATCTTTACTACCGGTTTGGAAAAAATTTACTGGTTTTTTAATTTACTTCTAAAGGGATGCTAATACTGCCTCAGCAAATGTAACAACAGTCAGTGATGCAAAAAGGCTTTTTGTTGTATTGTTTTTAATACGACTATTTATGATTAAGTTTTGATCTCTTTGCATATCATTATGTTTGATTCATTTGTGAGTTTTAGAGAACAAACGCTCATTATACGAAATAGTCTAATAGCAGTTTCTCAGCATACTGCCTGTGCTCTTGGTTGAAATATTGAGTTTACTTAATTCTTTCTCATATAATTAGAATTCCTGTGCAATTATTACAACCAGGTTCAGCCACGAATTGTGAGAACCCTGTAATTTATCCTTCCAAAGTTTATAGGGTATGATCGATATTTAGATGTTTATTATTAACAGAAACAAAATTAATTGAATTTAATTACTGTGCTCTCGTGTGTACTTATAACGAAATATACCAGGCTTAAATTATAAACTTTGTGCACTTATGTGGCAAAAATACTACCGGCGGGGCCCCTACCGTAAGTTTCAAATTTTTATTTGTGTTGCATACCCAAATCGAAGCTTTGCCCTTCAATCTAATTGAGATGTTTTGTTCAACACTTTTATTCATCTTGTCAAATGCCTAATGTATTAGATTTTTTCTGACTAATTCAGATTCTGTTGGCTGCAGGGACAGATATGTTTACCATTTCTTCATGTTTTAAGTCTACAGCTCGTATAGCAATTTCAGGTGTGTCACAAGCATTCATGTATGCTATGTTTAGTAACAGCATTTCTAATCAACGCTTACACATATAATATGATTTACACTAATTGTGTAAATATCCAAATGGTGGCCCCCGGGGCTCTTTTCTCTGGTCTTCGAAGTTTATAAGTTTACTATCTAATTTAGCATTTAGTCGAAATAAACGAGAAAATGTAACGCTTAACACTAGTGAAGTCCCTTCCTTCCTCCCTCTGGCTGCATTGTTTTCGATTCCAAGAAAACTACGGAGCTTTGCATTCTTAGAACAACAAAATGATTCCAGTGCAAGGTTACTTCATTACAAAGGTGAAAGTCCTAGGTGAAAGTATGATAATTCATAATGGGACAAAAGAATACAGGTATTTGACACTTTTTTCCTTGTGTCTTCGTTCCTTTAGCATGTGTAAGTTGAGAGTTCGCAGGGCGTTATGAACATAAATGTATGAATTAATGAATTCAAATACTTGTTTAGAGCAAATATACGATATACATAATGTACTGATTTTATTTTGAAGACAGCAAGAATAGTTTTCGGTATAATAATAATAATAATAATAATAATAATAATAATAATAATAATAATAATAATAATAATAATAATAATAATAATAATAATAATAATAATAATAATAACACTTTAAATTAAAAATGAAAGGCGGCCTCGATACACTCTTGGGAGAAAATCAGGCTAGTGGCTGAAAAACTGTTGAATTTCGCTGGTTCACACTATAACACAAGAATCCTATTAAACATGATCTTTATCATTTTAATCTGAAGCAGCGGGTCTGTATTTTTTAGGTTCTGGATCCTCTTTGAAGGATATTAAACATGAAGGGATTCACAAATTAAATTAGTTCACTATAATATAAAGAATAAAAATTACTGTAATTAAGCATAGTAAAATTTTATTAAAACGTTAACATTTCTATGGATTCCATGGCTTCATCCGGAGATTTCGCGACCCACAGCAGGCCCCCTCAAGACCCATTAGTGGATCGAAATTCATAGGGTGAAAACGCTGGCCATAGAGTGTTCATGCAGCTGTACTCAATTAAATTATTATTCAAGGAGGATCAGTAAAAAGTCCATATATGTTTTAGCAATACATACTGAAACGGTTTTTATGGGGGGAGAAGGAAGAAAATGGAGAGTTTTAATTAATTAGGATACTAATAGTATTCCCAAGGATCAATGAAGTTCTTCTTTTTCTCTCCCGCCGCAGTCTCGATGCGTCACGATGCCACAGCTAGTGTCGATAGAGTGCTGGAAATTTTGTTACCTTTTCAGGTCAACGGGGAAAATAGTCGGGAACTAGGAAATGTATAGGTACAAGCAAAGTTTAAGACTGGAGATGACACTATTTATTTACTTTTGTCACTTGTTCAATATAAAGGATCGCCTTTCTAAGTTCTGTTGAGCGGTTCTTAATTCACACTTGCACTTAGCCGAACTAATTGTCTATCAATACACTCCAGTTTATTGCTCTGCTTTCACTTTCTATATCTGCTCTGTCTGATGATTCAACTCTCACTGCCCGATTACCCAATTCTTTCTACTCCCCGATTGCTCGAAATCTTAATCTTTATCAAAAGTTCCCTCATCCGGTCGTTAGACCTCCTCATACCATTTCGACAATTATTCCACTTAAAATTTCTCCCTATTCGCCGAGCGGTATGCATATACTTATTCTAAGATTCTTGATTGGACCTTTCATAGGCCTTCAATTTAAGCATTATTTCCTTCCCCCCCTCCCTTTGGTTGATTCGGTTCTATTTCTATTCTATTTTATGCTTGCCTTCGGAGTCTAACAAAACTTATTTTTACCAGAAGCCTGCAGAGGCTAACATTTTTCCACATAAGGAATCAAATACAAAGGAGACTCATGATCATCTGTTCTTTGTCCAATACACAAAACACATTTACTATCAACATACTCTGCCTTCTTTTCTAAAGATTCTGTCATTCAGATCTTTTCCTTCATACTACCCATGAACTACACAATATACAAATAACTTAACTACTAACATGGATACATATACATTGTATACACTAATTGTGATACTAATTATAATATTTGTAATTAATTATGTTAACATTTTGTAATATTTTAATTGGGAACAGTGTCTCATTAATATTGCTCCAATACACAATTTAGTATATGCCCGAACGCAAAATTATCTATTTCATGTATGGGATAAAATGTGACATTGTTTGCGTAACATTAACTAAAGTTGGAGATGTAACTTGATTCAAAGCAATGTATACACAAATAGGTAGTAGTTTCCGAGAATTCAACGTTAAATGACAATTTCATAAAGAGTAACACTGAATATGGACTCCTACATTCCCATCTGTTAAAACGTAGCAAAGCAAAGTCAGCAAACAGCGATTTCACACAAGTTTATATGGTGCTTCTCAGAATTTATCATCGAAGACCAGAATTTCATTTTAAATTCAACTCTACATCCACATTACAACAACAACAGCCGTTGCCCTCAAAGGTGAGCCTTTCCTCAATATCCATGTCGTTTTGGCGTTTCTGGATTAGCACGTACTAGAGCTTCTGAGGCAAGAGAAAGGAGAGGATATGATGAAACAGAAACCCTCTAGTATTCCACTCTATTATTTCACTTTATAATTACGTTCTAGAAACAACTTCTGTAGCCACGAGGAAGCTTGCACTGTGATAGTTTGCAGGTCAGGCAGAAGCTCCGCATATGTGCCGGGTTGAATTATCCAGACAAATTGAACAGATTCCTCGTGGGGGTTTAACACACGTCATTACAGTGTTGGTACAGCAGCAGTATCGGTAATAAAGGTGTTGGATATGCAGTGGCGTGAGAGACTAATGTCAGAGGCGTGCAGAAAATGAAATATAGTCCGTTTTGGAATTATATTTACACGCTATTCATTAACAATAGATCTTCAAGCTATGTCTTTCTAATCTTTTATTTTTCGTTAGTGGTGATAGTAACGTCTCTCTCAATGTTTTCACATCTTTCCATTGATAAACAATAACTATTTTTTTTTTCAGTATTTGATCCCTCTTCATCCATTAACAGAACAGCAATTTGTTATTTTACTTTTTATATGGTTTACTATTTATATGGCGATAATAGAATGAACTAATGCATAAGTTAACTAGAGATATGACAATTGATAAAGTTGTATTTAAGCTACTTTATCCAAGCAGAATTCGAACTAAACCTTCGAGGTAATGAGGCAACGCCAATAGCACCATACCTCCAACATAAATTTTTTTTGAGTCTAATCGGTCCATTTGCCTCGTAGACGCAAGTTCGTTCGTAGGTTCAATCCCGGCCAGGGTCAATGGGTTTTTTTTTCTCGGGCGTATAAATCCAAAGTATAGCTTCCTTCGGAAGGGAAACCGTTGGTTCCATATCGTAGATTTATGGCATATAAAAGATCCGACAAACCTATAACAAGAGGCTTCTGAGGAAAATTTAGCGACCGTTTCATTCCCTGAATATGAACGTTAATGACCAAATTAGCCAAAGCTAAAACTATTAGTTTGGGTACCTTAGTTAGAATAGTGAGCTCGTATAAGAAAAGTTCAGAAAGGTTTGTTTTTTTAGTTGTTTTAGGATATCAACTATGCATCTTTCCTATCAGAGAATTGCTAATCATTAAAATATTTATTCATTGTCCAAATGATAGAAAATGTTGGAATAATTTAAAGTTGTGAAAGAGACGTTAACAACAATGACCGAATATGAATGAAAGACGACTGGAACATCTAATATATCTTAGAGGGTTGTCCTTCCATGTTGGAATATTTCGTTATAACTGGGCGAAACAGGAGAAGTTAGAAGGGAACTTGAAGTACATAGATTTATATTTCCTTGCATGTGAGGATAAGCGAACCATACGTCACCACAAATCCCAACTGCCATCCATCGTATGGTCACATCACCTTGCATCTCTAGTGAATCCGCATACTTTCCGAAACCATCAAAGCGGGAAATGCAGCCTTATGAAGATTACTGGCTCTCATTCAGTTAGGAATTTGAGTGCCGAAGCGTCCCTGATTCGAGATCAGAGATTAGAGTCGATAACCTAGGGACAAAAAGTCAGACTTCAAACTTCAGGAATGCGCAGGAAAGGGATGGGGGGGGGGCTACGGGAAGAAGTAAAAGGTTGGAGGATTACAAAACGTACAATTTTAAAACCAATAATATATATATATATATATACACATCATTAATATCTTAGTAGACTATCAAAAATAAGCTCATTATAGCTCTGTCAAGTTACTTAAATATTTTACCCAAACATAATAAATATTTATAAATTACTTAGACACATTAATCAGCAATATCTTTATAAGAAGGTAATTCGTTCCAAAATATTTTAAATAAACAACATGCGTATACATAGAATTATTGTTATAAGTAAAAAGACATTCATAGAACGTACTGTAAAGTACGCATTTATTGATTTTAGATGTTTTCTTATTTTTATCCCCCATTCTTTCCTATTCATAAATTTTCTTCCATATCTCAAATCCATGTTTTCGGTTGATGCTCTGCTTCCAGTTAACAGGTGGTCATGCTGTTTTCTCCTTACCAGTGATATATATTCCTGTTTTCCTTTTTCCTCTCCCCCCTTTTTGGCAACATTTCATCTATCTTACTCCTGGTGTGTTCCTACTACAATTATTACAATTTCATTAAATTGTATGGAATCTTAAATTGAATTTTTAACAATATTTCTTAATTAATTTTACTTTAAATCGTTTTTTTCTTTGGAGAGTGTTTCTAGAATTTCATTTCTGTTGTCAGTAATTTTGTTCTTAATTGGAAGTACCTAGTCCAAACGTCAGCATATGTCAATACCAATTAATATCATTTGAAATGCTTTTAATTTTGATTTTCATTATTTCTGGTATCTTCCGTAATAAAAATTTAATGCAGATATAGTATTTATGTTTCCTGGATATATTTGTTACCACTTCCTTGCATTTTTCTTCATAATTTTCAATTATCAATCTTAAGAAAGGCACGGACTCATAAGTGGGAGATCTGGAGTTCGAATCTCGCCAGGACCGTCCTCCCTGGCTGAGGTTTTTTCCAGGTTTTCCTCATTCATAAATGGCAAATGCCGGAGAGGTACCCTAAACTTAGGCCTGGAACGTTTCCTTCCTTAAAAAAATCCTTTCCCAAATATATCATTTCATCTCGCGTATCTTCAATTGTTCATCGCCTGTGGTGCCTCAGTATTAAAAACGGGCGCTAAACACAATTAAAAAAATCTTAAGAATATGTGTAACTGATTCATTCCTGCTTCTAATATTAACTGTTGATCCTTTTCTCCTGAGATCATAGCTATTTTAACATCTCTTATTTACTCTCCCGTTTCATTTTCCAGTTATGTATCTAATTCTGCACACTTCTGAGCTAAATGAAATATAATCAAAAAATTGTAATTAATTTATTTATGTTATCAATTGGAACTCCCATTGTATTATATTTTTGATTCCATGGGTCTGAAAGGTTTCTATTTATGAATTTTACATATTACCGTGGGAATCAAATATACCTGAGTAACGCTTTTGTAACTTGAGCTCCAAGGTTGGTGTTCAAGTGTTGTAGGCATTTGAAGTTTACTTTATTAAAATATAATTTATTTTCAGCTATTTCAAAGCTGTATAACACCTTTAAGTGGTTGCGCCTATCTTTTACGCTGTGTATTTGAAATTCTATCGGTCTACTGCCAACCTTCTCATATAATGTTATATGTTCTTGGTAATAACAGTGAAAATGTAGTTTTCTTTAAATAGCTAAGTTATTATTGTTTTGTTATACATAGCTCTGTATTTATATATTTATGTAACAATGCATGCATTTGCAGAAAACCAAATAAAGTGAAAAACTGAGATTTCTGAGAATAAAATATATGTTGTGGATGTGTTGTTTTAAACTTTATCATTGTTTATTAGTATTTTTACTCTCGATGAAAAAATAGGTCATGCGTGTATCACAACAAATGTTTTTATTTAGGCAGTGTTATAGAAAAATCGTTTCTGCAACATCCTTAAGAACGACAACTGCCGACTTCTATGTCGAAACAGGAGTCCTCAAGTAGTGTATAGTTTGTATTTTCCTAATGGGCACAGATAATCTGCACAAAGTACTTGAACTGCAGGAAGAATATCAAAAACTTCCAGAGAACAAGACGTTTATTGAACCAAGAGTGGAAGTGGATACGAAAGCATGCTGTTGACAAGCAGCCTCTTGTGATATAAAGCTAGTTTCTGAAAAGCTATCAGTGGCGGAGATACACTACTTTAGTGGCTGGCATCATTTTGTGCTACAAAAATGCTTCCCGTTCACAAAACACTTTTAGTGTAAATATGTTGCTCCACATTGGTGTGTGTGTGTAAAACTAGAGAAATAGAAGTGGAAATTGATAAAGCACTTAAATAGTAATGCGCGAGCACACACACATATTTCAAACAACTTACGTTACTATTTAAGTGTTTTATCAATTTCTGTTTTTCTGGTTATTATTATTTTAACTACTTTGTTCCAAGAGCTATTTTATTTTTAATTTTTATTACATATGTGGTTAATATTAATCACAGATAAGATTTAGTATTTAATTTCATCTGTAAAGGCCAGATATATTTACTTGTGGAAATATAAACTAAGATTTCCAACTGCGGTATTTACTATCTCAAAAATATACATATTAGATAATACTATTTCTCAAACTTTTGACTATTATATTACGTATTTGCGGAAATTGAAGGCTGGAAACCCGGTAGGTAAATTCTTGGGTCCTGTTCCCGTAGTCATCTGTGCAGGGCATGCTTGATATTACTATCACCAATCAAGTGCAAAGAGGTCATGAAGATTTCCCCTGCGCAAAAAACGCGCGAGATATGTATGGACTGATGTTATTGTGCAACGACATATTACTAATGACGTTTGGCGTCTTCTTAGGAAGCTATCTTCTGTTTGAAACATCTTTTGTTTAATATTTTCCACTCAGCAAAGCAGTATTTTGCAACTGCCCACTTCTGGAAAATATTAGAGCTAGGTTTTACTAGAGGTCCCACGTAGTAATCAAAATCAAACATGTAAAAAAAATAGTTTTGTACAATAAGTTTGTTGTATTTAAATAAGACTATTTCATTATGTGATGCCATCATAAATAAAATGGATCAATGAAATAAAACAAAAATTTGAATTTTGACCAAACACAGCTCGATATTGTGGGAAACAAATTTCTTTACCACACGAAATGTATTTTTCTTCTGGTTAGTGTAGCCAACTCTGTACCCCAACTTTAATTCCTGAGCAAGTATTACTGCCGTGTTTTCAATAATTATTGACCATTTAACAAACTCACTCAAACAATTGGTTTTGCGTATTCAGTCAAACAGTCTGAAACAATTTTGTAAATTATGTAACAAGTTCTGCCTAAGTAACCACATATTTTAATAAACACATTGTTCCAAATGATAAACTGTTATCTACTTTGTTTTACTCAGTTGGTATTAGTAAATCGAATGGTAGCAATTGTTATTTCCATCTCACGGTTTTTGCATAGGTAGATATCATTAGTAGTTATAATATTTTATGCAATTGTTAATATTCTGGCGCTAATTTCAAATATATACTACTTTTATTCTTATTCTTTTCAATGTCCTAAACCGTTTTTAGTTCTCTATTGGTATACTGCCAATCGACATTCATTTGTTGCAAAATAGCTTGAAAAAGGTTTAGTAATCATAATATAAATATACAATTATTACAATTCTGTAAGCCAATTTTACGGGAATTATATTTAAATTCTTATTTTATTCACAAATTAGTCCCAATAAATATTATTCGAGAGTGTGAACCTTCCAGATAAATTCACTACATTCGTAAAATCATCGGCAATCTCAGAATCTCTTGTATATTACTTGTGATAATTTTTTAAGCTCTCGTGTGTACTTATAAGGAAATATATACAGCTTTGTGCACTTATGTGGTAAAAAACTACTATCGGCGGTGCCCGTACCGTAACTTCGCCTCCTGAAACGTATATGCAATTTTATCTTGAAAAGATTTTGTAAATTTCTCCTACCTCAGCTTAAACAGTCAGTGTATACGGAAAATTCATTCTGATCGACGCGATTAAAATCGGGTTACCGTAATGTTTCTGATTTTACTACCAATATTTTTAAACATCCCCGCTTGCTCTTACTTTGAGAGTGATTTTGCAGGAGAGCGTTTAATTTTGGCGCCAATTTCGTCTAGTTTTTCCTGTGTTAAAAATACATTTTGAGCGTATTTGTCGTTTGTTTTGCTTTGAACTGGCGAATCCTTATTTGTATAATATTAGCGATAACTGCAGTATTAAAGGAAGGCGATTGATCAGAACAAAGTCCGCAGGAACACGAGAAGTTGATTCATATTTAAATTAATGTTTGCGTTCAGGGATCAGTTAAAAACGGCGTTCAAGGTGATGGCAAAAGAGAGAGGAGCAGAGTTATATAAGTTCGGGCACCACAGACTTCGATACGCTTAGTGGTCCAGACTAAAACACTACTTGAACAGACACGTTTTATAACTAAAGCTCTATTTTATTTTATATCGATTAGGAATTGAAATGGAACTCAGTCAGAAAAATATATAATTTATAACATGAAGCTAATGTAGAGCAGAGTATTAACTATACTTGTTATGGAAAGAGCAACAACACATTTCACACATGGGTTGCAAAAATGCATTAATATTTAATGAGGAAAATCCATTTAAATAATTGCTTGCCACCTAGGACATATTTTCGGAAATTCCAAAACTCCAAATTCTCAAACTTTTATTTTAAAATAATATACAGTGGAAAGAGCACACATGACAATCTAAGACATAAGACTCGTCCTCTTGGATCGAGGCTTGCCCTTAAATCTGTTTCTTGAAGAGTGGTTTCAAAAGCCACATATATTTTTGTGTAAAAATGGTTAAAGTCGTTAAGTTATTGACTCGTGAGATATTTATTATTTCACGTGTTAATAAAAGATAACAATGTGTTATCTCTTTTCTTTTGTGAAAAATTATTCTTAAAAACATTACTTTCTTACAATTTTGTAACAAGTTACCACAGAAAGAAAATGCGATGTGAAAGGCCGGGTACAGTACTTGTGTCAGAAGATTTTTTTTTTTTTTGAGTAGTGTTTAACGCCCGTTTTTACTACTGAGGCACCACAGGCGGTAAATGTGTCAGAAGAAAAAGGTATAACCCAGTTCAGCGTATCATATCTGGAATTGGATTTTAGACTGAAGGTACTCAAGAGATGCATCCTAATTGTACTTAAGAACATCTTCCACCACAATAAAGATGAAAAAATTTACATTTTGAGAATGTATTAGATTTCCGGCTTCATGAAGAAATGTTCGCATTGCAGTGTTAAAACACACAGCACAAAGCGATTATTGTTACATTGAAATTTTATAATGTGCATCATTAATGATTTGCAACCTTTTTTTTTTATGTAATCTCAAACATCGTGCAAAATTCTTGCTTATGACTAAGCTGAGATAAAAGCTCTTCCAGAAGCTTAACCGTGAAAACTGAAAAATATATGATCTAATTCGAATAATAGCTGATCTAATGGCAATCATAGATTATCATATCATAAAAAAGATTAAAGGTAACATTGATGAGTTGTCTATCCTTTAACTGTGGATAGATTCTTTGCCATAGAAAATGAAATTATTGCATTGATCAGGGGAAAATACAAATAAAAGAACACGTTATTTGTTATTGTAATTTCGTTACTGCTCTTGAATGTAGAATAAAAATGAACTCGATGTCAACCAAGTTGGTGCATAGAATGAGAATGCACTATTACATTACTTGGTCTAATTATGGTTATTGGTTGTAAAGATGAAGAATAGAAACCGTTTTTTTTTTTCCTTGAGGAACGAAACTTAAAACATGAAATTAAATCGAGTCATATGTATTTTAAATAATTAAGTAGAAAATAGAAATAAAAGGAATGGTGCTTATGAAGATATTACATTTATTCATTAAGAATATACAGAGTGTATCAAAAGTAATGGCACAAACTAAAAAAGTTTGAAAGTATGAGATAATAGAAGTAAGCAAGTTCTAGTAAACATGGGTCCGCAAACAAAATCATGTGCGAGATAATTGCAAATGTGTAGTTACAAGCCGTCACTGATTCAGTTAAGAAACATCGTCCTAGTTAATACAAATTAATTTGAAAAGTAGACTTTTCTTTTGATTTTCATTCTAAGTTGGTTCAAAATTCACTCATAGCTTAATTTAACAAGGAATACAATTCTATTTTAGTATATTACATGTTATGTGCTGTGCACCTTTATAAGTTAAAGCAGGTGTTCAAGGTGTCGTCCTTGCATCTGGATGTAATACTGCGCTCGTATCTGCAGTGAGTTCCAATTCTTTCATACACTCCCGAATCATTTCGGAATTTTTGACAAGCATGTACAATATTCTGTCCCAATACTTAAACGTATCAACGGGAGTGATGTACACTGCACTTTTGAAGTGACCTCAAACAGAAAAATCCGAAGGATTTAGATTAGGTGTTTGTACAGGCAAAGGTACAGGCCCTCCTTGCCTATCCATCTTGGATTATATCTCCGCGTTAAATGTTCAGTTGTAAACAACGAGCATATCGAGGACCGCTTTCAAGTGCGCAACGGCTGACGCATGTAATGTGTACAACGAATGAAGTCAATATGGCTCATAACCACACATTCGCAATTTACATCTCGCCCACGGATTATTTGGAGACCTATGTTTACTGGAATTGTTTTTGCTTCTATTATCGCATACTTTCAATCATTTCAGTTTGATCTGTTAATTTTAGTACACCCTGTGTAATTATAACTTATACCAGAATGGAACCTAAAACATTTAAAATAAATTAAATATGACAAACAGAAACAGAAACAGTGGATTGACCAGTAACCACTCACTAGTGCGTACTAATTTATTCACTTAGGCTTAATGGTTCAACTGCTTAAATGAGATAAAATGTCTATTTCCTTGTAATGTCAAATTATAGTTGTAAACTTTTTGAACTTCCGTATACGGATAGAAAACCGTGGTCATTTCTTACTTTATTATTAAAATTTGGCGGCTTTAATAGTATAAAATGCACTTTTTTAAATGAAGATGACAAATATAACGGCATTTTAAGCACTTTATATTAGAAGAGCTTCAAAAATTCCTCCACTCGTAAAATTGCGAAAAAATTGGCAACTTCAGAAAACGTTATTGAACATGTTTTTAACTTATATGGAACGTGCTCTCTACTACTTGAATTCATAAAATCTACCTCCAATATGGCATTTTACTTCTACTACAAATTTGCATAATTTTTAATTTTGATTTAAATAATATCATTTTAAATTACTAAACTTTAAATAACTTGTTTCGTAAATGTAAGGAACAAAAATGTTGTACTGTATGGAGTTTCTTAGCTTAACACACAGCATACAAAAATTATACACTTTCTTTAAACCAACATAAAAGAATCAAATTTTAGGATTTCAGGCACAAAAATTTGTAGGTACTTTATAGTATTCTTTTTCAGAATATTTAAGCATGTTTCAAAATATTTAATGTATTTTTATATAGTATTGTTAACAATCGTCGCAAAATAATTTGCACAACCAAAAATAGTTTATTAATCTGTCAGAGGAAATTGTGCAAAATTTTTTTTCTTACTATTTTTGTCAATAAGAAATCTATTTTTTTTTTCGGAATTCAATGTTAGAACTTTCCGAATTAACATCCATGACGGCGGAAGCCAACTTCTTCGGGAAATAAAATAAAGTTAGGATCAACTGCATTATGCATTGCAATAAAACCATTCATTATATGTACTATTGGATGAAGGATCACCGCCTTTAAATTCTTGCATCAAAGAAAGGTTGCGTTTTATTATTAATTTACTTCGTAGCCACTATAAATAAAATAAAACGCCAATGTTTCGTCTGTCAGCACTGTAAATCGTCTTCCCTTCTTATCTTTACCACTTTATCCCATTATGAATCATTGTTATACCTGTAACCTGACACACTGGGAATTTTTCCCGAAATTCTCTCCTGATAGTATAATGGATTGTGAAGGAAACGAATCACAAATAAACATTCACTGGGTAAGATATTATTTGATGTGGTTTTCATTTGATCTTAACTAGCAGATTGTACATAAATAATATACCTTGTTCGCTAATAATGAAGGTCTTCGCTCCATCCGAAATTAGGCCAAGGGCAAACTAACCTCTGTTGCCACGTGAGTAAAGATGTGTCAGAATTAAAGCAATTTTTCCATGCATTGTCAAAGATAGCTCTCTAAGCATATAAGTGGTATTCACTTTCAGTAACACCAGAAGCGATTCCCTGATTCTCTTTGTTAAGCTTTGAATACCGCTTCATAGAATGTGAAGGCAGCTCCAAGGGAACCTTTCTTCAGTATATTCCACAATAAATGTTCATAGAACACGTGGATATTAACATTTGAAAGACCGAAAATTCATCACTTGTTTGGGGTAATATCTGGAATTCTTCGAGATGATTGTGTGAGTACACAGTGGGTTTCGCAAAGCAAACCGATCTTAGTACTTTATCCTGGCAAGAGCACACCAAACATTAGTGTTTGTTCATAATTTGATGTTTTTATCTGTTTGTTATGTTTCATTGAATATAATAGTTTGCTTTCTATCATAACTTTTCGGACATCCTGTATAATAAATAATAACCAACACAAGGCGAAGCAGATTTTAAAATATTGATATATAGCCGCTTTTATTCTATTGAATTGTTGAGTCTTCGTGTTGCCGTGTAAGTTTTTATGTAAGAAAGCGATTGCTTTTTATTTTTTTTTTTCATTTACCCTCATTCCAATTCATAAAATACTAAATTTGAAAAAAAAAAAAAAATCGGGAATCTGTCCCGATTTTCATGCTCTATAACAGCTGCTCGTATCTATCTGGAGGAAATGAGCACCCCTTGACTATATTAAAATATGTCAGTCTTTTGCGAGAAGGCGTTACTAACACCAGTTCCCTCATTTTCCCCCGAGAGAGGGAAAATAAATGGATCAAATACCTTTCTCTCCCATTTGATACGCCACTGCTACAGAGAGAGATTGCGACTCTGGAGCGTCCATGAAATCAGCTTATGAATTTTGCATTTCCCAGGCGACCGGCACGATTCGTATGAGAGTAGCAGAGAGAGAAAGAGAGAGAGAGATGAGGAAGGGAACCCAGGAGTGGTGTGTATACACGTGTAACTACTTGGGTTTGGAGAGTTGATAGGCTTCGAGAAACAAACGAGGAGGTGCGTGAGTGGCTGGAGAAAAAAAAAAAAAAACAAAAACAAAGGTTCCTTTGCAGAGGTGGTAAAAAAGGGGAGACGAAGGAAATTCGAATCTGATTGACCATACAGAGGCAGCACGGTGGAAGAAACGAGACAGGATCCCATTTGGAAGTCGCGATGGGGAATGGCTTTTCCTTTTGTGAAACTCGGAGCCATGCTACAGAGAGGCGATTTCCGTTTCTCCTTGATTTCATGGCTTACTGTTTGGAAAAAGAAGGTTTTCCCATATTGTTTACAGATTTTTTTGAATATAAAACCATTGCACAAAGGTACGGATATTTCCAAAAAGCCAAGCAAATTGCCGTTCGCTTGTATCTGTTGTTAACAGATCAAAAGTTGTTGCAAACGGCATACAGCCAGGGTGTGCGATATTGAAGCGAGTTAAAACTTTCTAAATGTTTTGCAGCCTGCTTTTAATGTTTTGAAGCACTGTGGGATAGCTGTTAATTGTGTGACTAAGCTTTAAACAGAGAGAGAATAGGAACTCGAAGCACTAAGATTAATAAAACGTGTATTTTAGAACTTTAAGTATAATTGCATAGCAGAAGAATTAATATGAATATTCTTAATCACCAATTCCCCAACTACAATTAAAAACCAATGCTAATACACCAATAAGTTTAATCTTGTCGCGTGCTGGAGTCTATGCTGCTAAAAATGGCTAAAAATTAGAAAATTCAGATTAATTAAGTTATATAGTTTTAGTTACACCATTTCGAGTTTTTTGAACACACTAACAGTTGAACTCCATTTAGATAACAATATGCTTTCAAACAATTGCGGTTGTTTACAACATGCATATTTTAACTTTTATTGTTCCTATACATGTGTCACGCTTCTAAAAGCAACTGTGCTTTAGAGTCCTGATAGTAATTTTTAATACGGTTTTGCCATTATGAATGCAATATAGACAACATTCCTATGCATTGAGAAGATTACAAACAATAGATGGATTGTAAATTATTTCGTCAGCTGGTGAACAATTTGAGAAAATCGATGGGGTAAGCCAATATTAGGGGAAAATTAAATGAGTGCAATTCTAGTTGTACAAGAAGTTCAGGAAGTTCATGAAAATTCTAAATTAAATTTTATAGTGCTAATAAAATTGCAAAACCTTTGGAAATGAGCTATTTAACAGTTGGACGAATTTTGAGAGGACAACTTTCACTCTATTGCTGTAAAATAAAAATGCATTTTGAACACAAAGAATAACATAAGAACATTCGCGTATTTTTTTTTTTTTGAAAATATTAGCAGAAATTCAGAATTACGTTAAATGTCTAGATGAATTCTTGTGGACCGATGATGCATGTTTCGAATTAAATGGAGGTATTTACACTCAAAATCGAAAGACACGAGCGGAAAATAATAAAACACAATTGTTCAGCAATTTCTGTAGCAAGTCAAGGTGTGTCTGATATAGTTTTACGTCACATTTTATTTTAGAACATTATTTCTACGAAGAATTGGAAAACAGACCAATGAAAACAATAACAAAACATGGATAGTGATATTTTCGAATGTTGTAAGATTATGTAAAAGAAGTATTAGAGTATCATGATATCAAAAACATTTTTGTGCAAATCGGAGCTCCTCCTCATACATTATAGTAAAACACTATTAAACAATACATTTGGTGATTGCGGGGAGGTCATCAAATCTACCGCCACGGGTGGCCGAGGTCGTTAAGGCACGGACTCGTGAGCGGGAGGTCTGCGGTTCGAATCCCGCCAGGACCGTCCTCCCTGACTGGGGTTTTTTCCAGGTTTTCCTCAGTCTTCATAACTGGCAAATGCCGGGGAGGTACCTAAACTTAGGCCTTGAACGCTTCCTTCCTTAAAAAACAAAAAAAATGTTCCCAATTTATCATTTCATTTCATGTATCATCAGTGTCCACCGCCTGTGGTGCCTCAGTAGTAAAAACAGGCGTTAAACACTACTCATCAAATCTGAATTCGGTTGATAACTGACTGGGGGTTATCTCAAGTAAAGGATGTTTCCTAGACTATTATTGAAGAATTGAAACAACCGATATTTAATGTGATGTAAAATTTTCTAGGAATGCAATTAATAATGCCGTTTATAGCATAGAAAACACTATTTTTATTGAACAATGCATTGGTGATCACATTTAACTTTTACTTGTTTATTTCTTTATAATATTCTTGTCAATAAATTTATATTTTTTATGAACAAGTTGTTGTTTATTTTTGCAGAATGTAATAATTTGCAAAAGTTACGACCTTCTGAAATTGTCGTTCCTGGTGGTGTAGTGGTAATCAAACTTGTCTTCTAAATCCAAGATCGCGGGTTCAAACCCGGCCAGAATCGATGGATTTTTCGGGCGTAAAAATCATAATTATGGCTTCCTTCGTAAGGAGGGTAAAGGCGTGGGTCCCATGTCGTACATTACGGTACGAAAAAGAACCTCAAGCCTGTAAGAAGAGGCTTCTGAGGAAAACTTGTCGACCGTTTCACGCCAAATTGAATGGGACGCTGATGATCTGCGATGTTAAAGAGCGTCCGTAAATAAATAAAATCAACAACTTCTGAAATTGAGGACTGCCTTTTGAATAACTTGTTTCTTACCAAATGTTGCACATCATAGGTCACTACATGAATAGTTTCGCACAAACTTCTCTTGTCATGGCATTACGTAAATTGCGTGTAAGAAATTAATGTTACGTATCTTGTGATAATTTAGATTATAAGGCATGACATTTATTGACACATGAAGTCAGATTTGATGACCGCAGAGGCTAAGGCAAGAATTGTTGATCACTGTCAGACCTATGGCTATCTTGTGTCCTGGCACTTCCTTATTTAGTTAGCTGCGAACCTAGCGATGAAAGTGCGGGGACGCTACATGTTGTTGGGAATCTGGGTGCTCTTTTAACCTCAAAAGAAACATATCCAGAAATAAATACCCATTCTCTTTCTTATTCTTTTTAGGTATTTACATTGTTGCCCCTTCCGGATCATAACGAACTGTATTAAACATTTGAATTTAGTTACACTTAGCAGCAAGAAATGTCAAAAAGAAAGATGATCAACAATTCGCTTCAATGACATTAGTGAAATGCTAAGGTATACTTGGACTTGAAACTATAGCCCATGAACCATGTTAAGCGAAATGGCACAAAACTCAAAACTCTGGTAAGAATCTTGCAACTGTTATTCGTACTCAGGAACATTCTGAACATTATGGCGGTTCACTTTGTTGCTTTATTGGAAAGTCAAAATTGTAGCACATTCATCTACCAGCAATTGCTGGTAAGCTTTGCAGCTGATCTTAATCCAGAAATATTAGAGCTTGAAGAAAGTGAAACTGGCGTGGTTTCTGCTGTAAACCACTCTGTGCTGATCAGAAATAAAAAGGAATACAAATTTAAAGCCCTGCCATCATTTACCATAAGTTATTCTTTAGCATTGAGGCTGTAGTGTGTAGGAAAATGACTTTTCTCAGTACCAGCTGAAAGTATGATATAAATAATTTATATAGGTATGACAGAGGGTCAACAGTCACTTTCGCACGCAAAAGCAGTTAAAACGATTTGAGTGAAATATGTTAAAATATGCAACTTGAAAAAAAGAATTAAAATGGCAGTGTATTCTAGAGAATGTAAGATTGGCAATCAATAATGAAATTTTTGCACTATCTTTTATCAACAAGACTCAAATTGGGATATAGTACACGTGATAAGTGTCAAAAATACATAATTTTTTATAAAATGTGTGACACTTATTTTCCTATAATTTTTCACTCTTAATGCAATTCAGATTCTGTGACAAAGTCAAAAAGAATTGAGTTATGTTACCTTCCTAACATGTTAAAATGTCGAATATCAAATAGGTGGGTTAGGTTAAGGCTACTATGTTTTGTGATATATTGTATATCTAATTTTTATTTTTGTTGATAATATATAAGAATGGTAATTTTGTACTCTACGTTCGCTTGAATTTTCAATATGATTAAATGCAAATTGAAAAATAGGAATGGCCATATTAGGCAATTGCTGCAAGAAAAACCATAAATTATTCATAATATTGGAAAAGGGTTATTCGGATAGGTAGTAAGATAGGCCCTAAGACACCTAAATGTACACATGTTTGACGTTATGTTTTTCATTGCCAAGTAGATGTCGGATATTAGTACTCGTAAACTGAAATAAATCTACCTGGTGTTAAAAGAGCCGTATATTGAGATAGTCATACATTAATCAAAACAGGAAAAAGAAAGTAAAAAGCTTGCGTCTAAACAACATGCCAACTTAACTAAACTTGACCATTTTATCTATCGCTCATTAAATATCTGTGTTCAGTGATTTCAGAATTTACTTTGCTCCATCAGAACGACTGTGATCATTGAGGCTTGCATTCGTGAATGTTCGATTTCCGTCGGGACCGTACTCTCTAGATAAAATATATTTCAGGCTTTCCTCGTCGTACTCAATGGCAAATGTTGGGAAGGTATCATAATATAGGCTTGGAACGCTTCCTCCCTAGATAAAACAATTCCTTTTCCAACTGATTATTTCATCTTATGAGAGTCCACCGGCTATGACGCCTCAGAAGTAAAAATGAAAGTTAAACTATAATTTTAAAAAAGAAAACATGAATCCCATTCGTAGCCTTTGATAGCATGGCACTCAGGAATGACGGGGAATTCGTTTGCTATGGAACGATATGTACAGCACCATATTATATACTTGGTTATCTATCATAAGTAATTCCTGCACACAGTTTGATTCATAATTTGTGCTAATGACTCACTTTTTCAGCCACATAGGTTAACTTTGGGAATTGATAATCCCATCCTACTTAAATGGTAAACAAAACTTTGCTAAGAAAAATGTTTTTTCAACACATTTTTGTAAGAACCATCGGAAAAACTCCGATCTACTTGGTGACGTGATTCAGGGATTGTCCTTTCTGAGTATGGTACTGCTACGGCTATTGCTCATGAAGAAATGTCTAGGAAATAGAATGACGGATGCCTTCAGGTACTAGTATTCTGCATTTTACAGCGTATAATAGTTGTAAATATATATTGTCAAACGAGAAATCATTTATTTTAGAGCCGGAAACTGTTATAGCACTTCTATATAACTCTACTATATTTTACACCTTTTTCCTTTCTTCTGGATGACGTTGAATACAAGTAGTATTGTTCGAAAGATTGCTTCTGTTGTTTAGAAAGGCCTCTTAGTGGTTCTTCAGTTTGGGGAAGAGATCAAAGCTACATGGGGTCTGTGGAGAAAGCTCAAGTACTTCTTATCTTTATCATACCATTGATGGGATTGGTGATTGGCACAGAACGAGATGT
Organism: Metallyticus violacea; assembly: GCA_030762175.1. Classification (NCBI taxonomy): domain Eukaryota; kingdom Metazoa; phylum Arthropoda; class Insecta; order Mantodea; family Metallyticidae; genus Metallyticus; species Metallyticus violacea. The sequence continues at coordinate 47,886,742 of CM060843.1, forward strand.
AATTTTGAGATTATTTTTTATTTTTTCTTTTTACAGTTCAAACCTTCGGATTGGTTATTCTACCTCTATAGCAGCGCCTTCATTACCCATTATTTATCTTTTTACTGCAGGGATTGAATAAAATCCACCCAAGTATGCTGCATTGTCAGGAATATCTGCACAAGGTGCATCCTTCACACGCCCTAATCGAAATACGTACACCGTACGATATGCTAATATATGCTACCCGTAGACTCCTTACTATTCCATAGTATTCATTCCACACAACAACTAAGACAAAAGCAACCCTGGGCGGTAGTCTTTGAAGCCACTACTTCAGACCTTCGCTTCCATCTGTCTGTAAGCTCTGAAACAGCAATAATGGATGTGTTGAATGCGTCTGTTTTTTCTCTAAAAAAACATGGCAGTGTCCTCATTTCTTGCTATGGTGCGGCGAATGTTACCACTTAACACTTTCGTAGACGTACAAGCTTTATGGTAGGGTTCCATTTATCTCTATTTATTTTTATTCACAGCACTCCTGTACCATATATTAATTATCATATGTTCATTTACCTGCATTGACCTATTACTTTTTCTCAATGTAGGAACTGCGTGCTTCGAAATTGAATATTTAGGTTATTAATAATAATTACAATTTAATTAGCTGGCATTTACTTTGTATTTGAAACATATCAATACAGATTACATGGTCTCTAACACCATTATAAAGGTAGTGAAGAAACAATTACTGGAAAAAAGTGACTCTAAATACTTACGCTTTACTTAAAATGAAGCAGATAAATGGGGCGGCGGCTAATAGTCTTAAAATTATGTAGTTGATAAGTTTTAAAATCTTCCGTGGATAAACATTTATAGTTAACTTAAATAAAAATTCAATAATACAAGGAAAATAAAAGTATACAAAAACCACAATTAAAAGGAATATTATTGACTCCCTGCAATTATATATGCAAGTAAATTAACTTAACTACTAAATTTTAAATGCTAAAGAATAGCTTTCGTGGGTTCCGTAAAAGAAGCGCCTATCTTACTCGAAAACTCACAAGAAGACAGCAAATGGGTCTCTTTCTGTCAAATCAAGTGGTCGAAGGAAGGAGTCAATTGCGCAGGTGCCGAAACAGAAATGCCACCTTGTTCTATATATATGACAAATCCAGTAATTATATAAAAAGAGCTGAAATTAGAAGTTAAACAGCATTTGTATCTGTTAAAATATAAAAGTTAGCAACCACGTTATAACATATTTATTTTTCAGTATTTAACAAAACTACCTTGTTTCAAAAGGTATTTTTATACCTGGTATAAGAGGGCAGGTCCATAAGTTTCCGGCCTATTTTCAAGGTATGATAAAGACGAAAACTATATTTCACTTTTCAATATAGTTACCCTATATTGTAATATACTTATTATACCTTCGAATTAACATTTCAACCCCCCCCCCAAATAGTTAGAAATCATGTTTGCAAAAGGGGCACAGTCCCAAAAGATTCTGGCTATGATTTTCTTGGTTGACTGAGTCACCTTGGCCTTTAGAGGCAGTGCTTCACCAGGTTTACGCCACTCCATTGCTTCTCTTTTGGACAAGGGATCATGGTAGAGCACCATAGTTTCATCTCCTGTAACAATGGTTTGAAGAACTTCTCTCTCGTTGCACGCAGAGCTCCAAAACGTCTAAAAATGGATGACTCGTTACTGCTTTTGGACTGAGAAGTCTAGGCCCCCATCCTGCACTAATTTTATTCATGTTTAAATGTTAATGAATAATTAGAAGGACTGTTATTTTAGAATGTCCCAACCTTGCTCCTATTTCTGTAACTTTGTGCCACTGGTCTTCCATAATTTCTCCTTCCACAAGAGCGATCGATGTTTTCAGGAGTGAGAACCTCCAAGGACCGACTTATTACGCTCTTCGTCTTCAGTGCTTTCTTGACCCATTGGAAAAAGAATATGAGGGGGATGCTTCTCCATATACACCACCCAATCATTGTTTAATTTCATCTGGAGTCAGTCCTTCTTTTGTGAAGAACTTAATAAAAGCTCGAAACTCCATTTTGGACATGTCACAACCTTCTGCACATAGCCTTCTTTATGCCATTATATCTGAACAACTTAACACAGTGGAGCGGAAGTTACAGCTGTAATTATTTACTTAACAGATAAGATATGACACCAGGTAAGAATTTTGTGAAAGCGATAATCCTTATCGGCGAGGCCGGAAACTTATGGATCTACCCTCATACACATATAAGAAATAGCAATACCAATCCCAGAGTAAACTTAGTTCTCAATTATCAAAACACATACATACATACATACATACATACATACATACATACATACATACATACATACATACATACATACATACATACATACATACTAAACATTCATATCAATTCATTACCTTAACAACCAAGAACGCAGGTTCGAACCCCGCCCAATGGATTTTTTCGGGTGTAAAAATCCCAAGTATGGCTTGCTTCGGAACGGAAGTAAAGGCGTGGGTCCCGTGTCGTACATTTACGGCACGAAAAAGAACCTCAAGCCTGAAAGAGAGGCCTCTGAGCAAATTTTGTCGGCCGTTTCACGCCGTGAGTTGAATGGGACGCTGATGACCTGAGATGTTAAAGAGCGTCCATAAATAAACAAACAAAAAATACCTTAACAAATGTATCTCTAATCCTCAATTCATATGGCTATATAATTAATACCAATATCAACTCATTACCATAATAAAGGTAGCTGGGAATTTCGGCCGCAAACCTCTTTTAGCATGTACTTTTCAGAATCTAGAACTCCCCTTTTAAATCAACAGATTGTCGTACAATAAAGGAATTTAAAATAGGTTTAATTATCATTTCCTAAAATCTAAGAATCACAACAGTGTCCCTGGCTTCTTCTTTTTCTTCTCTTGTTCTCCTCCTCTTTCTTCCATCCCCTTTGCACTCGATAAAATTATTGAAGAACAAGTGGAATTCTAACATTATATTTATCAACTTTATAGTTATAGTTATATTAAAATATGTAATATCTTAATATAATTTAATTTGACTTTTTGCATTGTATATAACTGTGTATTGTACTCTTTATCGCCGCATTACCTAATCTCTTGTTAGTGTAAATAAATAAATAAATAAATATTTTCTTGTTCGAACTTGTACGCTTCTGTGACATAGCTGATCCTTAATAACGCGGTCGAAGACTCAGCCTACCTTGCATAATAGTAGTAGAAGGGGGTACTTTCGTGGAATTTTCATTACTGCGTAGTCTAGCCTAGGGCTCAACCCAGTTTATTATGACTGCCTCTTCCGGTATTTTCTGAAGCCCAACAGAAGAACGAATTGCGGACGCTATAATCTCAAAATATAGTATATTTCAATTTTTAGTATTATGGAAATATCGAATGATTTAATCAGATACTTTTATTTTAGCAGTAAAAATAATTACTATGCTTTATTATTTGAAAACTCATTCTTAAACTTCCTTAATCATATTTAAGCTTAAGCAGGAACGATGTGATAAGTTAGTAACTCTTCACTTATCACTATTTATTCTCTATTAAGTGCAGCGGAAAGGCGCAGTACGTTATAGAGAAAGGGACGGTAAAAACTTCAGTGAAATGAGAAGAATTCGTTTTAAGAGTGATTGGTGTAATCAGAGAAAGGACGGAAGATTGAGCCTATATACAAAGAGATTTAAGGGTAAGATATGGAAGACTATTTTTTAAATTTAATGTAATTTAATTAAATTATCAATTACTTTTTTATTGCCATATTGCAATAATTTTGAACAAGTAAAGTTTGGATAGAGTAAACTAGGTTTTGCATTAACTTCGACTCGGACTACTCTGTGCCGCTGCATGATATGATGGTGTTCTGATGATGAACTGAAAGTATAAATAACTAACTTAAGTAACAAGATTTAAAAAAAAAAGTTATCATATTAATCTTAATTGCTAAAAACTTTGTGAACAGATCTGTTTTTCATCCTATCTTCATTACAAGTTAAGTGGTAAAAGGGTGTCGAACTGAAAGGAGATCAAAGCAAAAACATTTATTTTATGCACTCCTGGCCCCAGAGCATTAGAAGAGGAAACCACACTACAAATACCAGTTTTAACTCGCAGAGTCGGTTGGTCGGAAGCTTAGGTATGTATACAAAACAAGATCTTTAAAGTTATTTTCATATATTGTTCTTTTCAGACCTTTCTTTAGTTTCTATCTGGTTCACGCTCCTGTCCATTAAATTAGAAATGCATATATATCTCGGCAAGAGATTAATTTTCCGTCCGCAAATATCTATTACGGTATAGAGAGGTTCAACATATATATGTACGATTTTGAATGAAGCACCTAGAAATGAAAGCAGGACATAATCGCATCTCTACTGTAGAGCACGTGGGCTTGCTCAGAACAATAGGATCAGAATATGCTATAGAGGAAGTACAAAAGGAAACCAGACTATGCAGAAGTGGGGCTGAAGCAGAGGTACAGAAAGAGTCATATAGTCCACAATACACAACAGCGAGGCAACGGTAGATGACAGAAACTATTCACAAAGAGCAAACGGAATTTACACGGTTTATGGGTTTTTTTCGAGCAAAATATTAAAGGTAAGACTATAACGGGATATTGTGAGAGCAAATAACCGGAATCTAGATGCAAATTTTAGAAATGATCTATATTATTGTAATATTATAGGGAGTTATAAATATTTCAAATTACGTGTGTCATTTCTTAGAGCTAATGTACTAAATTCGCTATAGAAAGCTATGGAACGATTCCTACACTGTTTTTTAATTCTGGTTCATTATTATGGTTTTACTTTCCACAACTTTTCTCATTTCCATTTTCAGCGCCCATACAACAGTAACTGTAGTAATTCTTCAGCCCTAATTACTGAACTGAGTTTACTAATGGAATGAATTATTATTTTAGAGTCATTGATATTCAGTCTATTGTATTTAAAAATCAAAGCTATTAAAAATAGCATGTTTAAGCATTTTGGTATCTGTTAAAAATCTTTCGAAAAGTTAAAAAATAATTCTTCAGTAATAACATATATTATTACCGAGCTCATGAAATCAATGACGTAATTATAAATGTAATTAGAAACGGAAAATGCACGATTCAAACACCAAGAGCCCATAATTAATATTCATTTTAATTATATTGAATTCATAGGTTTGTTTTGATATATGTTGGTAAATCATACGTGTTCCTACAATGTGTACTCAAAACCTGTTTGACACATTTAAACGTAACAATTTCTTTCAGGACATACACAACCCTAAGAATGATGAAAATACCAATCTGAGGTAGCATCAACACAAAGGTAAGAAAATTGACAAATGGCAAGCGCCTAATAACATCAATAATGATGTGTGGAATGAAACGCGAGACCGGGACATACCAAATATCAATGCTAGGTTAACGAATTTCACACATTCAGTCAAACCTATCCGTGAGAAGCAGTCTGGGTAATCTTTAGTAAGAAATATATCATCTATTAATCTATTATTGGAAGACGCGAGTTATTTCAGTTCGGATACATAATTACCGCACTTGAATTAGAACGCGCGTATAATTAAATGGAAATATAACATGTTTTGAAAGTACATGTAAGTATTAGGGAATAAATACGCGAGAGTTAAACTAAATCTAATATTGTTATACTATTTAACAAACTTAGAAACATCATCGCAATTATCAGTTATATAGCGTCTGTCTCACGATTCGCTCTACATATTGTAACATTACAACAATCTCTCATTCCGAGAATTGCACTTATCGAGGGCAAAGTAAACCTCATTTTTTATTCAGCAACCGATATGATGTTTAATTAGTTTCATTCTTCAATCCTTTCGCCCCAATAATAAATCTGAAATTACCCATGTAACAAAATAACAACAGAATCTACCGGGAACCAGGAAGAAGACGCAGCTGTTTCCGAAGGTGGAGTGGGAAAGCAGATACGACACTGTACATTACTTCTCATCGTCGGGTTAACTTCACTTAGTAAATCGAGAAGTAATTGGCATTCTTATCAATTATCACGTCATACCTTATCATTACAACATGGCACCAAAATCTTATCTCAAAATAACACTACATATTGCACACCAATATTTCGCTATATAAAATTCTAGTGAACCCAATCTCACTGCATTTGTCATTACAACGTGATGCCAATCATATCTTAATGTTATGCAACTAAAACTTTTATATGCTTGACAGAATATCAATTTGTGGATCTCCATCATAGGATAAAGTGCAACATTTTTAACACATTAAAACTTAGGATAAAATGAACTACCTTAGAACGTACAAAAATAAATGCTAGTTAAAGAATTACCTATGTCTGTATTTCATATTAATTTCCCCCGGGATTTCAAAATGCTTAATTAGAATTTGTCAAATGTTATTCCATGTTATAATATTCCATAATAATTAAAAAATTTTATGTGAAAACATTTTCAAAATTAATATCCACAGAATATTAATCTTTTCGCGCCTTTTAGAATATTAAAATTAAAACCAACATTAAAGCATTGGTATTTAAATGTAATTTAGGTAAAAAGAGACCTTCAAACTTTATCAACGTGTGGGTTTATCTTTGTTCTAATTAACAGAATAATTTAATTACAATCTGGCACTACATCTATTGACGTTTTAATTCAGAGAATTTTGTAATCGCTTAAACATGTTTCGATCGAAATTGCATTTTATGTCTACAATTATCCCTTTCCAGCTTCGTTCAATAATTTATTATTTTATATGCAGTTTCCTGTTTACTGTGTACCCTGTATTTTTTCTAAATTTCATTATTTTTTCTTGCATCACTTTTGATTTGCTCACACTGTATTTTATATTTGTAATGCTATTGAATTGTATGAAATTAGAAGAACTCTAGTATTAGAAATAAGAAAATACTAGAAATAAAATATGCATCTAACAGAACTGAAATTAATATTATTTCACCATTTTTAATTTAGCTGAAATGGGAATATAATAATTTTAAAATGAATAAATGTAGCAATAAAACACACATTTAAAAAAGGAAAGATAAATAAATGTACAATTACAGAACAAATACTATTTTGAGCAGTACATACAAGATTAACACAAAAGAATAAACCATTAGCTTATAGTAATAGCAGAAAGTTTACCGTTTGAAGAAAGACAGGTTTAGGAAAGGGAGTTAATGCACTCATAATGTATTTACAAAAATATATAATACATGAAAATAATCTAAAATATATATAATGTTTAAAGAGGGCGAAAAAGCATTTAATTAGATAATAAGAGAAAAGTTATGAGAAGTGTTCAATGTGAGAGGAATGCCACTACATTAATAATTCAAGTAACATGCAGCTCATATTAACACTAGCATTTTTATTGCATTCAAATAGGTAAAAAATTATATAAATGAAGTTAATTTAACGTCAATGATAACGTTGTAGCCTATTTATTTTTTATTAAGACAATGGCATTTATTAAGACAATGGAATTAAGACAATGGAACTGAAATTCAATTTTAGAATTTTATAAATACATATCAATTGTATTTGTATCAGTATAAGATGAATACATTCTCTAGAGAGCAATATTTTATAACTTATACTAGAACAAGTCCGCAATAAAATAAAGAAATCTCTTGAGCAATAAAGGTACTTTAAAAGATAAAAACTAGAAAATAAACTATGCTATCCTAACTATAGAGAAACGTGGGTGTCGGTCCTGGTGGTGTAGTGGTTACCATACTTGCCTAATAAAGCCAAGATCGTGGGTTCGAACCCGGCCAGGACCGATGGATTTTTTTCGGGCGTAAAAATCTTAAGTATGGCTTCCTTTGGAAGGGAAGTAAAGCCGCGGTTCCTGTGTCGTACATTTACCACACGAAAAAGAACCTCAAGCCTGAAAGAGAGGTCTCTGAGCAAAATTTGTCGGCCGTTTCACGCCCTGAGTTGAATGGGACGCTGATGACCTGAGATATTAAAGAGCGTCCATAAATAAATCAATCAAATCAAAGAAACGTGGGCTTTAAATAAGAGAGATTTCAGGCGGCTGCTTCAAATCCAAAAATGATGATTTGAGGAAAAAAGGCGGATATATGAGGAATAGCTTTATTTATTGTATCAGAAATCTTTTTTTTTTTTTCCATCTCATTCTTTTGAACTTTTTTCCATAGAAGTCTTACCCCTAGGGAAATGGAATAGACATTTTTAAGGTCAGTGGAAGGAATCACTAAAAGACAGAAAATGAAATCAATATATCAGGGAAAACCCGAACGTAAAACCATTAAACAAAATGATAGATGAAAATATAATACGTTTAAACACCCACTGAGTATTTAATAGTTTTGTTGTCTGTTTCTCGGCAATTGACGGGTCGGCAGTCAGAGCGATAACTCCCGACCAAGTGGATGTAATATCCGCTCATTTGATTCAAAGTCTTGCAATCAGAACTACAAGTGCAATGAAAGTAAGCACGCAGTGTTCTGCTACACTCACACATTTCTGGCACCTTTTTAACAATTTATCAATCACACATCGATTCTTGCTGAAAATATCCAGATCGGCTTTCAATATCAATCTTGCCCAAAAACTGGTACGAGTCATTATTTTATCGTCTGCATTTATAATATTCTCAAAAAGTATAGGCTCTATTACTCTGAATTCATTTACTGCACTCCATACACCCATTTTCTTTTCTCAACAAGGTTTCATCTTGTTTGCCTTCAAGTTTAAATTGAATAAATCTTGGTAGATGAAGTGATGCATGTGAATGACAATTGTCTACATTAATGCCAAAATATGTGGATGTAGCAGGGCAACTTTTGAAATACCTCCGTCATAAGGCCAGTGCTTATTTTCATTATGCTGATACTGAGAGTGCCAAAAATGTATACACACTATCAAAATAATTATCTATTTAATACATTTCAAAGTTGGACCAAAAATAACATTACTGTGTGGTATGATGTTCTGTAAACAGATGTGACTCACATGTATTATTATAGCGTTGCTACGTGACAGGTAAATCAACAACGAACAAATGAAGCCAAGATTATCGTATGATGTTCAGTAAATAGATGTGGGTCACGTTATATGCTAGGGTTGCTACAACAAAATGGAGCCAAGATTATCGTTTGAACGGCGGAAAGCAATTTTGAAGTGGTATTGGAAAACCGAGAATGTTGTTGAAGTTCAAAGGTAATAAATACGTGTGTACAACGCGAGTAACAATTGCACGCATTCAGGAAAAATTTGAGACTCACGGTACTGAATGCAACATGATGGTGCACCACCACATTACCACCGTTATGTACGTGCGTACCTTGATGACAATCTTCCAAGGAACTGGATAAGATGAAGAGGCCTAACCGAGTTTCCACGATTCTGGATCTAACTCCGTTGGGCTTCTACCTATGGCTTCTACCTACTTTTAAGAATGTTGTTCACCGTAGAAAACCAGCTACACTGGCAGCACTTCGGGCAGAAATTGAAACGGCATATGCTGAAATTGCTGAGGATACTTTTGCAAACGTTGCTAAATCAGTAGTTCAACGTACTCAGGAGAGTATCGACGCCGATGGGGGGGGGGGAGCATTTTGATTAACTGTTTTAACCGTAAAAGTCTAAGATGATTAGTGTTCATTACTTTGTGCTTGCTGTGTTAACACATTTCCTTCTTTGCTTGAAGTGTGTATATATTTTTGGCACATTCTGTAGTTGTAACTGCAAAAATTTGAATCCGCCGCGAGTTACTATTCTGACTGTCTACACGCCAGCTGCCGTGAAATGGGCGACAAAACCAAGAAAGTCACGGCGAGTACCTGATTTTCCCGCAAACATGAAAATACAAATAACAATTATTTAGATAGTTGGCAGTTAGAAGTATTTATTAGAAATCGTAGTTAAAACGGGTTAGAATGTCTAAACCACAGAAAGTAGTTATACATTAATTTACTTTATATTTTTATTAACTTTATGATTTCAATTCAATTTTCTAACTAAGGGTTTAAATTATACAGCCAATGCTCCTATTGTGCTGTGAATACTGGCACTTTGCTCATTTTCAGCTCATTTAGATATGTTACATGGCAGGTCCTTAATTCGCATCTTCTGTAAATTGATTTTGAATCTCCTAATGCAATGATATATGTGACATATCTGGAACCTTTTGATAAATGAGCCGGTGCCTACATCGGATTTGGCACGCAAGTTGAGCTCTTGCATTCAGTGAGAAATGTCCGTCAAGATTCTGCTGTGTAGTACGGTGCACGATGTGATTTAGCTGTCATCGCATATACAGTCCGGACTGCTGGCAACGGTTATGTGGGCGAGGAAAGCCAATTAGTCCAGAGGCAATGTACTTCACGGACTCCCAGCTCTAATGAATAATTAACATTTATATTTGATTACAGAGAGGCGCGCGTTCACACGCATGAGAAATCCTTTCCTATCTATCAGATAAATGAGCCGCTTACCATGCGCTACTCAGGATCAAACAGTAGGCCACTTAATTATTAACCGCATATTTTAACTCATCAAAAACATTCTGAGACAATTCAGTCAATCAGTAAAACAATATTTACATTTTTCAACAGAAAAAAACCATTACGTTTTTTAACATTTTATTTATAATTGTGTTAACAGTATAGAATAAGAAAATGAGAGTATTAAGATAATAGGTAATTTTAGTGATGGGCTCTTAATACGCTTGATACTTCGATATCCTCGATACTCAAGAGATATCGATGTCGAAGGATACATCCAAATGTGAGCTCGCTACTTTTTCGATTCTTTATTAGTATAACAAAATTTTAATTAAATTGTGGCATGTGACCGCAAGAAAAAAAAAACATGTCTCATTCATAAGATAGCAGATATCAAGAAATAGGGCATGCATCTAAGTCCGGTCGTCGAAATCATAACAAAACAGGCTCCTTACACATTTTCTGTAGATGATTTGGCGATAGTACCATGTCTGCGTTATAAGTTTGTTTAAAAATCACTTACCAGAGCGATAATTTAAATTTGAAAATATCTCTCCGATATTACAGGAGAAAGAAATGAAACATGTTCCGTCTACAAAATAAACTCAGCTCTAAGTTTGACTAATAATAAAAACATTTTCGGTAAACATGCCATGCTCTCTAATAAAATATATAATCAAAAGTTACTTATTGTAGCAATATCATATTTCAGGGTCTTTAGCACAAAAATAGATTATATCTGATTTTCGTTTTGTTTTTCCCCGCTTGCGGAACGGATCGTCAGCCGAAAACACACACCACAACTGCCCACACCCAGCCGCCGCACTTTCGGTAATGTCCTTAATTTTTAAAAGAATATGACGCTTGTACTTCCAGAGTTAGTGGGTTGTAAGACATACTTCAGCAACGTTGTGGAGATGATGTTTAAGCAATTTTGTATCATTATGTGCTGACGTACGGTTGATCTCCACTTGTTAATATTGTATGCTTTTTTCAATGAATGTTCTAATCAAGTCGCTCTTTCATTCAATTTTTCCTCTGTAAACACATGGTGTCTACGTCTTATTTTCTTGTCCTAACCCTGATACTTTTGTTTTGTATTTAAGTAGTATTCTCTGAGCTGTAGATCTTCAGATACAGAGTCCCGAAAAACATTATTGAAATCCTCCTGGACACTGAGCAGCTGATTTACTTCTTAAAATGTTACTGCAAATGAAAATACGTTATTTTGTATTAAATCTTTGAACCACAACAAACAGAGAACTGAAATGCTATAACCTAAAAAAGTGTTATTGTTCAGAACGTAAGCATTTTAATGGTGTTAGGCACCTGTTTTATTACTGAGGCATCAAGGCAGTAGACACTGATGATATACGAGATGAAATGATAAACTGGAAAAGAATTTATTTTAAGGAAGAAAGCGTTTCAGGCCAAAATTTAGGGTACCTCCCCGGCATTTTCCGTTTATGAGGACTGAGGAAAACCTGGAAAAAACTCAAGTAAGGGAGGACGGTCCTGGTGAGAATCGAACCCGAGACTTCCCGCTCACTCCCCAGAGTCCGCGCCTTAACGACCTTGGTCACTCGTGGTAGAACGTAAGCATACCAGGGTTCTGATGGTCATGTATGGATTACAATGCCAGATATAAGATAAATAATTAAAGCAGTAGAAATGAAATGTTTGTGGCAATAATAGGTCACAAAAGAAATGAGGTCGGAATATCGGGGAGAGAGGAAAAATCTGAATATTTCAACATATTTAATTCGATCATATCTAAAATATACTTGACGCTAGAATTACTAAGAGAATACTGAGTTAGAAACCAAATTGTAAATAATATAAGAACGACTTTAAAAAAATACAAGGAACAATTTAAAAATCAAACATATCTTATAACCGGAGCTGACTTATATGTATACATCTTGAAGTAGATAATATTAATTTACATACTTAGGACTTTTAACTTGGGAATCTTTGTCTTGAAAAGCCGGCAAGGTATGTTTGAATCTTAGAAATGCTGGCTGTGCATGCTGAAGAGATAAATATTCACTCCTAGATCTATTTAAAATGCTGTTGATGAATGTCATTTATCAAATGGCAGAGTTGAGTTTTTGTAGGAATAAAGTGGTTATTGGATGTTCCTTTTACTTAATTGAATAAGCATTACTTCCTGCTGAGATTTTACTAACCTTTTCTCAAATATTTGTTAATCAATGCGCTACCTACAAAAACCTTTCTGCTGCATTATTTTGAATAGTGGTTTGAAGACAGAAGTAAAAGATACCACATATCCGTTATTTTTTAATCCAGAGTGACATTTAAGATGGGTTAATATAGTTGGGAGTATGACCTACTTGGGATGACTACGCTGACATGAAGCTGAGAGGATTGCTCTGATCTACATCAGCCACCAATCAATATTCACTGCTCATCTCCCAGTTAATTTGATGCTCCCATTGTAAATGTCTGTATTAATAAGCTCATTGCTTATCGAATTAGGTATGGTACATGATGGATACTGGATCTCTGTAACTGTTTCAATTTCCGAAGATACCCCTAGCAATAATTAAACATTTGATTAAGCAAAACGCAGAGGGACTGGCGGATAAGTCGTTTTTTAAATATCTCGCAATTATTACACATACTGCCGGAAGCTTTCAGTTGAATGTGACGTAACATATTCTCCATTTTCATCAGCTACCAGATCTGAAGCTTTAGCTATGGAAAATAAAATTTGATAAGCTTTTCTACTGATCAAGTATGGAAAAATTAAAGAAAATAATATATTATAAATTGTACATATATATGTTTCTTTTCGAGTCCAGAAGTGCAATATGGTTAAAATTTGTTCTTTATTCAGCCGTTCTCAATTCTTGTAAATTTTATCTTATGACTGATAGTGGCCAAAGAAATGGGCGCTCCTATTTCCCAAAAGGTTATTTTCTATTAAAAATATGTAACTAGACGTGTCACTGTCACTGATTCACTGGAAAAACTCTAACAAGATTTATTCACGATGTTTTAATATAGACAGATGAAAGAAGACAATGAGAGAGAGAGGCAGATAGAGAGACTGGATCTTGAATACTTGGTGATCAAATTTGTTTGAACATTACAGCGAGTTAGTTTAAATGGATACATAATTGCCATTAGCGCACCTTGCCTTGAAGGTATCGGCTTTGAGAGTACCATACTGTAATATCTAGCAAGTGGTTAAAAAACCAACATCGCATTTTGTAAACAAACTGACTTAGAACTACGACGGGGCAATAGTCTCTCTCTCTCTCTCTCTCTCTCTCTCTCTTCCTCTCCCAGCGCCTGCCCACCTTCCACGGCGAGTTCTCAGAACTAGATCATGATTATACTGACAGAAACTGGCTCCGCAAGATTGACGTCATTCATTTCGATGTCGTTAGAGTCGACTGGACTTCTTGCGTAGTCTAGTTATACTTATTTGCATACAGAGTTGGAAATGAGAGACCTCCCTAGTTTGCCATGTCCCTTTAATTTATATTTTTAACATAACAAGATTTAACCATATTTAATCCTATTAGTTTAAGATATTGAACGCTCTTGACCTTTATTATAGAAAAGTATTTAATACTTATATTTTTGTATTCTTAGTTTCTCAGAAAAATTATTGATCATTGGCTATTTATACGCTTTTATTATACGCGAACCACATATCCTTCATGTTAATAATTAATAATTAATAACAATGAAATGTATGAACTATTTATGTCTAACAGTTCCTCTTTTCTGCAATCTATGGAAAGAGTTTTTATAGTACAGTACTTCCGTTGTCTGCAAATGCTACTGCAGTAGCTAAAATCATTTGGACAGATTAAACTATGAGTGCTAGCCATTTAAAAACTAGACAACAGGTGGAAAAGTGCAATGACTTTGATTCGGGTGGATGATGTATCTGTTGAGACACTTATTTCATTATGAAACGAGACGCTGAACGCCTATATGGAATAAGTCCCATTATTGAACAATATGTTGCTCGTTTTCGTTTGTCCTTGAAGAAGCATTTCAAATCCTTTTACATATTTTTCTCAATTTTAAAATATTTAATTAGGCATGGTGTTCATTGTTTAGTGAATATCACGCAGGGACACATCGGCCGTAAGATGGCAACATCAGCACTTCCCACCTGAAGGTTTGGTGCGGACAGTATAAAATAACAGCATTTGAGAGTACCCCTGGACGTTCTGACTTTATTATCCATAGCATATTGTATTAACAGGTGCTCCTCTTTCTAGAAGCCCCACTTGTAGTGGGCCATGTTGATTAAAAAAGAATGTAAACATTATCTTTCATTTTGACGATCTCAAGCCTGAAAGAAAAGGCCTCTAAGCAAAATTGATTGGCCGTTTCACGCACTGAATTGAATGGGACGCTGATGACCTGCATATATTTCGACTACGTTGTCTGCTGTACTACGAGACAAAACTCGCCAGCATTACGTGTGTTCTATTTTTAAATGACTGACACTTATATACCTGGTAATATAATTAGGCAACTTAAAAATATGGGAGTTAAAAATAATCCTTTATATTCTCGTGGCCCGTGCGTGTTGGTTAAATATTGTTTAATGATATTTAATAATTTATTTATTAATTCTGCATTTCAAAAATAAGACAATTACGGTAGCAATATATCTCTCAATAGCTAGCCAAATAATCAAGCCCACTCTCATCCATGTTCTCCCCGCTTCCGTTCTGTTTGTATGGACATTAATTGATGATCGATGCAAAAGTAAAGGGCAGAGATTCGAGTTCTTCGTGTTGCAATTACTAACTAAGGTTTTAATGCTTCTTTTTTCTTAGCAACTTGTCTTATCCCAGGCCTCATTCAGCGTGAATATCATTACCATTAAAACTATCACTAGGAAATGGACAAACAACACTAGTAGTTCGCTTCCGCATATTATAATGATAAACTTTAATTTTTTCAAAATAGTTGAATAATAAAAAATAAATAAGAATAACAAAAATATTAATAAAAAATATGGCGTCTATATCAGTCTATAGCTGATTTTTTCGCCAATCGTTGCAAGAAATTGCATTCAGATTGGTTGAGCGAAGGACACAATTTATGTTAAACAGTAAACCCAAAACATAATGCTAATAGTTTTGAAAGATACAAGCTTTAAAAAGGTTAATGAAGTTAACGCTTGATATTTATACATGTTTTAGTTCTCCGTCTGACTCAATTTATGTATGATATCATGAAGAATAATCCTATAAACGCTTAAGTTTGCTTTATAAAAGTCAAATTTATGTACCACCTTATATGCTGCATAATCGCAAGAAGACTGACGAATAAAATGAGAAAATAAATATATGTAAAATTCTATAAGGTTTTGGCAGTCCCTAACTTATTGTATGGTAATTAGAAATGGGGTTCTGAGAAAGAGGTAAATCGGTCACAGAAATGAAATGTTTGCGAGCAATTAAAGAATGCAGAGACATACTCATATAAAGAACGGAACTGTATGGGAGTAGTTTAGGAATAACACATGCATTAAGTTCATAATTACAAAAAGTGATGGCTTTAACATCTACAGCGGGTGTTTCTGTCGCACTTTTAGATATGTAGACCAGGAGAGAGAAAAGACACAGGCAGACAGAGATGGTAATGGAGTGCTAAGCCGAACCAAGCATGGAGCCTAAGCCATAAAGGCAACGATGAAAAAATACAAACTGTAATACAGGATCATTAATTTATATTGCGGCCGTAGCACGGGGTACCATTTCCAAGCACTAGGTCGAGCATCAGCCGGTAAAATGTTCCATACAACGTTGGAAACACAATCTTACCTTACAGCAGATGTTGAAAGTGTCTTTCTTCCGCTCTTATACAAGCTTTATATGACGAGTATATATTATTTAACCCCAACAACTTAAATAATATTTATTTCATTTCTTCAGCCTTCCTAGCCGTTTCCCCCGAATGTTTTGTTGCATCTGGTGAGGTACATTTTCGTTTACTGTTCTTTTTATCCTTTTTACTTTTAATCACCAAAACCGTTGTCCACTATTTGGGTTGGTGCTTAGTCTCCGACGTGTAATGGTGAATCCAGCTCCCGTCTATTGTGGTAGTAGTGCAAGAAAGAGTTCGCTGAATTAGTTTGAGTAAGGAAAACAATACTAGGAGGCTATCTTCTGGTTTTCTGATGCTTTTTGATACTGAGAATTTCACATAATATATATGCGCTTCTTGTTAGACACGTCTACTTACTCTACGCTAATTCTAAAATATTTATGAGTTGTCTTACTACATTTTTGTATGCCCAAATGTATTTCATACATGTGCCATTGCGGCCGCTTTCATGTCCGTAAACTTTGACGGTTGGTAGAACAGATTTATTCGTCATAGCAGCAATTTCAGCGTTAAGGTAACCGCATTCTTTCCATTTTTTACATTGCTTCAAAAATATACGGAATCTTATTTCGTCGACTAACAAATAGCTTTCCTCACTGTTGACACCATTGCATCAATAGTGTTCGTGACAATCGTCGCTATATCTATTAGCCCTGAAACATTCCGCCCATCCTACGATGTCGTAAACTTCAGCACAGGAAGACAATCGAATGCCTAGACATTAAGTAGGTAAATTCCTGTCCTTGTGTGTCATTTTCATGTACTGGACTTACTGACCATTTCCTCTAACGTATGTGACATGTGTATTACCCTGGACAGTTAGCTGAGTGTTAATTTTAGCATATGTCCGGTTTATGCAACGCGCTTTATGTAAGTCGTGTGTTATAACAGACAAGCAACATTAAAAGCGAGTGTCATTTTCTGATTTCATTGTGCAGCGTTTTAAAAAATAAAAAATAGTTCCTCATGATGCCAAATACAAAGGTTTTTATTATAGCGCTCAATCTTTGGTCTAAAGGCTCCTGGTTTCTGACGTTAATAATCATATTTTCTTTATCAGTGCGCTTGCCTGGCAAACCCAATATCGTGGGTTCAATCCCTGCAAGAGTTGATGGATTTTTTCGGGCGTAAAAAAAAAAAAACATAAATATGGCTTCCTTAGGAAGGGAAGTAAAACTGTGGTTCCTGTGTCGTACATTTACGGCATGTAAAAGTATCTCGAGAATGAAAGAAGAGGGCTCTGAGCAAAATTTATCGGTCGTTTCACACTTCAAATTGATATGGACGCTGATAATCTGAGATGTTAAAGAGCGTCCATAAATAAACCAAATAATGGTAATAATAACAATAACAATAACAATAATAATTTATCAGTTTGGTTTCCTCTTCTAACAACTGCCGAAAGAGAAGGTGAACAAGCGGTTTGATGAGGAAGGAACCCATTGCATAGGCTATGAATGGTTCTGATGTGGTACAAAGCATTAATCGCATACTAAATACATGTACTATGTAATATGTTATTAGCATTCAACAAGTACAAAGTATATAACATTTAATAAATTGCTAATTTTCAATTTCAAAACAAATTATTTGCGTATAAATTTATTCTTAAATAATATTTCTGGATTTGAATTTAAAATTACAACATTTCTTTAATTTCCCTTATAGCACATCTGATGCAACTAGGACAATTACAACGATCTTGATAATACATTTAACGTAACATAATTTTCTACTATATCTTCCCCATATAACCAAAACAACAGTAGAAAACTGATTTAAGAAAACAATTCTTATATCTCCATAACAGTACTAAACGAGGCTAAAAGCCTATACACAGTTGCAATAAAAACCTTCCTGCAAGATAAGAGAAAATATGAATGTAACAAAATTTATAAATAAAATAAATAATTATTTGCCCAGATCAAATCATAGAAAATGAGTTGGGCTTCAAATTTAGCAATTTCAGAGAAAACTTTTGCGGAAAGCCTTGGTGAAGAACATCGTCATGAAACAATGGAACGCAGCAGATTCCACACAGCCAGGCGATAGTCTGGAGCAAGGACAAGCCCGGAGCCGACTGCCATGTGTCGGCAAGTAGTATGATAATAAGGGGCAATGGAGAGACGGTAAAATAAAGAAGGAAGGTCTCAAAGTTTCTAGTGGAAGGCAAGGTTTCTAGCGCAGCATAAGTGCAGACAATCTTAGCGTAGCGGCGAATACCTGAATATATGCCGTTACACAGCTTGAACTTTAAGATGATTATAAATAAATGGTAATAAATATAAATTGTTATACAAAAATATACTACATTGCATAAACTTTTATGTTCTCGGCATATATCTATCCAATACTTCAATACTTTAAGAGTTGTCGTAAAGAAGAGATAGTGCTTCAAGGTTTTCCTTAGTGATTATTTAATCTCATATCCAAACATTGTGCTGTTAAGTTTTAAACTCAGTTTTCTTAGAGAAGTGAAACTGTATCTTACGAATTTTATATCGTAAATTTACCAATACAGGCTTTGCCTTAAGAATGTGATGACCCAATTACTGTAAACGATAAATTATTGGAAAGTTTTTTATAAAATATTAAGAATTGCAAACTAAACACCTATTAAACGTGGGAAAAATTAAAAATTAATTTTTCTATAATATTAAATGTTTAAACAATCCGTTGGAGGACGCAGACGTAACCAACACATTTTGTGGTAAATGTCTGCATGTTGTGACTTGATATTATACATAGGATATTAGCCAGGGATGCTATCGGATATTTTATCCCATTCTTGACTGATAACGTTCTTCCATTTTATTTGATGTTCTTTGTTGGTCCTTTGGTATGCTGCTGTTCCATTATTTCTGTTGGTCATGCCGAAGAAATATTCTGGTTCTATGAAGACAATCTTATTTCCTTCCAATTTTTCTACCACTTCATTAGTTTCTATGTCCTTATGTCCAGGCACCTACAAATGATCTAATTGATTCTTTGTGGAAAGATTAATGAGACCTTAGAGACTTTTCCAAGTCTTAGAGTTAATTTGATGTGATTTGAAGAGAATAAGTGTAGCTTAATGTGGTCTCATGGTTTTTACCCGTAAATTTTCATATCAGAAAACAACATAGGGCAGTTGCGCAACACAAGGAAACATTAACACTTAAGTATATTCTGATATAGTATAGTGAATAATGAACTAGAGTGGGCATTTATAACTCAATCCATATTTATAACATAAAACAAAATCTTTCTAATTACTTTAGCTTTAGTGATAAAGGGCACTAAATCTTGAAAACAATGAAAGTGACTGTAACAGAATACTACGTCTGATGAAAAAATTATAATAAAAGTTTTGAATTTGAATATAAAACTGCACGGGTCACTATTCCATTATGTTGTTAAAAATAATGTTAACCAACTTAAGAACATGCACACAACAGTCATTTAATTTCATCAGGAGTATTAATCTTGTCTCGCTTTGAAACTTTTATTTAAATTTTCATTCACTTAAAACAGCACCACTTTCATAAGTATGTTTTTTAGTTCCTCTTAGTCTGCAGTATAGAATTATTTCTGTAGGTTTTATTAAGTGGTATCATTTACATTCAAAATCCTATATAACTTCACGAATGCATTATAATGTAATACCACTGACTCAATAATATTCATTAATTACATAAACACTTGAGTTTCACTAATATCTTAACTGTAAATTTAGTTATAGTAACATAAAGACAGAAATAATGCTTGCCCTCTGCAGCCTAAATTCAAGGCTACCTTTATTATGTTAATGAGTTGTTAGTACTAATTACATAGGCATAAGAATTAAAGATTCAGAGCCATATTTATTGAGGTAATGAGTTGATATGAATGTTTATTATGTATATAATCTGATGTTTAAGAACTATATTTACTATGTATTGATATGTTATTTCTTGTACGTGTATATGATCTGATACGTGTATGTTCTTGGTAGATAATAGCACTTTGCAAGAGGTATTATTATTATTATTATTATTATTATTATTATTATTATTATGTTTTGTTACAACTTGTTGACCTAAGTCATCTGTAAAACACCCTTAGAAAGAGAATTATTGTATAGAAAGACTGCTAGCCATCATGCTAATTTCAAAGGGGACAACGGGCAAAAGGATTTCTTTTGTTAATGGTCACAAGCCAGGCACTCTGTGGGAATATTTCGGCGAGCTAAAGTCGACACTGATCAAGAAGTTTAAACCCCTTTTTAAGATGGGCCAAGTAAGGGAATTTTCTATAACAAGTTGTAAGAACAGTATATGAGGAACACACTTTGGAAGAAATATAATTCTAAAGAGAATGAAAGTGTTAAAACCGAGAAGAGAAGTTTTATAGCCGACAGCCAGTGAAAGATGGAATCAAAAGAATTATGCTGCACATGCATAACAATGAGGACTGAATCGCGAAATCTTAGTTCCCCGATCTAGGATAGTGAAGAGGAAAAAGAAATGGTGAAATGTCAAATTCTTGAAGACTAGGCCGAAATATATGACAGGTGTTACATTCCAAGAAAGGCCAGGCTGTGGGAAAAGTGAATGTAGAAAAGGGGGAATTATGTTAACCAATGGCCATGGCCTAAAAATGAGAGAATGAGAAAAACATTTAATGGTGTTTAACGCCCGTTTTTACTCTTGAGGCACCACAGGCAATGAACACTGGTGATACATGAAATGAAATAATATATTGGGAAAGTATTTTTTTTTAAGGAAGGAAATGTTCCAGGCTTAATTTTAGGATACCTCCCCGGCATTTGCCAGTTATGAGGACTGAGGAAAACTTGGAAAAAACCTCATTCAAGGAGGACAGTCCTGGCAGGATTCGAACCCCAGACCTCCAGCTCACAAGTCCTTGCCTTAACGGCCTCGGCCATCAGTGACGGTAGAAAATGAGAATAATTTAGCAATATAATAAATATTTTAGGATAGCAATAGAGAACTTAACAGTTGGGAATAAAATGGGAAACTTACGTGTTTTATTTTCGCGTGGGAGGAGCTGGTAGATAGAAAACGGAGTGTCAGGCAGTAGAAGGCAATGATTAGAAATGGTTAGCAGAGGGAAGATAGTTGCTGAGAGATATCAGAGTTGGAGAGACAGTCTGTCGCGGACAGATATCGCAAGGGTGAAAAGATAGAGCGGCAAGGGTAATTAACACCGTAATTGGAATGGAGATTAGCGGGCGACGATAGAGGCAAATGTATTAAAGAATAGGCCAAGCCTTAAGATAGCCGGAGCATGGGCAGACTGTCAATGGTTTGTTGTAGTATTCAAAATAGCAAGGCAGAAAGAAAAGGGGGAAAAAATCATATCAGTTATAGTAAGATTATAGAAAGTTGTTAGTAAGTGGCGAGCAGTTCCGACATTGATAGGCTGGTGTCCCGAAGTTGAATACTGTTATTGAAGAAAACTATCGCGTGTGTCCATTGTGCGTTCCCGTGGAGCAGAAAGAAAGAAACACAAAACACTCCAGTAAATCCTGAGACTCACCTCATAATTAAATTAGAGCAATCAACTGAGCTAGAATCAGGCATGCCAATCAAGAACAATAATCCAACAATCATTCATCAATTGAATCAACCCATCCCCCGTACACACTATTACTAGAACCGCTCTAGATTACGCGCGCACACACACACACACACACACACACACACACCGTCA
This sequence comes from Metallyticus violacea, assembly GCA_030762175.1. Lineage (NCBI taxonomy): Eukaryota > Metazoa > Arthropoda > Insecta > Mantodea > Metallyticidae > Metallyticus > Metallyticus violacea. The sequence goes on from CM060843.1 coordinate 47,908,828, forward strand.
TTAAAAACGGCTCCACCTCACAACAATAAAATGCAATCACGTGCAGCCACTAAGGTAAAAACTGCCTGTTAGCTTCACAGTGGACTGGCATGACTTTGACCCAGTACACGCGCTGCGCTCTGCTGGGGTAGAATACCAAAAATAACCCTAGGTATCTATTTAATAGCAGTCTAATTTATTCTTTAGTTATCTTTTGCTTGTCGATTTATTTTTTACAGAAAAAAAGGAGTGAAAAAATCGAATTCTCTAAAATTGCTTGGAATAGAATTATACTTTACTCTCTTGTTACATAAATAACTTTTACAAATAAAATTATTTTACCGCATATATAGCTTTCTGTTTTTTCTTGTGTGACTTTTCAACATTATTAGCCTTATGTTGGAAGCATTTGCATAATATATTTATTTTCCTTTTCTTGTATGAAACTACTCAGTAATTCTTTTAAACTTAGATTAATCTTATTTAATATTAGTGACTGAATTCTGTGCAAAAATTGTGAAAAACAAAATGTTAAAATCCTGAAACATTAATATGCGACTTGAAGCAGGAAATAATGCTGCCTATATTAATTTTATAACCTGAGGCTACAGAGTTATATTTATAAAGGCATTATATTTTATAAGGATAATTGTTATGTATAGGTATAAGAAAATCATTTAGAGATAGGTATAATAGAAATAGAAATAATTTGTAATTTGTAACATACAAAAGAGTTTTGTATACATTTTGTGTAAAATCTGTGAGAAAGACGAATATGTACCTGACTCTCCACTGACTGACCGCTCCTTAGACAAGGCTGAAGAAAGGGTAAACTATCTTTTGTTAGGTCACGAACCTTCTACCCGGGAAATACTTAGGAGTTGACAATAAGAGAAACATGTGGCCGTAACGGGACAGTATTTAACAAAGTCAGACTTAGAAATATTTTAAGAGAAAATGAAAATGTCAGAACGGAGACGAAAATGTTTTATTACAGGAAAGCCGAAAACACGTGCGTTATCTCCGGGAACATTTAGAAATCAACAGACTAAGGAAGGCAAAAGATTTTCAATAGAAATCAGAATGTAAGGAAAGGGCCGAAATTTATGACAGCTTGTTCTGGGAAAATTCAAGTTCGTGGGAAGACGTTAGATCAGGGGGGAAAGAATAATTCTAACCAATGGTCTTCGGATAAAAGTTAACGAATCAGGAGAACTTATTTATAAATAATTTTAGGATAACCAATTATGAAAGTACAACACGAAAATAGATAAAATACGAGGGAATTTAATTTAGCGAAAGGCGTGGCGATGTAGTAGAAAAACTAGAGTACAGAAGTCAGAGGGGCACTCGTCAATTCACGCATTCGGTAGAGACACATTCAGAGGCGCATTTCACACTCGTAGAAGTCGGACATTCATAGATTCACATTTAGACATTCAGTAGAAATACCTTCACAGATTTACACTCACACATTCATAGATTCAGAGGGACATTCAGACATCCAGATATTCACTCAGGAAGCCAGTCTAAGAGAGTAGCGAAGTCAGCGGCAAACAGTCAGACAGTACTTTACATGTGAATAAAATATTTTAAACAAGTCAACCTTGTGTATTTTTGGGCAACATATTTCTCGTTCCCGTGGATCTATACTGATCCCGAAACACTCCAGTGGACCCTGAGATAAAATTCAACAGAATTGGAGCAAACGACGTCATCAGTGAGCAGCCCGGCCGAGACTTCGAAACCACGATCAACAACTACATCCCCCGAGCACCCAATTCCTGCTCCAGATGGCATCCCAACGTGGAGGCTCGTAGACGGAGACGAGAAGCGGACAACAGCCCAGCAGAAGCGGACGACATCAGCCCAGCAGCCGCAGACGACACCAAGAAGGAACCAGAAAGTTTTGCTTGCTACACAACCGTAGGAGAATAGTGGACATCATGAAGAGCTACATCGAGCAGCTCAAGTGGATAGCCGGCCGACATCGCAGAGAGACCGACCGTAAACACGAGGTTTACGAGCAGATACGACGGAACTGGTACTGGACATCGCCATGAGAACTTCGAACGAGAAGCCACTACAAGAACAACATGCCGCCGACTATTGGGAGAGCAGAGAATAAAGGTAGAAATAAAATACTGAAATAATCATTTAATTAAATTAGAAAGTTGTATTAGTTATTGTGTGATAGATTTTAAGTAGTAAGCAGCAACATACTGAAAATATTACAGTAGGGAATAAAATGTTAAGTAGAGAGTTTAATAGTGAACACAGAGAACTATAAGAAAAGATGGCAAAACAGAATAGAAAAGAGGAAGAAATAGTTATGGAGGAAAATAGAATAGAATTAGAGAATAGTCAGAATGGGGAAGCAAACCAAGCTACAAAGGCTAGTCAAAAAGAGGTGAATAACGATATTAGAGAGGACAAGTTCGAAGCATTAATTAATCAGTTCAAGTTGACCCGTGCTGAATTTCAAAACTACCATACTGGACTTAAAAAATTTCAAAACTCCCAGGCAGAACTTAACGATAGGTTAGAAAAAGGCCAGACAGAACTTAAAAAGGAATTTCAAAACTACCATGCAGAAATTAAAAAGGGATTTCAAAACTTCCATGCAGAAATTAAAAAGGGATTTCAAAACTCCCAGGCAGAACTTATTGATAGGTTAAAGAAGGGCCAAGCAACCACAGATAAAATAAAAGAAAATGAAGACATCAGAATAAAGCAGTCTCAGATAGAAACCAGTGGCGTAGTTAGCAATAATTTAACTCAAAATGTACAAATTGAGCAGGCTAGCATTCTTGAACAGGACCAAGAAATAAACGTAGAACCTAGTATGGATATAGAAATGGAATTTGAAGAAAATTCGGGGGAACGGAGTAATGATAGGCAGCAAATAGAGAGCGAAAAGGACAATAACGAGAAGTTAGGGGAAATAGACAATAGTCCATTGGAACTAGAGAGAAAAACGATAAGTGGTAAAGAAACAAACATAGAAGTAAAAAGGGAACTAGAAGAAAATTCCATGGAACTTAGATTTGATAGACAGCAAATAGAGGCCGAGAAAGATGATAGCGAGAACCTAGGGGAAATAAATAATAGTCAACTAGAACTAGAGGGGAAAACGATAAGTAATGAGGAAACAGGCATAGAAATAGAAGGAGAACAAAATCAAATACTCGAGATAGGCATAAACCGGGAGCAGGTAATGTGTCAAGAAAAAGCAAAAGGAAAACAAAGTAGTGATCAGGATTCGATCCAAAGACATCACGGGACAGGGGCACAAGTCTCTTTGATTCAGAAATATTTAAGTAAATATTTTGAGGCAAAAACTGCGAAACCCCAAGCCGAAATAAATTGCATAAATGCAAGCGTTCAGAATCCCTTAGAATTCGCGAAAGAACAAATAGCAGAACTCAGGACCGAGCCACGCGAATGGAGACCCCCATGGAGTATTAAAGTTCAACTCGGATGCCAAAGAGAAATCAATACAAGAATGTAAAAAGAAAGTAGGATGAATAAACTGATTGATATAAGGTTGAGAATGTAAATAAATGTAAACATAAGATAGATAAGATAGGAAAGCTAATATAATTTTATAGCTAAGTAATGTAAAAGTATTGTAATACGAAAAGTATTAAGGATAGAAATAAGCAAGAAGGTTAATTATAGGACACATGAATTAGTACAAAAATAAATTATGGAAAACGAATAGTATCAGGACAGAAATAATTACAAAATTCTCGAAGAAAATTCAATAGAAAAGGAAAACGTGTGACGAAAATAAAATAAGTTAATAACTCCAAGCAACCAGATATAAAGATAAATAATTATAAATCAAATGAGTGAAGAAATAAAGTAATTGTAATCATGTCAAAAAAGTAAATATTGCAAGGTGCACAAATATCAGTAAATAAAATATTAACGTTAAGAAATCAGACAGGAAAATTGAGTAATCGTGAATTAAAAGGGTAAAGAGATAAAATAATTGCAATCAAGTGAAAGAAAATTCAAAATAAGATGAAGGCTTAATAAAACGTATTAGTGACCTTACATAGGGAAATAGGTAATAATATTGTAATCATGGCGAATTAAGAGAGTAACGAAATAAGATTAATCAAATCAGGCCAAAGGAAAGTCAATATAAAGTGAAAGCTTAATAAGACATTAGTAACATTACAGAGGGAAACTTATAGGAAAGTAAATAATTGAAATTATAGAGTTTAAGAAATAATAGAATAAGCAGAAGTATGCTAAAGAAAGATAAACGAATAAGAAGCTAAAATTATATATCTTGGTGACGTTCAATAAGGAAGCAGATAGGGGTAATAGAAAGTAAAGTGAATCAAGTAACGAGAAGAAATATGTTAATAATGATCCTACGGTTAAAAGTAGAGGGGAAATAATGAATTATGATAAAGTGAATAGAGAAAGAGGATAAATAATAATAAGGGAGAAAATGAATTAATGAATTAAGTAGATAACGAAGATAATGAATTCGTTGATGAATAATTCTCGTGCAATGTAGCATTGTATTGTTTACCTAAGGTAGCTTCATAAAACGATCCAAGATATCTAATGAATAGTAATGTAATTAAACTCTGTTGTGAATTGCACTGTGAAATGGGGTGGAAAATTCTTCCATATAGATATACGAATAGAATCATCTATATGTTACCGGTAATGTTATGAAGTGTCTTACAAGGTTTATAATGGTTGATTGATTAAAAGTAATGTTACATAGCAAATTAGAAGTTTGTAAAATATATAACCAATGATTAATGAGTGATGTAGTTAAAATCAATTGGAAAACGCAAGGCATACATCAATGTGTATTTTATTGAAAGATAAAGTTATGAACGGATTGCAAATATAATTTCTTTACGTGCTACAGGTTATCTGGTTGTCAAATAATATAGTCAAGATTCAAAATATAAAATTTAACAATATGAATGGGCTATGGAAATGTTTTGGTAAAAATAATAATCGAGGAACAGACCGTCATGAATAATTTCGTTAAATTAGGTATGATGTAGGTGTAGCTATTCGGTTAAATGCATTTGAATAAACTGTAATTGTAACAAATTTCATGTAATATATGTGATGTAATACTTTTAAGGATTAATTTCAAAAAGTTCACTGAATAAATTAGCGAGGATATAGACTTGTTTATTTGAGTAACAACCAAAAATTTCGGTATTCAGACTGTAATTAACATCAGTAATTGAATAAGATAATTTACATAATATAAGAATAGATTATAAGGAAGCTAACTTGCAGAAACACTCAGGGTATTGTAAATAATAAACATTCGCATGCTAGGATATAATCAATATAAAAAAAAAATGAAAGATGGTATAGCAGTGGCGTTGATACGCGAACAAAGGTGCTAAGTTAAAAACAAGTGAAGTGCAGTGAAAAAAAAAAAAAAAAGTGCAGTGAATCATGCTTAGTGCAGACAGATGTGCAAAAGTAAATAAATAAAGTGCAAGGCGTATCAGCTGAATAGCAAATGCCATAAACATTTACAAATATATTTTAAAATTTTGTATGTCAAAACTTACACTAAAATATAAAGGTATAACTCATAAAGGCAAAACAACACTCATATCAGAGCCAAGAACAATAAAAAAACAATGAACAATAGGCTCGGAGTACAAATATATGTGTCACAAATATAAAATCAATTCGATTCAAGTTTGTTAATATAGTATTAAGAACAATAAGAATATAACTCTGCAATAACGAGATAGTAATAATCTCACGGGACTGTGTAATCATATTTTGTTGTGTTACCACAACAAAATCTAATTACAGGGGCATTTGAAGCAGGAAATAATGCTGCCTATATTAATTTTATAACCTGAGGCTACAGAGTTATATTTATAAAGGCATTATATTTTATAAGGTTAATTGTTATGTATAGGTATAAGAAAATCATTTAGAGATAGGTATAATAGAAATAGAAATAATTTGTAATTTGTAACATACAAAAGAGTTTTGTATACATTTTGTGTAAAATCTGTGAGAAAGACGAATATGTACCTGACTCTCCACTGACTGACCGCTCCTTAGACAAGGCTGAAGAAAGGGTAAACTATCTTTTGTTAGGTCACGAACCTTCTACCCGGGAAATACTTAGGAGTTGACAATAAGAGAAACATGTGGCCGTAACGGGACAGTATTTAACAAAGTCAGACTTAGAAATATTTTAAGAGAAAATGAAAATGTCAGAACGGAGACGAAAATGTTTTATTACAGGAAAGCCGAAAACACGTGCGTTATCTCCGGGAACATTTAGAAATCAACAGACTAAGGAAGGCAAAAGATTTTCAATAGAAATCAGAATGTAAGGAAAGGGCCGAAATTTATGACAGCTTGTTCTGGGAAAATTCAAGTTCGTGGGAAGACGTTAGATCAGGGGGGAAAGAATAATTCTAACCAATGGTCTTCGGATAAAAGTTAACGAATCAGGAGAACTTATTTATAAATAATTTTAGGATAACCAATTATGAAAGTACAACACGAAAATAGATAAAATACGAGGGAATTTAATTTAGCGAAAGGCGTGGCGATGTAGTAGAAAAACTAGAGTACAGAAGTCAGAGGGGCACTCGTCAATTCACGCATTCGGTAGAGACACATTCAGAGGCGCATTTCACACTCGTAGAAGTCGGACATTCATAGATTCACATTTAGACATTCAGTAGAAATACCTTCACAGATTTACACTCACACATTCATAGATTCAGAGGGACATTCAGACATCCAGATATTCACTCAGGAAGCCAGTCTAAGAGAGTAGCGAAGTCAGCGGCAAACAGTCAGACAGTACTTTACATGTGAATAAAATATTTTAAACAAGTCAACCTTGTGTATTTTTGGGCAACATATTTCTCGTTCCCGTGGATCTATACTGATCCCGAAACACTCCAGTGGACCCTGAGATAAAATTCAACAGAATTGGAGCAAACGACGTCATCAGTGAGCAGCCCGGCCGAGACTTCGAAACCACGATCAACAACTACATCCCCCGAGCACCCAATTCCTTTTCCAGACTCCACCGGCAAACAATGTGCTTTCCGGTGCCAAGCAGCTCCCCGTTAAGCCGGCTATGCGTCTAAACGAGGACTCTGTAGTATTCAAATCTTAAATAAAGGCAATATTCTGATTTTTCTTGACATAATATATTGCATTCAGTATATTTCATTATCTTTATTATTTCTTCCACTTTTGGGTTATTATTGTACTTAATGAGCAGAAATAAAATTCCAAGTAATTTCATTTCTTACATCGGTGACTTGATTAATAAGTACTTTTCGTAAAATGGGCAGTGTTAGGACAAATACGTCCTACATTGCTCCAAGTAGAAATCCTGAAGGACATTGATAGCTCCTGGTGAAGCCCCTTAAAAATTTGTTCACCATCTTTCCCAGCTAATGGAAAATTCCTATTCTTTCACAAAATTCTTAAATAACTTAAGATCCTACAAAAGTGATATTAGTGCCATAAGCTAAATAGGCCAACATTCTAACTAGGACAGCTCTCAAGAGCATGGTGAAGAAACTGATAATAATATCATTCTGTTTTCCAATGAATCTAGGTTATACTTATATAGATATGGTAATTCGTAAAACTGCTGATCCAGAGGTTCCGATATATGTATGCTGCTCAATTAAAAATCGAATTCGAATAGTTTTTCTTTCGCAAACATAGTTTCTGGCCTGTGTTATTCACTGTAAAATTGCTCTTTTTATTTATTTATAATGTTGGTTGCTTTGAAACAAACTATTTATTACTGCCTCTCGACCAGTTGATGTTATATATATTTTGATTTCATTAAATGAGCACCCAAGCTCAATCTAAAACCGAGCGCACTTAAGCAAATGAGTGTATAGGTTACTAAGAAGAGTTTATGTATACCAAGCATGTTTTTTGTGCGTTAATATGAATCATACTGGGCCAATTTTACATCTCATTTTTTCGCTTTACTATTAAAATGTGTGAAGTACTTTGTTAGACAATGCCAACAAAAATAAGATTAAGAGCTTTAAAAAGAATCCAGTTGAAATGTGTAATAATAATTGTTATTTTTTTTTCTTTAACATATAATTGTACAGTAATTTTATATGGAGGGTGTCCTATAATGAACGGATTTTTTGTTATAATAATAAAGCACATTATTTATATGAAAAATGCTAATATTATGAAGTCAATATGAAGCGCTACACTGCCATTAAACATGAAACCATGCAAATGTCCTCCATGGCTTCGTTGGCGCATAGCCACGCTCTGTCTGACAAGGGCAACATTTTCTATCAATGTACGAGAACGAGGACATCCAGGTGATTTGATGTTCTCTATCGATCCTGTTTCTTCAACTTTCTTACCAGTCTTTACACTGCACTGTTGACACACGACGGGCGCATTTCGTCTAGCAAAAACTACAGGAAAGCTTCTAACGGTTTCTGTATAACATTCACCACACTTAAAATGTCCTTTCAGAATCTGGACGCGTTGATCCTTCCTGTAATACCCCATTTTAGCTGATAACAACACAACACAAATGACAATCGTTAATCGTAATACGAACAGATGGCAGTCTGTTAAATGACCGTCAACCTAACAAATTGACGTAGGCGCTGAATTAAGACATTGTGTTCATTATGGAACATCCTGTATTAGTATATAATAGTTAAGCTTTTTCGTTCCTATTTTGATTGCCAGTATGTCCAACAGTGTAGGGAAGACCACACAGTCGAGCGATTACCGGCTTTGTTCATTGTATTGTTGCATAGTTGGGAATAACAGAGTCCATTCGGTTTATATATAATACATTTACGTTTCAATAAAATGTCATGAGTGACATAGACTGTTTACACTCAGTTTATAAATTACGCTTTTGTTTGTTAAATCAGTGTAATTTTCGGAAGCTATCACGCCTGAAACAGACTGATTTTGAAACAAATAATTGGAAAAAATAATGACATGGACTTCAAACGAATGATAAATTTGCTAACAGACCATGTCCGCTTCAAAAACAGAAGTTTTGCAATGCAATACAAGTGCATTTAGTTTATTTACAGACTCCCACACAAGCATGTAAGTTTTGGTTGACTCCCAGCATGGAAAATATCACAGTACATTCTCGAGGAAAGGACATCAGGAGTATCGAGGCTAAGCAGGGATCCAGGAAAACAAGCTGTACATCCCTAATTACGAGTAGTTCTAGCCAGGAAATGAAGTTAGGCGGCACTTTCATTACACTCCCAGTAGCACGTATACATAGAGACTACCACCCCATTCAATTACCCACCGAGAGCTGGCATAAAGATGGTAGACCCTGTGCTCCTCATCCCAGCTAATAAACACGTTAAACCAGTTAGTGGCTTCGAACTGTTATCCAAACCCTAGGTTTAGCGACATGCTACCGCCTGCAAATTACCGAGTTATTGGAAACAAATAGCAAACGAGCTCCCTCGCGTCGAAATGCCTTTCTAATGAGATCTGTCTCTACAATTCCAGAGACACGTTTGTGCGACCCAGATCTATAGCAGGAGCTTTTCATGTTGTTGTTGTTAGTAGCCAGCACATGAATGGAAATTGTAATTCACTTCGTGATCATTAAGGGATTTCCCTGTTCTAATTAAAATAAATTAGAGTGCAGACCGCACCTACGTCGTTCTTAATGATATACTTCTTGGTCTACAGCTCTCAGGCTGAAGAAACATTTATTGCATGTAATTTCTCCGACATCTTTCCGTCTCCGTAGGCATAAACATAACGCAATGCAGAAACATTTATATCCCTTGATGTTTTTATTTGCATAGCGTTAACTGTGCGTTAATTTTAAGTAAGTTAATTAAGTAATCACATGTACCTCAAGTTTGTTCCACTTATATTGTAACAACAAATTAAAAGATGTGGCAAAGCGTGAATTTTGTATGTTTAACTGAAATATGGGACGCCGAAATTAGTGCAAGCTCTATAATTTATGTTACATATATCACAAATGTGGCTTTGTAATGTTTTGTTAAACTTTTTCTGTCATTGTGATTAATTATAGAAGTAAGTGTTAATTAAATTGAATTACATCTAATATTAAAAAAGTTCAGACTTGTATATTAGTTAAATACTCCAGCCCTTTTTACTCGTATGTACATCATTCACTGTTGAAATGAATTAACTTCATGTTTCACTCAATATTTAACGCCCCTTTCTCTATAATTCTAGTAATATATCTTGCCATGCCTCTGAAGCTTACAATTACATGGAAATAGATGAAAAATAATTGAAAAGGAAGAGTTACCAACATATCCTACAATCCCACTAAGCTAAAATTCCAATGAGGATTTTAAGAATTAGTTTTCAAAATAATAAATGATAGTAAACACATTTACTGTTAAAATAAAATAATTACTTCATTATACAGAGGATGCCCAAAAAGTATACACACTTCAAGCAAAGAAAAAAAAACTGCGTTAACATAACAAAAATGATTTCACATAAACAGAAAATGATGAGCACTAATCATCTTAGACTTTTACAGTTGCTCAAAAGGCCCACCTTTCTGAGTACATTGAACTACTGATTGAGTAACGTTTGCAAAAGTGTCCTCAGCGATTGCAGAACATGCCGTTTCAATTTCTTCCCGAAGTGCTGCCAGTGTAGCTGGTTTTCAATTTCATTTATATTAAATGAATTACGGATACAACATCCTTAAAGACTTCCCCATAGGTAGAAGTCCAACGGAGTTAGATCCGGAGAACGCGGTGGCAACTCAATCATACCTCTTCGTCCTATTCAGTACTTTGGAAACTTGTCATCAAGGTACGCACGTACATCTCGATGGTAATGCTGTGGTGCACTATCCTGTTGGAAGTAAAATTCCTCATTTTCATTGAGTGTATGAATGGCGGGTAAGACGGAATTGTTACTCCCGTTGGAGGTTCTGTGCTGTACACACGTTTCAATTGTATTTGAACTTCAACAACACTCTAGGTTTTCCGATGCCACTTCAAAAGTGCTTTTCGCTGTTCAAACGATAATCTTAGCTCCATTTGTTGCAGCAACGCTAGCATAACGTAATTTGAGTCATATCTGTTAAAGAGCATCATACTATATTCTTGGCTTCATTTGTTTATTGTTGATTTATCTTTCACGTAGCAACGCTATCATGATGTATGTGAGCCACACCTGTTTACAGAGCACCATACTACATATTACTGTTGTTTTTCGTTCCAACTTTGAAATATATTAGATATGTATCTACTGTGAAAGTGTGTATACATTTTGTTGGCACCCTCGGTATATTACTAGTACAATACAATTAAATAGCGAATGCAAAAGTTAACTTGATATCTCTACATATTACTCTTTCTGTTAGGCTTAAGTTTCTAGCTAGACAAATCATAAAAGAAGGCAGACATAATCAAACAGGCTAGCCCACATAGTAACGAAACTCTCATGAAAACTTCCTTCATATCTCTCATACAGTTACTTGGAAAACCATCTACCTTGAGTAAGGTGGACTGAAAACTTCTAGCGTACTGTTGGTGATCCACTATCTACATCTTAGAGAGCGCACCATTAACATTTCACCAATAGAAATTTACGCAATCCAGTCAACGGACTCATTTTGAGTAGGTTAGCCTGATAGCCTTACCGGACGCTTCACTCCTTAATGCAGGTCTTTTATTTCATCTCCAATCTCTCTAACTAGTTAATATAAATTTAATTAAAAATGAAAAGGAAAGAACAATTTAATTTAGTCATTGAGGACATGTTAATTATTTAAAATTTGAAAATGTTTTAACTGTTATTACATATTTTGTTTTTTTAACCCTTGCGTGGCAACTTGGTCTATTGCGATTGTTGTCTGGAATTGAGAGAATAAAAATAAGTAGTTGTTGGATAAAAGCAATTTATTTTTAGTAAAATTCAAAGTCGGAATGACTAAAATTTTGTCAACAATGGTTTTAAGCTCCAGGTAGTTATTTGATTGTTGTTCACATCTGAACTGAAATAAAATATATCAGATAAAGCAATTTATTTTGTGTGAAATTACAAGTCACGATATGGTAATATTACAACATCTTGTTACACTAATATTTTTGCGTTCTGTCCTTTGTTGTACAGAATAGAGCTTTCTGAAACACAACAAGTACATTATTTTAAGTAGTATATACTACTATTGTGTCTAAAATCAAAACAACAATAAGAGCAGTATAGGTACCAGAAGACATAAACAACAAAAATAAAAGATGTGATAACAGCTGCATCCTTTTAAAAGCTAAGTATTACAGATAGAGGCGTTATTTGAAATTTCCAAGTACAGGAGACTGGAAGCGAGGAGGTGAAATGTAAAAATTTATCACAAGTTCAATGAAAACCCTGTATATGACAACTTGGTTGTTAAATATTTCTTAAAAATAATTTTCTCTACTGTGGAAATAAAAATAAAGCAATCACTAGGAGCTAGGCCGAGTAAGTGCGGCATATGCTCCATGAAACCAGTGTTAAATCTTGTTCAGGGAAACGAGCCTATTATGTATTGGAGAGAGTTCCAAGTCATAAATAAGAGAAATCTGCAATTTAAGTTATTGCGAATATCTGTTACGTTTACTTTACTTTTATTAGTCAATTAATTCTGATCTGCAAATATTTCAATTCCATTAAGTTAAGGTATACTTAATTTATTCTAAATTTAATAAACTGGTAGTAATAAAACACATCTCATTGGCCACACTTTAACTTCATAATGTTTCTCCTTAGTTGGGTTGTTCCAGTCATACAGAAAGCAACAAAATTGAATGAAAGGTCTCTGCATTCCTATAAATCATCTGTTTATTTTAAGATGTCCACAGATTTATCAATTGTATTTTTTCATTAATATATTTCATACACAAGACAAGAACTTGGTTGCAAATGTAGTATCATTACTTGCTTCGTAGACCCAAGATCACAGGTTCAATCCCGGCCAGGGTCGAATTTTTTCGGGAGTCAAAGTCTTAAGTATAGCTTTCTTCGGAAGGAGGTAAAGCCGTCGGTCCTGTGTCGTCCATTTACGGCACGTAAAATAACCTCAAGCATAAAAGAAGAGGCCTCTGAGCAAAATTAGACGACTGTTTCACGCCCTGATTTGAATGGGACGTTAATGACCTGAGATGTTAAAGGGCGTGCGTAAATAAACCAATTAAATTGGATGCATGTGCGAAACGTATGGTCTGCCGCGCCACAGAAAACTCTCTTCACACATACTTCTCGTGATATAGCAAAAGGGATTTCTTTTCATAATTTTCATACATTTAAATAATAATGCAGCTTTAGTCAGGTGCAAATTTCAATGTTGTACAGCGTATTGATTTATTTGTGGTGTTAAGTGAAGCACGTCACGTAATTTAATCAGTAAATAACTCAGGAAATGTTGTTCCCCAAACTTGTTGTCATGCATGAACTTAAAAAGTTCTGGTAAGCCGAGAAGCCACAGGTACCAGCGGACCGAGCAAATTGCGCCTGCCAAACGATGCTCAAGAAGAAGCTTGTTTTATTAGAATGGGCGGGATGTTTAGGCAACACAAAGTGATGTCGTATATCTAGTGTCTCTGAAGAAGATCGGCTTTGTGTTGGTGACAGCGCGCACTTCCTTCTTCCCCAATCTCTGCAAGTAGAAGCGTTTTATTACAGAAGATTACCCATGGTTAGTTGGTTCGATAGAGTAGCGGGAGCTGTGCTGTTTCATTGCCTAGGTACAAAGTCTTTAATTTCGCCTGCTACTCTCCCACCACCACCATCATCATCATCCTTTCCCCTCCCTCTCCTCCTATCTCTTCCTTGGTCTTAAGCTGCTCAGGCAAGGAAACTTTCCTGTCGACGTCATCAAACCGCGAATCTTTTTTGACATTATTTCGTTGAAATTTCCAAGTCAAGTAATGAATGGATATGCTGACTTGAGATTGCCAGAACAGCTTATGGGTGGAGTGTGCGCCGAAGGAGGAGACAAGTTAAAGGAAGGGATGAAGTAGCTGAGTTCTCATAGTCATCATCAAATAATTGCGGCGATGTGGAAGGTTTTAAAACCAGCGATTGTTATTCTCCTTGATGGTCACAGAAGCATTAAAAAAATCCTTCTCAAGTTTTCTGTGGTGAATGCCTTCTGTAAGATCCTCACGTGGAGGGGAAAACCTGGAAACAAGAGAAGGAAGGACAATGAAAATCGTTTTCCGTCCCCCTCTCGCACTCCATTTTTTTTTTATGTTGAAGCGTTGGCACACAGTCTAATGATGCTTTCAATCCGCAGCGTTTGTACTCTTTCATCAGGACGCGTACAGAGGGTTACGGGGCACAGTTTGTGCCTACTTGGATAGGTTCACTCTGCCTGATTATAAAGAACTCAATGGCTTATTTTCGGACTTTATTTCCTATGCTTTGTGCACCCCACGTTGTCCTAAATCAATCAATTTCATTATTCAGAAATATAGTTTTTGAAATATTATTTCCCAGCACAATTGACGAATATAATTTATTTATCGAATGGGAAATACAGCTTGATATTGGAGCTCAATGCAACAAAAGCCTGTATCCATCTACGGAATTTAAAATAAACTAAGCCGAAAACATTAGGACAATACCTTTTGCCTTTGTATTTATAAATAATGCATTTTTAAGCTTACTTTTAACCAGAATATGTTATAATAAAATAAAAATAGAAATTTTGAAATAAGCACTTGCAGAATGAAAGGCCAGAACTACTTCTATACAATTGTTGGTGTAGAAGTAAAATACCACAAGAGTGAAAAGGCTCGCCACAAGTATATGCATGTGGACAAGTGGTTTAATGGGGAAGGAACTGGTCATTTAACCTAGTGCTACATACGAGGGTAGGTCCATAAGTTTCCGGCCTCGTCGATAAAGATTATTGCCGGTGACATACCTTAACTGTTAAGTAAATAATTGCAGCTGTAAAGTCCGCTCCGCTGTGTTCAGTTATTCAGATATAATTGCATAAAGAAAACTATGTGTAGAGGATTGTGACATGTTCAAAATGGAGTTTCGAGCAATAACTAAGTTCCTCACAAAAGAAGGACTTATTCAAAATGAAATTAAACAGCGATTGGGCGCTGTATATGGGGAAGCATCCCCCTCATATTCTACCTTAAAATAAAGGCCGGATTTTTTCGAATGGGTAGAGGAAGCATTTAAGGCGAAGAGCGTGTTCATTCCTGAAAGCATCGTCCTGTGGAAGGAGAAATTATGGAAGACTGGCTGTTCAAAGTTACAGAAATAGCATCAAGATTGGGCTTTTCTAAAACAACAGTCCTTCGAATTATTCATGAACATTTAAACAGGAATTCAAGGTGAGTGCCAAGACTTCTTTCTTCAGTCGAAAAGCAGCAACGAGTCATCTGTTGTCATGCATTTTTCGAGCTCTGCGCTGGCAAAGAGAGAGACCATTGTTACAGAAACCATGGTCCTCTACTATGATCCCTTGTCCAAAAGAGAATCAATGGAGTGGTGTACACCTGGTGGAGCACCGCTTCTAAAGGTCAAGGCCACTCAGCGAACCAAGATCATCGCCACAATCTTTTGCGACTGTAAAGGAATACTCTTCATTGACTTCAAGGAGAGAAACACCACAGTAAATGGGGAGTACTATGCTGGTCTACTGCACAGACTACGTGCTTACATTAAAGAGAAAAGGCAAGAACAGCTGAGTAGTGGTGTGCGCCTTCTTCACGATAACGCGGCTGTGCACACAGCTCTTATTGCAAAGGAAGCTGTGAAGAAATGTGGCTTCAAGGGGATCGACCTTCCACCCTAAAATCCAGATCTAGTTCCCAGTGACTATTTCCTTCTCTCAAAACTCAAGAAGGATCTTCGAGGAAGGAAATTTAAGTGTGCCGGAGAAGTGAGGGTGCAGTTTATGTCCATTTGGCAGACAAGGCCCTCTGAATATTTTTTTTGGGGGGGATTGAAATGTTAATTCAAAGATGTGAGAAGCTTATTATAATAAAGGGTAACTACCATGAAGTTTTTGTCCTTATTTTGCCTAGAAAACGGTTGGGCCGGAAACTTATGGACGTACCCTCTTTCATGGCTACGAGGTTAGGTCCATAAGTTTCCGGCCTTATCATTTGGGTTGTGTTGGTTTTAAATGTAAAGTATAGCGTAGAAAGTCTAGTGCTAAATATATTTTATATTTTTATAAAGCTTAACAAACATAAAGCATTATCAACTTAATAGAAATTACTAATTTTCAACGTTAAGATAAATTATTTGCATATAATTGGAATATTCACTATTTCAAAACATGCACTTGAATAATATTTTTGATTAACATTTCAAATGAATGAAACGTTAATTTAACTTTAATTATAACACACATTGTCTTAACAAGAAAGTTGACAGTACAGAATTTTCTTATAAATCTTTAGTCAAATCATAGTAGAAGAATTTAGTAATGACTGCAATATGGAGCATAACAATCATAAACCTGTCTAAGATCCTACACGCAAATACAATAAAATATCCTACTGCAAGACAGTAAAATTTTGATTGTAATTAAAATATATGTATAAAATAATTAATCAATTGTTATCCAGATGGTTGCTCTCATCACGGGAAATGATCTGGGCTCATTCTATAACTTTCAAAGAAGAATTTTGTAAATAAACCATAATTTTATAATTAATATTATTTATGTTCAAAAGAGAGGAATATAATAACAAATATAACCTGGAATTAAGCCTCATATAAACTGTACTCTAAAATAATAATTAACGAAACAAAATTAGTTGTTATAATTGACTAAAACTTAAGATGGTGTATTGATGTACCTTACTTGTATAACAGAATGTGAAAAACAATGCACAGGTTCTCCATTCTTAGGTCTTCCTTGCCTAATTATGTACTTCGTGTAGTTATTTACTTCTGTTTCTAATTCAGTATGGTATATAGAACGCCTGTGATGCCTCAGCAGTAAAAAGGGCGACTATTCCAAAAAAAAAAAAAACCCATGGTAAATGGGAGGAGCCGTTAATAACATTCTCTGCGTTAACATTGCTACAGAAGCATAATATTAAAGTTTGTTTACGTAAACCTATGGATTATCCAATTTATAAATTTTTCGTAGTTCCGACTATTGAACACTTTCTGTACGTACCAGTTTCATAAATACCGGGACGATCTCAAAACTGAGTAACACGATTACCCCACGAGACAAAACAGTCGTTTTCTAATTACCTGCTGAACCCATATATCATGATACTGCAGGATCTTTGCCCAGCAGATATTTTGAGTTTAGAATATACAATGGGTAATTCACCCACTTTTAGGTGAGTTAAAGTGAAATAGATTTTAAAAAAGGAATGAAATATTTCATTAATTATTTTTCTGTAATTAAGTTTAAGATAATTTCCTATAGATGTTTGTGCAACGCTCCACACACACACACACACACACACACACACACACACACACACACACACACACATTCACGCTTCAAGTAAATTATGTCCTGTAGATGTCTCATTAAACCGTATATTAAATATCTGTTTTAGAAATAACCATTACACGGCTATTAAAAACAAATAATGTCTTTCCCCCTGCTCTGGTAATTTTTTTTTACACATGCACATTTTTCCTTATCTTGACATCTTCCATGAATGTGACTCCAGAACTTCCAGTACTCTTGAGTGGCAGGACTAGGGGTTCCATTCCCCTCAGCCGTCCTTCCTGACTGAGGTTTTTTCCAGGTTTTCCTCTGTCCTCATAAATGGAAAATGCCGACAAGGTACCCTAAACTTAGGCCTGGAACGTTTCCTTCCTTTAAAAAATAATTCTTTCCCAATTTATCATTTCATCTCATGTATCATCAATGTCCACCGCCTGTGGTGCCTCCGTAGTAAAATCGGGCGTTAAACTTTATTACAAAAAAGTTTCATTTACATATACTTTTTACATATATACACAATAGCAACATTTAATCTCACATTGTAAAACTAATCAATATATTTACATATTAACAAGACGCTGAAGAGGTTGCTATATATAAAATATTGATCTTCAAGTGAATACAACATTAAAGGCAAAAAAATATCGTTAGTGATAAAATAGCAGAAAGAAATTTGAAATATTTTACTTACAATATTTCATATAAGAAGGAACTAATTTAGACTAGAAATTTAACACATTTAATTGAATGTGTAGTACCATACGTAGATCCTTTAAAAAGTGAAATATTGAGTCCGTAGAAATTAGATTTTTGCACTCATTGACTGGATATTCCTTTAGAAAAACATAACAAATTAAGTTTAACTTTAACTTTTTAATTTTAGTTTTTTGCATATTGACTAATGCTGATTTGTACCAATAAGGGTCATTTACTGACCTCCACGGAATTTGTAATCATTTCCGCATTAAAATTAGATATATTATAATACTTTTTAATCTTTATTGTCTGGGGATTTGATATGTCAAAGTTTAGGCAACCAAATGGGACAAAGTAAAAAATGATGTGAATAAAGAATTTTATTTAGATAAGAATTTTATTTTAAATTTCATTTTATAAAAAACTGTTATAATATGATTGTTTTGACAGATCTTATAAAGGAACTAAACAATATTTTGTGAGATATAGTGCACACTTTTATTTGCTAAATGCGTGTAATATGAAAACGTAACTTCCATCAAAAGCCATGTGAAAGAAAATAATCACCGAAATTCGCACTGAAAGCAAATTCTGCTGGGAATGAAAATCTTTTATCATGTGAGTGAGATATATGCATTTACTGCACAAAGTATTTTCATTCCTTGTTTCTTGAGTATAGACAGCAGAACCCTTCTATGGAATATTTCCAATTATATTATGAAATATTTTTGCGGAATACTCACCCTCTCATCCATATGTACAGTCGATGAAAGACATTCTTATAACATTTTTAATGAAAATGTACACAATGGTAAAACATGAAAACACAAAACTAATTTCCAAGTAAGAAAAAGTATGCGATAAAAATGTTTAGGGTAACACATATATTTTTTTCCACTACAAATTAAGGGGCTATAGAGATGCTGAAAACTACATAATAGATGACAGGATAGTTTCCATTAAAATCGGAACAGGCTACAAGGTTTAACCCTTGAAGTACGAGTGGAATATGTTCTAATTATAATATATTTAACATTAAATCCTTAAGTCTTGATGTTTCTTTAAAGCAGCGCCTTGATTCCTATGAGATAAACAGTTCTTGCTTTAACCTTTTTGGAAGTTCTCCATTGAAGGAACTGAAACTGATAATAGTTCAATTGCAAGAAAGTATTAGCAAAGTTTTATCTTCAATAGATCAGTCTCAATTGGCTGCACCCTATATCTCGTTTATATATATATATATATATATATATATATATATATATATATACACATTGGTACAGAAACTTCTTTCCATGAAATTATTATATTCCTACAGAAGAAAATTGCATAAGACAATCCACAGAAGTCTCTCACAAGAGACAAGAATATCCAAGAACTCAGCAATAAAAGCTGTAATGCCTCTTAAAATAAAACCTTACAGAATATGGGTAGAACAATTATTGCAACAGCGTGATCAGGTTAGCAGATTTAATTTTTTGTGGGATTCCAACATTTATTAATAGTAAAGAAATGTATCCAAAATTAACTTTTTTCGCCACAAAACTTGTTGTTATGAGCAAGTAACATTTCAAAATAATGCATTTTTGTTTTACTAGTGTAGCTTTGTTTTATCTTCATGAGTGAGTAATATCCCAAAAGGTCATATGCCAGATTTATTAGAGCATACATTCACAGTGGAATGTATGCTCGAGTGAGAGTCAACACTGCAGGCCGCTTGCGAAACATAAAATACTATTTGTCGGTGAGAGCGTTTAGAAATAATTCCGCAACTCAATTTGACCAACCAGTGTATTTACCCATCCTCCAATCACTAAACTCTCCACGCGGCACACGCAGCGTCATTCTCCCTTCCAGTCAGTTGCGAACGTTATTTCGACGGAGTCGGGCAGTTGTGTTGTGCATTCAACAGTGAGAGCTCATTAAATAGTGCAGTGCTGATTCGCCGTATACTCCTCTTCAAAGCATATGTCAAGTACAGGAAATGCCTGAGGTTGACATTTAGGGACACCTTTCCTGGCAATCCTGTTCCAACACGAAAAAACAAATATTAAAGTTAGTGCATACGTGTGATGAAATAGATTCTGTGACTGACCAGAAAAAATCCAAGACTGTTCATCAATCCATGGCGGAATTGTGCCGTATAATTCATCCCAGGATTGTTGGCCGCAGTTTATGGCCGCCTCTTTCCCAGATTTTACGATTTGAGGTTTTTGTTTTTTTGTGGTTCATAAAAAAATTAGTATATCTAAGTAATCCTCACACGCACTGGAGGAACTTAAAACAAAGCTCCTACTTTAAGGAGAACGAGTTTAAATTATGTTATTTAATTTGTTGTACCATAGTTTTAAAATGGTGAAGCACTTAGGCGCCGCGAGTCTTCGCTTGAAAATACCGGCGACAAAGTGGGGTCTCACCGCCGACCGTTTGTACCTGCATCAGGACATTTGAACTGTTCTCTCTGTATTTAAAAAAGCGAAAATTACTTAATGTAATTTAGAAAATAAAGCAATTACGTTTTCTTTTTTTTCTTTTCTTTTTTTTTTCTTTCTTTTCTTTTTTTTTCTTTCTTTTCTTTCTTTCTTTCTTTTTTTTTTTTTTTTAGAAATTATACATATAAAACCTTTTAAAAGGAATTTCTGTTTTGAGGGTATAATGTACGTTACATGTTTAAAAAGTAGTAAGATAATATAAAACAAAATTAAAAAATTAAAATGTATCTCTAGAGACCGTTTGTAGCTTTTAAAAGAACAATTTCATAACTCATATGAATTCTTGTTTTAAAATGACCTTAAAGCATTTTGCCAGTAGTGCTACTAGAACTAGTTGTGAATTCACTTGGACAATTAAAACACCAACGAATGCATTTTACCCTTTCTTTCAGTGTATCTGTGCATTCTTTCCCTGAATATTTCACTGCTGTGGCTAGCCGAGACTCATTTTTCGCATTAAACACATACACGTTCACAAAATACTGGACACACACACATTCGCACACCCTCAGGGCGATTTGCTGCATTGTGTAGGGTTGGAGCTGTCGTGTGTGTTTTTGGGGCGGCATCCCGACGCTGGAATATTTACATGCACTGTTCCATCACGCAAACAATCGCTCCCGATAGGCTCGTCACTTGTTCTCCCTCCAGTCATGCACGGTTGTGGAATCTCTCATGTGGAAATCTCTGCGACGTATGTTGGCTGCCGGGCAGTAAAGTGGAATCAGACCTAACTTGAGTGCTCAACTCTTCCCCATAGGCTCTTACCGCAGCAGAACAAAAGGTAAAACTATGCAACACATGTACCACGAACAGGTGAATTCTCATAAATGTTTTCTGTAGATGATAGTGTAAATCAACTAATATTATATTAAATTCCATTTATTCGACATGTACAGTCATAAAATCAATATTTAGGATAATTGTGCATAATTCAGAATAGATGAACGTGGAATCGGTGGCGCACAGAGCACGAACTATTGAATAAATCTTCACTTTATTTGTCTAAGAGGTTTAATATGGCGCTATCAGAAGTATTCCAAGTTTTATGTGAATCCTAAGAAAAAAAAAAGGAGCAGATTATTATGAAGAAGCAATAATGTTAGCGGGGAGGATGTTTGTTATTGGCCCCACTTTGGGCTGCAGTTTGAAACGAATTTGATAAGGGGTGGGGTGGGAATTGGGCTGTATGGTTGTTGCGGTAAGTAATTTATGTTCGCTAATTGCAGTTTTCTCCATGACTCCTGCAGATCACTCCTACTCTTCTTCGATGAGACTCTCTCCAGGGCGTTTCGCTGGATTTTGGCGACTGTATGCCAGCCAAGCCTGAGTGAACGGGACTCCGAAGATAAAGACAAATAACGCTTCGTTATTTACTTGTTGATATCGTTTGTTCTCCTAACATGAATATTCGGGCGAACTCACGTCTCATATCGAACCACGGGCAATGTAATCTTGGCAAAGACGTAAGTTTAATACGCTGACCAAATGGTGCCAAATGCGAAGAAACTGTTAATTTAACTGAATTCTTAATGCAGCCCAATGATGTATCGGCAGTTAGCGTGGTGATTGGCAATCAAGCTTTGTTGTCGCTGAGACTGGTACTTGGTACTTAGGTACTTAGGTACTTCTTCCGCTGATCTCCGGGCGACGGCAGCCACACGTGTCTGGGCCTCGAAAATCCTTAGACTGCGTCACTTTTGGGCAAAATCTATCTTTTTTATGCACGATACAAAATGACAGCATGCACGGGAAACGGCGCGAAATACTCCCGCCAATTTTGTGTTAAAGTGTCTCATAGGTGAGTGCTTACCTCAATAGATTTCATTTCTATTCACTGGAAAATTTTGGTCAAGAAATGCTTCGCTATTCATCAGTAAGATGAATTTAAATAGATTTCATCTGTCAACGATTTTTTACTCAGACACCTGCAACTTTGCTACCGAACATCCGGTGTCTGGGGGTCATTTTCTACCTTAGCTGCTTACCAGAAGAGATTACCTGCATTCTATAACTTTTTGCCAAGTATTTGTGTGTTCGGAGAAAGACGAGAATTTCCCTTATCTTGTTATTTCTTATATATTATCAAAAATTAACTTTATGAATGCATTTAAACCCTGTACAATATTCATTCTTCATATACGAGCTATATCATTGAAGTTCTTCCGCTGAAAGAAAATGTACAACTTACTTGTATGTAATTAATGAGTTGCTGATTCTAAAATTACAAATATTAATTATTTCGATTACTGTGTAATTGACGGGAAACCAGGAACAGCTTCAATTAAAGCTTGCATTTATCTTTAAGTTCTGCTCGACTCAGCGCTCGATTCACGCCATTTCACTGCCTGCGGGTTTTATAACCTTTAGCCTCATTTGGTCATTAACAATTACATTGAGTTCTCCATGGCAGGGTACAGTGATGATAGAGAGGTAAAAGCAGGTGTATAGCAATGAAACTACTAAAGTTCGAATTTCATCCATGCTTGAAAAAATTTAACTATTAGTTTTTGAAAGTAAAATAACGTTATACTGTTAATTATAGTAATATAAATTAAATTGCAAGGACTTATTTCAATTTATGCATTATGTACAGAAACAAAAAAGGAATATGAAGCAATCTTTGTTTTCAAAATATTTTGTATTTGAGCATAAATGCCTTAAATTTCAAATATATATTATATATTTGGGCTATTTACGGACGCTGTTCTTAGGCCAACAGCGTCCCATTCAATTCAGGATTTGAAACAGCCAATAAATTTTGCTCAGAGGCCTCTTCTTTGAGGCTTAAGGTCCTATTACATGTCGTAAATCTACGACACGTGATCTATAGTTTTACATCCCTTCCGAATGAAGGCATATTTAGGATTGTTACCCCCGAAAAATATGCGTTATTCATTAAAAGATAAATTTTTCTTACATATTGTGACAAATGTAATTTTAAACGTCTGTCGTGTATTTGTTTTTTGATTTAGTGCTATTGGGGGAAATTCGTTGGTAGCAGCTGTTGAAAGTGTGGCGTAGAAGCTTCTTAAAGAAAACAGTCATTTTCTTTGGCGTGTTTGAATGCCAAAAATATCCCCATCTAAGTATTAGTTGAAGAAAGTGTGAAAAACGCATCCAGTAAATGGCAGCTCAAGTAAGGCTTCCAAGCAGAACGAATTTCGAGTCACGTCTTCTTTCTAATCTTCGCCCGCTCACATGATTAGCTGAGGAGTATGAACTAGCTCTCTCAGTCCAGTATATAGTAAATGTGTGTATAGCTCTTTGATGAACTATACGATGTAATGCATTTATATTGTGATTCAGTTTATTTGCAGAATTTTAATTAAATACTTTTCCTCTTATCTTCCCAGCTAAGAGAGTATGATAACTGTATAACTACATTCAAGAGCCACCTCTTCATTCCTGAATGCCTTATTTGGAGAATATTAACCATTCATTTTACAGCAAAAAATAACTAATAAAAATTCAAGCATATGTTCTTATTGCTAGACACGTGATTATTTTCATTTAGCCATCGGAGCACGCGGTTCGAACCTGTTTATGGCAAAGGTGGCGTTAGAAGTCAGCGTCAGTAAATGCTTCCAATGTTTTCCGAATCAATTATTGCCGTTGCTTATTTTTATCTTTTTTTTTTTTTTTTTTTTTTTGAGTAGTGTTTAACGCCCGTTTTTACTACTGAGGCACCACAGGCGGTGGACACTGATGATACATGAAATGAAATGGTATATTGGGAAAGGATTTTTTTTTTTTTTTTAGGAAGGAAGCGTTCCAGGCCTAAGTTTAGGTACCTCCCCGGCATTTGCCAGTTATGAAGACTGAGGAAAACCTGGAAAAAACCCCAGTCAGGGAGGACGGTCCTGGCGGGATTCGAACCGCAGACCTCCCGCTCACGAGTCCATGCCTTAACGACCTCGGCCACCCGTGGCGGTTTATTTTTATCTGAAAGTATACATGGACAAATGTAATAAATACACGTAAATGTATTATAACATTTCAAGAGCATGCTTTGACTAACTATAGATACAAATGTTAAAAAAAAAAAAAAAAAATGGAAGATGGAGCTTACGACGGTAAGTCCATAAGTTTCCGGCATAACTATTTTCTAGGTATAATACAGACAAATACTATATTTCACTTTTCGATATAAATACCCTTTATTGTAATACACTTCTCACATCTTTGAATTAAATTTCAATCCCCCCTCACCCAAAATAGTCAGAAGTTATGTCTGCAAAGTGGGCATAAACAGCATTCATCACTTCTTCATCACACTTATATTTCCTTCCTCGAAGTTTCTTCTTGAGTTTTGAGAAGAGAAAATAGCTATATCGAAGGCTGTAGGCTGGATGGTCGATCTCAATGAAGTCACATTTCTTCACAGCTTTCTTTGCAACAAGAACTGTGTGCATAGGCACATTGTCGTGAAGAATGCGTACACCACCACTCAGCTTTCCTGGCCCTTTCTCTTTGATTGAAGCACGTAGTCTGTGCAGTAGACTAGCATAGTACTCGCCATTTACTGTAGTGTTCCTCTCCTTGAAGTCAATGAAGAGTATTCCTGCACAGTCCCAAAACGTTATGACCACGATCTTCTTGGTGACTGAGTGACCTTGGCCTTTATAGGCGGTGCTTCACCAATTTTTCACCACTCCATTGAGTCTCTTTTGGACAAGGAATCATAGTTGAGGAACCATAGTTTCATCTCCTATAACAATGGTTTACAGAACTTCTCTCTCGTTGCCACGCCAGTGCTTGACAACAGATGACTCGTTGCTGCTTTTGGACTGAGGAAAGAAGTATAGGCACCTGTCTTGCACTAACCTTATTCATGTTTAGATGTTCATGAACAATTCGAAGGATTTGCGGTATAATTTGAGGGGGGTGCTTCCCAATATAGATCGCCAAAGCGCTGTTTTATTTAAATTGGATTAAGTCCTTCTTTTGTGAGAATTTAATAACAGCTGGATACTTCGTTTTGAACATATTACAATCTTCTACACATAGCCTTCTTTATATAACTTTATCTGAACAACTGAACACAGGGGAGCGGAAGTTACAGCTACAATTATTTAGTTAACAGATAATGTATGGCAACAGATAAGGGTTTTTGTGAAGGGATAATCCATATTGGCAAGGCCGAAAACTTATGGACTATCCTCGTATCTATGACGAGATGCTTGATATCTCGGTTTTCAATGCCAGACCGCGAAATTATTTTGTTTCATGCTGTATATTAATTCTTTCAGTACGGAATGGAACTTTATGTTAAATTATTTTTCGGACTCCACTTTTACCGATATATGAATATACCATGAGACATCTAATAGATTCGGATACAAAAAATTTCCTTACTTGTGTATATGGTGAAGGAATCTATGGCTGGGAGAGGAGTTTGTTGCACTGGGGTGGGCCCTGTAATATGCATTATGTTTGCAAGTTCAACATATTTGTTAATAAGAAAATGCGACACATTTCGCTTTAAATAACGTGATTTCTGTCGTATTGACTTAATTAAATACTTCGACTATGGCGCATAATATCATCTGTAATTTTTTACTGTAACAAAATCGCTAATATTAGTGTCAGTACGATGTATATAATAAAATGCAATTCAAGCTGCAAAAAATACCTTCCAAATCTAACATGTAAGCTACCATAACATCCTCTTATCTTTGTAAGCTTAGAAAAATTACCTGAATCTCTCTCCATGATTCTCCCTCTTTCAACTGTTTGCTCTTTGACTGCTTCAACGATTTTGTAATGTTCCAACATGATCATTAATTAAACATGTGAAAATTAACTGAATAATAATATAAATGTATTGCATCAAACACTTCAGCAAAGAGTTATACATACAATTTATTCATGTTCCTGAGCGCGCGAAAATTGGAAAGGAGATGTGACACGGAAGCCTTGCTCGAACTTGCCATTCAGCGGATGCATTTCTCACGCTTTCTTTGACTATTACTTAGGTAGGGATACTTTTAACATCCAATCATATCAAGGAAAATGGAAGATAAACAATTTATGATTGCATATTCCATAATATGCCACAGTAATATACATTTTCTGAACAACATATATTTATCGGTTCTTGCGTTCTTTTGTAAGCTCATTCAGCGCAAGCTGAATCTCCCTCTATGATTCTCCCTGTTCCAAACGTATGGGTTTTTTTTTTTTTTTTTTTTTTTGCTGCTATTTCAACGTTTTTGTAAGATCACAATATGACCATTTTGTTAAAACGACCAAACTAGACTAAATAACAGGAATGATGGAATCCTGTAAATCACACAATATCTACATACATTACAATTTATCATCCATGTTAAATAACTAGACATAGTATGAAGTAAAATATTGTAAACAACTTTAGTCCTTATATTTATTTATGTTTATTTACGGCAGATCCTCATTGCGTCTTGTTCTAGAAAATAATGCTATCCCTGTAATTTATATAAAATTGACCTGTCTTGACCTATCGGTTTATTACAAGACAGAAAATGTAAATAGAAGGAAATTCTTGCTTCGAGGTTGGATGTTTTAAGAACCTGACAATAGTTTTAAATTTGATTATTTGATATGTACCTTGTATTTGAAATACGCCATACAAATGAGATGCCTCCTAACAATTGTGCAAAAAGAAATCATTTCTTAAACGTCATAAATCCTTAAGCTCTATATACGAGTAATCATAGTAGTAATAACAACAAATGGATGTCATTAACTAGTCTTATTTACATATGTTTTAATTAACGAGTTTTGAATATTCTATACAAATAACAATGTGCTATTATTATTATTATTATTATTATTATTATTGCTATAATGATAATTAGATAGTAAGAAAATTCAATTACCGAAAAATGCATAATTAATAAGAATACCAATATAACCTTTCTTACAAGCAAACAAGTCCAGTGTTATTGTCCCGTTAATAATAAGTAACAATTAATGAACGCAAATTACCTAACGCTCCAGCAACGTGGGAGGAATTTTGACCAAAGAGCTATGAAAATTTAAATAGCTTAGCCATTAAATTTTGAAGCCAAAAGAATAGTAGTTTAAGAAAAATAAGCGTTTCCCTTGGGATTGAAAAACCTTCTTTCTCTTAATAATTTGACTAGAGGGCCAATTGCGCAGGCACCCGAACACGCCTGTGCTGGTTTATGCTCAAACGCTAAGTACTGCAAACTACAAATGTCTTACCGCACTCTTTTCAAATTTTTTCATATATACCTTAAATTGTTATTTTCTCTAGTAGGTACGCGAAGGAAAATTATAGTTTTCAATTTTAGAATTAAGTTTTTTCGGGAAGTTTTTTATGCAGATCTGAGCTCCAGATACAAAAACAGGTCAGAGAATCGGTTTTGGTTATCTGGAGTGAAAAGTATTCCGATCAAGAAAAGCTTTGAAATTATTAGTAATTTGCACATATTTATGTGAAACCTCTTACTCTGCTCTCAGTGTAATTATTACAAAATAGAGGAACAGAAATTATGTTAGAGCAACTCTACGTCTTCCAGTATCCACAACTAATCTACGAATCGACAACAGTTTGGCTAATAAATAGTAAAAAAAATGTAATATTCAGTTCATAATAGCTACTTTTTAGAGCAAAATTATGAAATAAATATGTGATGAAAATTCAAACTTAAAAGTAAAAACAGAACTAATTATAAAATTTGTAAAATAATAATTAATAATTTTAAGAATAAGACTAATTATTACTACTATTTCGCTATCTCCCAACTTTTCTCCATGTCTTTTGCCGTCCCGCGAGTATCGAAAGGCAGAAAATCACTGGCCTCTACCCTAAGATAACCGTTATTGTGATCTGTAGTTCCCCAAGTCACTCAAAGAATTTTTAAATCAATCTGTTTTGTTTGCATTATTTATTTCACTGTCCTACGCTACTTTCGTGAAAATCTGGCGACACAATTCCAATATAAATTGCAAACAAAATCTAGCAGAAATACCTAAATTTAGTGAATAACGTGGAAAAAACTATACAAACTGTAAATTATTGTTACATATACCAATGATATTATTCATTTCAGGCGCAAAGAATCAAATGAACTATGCAAAATGAAATACTAACTACTGAATTTAATTGTTGTAAAATATATTTATATATTAAAATGCAGTTTGAAACCTAAAAAAAGCACCTAAAAGTGTTGATTCAAGCTGTTACAATAAGTTCATCAAGCGAAAGATTAACATAAAGGTTATATCAATATAATGGAAATACATTTGCATTATTTTCCAAGACTGTTTGTTCAGAACTCACTTAACTGGCAAACCACTTGAGGTAAAAGCGTGAAACACTTATGGCTATCTTAAAAACTATTATTAATTACTTTTTTTACCACGAAAGGTGGGAGGAGGTAGAAAATATATCGAACTAGTCCATGTATTAACAGAATTTTTGTGGATTTGGTTCATTTGTGGACGCTTTTTAACATCTCAGTTCATCAGCGTCCCATTCTTCATGGCCTGAAAGGCCCGACTAATTTTGCTCAGAGACCTCTTCTTTCAGGCTTTTACATGCCGTAAATCTACGACATGGGATTCGTGGATTTACTTCTCTTCCAAAGGATTTTTACGCCCGAAAAAATCCATCGACCCTTAGCCGGGATTTAGTCCGCAATCTTGGGTCTAGGAGCCAAGTATGGGTTGCCACTACACCACCAGAATCGACATTAACAGAACTATTGGCATAGCTCTTGCGCATGGAGACCAAGTTGTGTGGTTTTTTTTTTCTTTCCATTTTTACACCCAATAATGTTAAAGCTTCTAGATATTAAACGAGAATAAGGTGTTCAAATATAACAAAAACGATATGAAAATTGACACCCAATTGCCATATATATAATGAATACATACATATTTATCAGAAATAAAATGTCATGTTTGTTTGTGGTTTTTTTATCGTTTATATTGCCATATTACGGTGAAGATTGAATTACCGATTAACGTGTTAAAATATTCATTGAATTTTCAAATGTACCTAGTGAAAAATTATGTGTACATTATGCACATTTATAAAATTGGACCTATGACTAGTGTACTTATTTTATATAACAGTATCCTACATATTCCTTAATTAGTAAAATCTCGGATATTAATGGATCAATATTATGATGACTAATATCTTGAGAAATGTCGCTGTTAATATATAAGATAAATTCAAATGCTTTCATTCGAAGAGGAGGAATAACAAAATTTTATTTTGTGCAAATTTGGGAATAAAAATAAAGATTATGATTATGAGGCAGAGGTTTTTAAGTTAAAACAAAACTAAACTAAACTACAAAGATAAATATATACAAATAGAATTATTAATATTAAATTGGAATTGTGCATTTTAATATAAAAGGAAACTAAGACATTAGCAAATAAATTGTTGTCTGCAGGACCTAGAGAAAAAGAATAAGAAAAATTTGCAATGTCAGTTAATAGGAAACATCAAAACAAAGGTTTAAATGTGTTTAAAACAAAATTAAATGTTGTATAAATGGTCCAAAAAGTATATTAGAATTACACCGGAAGGGTGAAAAGGGGAAGACCTACAGGTAGTTAAAGACAAGACAAAATGGCGACATACATTGAGACTCGGATAAACGTGCGTAAACAAATCTATTATAATCATATGTACTAGATATATTTTATACATGCGACTCATTCATAATAAATGTCTATTGTCTCTACTCAAGTCTTAACATCTTTCATTATTTACAGTTATAATTACATGATTTCGTATTACATAGACCGCATCTACAATGTGTAGGTTTATGGAATTAGTAAAAACAAATGTGCCTTCTATTATCTGAACTTAAAGCGAAGCAAACCGGAGTCAATGGATGTGGAATTCAAAGAAGGTTTCGGTTCAGATCTGGAGATTTCTGTCTACCAAAATTATGTTCGACTGATATTGATTGTTCAAAGAAAGAAGTTTAAAAGAACTTAAGGGGATGCATCTATGAAAGTTGGCCAAAATACTGAAAATATTGAATTTTTTGTTTTAAGTAATATTTATATATTCTACTTTCATAATCTGCCATCAGTTATACCTCCGTGTGGTTAAAGTGGGCGCACGATTTAAATGCTCTTGTGTTAGAGGACTTGAATCTTTAAATGACTTCAAACTCTTTCTGCTGCAAAATTTAGTGAATAAAATTTTTATAATTAAACTGCGTGGCTTTTAAACTTTTCTTTTTTCTAGTGTTGTATGAGTAATAACGCCTGTTTACCAAAGATTAGCTAAGAATGATCTACTAGAGAGGATACTAAAGGCACAGCACAGAATGCCAGTGAACGTTTCTTTTTCTTCTTCTTCTTCTTCTTTGGCGCTAGAATCTGAGATCGAACCATGACATGCTACAGCAACTTCTGTTTCCTCTACCTCTGCCATAAGACTTCATTGGTAGAGGACATTTATTGCAGGGCACTTCGCCGGTCGCGGATCATTCGGCATTCTAGATCGAAGAACGTCACCTCCCAATTAGGCAGCTCCCCATTTATCCTCACAAGGCTGGGTGGATGCCGTTCCAAATCCCCCTAACTTAGAAAAATTCCTAAGCAGGTACCGGGAATACAACCCCTGTCCTTCCGCCGGTAGTCAACAACGCTAACCATTATACCAAGAAGGCGATCGTTATGAAAGTTTAATACGCGTTATTCGTAAAGAAGTTAACAACAACAACAACAATAATAATAATAATAATAATAATAATAATAATAATAATAATAGTTTGTGTAATAAAAAGTACAGTAACTTTATCATAAATTTTTAACACTGTGTAGTTGCAACTGTTAGTGAGGTTGATATGGCAGGTCAGGCCACATTAAATGATAGGGAGAACGCAACAACTAAAAAAATACATCCATTAAGTAATTATTAATGTTAGTGATAGGCGACCACTGAATCAAAGTGAATTGAAGTGTAAAATTACACATATAACAATAAAGAGGAATTTAAAGATAAGAAAACTTTATAATAATAAAAAACTTAATAATAACAACAATAATAATAATAATAAAAACTTAATAATAAGAAAAAGAGGTCATAAAGGCAACTTACGGACCTTCATATGGGACATGGTAAATTCCAAAGGAGTGGAAAATAAGTTTCTTATGGCTAAATGTTCAATTTTATTACTTTTTACAACTTTTAATTATTTCACATTTCTGAGAGTTCAAAATATAGTTTTGTTTGAAAAATTTCACACAGATTTTTAGATAAATGCTTATAAAAGATAATATAATTTAATCTTGCAGATGAAATACTTTAATTGTTACATATATTTTAAATTTTCCAATTATGAATAATTTGAAAGACATTATAAAATATTGCATATTTTTTTTCTCTCAGAAGTGATTTGTCATAGATTTGGCATGGTAAATGGTAAATTTCAAAGGAAAGGAAAATGAGTTTCCTATACCTAAATCTTCAATTTTATTATTTTCCCCCCACTTTTAATTATTTCACGTTTCTGAGTGTTCAAAATAATCCACACAATATAGATTTGTTTGAAAAATGTCACACAGATTCTTGGATAAATGCTTAATAAAAGATAATATAATTGAATTTTGCAAATGAAATACATTAATTGTTACATATTTTTTAAATTTTCCAATTATGAATAATTTGAAAGAACTTATAAATTTTTGCATAATTTTTGTTCTCAAAAACAATTTGTCATGGACAAATGAAACATTCCATATTTTATAGCTACATTTTAGTGAAATAAAAACTCAAAGTTTGTCTCATTTACAATAAAAGTTGTAATGTGCGAACTATTTCTTATAATACACTGAATCTGCCACAAAAAAGCAGTAAAATAATTTTCCAAAAACTAGTATAAATGAGAGAATTATATTTGATACTTACATTAAATGACTGAAATAACCCCAACATTTCAAATCATTTTGATAAAAGCTTTGAGTTTAGCATTTTTCACAAATGCAACGCTTAATAGGAGCAGCACATATTGCTCTTAGATATCTATCACATGTGTGAACATCTTTAAAAAAATTCTGAGATACTCATAGATGGGTTCGTCCATTTACAACAAACATTATTATAACAGCTGCACCTGAAAGAATTCGTCGTAACTTATAACCAGGAGAGAACATCTGAAAGTGAATTATGTTAATACAAAGTCAGAATGGAAGTCTTAACACACTGTAAGCAACACTTAAAAATTCTTGAAAAAATTCCAAAAGATTTTTATTTTGGGCTTTTGCAGATGCCCAATGTGCGGAACGAACGTCACATTGCAGGCGTCTTTGCAGTATTCCAGTTTCTTTCATATTCGCCATAGCGTAATGGTAATGGTAATGGTGTACATGGCAATGATGACCACATCTTCACATCAGGGAAAGTGTGGTACAAATGAACTGCCACTGCTATATATTTGATATACCTGCCATAAAATGCATCTAAATTGTCAGAAGTGTGCTTAAGTGGTCGCATACCCAAAGATGTGCAGCTACAGTTGGTGAATATTTCGGAATCTGCATTTCCACTCGCGCTCCACATCGACTGCCGACATGTACGGACGGCCTTCGATTTTCTCTTGCATAGCCAGCCAAGTCTTTAAATGATGTATATCATGCAGGGATTGAGTTATCTGTTCCTGAATTCTTCTTATACCGTGCTCGAATGCGATGTTGAACGGAATACTCACACAGAACTTTTTTCCGTACATTGGCTGACATTATCAGTAAATGTCATCTGATGGCAAAAATATCACACTAAATTTACCGCTGGAAGTATAAAACCAACTTAGTTTTATTATGTTACGGTGCAAATTCACCATTGTGAGTTTACTAACTGATGTAAAATAATAGATAAAATAAAAGAATAGAAAATAAAGCAGTGAAAGGCACATTAATGCAATTTTATGAAACTGTTCTAAAAGTCTTTTATGAATCAAACTTATACAAATGAATGATACTATGTTTTAAAATATGCAACGAGATACAAAAATCAAAAAATGAAACGTGAAGAACATATTTGCAAAATAAAATATTTTTATTTAGCAGAGAAAGTAAAAATAATACGGAATAAAGGATATCTTAGCTTATAGCCATGGAGAATGAAGGTAATACTGTAACAGGCTCAGTTGACTCTACATTTGACTTGTGATGTTGAAGTTCTTAAAAGTTTAAAATTTGTATACTTTTTTTCACAAAAGTGAATGAATGAGTGTATTCAACAAGCATGCATAATATTAGCTTTGCAATCTTCGCATGGTATGTGCATTTCAAAATACACAAAAGTACATCTCGTAAATAAATAAGTAAATAAGTCATACCTATATTACTTAACAAGCTAAATATTAATGATAATAACATCAATATTAATAATAATAATAATAAAATAATAATAATCTGAATATTAGCTTAAGATAAACATACAGAACATAGAACCCCTTCCCCCTTATCAGTATAATAAGGAATACAATATCCTCCCTCTCTCTCTTTCTCTCTCTCTCTTTCTCTCTCTCTCTCTCTCTATATATATATATATTTTTTTTTAATTCAGTTTAGTTCCTCCCGTCCCTCCCCCCGATTTTCAGCCTTTTCAAACTTGAGCTGGCTCTCGACATGAATTTGCCTACCTGCTCCTCCTTGCCTGCCAGCAGAGCCCAGCATGCCCCTTGCCTTCTGTTAGAGTCAGTAAAGGAAGGTGGTAAACATTTTTTTCTCAACACTTCAGTGCAACTATATAGTTTGCTAGTATGTGAGACATGATTCTTCCTGTCCACATAAAGAGCAAATTTTCATGATAAAAGTGTTTTCAATACGTTCTGTTTTACTGTAATTCGAATGGCGATCGATCTTCCTATTTTCAGGCTGAAATTCTCTGCGAGAGTATTACACAAAAGGCGATGTTTACTGTTTTCTATTTCTAAACCAATAAATTCACACTTTTCTATCAAAATGAATGTATATACTGTATGTACTAATGAAGTTACGGGAAACTATGATTAAATAGATCAGTAAATGATACTATCAATAAGCAGGAAACGCATTCTGTAAAGAGTTGTTGATGATAATGATGATGGTTTGAAAAGAGTCATATCGTCCCGTATGGACAACTGTTAATGTTGACTTCAATTTTCTCTTACGATCAATCATTTTCCAAGAGAATTTTGTTATTCTACGTATTTTCTACTCTACTGATTATAGCTAAGAGTATATCTATTTATATGATTTTTTTTTACTAACGCTTAAATACCTTGCACTTTGGGCACATGCTTCCACTTTTGTTGATACAATTAGATTATTTGTGTAACGGACCGGCAAAGCGCTGTTGTATACTTGGGGAAGCCAGTCCCCAAGGCAGTGTAATGCAGGTTATTGTTAGTTTGAGGGAGGCATTGTTAGCGAGCGTTGTGCGCACGGTTGTTACTCGACACTTCAAATAGTGTGCTAATTTTTCTTAATTTTTTATGCCACTACATAAATTTAATCTTCAATAACAGGTTTTTGTGTATGATACATATGTGTAAACTGATTCTTGCAGAGAAATAAGTAAGGCGATTAGCAAGAAAATATTCTACAAATAATGTTCCAGATAGATCAACTGTTTGCAAACGAGAGACAGGACCTATCAATGATAAGAAACTAATTCCGAGCTGCCGTTTTCTTATGGAAGAAAAGTTAGATAAAATAAAGGACTTTTCCACGCAGATGCCGGCAATGTATTGCCGCCGAGAGGCATCATTTCAATATCTATTTAACAGAGGTTAGTGCTTATTATTATCATTTTAAATACAATATTTTTAAGCTTTCAATCAAAATTAAATACTACTCCCCAAAAAAATAATATATCTAACTTTATGCATAGGCACTCATCCCTTTATTGGTTATGGCGGTTGCGGTGAGCGATATCCTCTGCATTCTAGCGACTTGTAACCCAGATAACATCCCCGTTTAGCAAGATAATCTTAAGGTTTTCACCATCCTTTAATTATCTTTAACTAATGCTATTTACAAAATGTATGCTTAACTCTTGCCTTCTTTTCCTGTCTTTTGCAGTTCTTATCCCTATATGTTAATGTTTATTAATAAAGAAATTATTTGCCAGGTTAATTGATTGATTTGTTTTGTTTACGGGCGCTCTTTAACATCTGAGGTTATCAGTGACCCATTCTATTCAGGGCGTGAAATGGCCGACAAATTTTGCTCAGAGGTCTCTTCTTTCAGGCTTGAGGTTCTTTATCGTGCCGTAAATGTACGACATGGGACCCACGGCTTTACTTCCCTTCCGAAGGAAGCCATACTTAGGATTTTTACGCCCGAAAACATCCATCGATCCTGGCCGGGTTTGAACCCGCGATCTTGGGTTTAGAAGGCAAGTATGTTGGCAGGTTAAGAACAAGCAACGTCATTTTATAAAAAATAAAACTATTAATATTAGCGATTTCGGAATTTCTTCAAAGAATTTCCAAGCCTTTATCTAACGATAGAAGTTTGTCAGTCGTGACATTATCATCTAAACTGTTAAGTAATTTGCAGCTCTCGTTTTCAAGCAAATTATGCACACTATTTAAATCACTGACACAGCTTTGGTTATTAATCTGCTTATTTTACTGAGGTATCACAGACGATGGCCACTGATGATACATAAAATGAAATGATCAATCGGGAAAGGATTTATCTTTTTAAAAGAAAGAAGTGTTCCATGCCTTTAGTTTAGAATACCTCCCCCGCATTTGCCATTCGTGAGAACTGGAAAAAACTTGGGAAAAGAAAATTCGGCCAGAGATTGGTCCAAGTGGGAATCGAACCCCAGATATCCCGCTTACGAGTTAGTACCTTAATGGCCTCGGTCATCCGTGTATAGAACTACGGCATATAGTCTGCCACAGAAATGAGCTTTGGAAAGGATATATTGTTGGGCTTCGATGTATTTATTTATTTTTCAAACTCCCTTTGCGACTGGAAGCGTACTAGCCAATGGAAGTGTTTTTTTTAAAACAAAATAGACTCGCTGTACCAAAACAAGCGGAATGGAAGATGTATTCATCTGTTGTTTTATTATATAACACAAATTGTGTTTTTGCTTTACATATATAGCGACGACATCAAAGGAATAAGTTAAGGCTTTAGTTTGCAGAAAGAATGATGCTTTTGAAACTTTTTTGTAGTTGCTATTTGTACTTTTTTCTACAATCTTTATATGAAATATGAACATGATATACAATACCAACCTCGCCTATGAATATAACTCTAACGGGAGAGTTACTTTGGAAAATGATCATGTATGCTGTAAGACCTTACTTTAACATGGTACTTAATGATTGGCAGTTTTTCTACAATCTTTATATGAAATATGAACATGATATACAATACCAACCTCGCCTATGAATATAAATCTAACGGGAGAGTTACTTTGGAAAATGATCATGTATGCTGTAAGACCTTGCTTTAACATGGTACTTAATGATTGGCAGTTTTTCAGAAATATTTATGATTTAATTTTATCACTAACTAAAACATAATATTTTATGTTGTTTAGCATTTCCTGCACAAATATGAATTAAATGTATATATTGTTATTTACATTGAAACGTTAAATAATGTGTCAAAATTTTTGCTAGAATGTTTAATTATCCTTCATAAATGATAACATGCCCAAGCAGTGAAGTAATGTTTTAACATCTAAAAATAACATGTTGACAAAGTTATAAAATTTAATCTGCTTACAGTTGATTTAGTAAAGCTCGGTATTTCATACAAAGAAAATAAACTATCAGTTATCTAGTCATTAAATGTTCTAAAAACGTAATTCGAATTTAACAAGAGATATATTTTATTGAAGTCTTCATATGCCATAGATAGCATGCCTTGATTACTACTTTTAACATTTTTATTTTTGTTTTTAAATATTAAATATCCCCAACAATTTTATTTGTTAATAAAACTGTTAACATCAGTCTCTTATGCATAACAAATCGGAATACACTTTCAGCTTTTCTTCCAAGGAAATTACTACATGTACTAAATAACAGCATATTTCATTAAATTAATAAATATTAATTTCATTTAAGATGTGGGAAAAATAATAAATGTAATTTTTATTTTAATATGTAGAACATTTAAGAGAATTAATTTTTGCTAAAGTGAAACACGCGTTTTTTTCCCCATATACGTTATTGAATAAAGAGTATGTAGTATAATTTTTTTAAATACTGAAATATTTATATCATTGCATTGCATAATTGCATTTAATTTGTGGGTAAAAGTAAACATTGTAAGTTCTATATTAATATATGGAAACATTTAAAGGAGTCAATTTTTACTAAAATGAAACATGCGTTTTTTCACTGTATACCTTGTTGAATAAAAAGTATGCAGTATTATTTTTTGAAATACTGTAAATATTTAAATTATATGTAGTTTTATTTCTGATATAATTTTCTCTGCGAAAAGCGCTACAAATATAAAATGTGAAACAAAAATATAACTATACTACTTTGGTATAGGGTTCAATATTATTTTATATAGATAATTGTTCTTCTAGTTTGTTGCTGGAGGTATAATACAGAGCTTCACAAGTTGAGTACATAATGTTTATTAACCAAACTTGTTATATTATATTTCGTTGCATTCTTATTTGTTTATATTTTGCTGTTTCAAAACACAACTTTTTCCTTTTGTTCGTTATTAATATTCCTGATTTTGTAACAGCAGAAAAAGCCATGTGCTTTCCTCTATCAATAGAATCTCATAATTATTCAAATATATGAGAAACTTGCCATGAAGTTCATAATTTATGCCATTGCAGGTCAAATAACTGTGTGCACTAATTAAAATTTTCCATCATTGATTTCTTCTTGATAGTGATAGCTAACATAAGCATTCTTATTACGACGACAAAATAGAATCTATATATTTATTTCATTTATAGTGTACTAACATTGTTAATAAAAAAATTGACTGTTAAGGATCTGTGAATAAATGCTTTGCAAATATATACGGAAGGAGTAGCTGAGAATGGGCGGAAATAAGATGTGGGTTTGAAAATTAAGAAAGGGTCTGGAAAATATAAGAATGGGTAACATTTGGATCGAAGAGTGGGGAAAACGGGAGGGTAGCTTGGAGAAAAATTAAGAGGGACATTAATAAATAGCTGACTCTTCCGGAGTGTGCAGAAAAGGTTTTGCTGGAGATACAATCAAGTGGAAAATCGGATGAGGGATGGAGCTTTATATCCAAACAGTGGCCAACTCGGCAATCAAGAGGTTCGCTTGGCGGATGACTAAAGTAACAGACAGAGGGAGTACGAGAATCTGCCCTTTATGTGCGGAGAAAGGCTCTTGGGAACATATCCTGGCGTACTGAACAGGATGAAAGAATGGAGAGATATCTACCGGCCTCTTTTGTTAACCTGAGAAGAGGGTAGTGACAGTGCTGGACTTTGCTGAGCAAATAGGAAGGAGGAGGAGGGAATAGGTAAAATCTAAAACCAAGTGAGACAGTTCAGATCGAAAAAGGCAGATAACCGAGAAGGGGAACATAAATCAGGATATTTTTTGGAATTAATTGTATATATATATATATATATATATATATATATATTGTTAAGAGAAGCAGCTGTAGAAATACATTTTTGCGTTGAGGGGCTACTTAATTCCCAATGAGCCAGACGATAATGCTGAAGAAGTCTAAATAGGTAACCTATCGGTAGTTAAAAAGTCAATGGGAATCAAAGGACAGCCTATCATTATTATAGTAGCATATAAATAAATTATATTGTATTTATTTCATATGTTTAAAGTATACAGACTACGGGCTGTACAATATACAGTATACAGATTAAGCATATCTCTTTATTCAAAAGCAATAGATGAACTTATGTACTAACCAAACATATCACGCCAAGTGATGAGCAACATTTTGAAAAAAAAAGCTAACAAAAATTAAAAATAAAACTTGTATTCCCTTATGGTAGATATCGTCTCATTTAGGCGTTGGGGGAAATGAAACAGTTGGTTAGACAAAAGAAAAAAAAAACAAAAGAACAAATTCATCTAACAGGTCTCTTTTTATGTGAATGGTTGTACATTATACATCACATAAATATCATCAAACTACTTATAAATTTAATTTTGTCCTCTAAACTATTAGTTGATATAATTGATTGTGCGTATGCAACAGTAAATATAAAATCCGATCCACAAAATTAGTGTTATTTGTACTAAGCTGTTCCAACTTATTAAGCTGATAACACGCGTCTCGTATGCTTGAACGAATTCTCAGATAAGCTTATTATTTTAGATCCCTTATGTGCTTTGGCTTGTAGGCATCTCTGAGCACTTTCTTTATGATGGTAAGATGTTTTAAACTCGATATAATTAATATATTATTTCTTGCTGATTGTAAGTTATGCGTTTCCAGTGAATGTTAGATTATTCTTTCTATTCAAATTTTCATTTTACTATGACGAAGAATAGTTTATGAATACTGGTGGAAAGTTTAGCATTGCTCCTGTTTTTAATGGGTAAAGAATGTTGATAAAGAATATTTAGTACATCTTAATATTGTTGAACTGTAAATGAGGTAAAAAAATCAATAATGCAAACTCTCTTTGGGTACTAGCGCAAAGAGACTTGTTAAAATTCAGGAAAACAGCTTGTTTTTGCTTTCTTTGCGCGTTTTTGATCAAATAAATCTTTCAAATGTAAAAATAATACTTTTAAGGTGTATAAATGCGAGCATAGGTCAATAAGTTTATGGCCTCACCGTAAAGAATTATCGCCTTCATAAAAGCCCTTATCTGGTGTTATACTTTATCTGTTAAGTAAATAATTGCAGATGTAATTTCCGCTTCACTGTGTTCGCTTGTTCAGATATAGTTGCACAAAGAAGGCTATGTGTAGAAGATGGCGACATGCTCAAAATGGAGTATGCAGCTGTTATTAAGTTCTTCACAAAAGAAATACTTACTCCAAATAGAATTAAACAGCGATTGGACGGTGTATATGGGAAAGCATCCCCCTTAAATTCTACCGTAAAAAGAATGAGCCAAACTTTTTTCAAATGGGTGGAGAAAGCATTGAAGACGAAGAGCGTACTGGTCAGCCCTTGGAGGTGCTCACTCCTAAAAACATCGCTCTTGTGGAAGAAGAAATTATGGAAGACCGGCGGCTCAAAGTTACAGAAATAGCAGCAGGGTTGGGTCTTTCTAAAACAACAGTCCCTCGAATTATTCATGAACATCTAAACATGAATAAAGTTAGTGCAAAATAGCTGCCTAGACTTCTTTCCTCAGTTCAAAAGCAGCAACAAGTCATCTGTTGTCAGGCTCTGCCATGGCAACCAGAGAGAAATTCTGCAAACCATTGTTACAGGAGATGAAACTATGGTCCTCTACTATGTATGATAGCTTGTCCAAAACAGAACCAATGAGTGGTGTAAACCTGGCGAAGCACGGTCTTTAAAGACCAAGGCCACTCAGTCAATCAAGAAGATCATGGCCACATTGACTTCAAGGAGATGAACACCACAGTAAATAGGGAGTACTAAGCTGACTTACTGCACAGACTTCGTGCTTTCATCAAAGAGAAAATGCGAGGAAAGCTGAGTGGTGGTGTGCGCCTTCTTTATGACAACGCATCTGTGCACACAGCTCTTATAGCAAAGGAAGCAGTGAACAAATGTGGCTTCAAGGAGATCGACCATCCACCCTACAGCCCAGATCTAGCTCCCAGGGACAATTTCCTCTTCACAAAACTCAAGAAGGACCTTTGAGGAAGGAAACTTAATTCTTACTAGTTGGGGGGGGGGGTTGAAATGTTAATTCAAAGATCTGAGAAGTGTATTGCAATAAAGGGTAACTATAATAAAAAGTGAAATATAGTCTTTGTCTTTGTCATAACTGGTAATTGTTAGGCCGTAAACTTATGGACCTACCCTCAAATATGTATATGCAAAACACATAGGTGCAGTGCATTTTCATCTTTTTTTCTCTCTATATTACAGTGTGTATGGGTAGTGAAGTAAAATAAAATAAAATACTTTAGATTTCATCTTTTGTTCCGGAACTGTAAAGAGATTTTTATACATGTAATAATTCAGAATCCACATGCTTTAGGAAAGAAATAGAAAGATGCCTCTTTCAACTGACTTAAAATGAGACCCGGCTTGTATAATACCTTAATAGATAGCCTTCATGCTCCATTCATTTCAACTGTTTTCCTACCAAAACTTTGCCTGGGCTTCATTCAACCTCTTATAGCAATTGGAAGTTCGCCAAATGGCGAGCCTTTATCGAACTCTAACGATAATCGCTATAACGAAACTTGATCAGTGCATAACATGTAGGCCAGATGCGGCTCCAACGGTTCTTTCTCTGGCCCTCAATAATTCTGACCAATTAATTTTTTTTAATGTTTGATGATTTTAGTGCTTAGTTAATGATTTGCAAGTATTATTTTAGAAAATATGCCTTACTAACAGTGAAAATTTTTAAATTTGGAAAAACATGGTAATATGAAGAAGTTTTGGAGTCTTTACTCCAAATTGTAAACAGAAAATGAAAAAAAAAACAATAAATCATATTTATATTTAAATAGCTCACTTCAAGTATTGACACAATCATCTTGTCTTAGCATTTCGTTATTTATTCGGGAACATTAAGACACTTACACTTCCTTTAGCCAGTAATGCTGGTGAAACCTCTTATATGTTAATATCTTTATATGTCTACCATATGTGGAAAACAATCTTAGTTCCTGACTGTTTCACATTTGGAGAAATAGAATTATGAAAATAGCATAGAGCATACTGCTTTATCTAATTCAAAGTAAATGGAAACTCTTCATACTACATGTAATTATAAAATGGGAGATTTGAAGATGTCTTCTATTCTATCCAAGCTATACATGTGGCATATATTTTATGATATTAATGCTTTAAAACTATTTAAAATATATTATAAAAGACAAACTTTACACAACATGTAATTCAGAAAAAAAAACAAGAAATAAACGTATGAGAAATGGTTAGTATAAATGTTGTCATGCTCAATTATCCAGAGATAATCAATACACGTAGATATAATATACAATAATAAGCAGTTTTAGGATTTGCGGAATTAAATTGGGACGACAAATATATCCATTTTATCTCCTCCTATAAACAATACATGTAATTTAAAACTGCAAATATTTTATTCTTTATAAAATCAGCATATCCGGAAGCACATTTCTTTTTAGAGAAACCTGGCACGCACATTCAGGGTTTATGATGCATAGTTTCAAGATCAGATGAATTTCGTTGCATTTGTGATACCAGATGAGAATTAAAACTCGACGAAGTACTGTTGAAAGAATAAAAGTCGCAAATTAACGGAATAGCTGGACATAAAATGAAACTGCTTTGCAAAGGAGTCATAAAGGCTGAAATTTGCTAATTTAAAGTATTTCACATAGACTTTAAGATTTATGTGAAAATGCGCATAATTTGTTTATGGATTTTAAAATATTAAGAAGTTTAAATGTTTGAAACTGTCCATAATTGCAGTTATAATGAACTTATACATAAATATTAATTTGCAACAAAATGGAGAAATGAACTAAGAAAAATAATTGAATTGATGAAAAAGGACAATGATGTTATTTTTTGTAATTATATATCAGTACAGTACAGTATTTGTACTGAAACACAAAAGAACTGTTTTTTCTTTCACAAGAACTAAATTAACGGAATCTATGTGCCTTTTCCGTGCTGAGTTCAAATATGCATTCACGTTTTTTCCATCACGCAAGGCTTTTTGTGGTGCACGTTCAAAAATTTAAAAGGATTAGTAAATTACTATGAATTTATGATTTTTATAAGTTTAAAAATAAAAATGGAACCTTTTTTTAACCAAAAGCATTTTAATTTTACTGATAATTCATTAGATACAAGGTCACTAAAGTTACCTAATGTCGATTTTGTATGTTATACTATTTGGAAGATAAAACATTCTGAAAACTCATACAATTCAAATTTTGAAAACTGGACTAAAGTTGCAAAGTCTGGTTGGAATAAAAACTTTTTGAACTTAGATGCAGTATAGGATTAGATAAATTTTCATTAATATTGTTTAAACAATGTGTGACTAAGTTTCAAGAGATCTACAAAACTATTGTCCAAAGAGCATTTTAAACATACTCATGCGTCAGAAAATCATATAATTAAAGTTTGGCAATTATTTAACAAAACTTATATTTAATTAGAACTAGCCTGCACTATAGGTGGAACCTTCTGAACTCCTTTTGTCTTGCTCTTTAGCAGTTTTTTTTTTTTTTTTT
Organism: Metallyticus violacea; assembly: GCA_030762175.1. Taxonomy (NCBI): domain Eukaryota; kingdom Metazoa; phylum Arthropoda; class Insecta; order Mantodea; family Metallyticidae; genus Metallyticus; species Metallyticus violacea. The sequence goes on from CM060843.1 coordinate 47,952,774, forward strand.
TTTTTTTTTGCAAATTTTAATCGCATTTAGCAGTTTTGTATGCACTTTTTGAATCTCAAGCTCTATCCTTCAGTTGAGCTTATCTTAATTAGCTTAACTTGACTTAATTTCTTCAAAATCACACAATAATTTCTACCCTGTACTTCATGTTTGCTATGCTGCGAAGCTTCACAACCAACATTATCCTCACTAACAGCAGCAATTTCTATTTTCTTTTTTGACACAAATGTATCTTTTGGACACTTTTTCCAAATAATGTTATGTAAGGATTCATTAACATTTTGGTTTTACTTTCATGCATCTTTCCAAATCTTCATTGGATGTCAATTTCTGATACACTCTCAACTTCCACTACATCAGATAACAGTAATGTTTTTCTACAACCTTCATGTGTTGGAGGATTCTCACCTTTGGTAACAGCATGAAGTTTCCCTTCCAGGACATTTAAAATATTTCGGGCGATCATCTGTGGATATACAGTAGTAAAGGGTAACATAAGCAACAGATTTCATTTGCTCAACTTTTGGCATATGTTCTTCTGTAATAATTTAGAAGTTTGATTATGACGTTTAAGGCTACCTGGAGGCTTACTGTCAAAAACCTTACCTTTTACTTTACAATGCTTTGCGGTATTTCTCAATCCAGTTACTAAATATTTTAAATAAGATTAAAACGTTCATCCTTAGTTATATGGATTTCTGCACCATAAACAGGTAATTTTTTGCAATGCCAAATGGGTCTTCGAATCACCATCAGAAATTATGGCAGTGTATCGCATCTTAAACCTTCAATTGATCTTTTCCACATTTATGCTACTTTCATTGCATTGGAGGATCCAGTGAAATTAACTGCACATTTAATACTTTCTTTCTGATTCTGAAGCCCCTCAGTAAATTCAGAACCCTTTGTACCAGTACGTGTTCCAAAGTATTTTGAAAGAATATGAAATCTATAGCTAGTCCTGTGAGTATATCTATTATAATTCCAATCCCATAGCTGGAAGAAATGTCCCCTCTTTTGCAAGTCCCATCATATGATATGGATATGTCAATAACATTATTCTTTAAGTTCTGGATAAGTTTCTACATGTTCTTGATGTGCCCTCTTTTGCAAAAACTGACTATCCGCTTGATTATCTAGGAGATGAGAACTATAAATAGATGCACTCGTGCATTTTATACCCATTGCTGCATTAAACTGCTCTATACCAGCATGGCCTTCTCCCAGTGCCAAAAATGCTTTTACCACCTGTCGATTAGCTGTACATGGTGAACGGAAGCATCCGAACTTATCCTTGGACTAGTGGGTCTATCAACTAAAACCTTATCACAAGAAAAGCATTTCATTTGTAATTTGGATAAAAATCCCTTTCGCTCAGACATACTGGTATTCACATCCTCAGCATCACATTCATTGCAACTGAATGATTTGAAAATATTGTTCCAAATTTCTTTATGAACTAACACATAATCTGATATGATCTGCTTTTCAATCTTTACACAATGACAGTTTGCTACTACTAGCAGTTGCTTTTTCAGTTTCATCATCATCATCATCATCATCATCATCATCATCATCAATCCTGTCATCTTATTCTATAACAGTTGCTTTATTTTCAAAACATTTGCTCTATCAACTAAAACTCTCTTAGAAAACAGTCAAACGGTTTTACCTTTTATTCTAACCATTGTTTAAATGTCACTGAAAACAACTACTAATAAATTGTATATTAAACTTAGGCTTCCGAATAACTTTGTTTCCTTTACCTAAAATCACAAACTACCTCATTAACAAATTATGTTTTGCCTAAGAATAGCTTAATATTATATACATATCTTGTGTTATAAAACTCTGCTAATTCTTTCTTTGAAGTAAACCATACAGAACACTTGCACAAAGCGAAAAGCAAACGCAAGTTTTCACCACGTAGTTAGACCTCAGACCTTTCCTTCCATACAAAGAAAAAAGTTTATGATTTTTACAACAGATTTCTTTCAAATATGAAAGCAAGTATAGCCACGGTGTTTCAGCAAATGTACTGCAGGAAACCGCGTAATTTACATAAATAGAATGGATTTTGATTCGGAAAGAAATTTCAAGCGATTCTGGGCATTTAAATTGTCATATCCCCTTACGAAAGGTCATTTAAATTCTCCCATTACGATTTTTAAAAAGCACATATGCGTAAATAAATACATGGAACTGAAAGCCAAGGTTTAAACTTAATTATGGCCCATAAGGCCGAAAAATGAGAAATTTTGTCATTTTCGTCTATTTTTCACCGATGGGTTACAGGGAAGAGCCATGAAGCGCCACAGTTTTAAGAGCCAAGTCATGGGATTCATCGATCAAGTTCAAACCTGCAGCTGTCACTTGGAACCACAAACGTTTAATCAAGATAATATATTATATTTATAATAGCACATTTTGTGAAATAAAACAGTTTAAAAACTAAAAGACACAATATACAATGGATAAAATTAGTATAAATGTCACAGTAGTAATGTTGGTTGTAAACATCGTTAATAGCTACAAATTTGGAAATTACTAGTCTGCAATTAGACATTGAAAAATGTTATCTCATTATCGTATATGCAACTTTTAATTTAGGGGTTAAAATATAGGCATCATTGTTTACATATTGTATAAAACAACTGAGAACTCCAAGGTCATTTAAGCTGTCATTAATTAATTTTATTTCATTAATCCCTACAGTTTTACACCTATAATACTATGATCTGGCAGAAGGGCATATTTTAAAATGGAAATTTGATCAGAAAAAATTCTTTTCACAACCAGAACCTGAACAACTAATCTTTGGTTACCGTACTGCTGCACAAACTAAAATCTTTAATGTGTTTTAGAGCTGAAAACTATCTTGTAACTGTTCATTGGATTGTAATGTTACGGGTGGACTTAGGATATTTTAGTACTTCAGCCTTAATCAAGGAGTAAAAGAATAAAATAAACCAATCAAACATAACGGGGCAACGGGTGGGGTTGGGTGAAGATCCCATTCTCAAGGAGTACAAGCTACTCAGAAGGCCCGCTTCAGTATCAGACGCCGGAGCAAGAACTTTTTAATAGCGCAAGTAGCCGTTACACCGCGCCAGCCCACCTCTACCCATTTCGACCATGTAAGACAACCAACAGAACGAAATTATGTGAAATACGAGATCGGAAAATTCATGGAAAGTAAAGATCCGTCCCCATTATTCACTTAGAGGACTAGCAGAAACCACGAAAATATCCAAGGTCAGAATGGCCTAACTTAAGGGATTTGAAACTTGGTTCTCCCAAATACGAATTCTAAGGTAATGCCAAGTCACTCTCCCTCCCCTGTTGTAGCTGCCCATTCATTGCTGTCGATAGGATTAGTGGCCGTTAATACTAACTACTGTATTAAGCTTCGAAGCGAAAGGCAAGAATCAGGAAATTAAGTAACTGCGTCTTAATTGGACTGGTTGAAAGACGAACGTAGTAGGGTGGTTCTTATCTTTGAGATGCCGGGCTATTGACTTGCTCTCAGCATTTCTAGTAGCTCCGTGGAGGTTCAGACACATGCCAAGCAAGAAGACCTCTGTATTCCATTCCATTCTTTACTGCTATGAGTAAATTTAAAATGAATTCTTTTTTTTAATATTTAGTTTATTTTCGCTTTGGCTGCACTGGTTTTCTCGCTCCGTCTGTAGATTGTGGACTAAATACTATCGAGTAAGTTTGTAGGGATGAATGAAATGAAATGAATTCATGATAGTGCAAATGACCTCGGGATTCTCAGTTGTTTTATGAAATATGCAAGCAATGATACGCTACATTTTAATCGCTAAATTTAAATTGGCATATACGATAGTGAAATAAAAATTTTCAATTTCTAATTACAAAAATTTACTGATATTAATGATTTTATAACGAATATTAGTACTGTAACATTGATATTATTTTTAATCGGTTGTATTTTCGATTTATTTTAGTTTTTAAATCATTTTATTTCACAAAATGTGCTATTATTAATATAATATAATATCTTGATTAAAAACTAAACAAAATTACAGCCTAATTTAAATTTTGAACCATTAATTAGTATTTTACAAATCTATGTTATTTATAAACGTGTAATATTGTTTTATACCTTTTTAATGAATTCTTACTATTTTGTTGGTTAACGTTTGTATTTTCTAACAATAACTCTTTTGAATATTTTTGAGTTAATATTTCTAATATCCTTTTTGGTGTTCCTATTTTGAATACATCAACATAATGGGTATTAGTATTTTTTCATGCCCGAATAAAACCTGAATTTTATCCCTACTTGTAATAAAAGTATTATAAGGGAAATTTTGAGAAATTTAAGGCAAGAATTTAAAAGTAAGAGGTGTTATAGAACAAGTTTTTTTTTTTTTTTTTTTTTTTTTAAACGCTTGTGAGAAGCTAAAATTACCAACGTTAGCCTTAATAACCGCTGTCTAGGCAGGAAACGAGTAAATATTTTTCTTACAAATTTAAGTAGGTTATAAAATATGCATTACATAGGTGTGCTTTAAGTGTAGAAAAATAATGATATGCTACTTATTGGATAGTTTGAAGTACGTGAAACAAATAAAGTATAGAATGGTAATAGCTGATAGCTAGACTCCTCTTTTGTTGCTTTTGATGGAAAGCTTTTCATCCAATAATAGGACTTCTAACTACACGAGGAAATTAAACAATATATAAGGTGGCAAACGGATCATTTACTATGCTAAAATATAGTTTTAAAAAGCGGCATCTACTAGTCAGTGAAAGCAATAATCATATCTTTGGAATATAAGAATGAAAGTCTAAAAGCCATTTTAAAATATCTTTGTTATTTTGTTCATATATTGTGCAAAACTGAAGATTCTGATTTTCCTTCACTAGTTCTGTCTAAGGCGAAATTTACATGCCATAAAAACAGCATTTAAATAAATCAGTTTACCTAACATTACCTTAAACAGCGTATTTTAATTGGGCACATACTTTAGACTTTGTTCATAAATTTATACATATCTCAAGTAAGTATTTTAGTGCTATAGTGTGACATTTAAGGAACTTATAATAAAAGTATTTAAAATTGAATCAAAACTGTCTATGCAATACGTACGTATTGTTTAATAAGAATATTATTGAAATGTATGTACATTTTTGTACAATACTATCACGTTTAATTATTTGCTATTTATTTTCACGGACTTCATTGATATTTATGTTACCTAACTAATTCATCGTTAGTTCTTATAGTGTTGGGTTATGGTACGTAAACCGTTTTCTACTTTTATTTTTAGCTGGATTTCATAACGTCTTACGACTTAAGATCTTATCACTTAGCCTTTCATGATTATTATCAAATACATCATTAGTTATTTAAATATCCCGTCAATATTTGAAATATGTAAATGTTTTATTAAACCGAGTAGGTTGGCTCAAATGGTAATGTTGGGAAGATCCCAAGAACAAATCCTACAGCCAGCTAACCTGACTGAGGTTTACCATGGTTGTCCTCCGTGCATTTTCTGAAAGGGCAAATGACGATTAGTATTTATCTGCCGCGGATTTACCTTCTATTTTTTCATTCATCTTCGCTCTTTTCGTCGGTCCTGGTGGTGTAGTGGTTACCATAGTTGCCTACTATATCCAAAACGCGGGTTCGAACCCTGCCAGGACCGATGGATTTTTTCGGGCGTAAAAATCCTAAGTATGGCTTCCTTCGGAAGGGAAGTAAAGCCGTGGGTCCCGTGTCGTACATTTGCGCCACGAAAAAGAACCTCAAGCCTGAAAAAGAGGCCTCTGAGCAAAATTTGTGGGCCGTTTCACGCCCTGAGTTGAATGGGACGCTGATGACCTGAGCTGTTGAAGAGCGTCCTTAAATAAATCAATGAAAAAAATCGCTCTATTTCTCTGTTTGTGCTTTTCCCATATTGCTTTGTTTGTAATGTATTCATGCAGCCCTGACATTGTACTGACCACCCGTTCAAGAAATCACTCAATGTGTGTGCGCATACTCTGTGTATCCACAGAAAATTAGTTCCCCAATATGCCTCTAACCCGGGCACTGTCTTCTAAGTCCCAGGGGGTGTAAACTCTAATACAAGAGAAGTAAACCGTTAAAGAAGAAGAAAGGTTTTACTAATGAAGCATATGACCTGACCTTATCTGCGAATGTGAAAGAGGAGACTATAGCATACTAACCAAATGGAGAATCTATATAAGAAAATATTAATGATACAGGTAGGTATTTTCATATAAAAATGCTGCTAATTTTCACGTTTTTAAAGACAAGCCCGAAGTTGTATTTTACTGTGACTTTTTAGAGTGCCAAGGCTTCTTACAACCATCAACGAGCTATGTATGCCTCTTTTACCTCAGCATAGATTCTATATTATTCCACTAAGCCATTGTAGCACATCTTAACAATCATGTCGTTATGATTTTCTGACGCTCTTGCGAGTTAGTATGGCATAAGTGAATATAGTTATTGATGGACGTTGCTCTTATCTCCCAAAAGAAAAATCCAATATGGACGCAACTTACCTGACTGAGTTGCCCTGCTCAAACAGTCGCATGTCAATAAGATAATCATGGCGGCTTCTAAACATTCTCATTACAGGCGGTTTACCTAGTAACTTATGGATTTCTGTTACTTTACAGAAAGTCAAGAACGACATACGCCTAACCAAGTCTCGGAAAAAACACTAAATTTTTTTCACTCAAAAGTGTGCAGAATCACGTCCTCGAATAAATGTGAAGTCTCACCTGTGTCGAAACTGAATCATAAATTGAGAATCAGTCACTCAACTATCTCACACCGCTCACTACACGTTACGGTGATCTCTTATGCTTAACAACGCTTGATCGTTGGGCAATATGTCACGGCCCACTGAGAGCCACCTGCATAAGTATCATTCTGTACTCATTACATCATTTTAGGCCAGTCAAGGAGCGTGGCTGCATCATTTATATAGAAGAATTCAAAATGAATTAAAACAAAGAAATAATGTACTGAGGTAATCTATGAATATATAAACGCTTTCAAATTGTACTAGCTCTATTTATTAAAATAACAAAGGGACTTCTACGAGTGCATCGTAATAAAGGTGGTCATCCTGGATCCGATGGTGCAGCGTCCACTCTCACAGCTCGACTCCCAAGAAACCGTTAATAAACACTACGCGTAGCCCCTACGCATGCGCAGAGTTACTTTCCCCCACATTCAAATCTCAATCATCTATGCCACAATACGCGCACTAGTTCTGCCATACTATCAACCCCCATATGCCACAAAATGAACCAAACGTTGAACATGTTTAGAATAAATAACTTTGTTAGTCTGAGTATATTCATCTTCTACATGTTCACCTGTAATAAATACGTACAGAGCAATAGCTTCTAAATACATAATTTCATATATTAATATTATTTTATTTAACGCTAAATTTAAAATTAATGAAAACAATTTGACTTTGTGTAAAATAGTTAATCGGTAGTATTTCGAAATTGTTTTGATAATATTGAGTTCATTACCTTATTCCGGAAGATAAAGAACGCAACCAACCGCAGACTATGGGGAAAAGGGTATAAAACACTCCTAAACTTACTGGGTTATAGATGAAAACAGAGATAGAGAGAGAAGAACCAGACAGAAGAGCCCCACAGTTTTTCTGGTCATGAAACTTTGACCAGCTGTTCAGCTTCCCGTCCGCTTGGCAGCGCTGTTAATGCTAAGTTGATCAAGCGATTTTCCTCCAATTGTTTATAGAGCGTAAAATTAAGGTTTCATAAACATGTCAAAAAACAGAGAAACATTTTCCTTTCCTACTCATCGTTGCAAAATTTGCACTTATTTAAAGCGTTACAGAGAAGGCTTTCCATATCAGCTGCAGGTGTAAACACTTATGCACTACATTGCCAGAACCAGCTAGCTTAGAGTAAAAAATAGTTCATTTATAAATAATTTGGCTATTCGAACTTGTCACCGAGCAGGTAATATAGTTATTAAAAGTAATAATTAATTCCGCATTCTAGCGGATAAACATTTATCTGAATATTTTTCTGGAAGTTAAGCTGTTATGAAATATGCAATAACTGTAAGCTTTAAAATTATTATGATATATAATATATAAACATTCATAAATAATAAACGCAAATATTTATATCTAATAAACATCAATATAAGATATTTTCTTACAGTTGTGTTATCTGCATGTTTTATTCTAAAGAAATTAAGAAATGAAACATTTATCACACAAACTCTATTTAAGTAAGCGTTAGAATATTAAATAGATAGAAGTCACCCAAAGTTTTGACCAATACTTTTAGACTATAAATCTCTATGTGAGAACTTTGCGCTTGAGCAGAGTAGATAGGAAGCATTTCGGACATAATTATATTGAGGGGAAATGTTATGTTGGTAAATAGAATATAAATTTGGTAAACTAAAACATGTCATTCAATCTCAGGCCATTGCTTTGTATGTTATCTATCATGTTTATATTAAAAAATTGAATATGACTCTTTAAGTTTTGAATGAAAACGTTCGTAAGAATTTGTACTTTTGACAGTGAATGCTAAGTTAGAGAAAATCTTGCACTTTAGTTAATATAATTGTATTAAATACGCGGGTAGGCCCAAAAGTTTCCAGCCTAGTCGATAAGGAGTATCACCTTCACAAAACCCTTATCTGGTATCGTACCTTATCTATTAAGTAAATAATTGCAGCTGTAACCTCTATGTTCAATTTTTAGATATAGTTGCATAAAGAAGGCTATGTGTAGAAGATTGTGACATGTTCAAAATGGAGTTTCTAGCTGTTACTAAGTTCTCCACAAAAGAAGGACTTACTGCAAATGAAATTAAAAAGTAATTGAACGGTGTACATGGGGAAGCATTCCCCTCATATACTGCCGTAAAAGAATGGATCGAGAAAGCATTGAAGATGAGCGTGCAGGTAGGCCTTTATAGGTGTTCACTCCTGAAAACATCACTCTAGTGAAAGGAGAAACAACAGTTATTGGAATTATTCTTGAACATTTAAAAATGAATAAGGTTAGTGCAAGATGGGTGCCTAGACTTCCTTCCTCAGCCCAAAAGCAGCAACGAGTGATCTGTTCTCAGGTATTTTTTAAGCTCTGCCATGGATACGAGAGAGAAGTTCTGCAAACCATTGTTACTGGAGATGAAACTGTGGTCCTCTACTATGATCCCTTGTCTAAAAGAGAATCAATGGATTGGTGTTAAACCCGGCGAAGCACCGCCTCTGAAGACCAAGGTCACTCAATCAATCAAGAAGAGCAGAGAGCAATACCACAGTAAATGGGGAACACTATGCTGAATCTACGTGCTTCCATCAAAGAGAAAAGGCGAGGAAATCTGAGTGGCCGTGTGCGCCTTCGTCACGACCACGCGCCTGTGTACACAGCTCTTATTGCAAAGGAAGCTGTGAAGAAATGTGGCTTTAAGGATATCGGCCATCCACCCTTCCACCCTACAGCCCAGATCTAGCTCCTAGTGATATTTCCTGTTCCTAAAACTCAAGAAGGACCTTCGAAAAAGGACATTAAATGTGATGAAAAAGTTATTGGATGTTGTTTATGCCCATTTTGCAGACAAGACTTCTGACTATTTGGGGGGGGGGGGTTGAAATGTTAATTCAAAGATGTGAGAAGTGTATTGCAATAAAAGGTAAGTATATGGAAAAGTGAAATATAGTTTTTGTCTTTTATCATACATAGAAAATAGTGTTGCCGGAAACTTATGGACCTACCCTCGTATATATGTATTTAAGAGGAGGCCAATCTAAACTTTTACTAATATCAAACTTGTACAATATTTTTTTTTTATTTTTGTTTTTATGGATTTATAGATTCTCGTATATGAATTTATTGTAAAGCAAAAGTTGTTAATGTGACTTCCTTAGTCATGGCTTTGAATTTGAATCTGCATTTAGATGAGCGTTTCTTTAGAAGTCATTTTTATGCAACCCTTCATCAACAGAACTAGATTTCACTAAATATGGCAAGTATGTAAATAACTTTTACCAGCAACTATTAAGTTAACCATTATATATTTTATTTTCAATACACTTCTTCAAAAATTGCAGTGCTTGGGGGGGGGGGGCTTTGGTTATCCTTGTACTCACCTATCCAAAGTTGAAAATATTCTTTAGGATATCGATGATTTTTAACATCATTTTTAACTTTACTAAACAGGTGATAGTCACAGAGCGCGACATCGGTTTGTTGAAAGGCGTTCTACTAACTTAAAAAAGTGTGTAAGACGTTTGCACAGAGTAGGTGACTGCGTAAGGGCCTCCTGCATTGTCATGCAAAATAAAACATTTTTCTACAATACACTTTATTAGTTCAAATTCCATGGTTCAACTTGTTGCATAAAATCGCACTGTTGATCTATTTTTAAAGTAAAGTTTCAATGTGGTTGCCTGTGATTCCCAAAATGCCTATTCTGTATTTTCGCTTGTACTTATCAATTGCTACACACTCCGCTTTAATAGATATTGAGTCTCATATTATGCAGAAAGCCTTAAATTGATTTCGGACCTGAGGGGCTGGATTAGGTTACGCGCATGGCGGATGAGTGAAGTAACAGATAGAGAATACGAGAATTTGCTCTATATGTGCGGAGAAAGGATCTTGGGCACATATTCTGGCGTACCCCAAGGAGACAGATGGAGAAATAAACATCTGGCCCGGTTGGTTAACGGGGGGGGGGGAGAGGACAGTGGCAGTGCCTAGCTTTGCTGGCAGATAGGAAGGAGCAGGAGGGAGTAGGTAAATTTTTAAACAAAGTGAGACAGCTCAGATCGGAAGAAGCAGACAACCGGAAAGAGGAGTAGGGAAGCGTGAGACAATGAATTTTGAAAATTATTTATACACACATTTTTGGGAGTGTAAGTTTTTTATTTTGTACGGTTTTCTTTTCTGTTTATTTTATTTATGCATTTCTAAAGAAGCGTTTTTATTATATATTTTTTCTTCTCCATTTATTTTTTTCATCAATATATACATACATTGTTTGTTTCTTAAGAGTTAAATAATGGTTTTCATGCATTTTCTAGAGTAGTGGGAAAGCCGTACGGTCTCAGGATGCGATATGGATGACTTACAATTGTAACAAATATACTCTGTTCTATTGCTACTACTACTACTACTAGTACTACTACTACTACTACTACTACTACTACTACTACTACTACTACTACTACTACTACTACTACTACTACTACTACTACTGCCTTGTGTTCTCTGTTCTCCGATACAAATGGATATTGGCGCTGGTGATGACATCAGACCTAAATATGCGTGCGCAGAAAGTAGTACACTCAATATATGAAAGGTTATAGCAGTAGATGGGATATTCATTGTGTTCTTTCTTTCTTTCTTTCTTTCTTTCTTTCTTTCTTTGTTTCTTTGTTTCTTTGTTTCTTTCTTCCTTCCTTCCTTCCTTCCTTCCTTCCTTCCTTCCTTCCTTTCTTTCTTTCTTTCTTTCTTCCTTCCTTCCTTCCTTCCTTTCTTTCTTTCTTTCTTTCTTCCTTCCTTTCTTTCTTTCATTCATTCATTCGCTGCTAAGCTATTTAACCTCTAAAAATATTACTAACAGTCGGCATATTTATATGTGCCATCTGCAAAAAAGTTAACTCTCCTCAAATCTTTACAGTCTGATAACAGAATATTTATTATGCAGCAAACATTACTTGGCACAAATAATACGAAATATCTTGCAAAGTCAGATCGTTCTTGCCCAGTCGTCGTTCACTCTGGAATGTTCACCCTGAGATTATTTGTACCACATCTACTGAACAAGCGATTCATTGTGAAACGTAAGAGATTTTGAAACAGCCTGTGTATAAAAACTTCTTTTATGCCTGGTATAAAAATAAATAATTTTGTACAAGGATTGAACTGCAATTCTCTTATTCGGTATGCAACTCCAATACTTAGTGACTTTTTACTTGAGTAAGCCAAGAGCAGCGATACTGTGGACTAAAATTTAGATGACTAAGTCTAATAAGAAACTAAAAGAAGCTTTATCTATGAAAATGGTGAGGATAACTTCCGTAGTCGTTCCAGGAAGCACTCCAGCTTTGAAGTAGTATTCCAGGGATAATCACAGATGCGATCCCCTAAGTATTAATGCATATCTAAAACCCTCAGGCCCTTGCGGATACTTGAAATTGAATACAACTTTCGTGAATGGTTTTTGTTTAAGAACAATTGTATTCCCCTCCGCAGGAAAACTTCAGAACCTTTTTAAAATATTTCCCATGCGTGCGGGAAGTTTGAGTGGCTCCGACCCTCTCCCAAATGTATTTGACTCCAAGTTTAAAAGCCATCTTTGCTTACTTATTCGCAATGTACAGCCGGAACGGCTTCAAAGTATCAGAATGTCATCTGTTTATGTCAAAAGAGTCTTAAGAAGTGGATTCTTATTGACAATCCTGAATTGTTGAAAATTCATGCGTAAACTAAATTTCTTTTCTAGGATGGTAAAACGTAAGTGAAAACATATAAATTGATATTTTGTTTACTGCTGTGCTTAAGGGGGTACATGTCTCTCCAGAGGTCAAAAATATTTGTTAATGGTTCTTGCTTGTTAATTTTAAACAAACGTTCAGCCTTTTGTCAGTAAAAGGCATTTTCAGTATCTGTAATATTGGCCGAGCTATGCTATTAAAATATTTAGCTTGCGACTCTTATATTTTTAAATCAATTTCAGCTATTCCTCTCTCCCTGCTTAGGGACTTTAAATTATTCATAATTTATTAGTTCAAATTCTATTCTGTAATTGAATTTGCTTTAATTAAATTAGTTGCTTCAAAATATGTTGTAACCATGTTAGACTTATGCACTTGGAACTTAGTAATAAGCTAAAAATTAACTGCGGAAAGGAATTTTATGCACATAACTTGAATTTAAAAAACTGATCAGGTTAGTTAGCTTTTACTGGAGCCTTGGAAAGCACAAAAAACTACCAATGAAACAAGCGCTAGAGTTTGCCCTCTTTGTGGAAAAGTGGCAATCTATACTGACAAATTACCCAAACACAGAATATTGACGGGTGAATTTTGGAGTCAAGCTTACATACACGAACAGGGGCAGGTTAGCATGTTGGGACTTACTTACTTGGGATGAGATTTGGGTGATTTTATATGGAAAGTGTACCTAATTAGAAGTTGCGTCTGTATAAACAATTTATATTGTAATGTAAATACGTAAGAGAGAGAGAGAGAGAGAGAGAGAGAGAGAGAATGGGTTTGCGTATGTTTTCATGTAATATCATTATTTGTAAGTTAATAGTTATATATATATATATATATATATATATATATTATCATAAAGTTATATTCACCGTTGTTATATAATGGCATGTACTGTCTATGGATCCATGCAATGGATATATTGTGCAATTGAATGTATATAGTTTGTAAAATAAACACCGTTATCTATCGAACTTGATAATGCAGCACTTTTACTTGTACGAAATGGGGATATCGTCTAAATAAATTGGTATGTCTATATCAAATTAGCCTAAATGTTTTAAAAAATATTAGAATTTATTAATTTACAATCCTGTTTTTGTTTTGTTTTTACGCTTTGTTAGATGATTTATATAGATATACTATTTTGCAAATACTTCACTTTTCTGTTATATGGAACTTTATTATTGTCTTCTCATTTTTCAATTACTTACTAGAGTAAATTTGAAGTATTTTCGTGTTCTAGGATATAGAGAAAGCAACTCATTTACTCTTCCTTAGCATTTTTCATTCTATTATTTTTTTTTCTATGCTTTGCTTCAGCAATTTTTTTTACTATTTAACAAGTAATAAAGTTGAATTTTTGATGCTCCTTTAGCGTTTTTAATAAATTATTTTAGAACTGATTAAGTAATAGAACGAAATTAATGAGTTGTTTACAATTACAGAAGAACGTTACAAATAAAATAAAAATCAATTATCAAGCAATCAATAAGAAACCAGTAATAATTATGACTATTGAATTCACCTAACATCTTGTAAAGAAAAAGAAATTAAAATTTAACATTCTGCCCTGCTCTTGTTTGCAAATTTGAACAAAATCAGGGCGACACCGGATGAATAACTTCTTTATTTCGAAAGTCTAATGGAATTTCATTAGTTATTCATAAATATTTAATGTTGTTAATGGTTCGCGGTCAGTAGGAAAGAGCAAGCTCGCTTTAATGTATTCTGACATTTTCGTAAAAGCAAATAGCAGTATCTGTTTATGTTTTTCCGCATGCATTAGCTGTAGAGATTTTTAGGTCCTTAATTTTTTATTCAGTTGCGGAAAATATACCATTACACTGATGTATTTTTTGTAATGTAATACGGTTTTTAAAACCGTTCCTTTTCACATCGATTGTTTACGGTTTTCATTTCCGGTCGCTGAAAAGTTTCAGGCATTTGGTTGAGATTATGTTGCAGCACTACTTGCACTTGATAGCTTAAAATATTAGCAAATAATACATTTAGCGTTTATATAAATAAAAAGGTTTTGAAAATATGTATTGAGGAGATGCTTTATTAAGGAATGTGCCCATGTAAGTGATTAATGTAGGCCATGTTTGTTTTTCATGTTCTTCCCTTCCTCAGATAAAATGTTTCGTTTCGAGTTCGTTTCCATAGTCACCTTTTTGCGCTAATATATTTTTATTCTATTGAACATTTTTTTCAGTCTCTTTCATATCCTCTTAAGTGCTAGTAAATGAATTAACTTACGTTATAGCGCTATCACGAACGTTCTGTTTTGGCATAGTTGCTAAGTTGTTCTATTTTGCAAAGTAAAACATATTTGTTATAAATTGCACATTCCATTAGTAAAATTAACAGTACGGTTTATTGCACCATTATCTAAATAAAAATGTTCTTCAGTAGACGTCTTCCAGTTTAGTTATTTCCACTTCCATTAACTGAATTATTAAATTATTCGCACATTTGCTCACAATAAGAATTGTTTCTCTACCACACAATTGAACATGTGTCTGCCCTCTGTGGGAGAAACGCAAGACTTTCTGCGCTAGTGTTTTCTCGGCTTCTCTACCGGGTCGAGAAAGTTGCGCCTATCGATTCAGGATTTTAGGTGCACATGTGCAGTAATGAAACTGGTAGGAGCTGACATCTGGATTTGACTTTTCAGCACTCGACACACTCCGATTTTAGGTTTAATTTACAAGCACGTCGATAGATGGTAGTACTAATGCTGAAGTCTCCAAACGCTCGAATTTCATTTGTTATTCTTTTCAGTGTATGCTATGATATGTGTGAAATGCCTATTTAATTAACTAGTTAATAAAATATAATAATTTGAACTGTACATTTTTCAACATTAAATTCGAGAGTCACCACGATAAAAATGTACCTAGATTAAAGGGTTTAATGTACGAAATTAATAAAAAAGAAGCAATGTGTTAAAAGTGTAAAATGCGCAAAAATAAATGTATCGTTCTGTTATCCAATAATGCAATTCCTGATATAAATCACTATAACTTTCTTTCTGGGAATTATGTAAGATATTGTTCAACATTTAGGTAAAATTAGTGTGAAAAGTTGTGGATGTCCAAAGAATCATAAAACGTGTTAAATTTCTTTATATTTTCATATCTCTGAGTCAAAAATAAGTTTCAATTATCAGAAAGAATGTTCGTATAGAACATATTCTGTCCAGACATACACTTTACAATTGATATGCATAACTAAAGTATATTTCTTTGCTGCTGCTGACTTATTTTATAGAAATGCACAGCTTTTATTTTATTGTTCCCAAACCTGGATTTCATCCTCGGTATTTTTTCATTTTTTTTTTCTAATTGACCTCCCCTCACCAGACGTATCATATTAATAACGAGGTTTTCAGAATATTCAAACATTCTCTTCAGTTGGAGACCAGATCTTTCAAGCTCAATAATTGTTTTGGGGAATGGATTCAAACACACACCTAGTGTTAACAATTTTTCTTCACTGATACAATAATGGAAGGCGGTTTTCAATCTCTTCATTGTCTGGTTTTCAGTTATTGTAGGCTTTTCAGAAATACAGCCTCAAGTTTGTCCTTAATCAATCAGTAAAAGATGTAGTGCTTACGTTTTGTGTCTGATCATACGTATAATGCACATATGAAAATGGAGATTCGCAAGGAAATATCTTGGCGTTTATATTTAAGGTAGAAAAACTGTTCACATATTTTAAAAAATTACAAGAAATAGGATCTCTAAATGCCCTGAAAGTGTTTTGAACCGCCGTGTTCTTATGAAAGAAAATTTGAATGTAATACAGGAATTTCTTATGCAGATGCAGGCAATGTGTTGCCGCTGAGGAGCACCATTTATAATATTTATTATAACCCAGGTTAGTGCTTATTATTATCAGTTTTAAATGCTATACCACTTTATGCTTTCGGTAAAAATATAAATACTAAAATAAAAATAAGTAGCGGCGAGTCTATCTCCCTATTTACGGTAGCTGCGGCTTCACTTCCAAGTGAGCAGCCGCGCTCGCACAGTCTGTAGTTCAAATAATTATTCCATATTAACATGGATTGTGGTGGAATAATTCCTGAACATATCTCTTCTAATTTCTTGTATGAGTTTTCACAAGCAAGTTTTATTGAGGATACTAGGCCTTTAAACGTAGCATGCTATCAGAGTATATATTTCAAATACGATGAGGACTTTCAGTGTGGTGAACGGTTTACTAACATTAC
Organism: Metallyticus violacea; assembly: GCA_030762175.1. Classification (NCBI taxonomy): domain Eukaryota; kingdom Metazoa; phylum Arthropoda; class Insecta; order Mantodea; family Metallyticidae; genus Metallyticus; species Metallyticus violacea. Next base: position 47,969,525 of record CM060843.1, read on the forward strand.
TAACAATCCTTTTCCTAACTCGTCTGCCCACAGTAAACTTGAAAATTTCTGAATATTTTACTTCTCGACTGATATTAAAATATCATAATTTTATTTTCATCTGAAAATGTCTAAAATGTTACTGTTCACCGAATCTTGTAGCTGAATAATAAAATAGATGGAAATTTTGATTCCAGCTGGAATTAGTGGAATTGATACGCACGCGTAGCGCCTTGTTTCTGGTAACTGTCATGTTTCGCTTTCCCCAAGTAGAGTACTAGCTGCATTTTCAAACAGAGATCGTTCACGAGTAAAGTGCACAATGTTTATCAAACATACTGTATTAACGACTCTGCACACAATCAGATGAAGGATCCTGCTGCGCTGAAATAAATTTTTCTTGGCTACACATTTGTATCTCGTGTAACCTCCTCTTCCATACAGTGACACTAAATAAATAAATTACCCACACTCACACATTTCCAATATCTTGCAGGATCTGAAATTATCTTTTATTTAAAATTTTGGTATATCGAAAATACTGAACTTTCTAAATAGTTTCCTTTAATGTAATTTAATTTTAATTACTTTCTGGTGTTTATAAAATAATGTGTGGTATTTGATATCTGCCACTTTTACATTTTATGAAAGCGTATAACCTGGAAATTTATTTTTGTAATTTTTAAAAATTATTTAGTTTTCTCCATGGGATAAATTTGCTACAAGGGCTTTTCATTACTATCCAGAATGAAGTTATTATAGTACAAACTCATTAGCGCGATGTATGGGGTTCGATTCTCGCAAGAACCGTTATCCGCGACGGAAGTTTTTTTTTCTATCCCCCCCCCCCCCAGTTTTCATGAATGGTAAATACCGGGAAGATACTTAGGCTCATGCGCGCAATGTTTCCTTCCTTAAAATATATTTTTGCAGTTTCTTAATACTTAAATTATAAAGTGAGGTTAAGGCATACATATTCTTATCAGGTGGTTTACTTATACATATTCAATTGACGTTATTCAGGGCCTTACTTCAAAAGTTCAAAACAAATGCTTAACTGTTTAATAAAATATGTAAGAATATACTTCAGTATTCAGTATTATAATATTAAACTATTTTTACTTTCAATCCAACTTTTTAAAGCAAACTTTTACAATGTTTACCGTCAGTACAATATTGCACTTAGTTGCTTCTGTTTTTGTTATTGCGCGGCGTGCGTGAAAGAGGTCGTTTGTCATAGCAAAAGTTATATGAATTGTAATAAATAAATATGTGAAATCTTACGTTTTCAATTAAAATATTTACGTGCAACAACATACAACTATATCAAATTGTCGCTTTTCTGACGTTTTTGTTTAAAAACACGATCAATAGATCAGGTGTTACTATTTAAGGTACTGGAGCTTAATTATAGTTCAATGTCGAGTGCAGAGAGAGCTTATAGTGGTGGTTTCCCTTATTATAAGAGGGAAAGATGGTGCAAATTCGTGCTATTAATGCTTTTCAATGTATTAAATTGAATTTATTAATTCAATAGAACGTAAAATATATCAATAGGAAGAATATTAATTATCCGAAGTAATTAGGACCACCTATAGTGTAATATATTCCATTGTTTGGATGGCAGTACCGGCGTGTATAAATTTAAAAATTTTTGTACCATTAAAGTACATATTTAGTTACGTGATGTATTTTCTTTATATCGAACTACCCTTTGAGTCAACACCTACTAGAGATTGATCAGCCCCTCCTTTCTTTACAGGGTTTAAACATTGTTATTTTGATTATACTGTTAAAACATTAGGTGTACCTTTATTGCAATAAAATTCGCGTTACTAAATAACTACCCATCGCCTAAAACTAAATTAACTTAATTTAAAGAGCACTTGCTTATTTCCCTAAACTCAATAGTAACTAATAACGCGACATTAGGGGGTGCAATCAGAGCTAAATCTAAAAAAGCAGTTTAAAACTAACTATCGTAATGAACAAAATTATACTTATCTTTTCATGATTCACTTAGTTTATTAATACTTGATTTACATATTTGAGCTAATAATAGATATCTTATTCTTAGCTGGCCTTGCGGGATCTGGACACTGTCGTTCAGGGCCACGTCTTACGGAAGAAGGAAGTAGAAGTAGAAGTAAGTGTTACAAAGTTAACACGCCATGTCTTACCACGAATGCGCATATCCCCTCTAGTCCAAAAATTTTTATATTAATTGTAACCTTCCCTCCCAGGACATATTGCAGTAGTATATTTTTACAATATAACCAACATTCTAATACTAAATTACTAAAGTGCCCGTGCCATATTTTATGTGTAGGCTATCAATGTACATAAGTATGATATACAATTAGAAAAAGGAACATATAATAAAAAATTAAGCAAAACAATATTATAACACGCGCGCGCGCGCGCATATATAGTATCGTTAACGAGGCGTTCTATATTTTTGGTTCCTTTTGGCTTATACTTTTTAAAGCAATGTGGAAATGTTTCTAGCTTCATCTTATGCATCAGAGTAATGCATTGTGTGTTATATTTTTAGCATATTTTCATATTATGTATTTTTAATGTCTCTTGTATTTCCGTATTTCTTTTATGGTCAGGTTTTTATTTTCTGCAATTACTCATATAAATTTACGTCATTTACTTGTAGTCTTATTTATTTTTTTTTTTTTTTTGCCCTTAGGCAAATTTCACTACCATATAATAATTTCGGCTTCGACATTAATTTATGAAATTTTAATAGAGTATCCTTTCTTGCTTTATTTTATTCTTCTATTCTTATAATGTCGCTCACATAATTAAACACTGCTTAGTCTCTTCTGATTTGTGATATTGACATTCTAACATTTAGAGTCCTTTACTAATTTTAGTGTCTTATTTTCCATTGCAGTTTTTGACCTCGTACTTTCTTTCATTTCAAATACCATAACTTCACTTTCATTTGTGAGTATCATAATATTGTATTTTGTTGCTAGGTTATTCAGTTTATATATTCACTCCAGTAAAATATTTTCAGAGTTAGTGATAGTAATACAATCGTCAGCAAATATATATATATATATATATATATATATATATATATATATATATCAGGACAATTTTTATATTGTAATTTCTATAGTAGAATAGAATGTTCCTCGTCTATTGTCTTACAATAATTATAACATTTATCATATTAACGTACAAATCCATTTGAAGCATTGGGACTTTGGCATATAGAGTATTCTTCTGCTGCGTTCAATGTCATTGATAAAGCGATTTTTTGGGTGAGCGAATTTTTAACCAGTGAGCAAACCCTACACAACACGAGAGACAACAATTTGAGTTAATTTTCCCGAAACGCCACACAGTGTGAACATTAGTATAGGAATTCCGCTAAACGAGTCCGCCGCTCTGTTCAGTGAAAGACAACCAGAACTCAATCATGCGATGTTATTCAAAATCCAATGGGAAGTTGGATCAGTAGGAGAATGACAGCTATAGAGAAAATTCAATGTATTCCAGTAGAAAATAAGTTCAGAACAAAGATAAAAAGAATATGAATAAACTTCTTTTCATAATACAGATGAACTCGTGTACACAGTGCTTCTAGTAATCTACGTTAAACTATGTTAATATATGTATCAAAATATTTATAATTTGTAATTTCTAATACTTATATGTAATACTTGCATACAATCAAATTATATTCGGAGAAGTGATTGAGAAAAATATTAAAAGTGGGTGAATCTGAAATAGCCCAAAAAATTTAAAAACTATATTTATGTTGCCTAAAGTTTGTGGAAATATAGGGAGAAAATTGGGGCATGTTTCTTAATTTGCTTACATGCAGTATTTCGCGAATCCGCCCTGTAAACCTGTAAGCAGTACAACCACAGCAGAGTTGCCGTTCATGCTCTTTATATATATTTTTAATAGTGTTTAACGCCCGTTTTTACTACTGAATATTAAGTCTGATGTAACATGGTAGACATTTAGAGGAATGCAGAAATCCATATGGACAAAAATGAAAAGCTTAGGTAATAGGCATACAAATGATAATCGTATGGATTTCTTGAATATATAGATACAAATAATTAATTACGAGAAATTGAAAGTCGCTACAAATTTACGATGTGTATTTATTGACGTGAAGTAAATTAGTATCAAATTCAAGGCGACTGTTTGAGCCGCAAGTAGTTTTTAATTAAATACGCCGAACACGTGGAGCAGGCAAAATACTAATGTGTAGCAATTTAGTTTCCCTGGCAACTGCATGCTCATTCGGCAGCGAGGCAGGCTAGACCCAGATTTTACCGGACTATCAAAGAAGGCTATGAAAATATTTTTGCCTTTTGTAACAACTTACTTGTGTAAAATAATTTATTTAAAAAATCGTAAAAAATCGTTTGGAAAATGTAGAAGCAAAGCGCAAAGAAAAAATCTCTACTATTTCTACTAAGAGTACATATCACAGCATTTTATATGTAATATTATTGTATAGGGATAGACTATAAGAAAAGACAAACATTTAAAAATGTACATTTATATATTTTTATATTTTAACCAGGGAATTTTAGACGGGGTCAGCTGTCAAAGAAAGTTTGAGAACCGCTTTTCTAGATCTGTCAATAACCGGTAGTACATGAGATAATGTTTAATGGTACGTAAGGAGCTTTTTATACAAAATTAGAGCCGGTAATATCGAGAAAATTTTGAGATTTCTCCATTTTAGACCATTCTTACGGCTACAGCATACTTGCAAATGGAATTTCAGCTAATAAACATTATGGCAATTGTACAAACTATGAAATCTTGGAATTCTGGAATTCGTGGTATTTAAGCAATCTTCTTTCTGTCATATTTTTCTGTTCCTGGTAACTATAAATGCATAAATTCTGACGACGTGTACAGAGGTGCATAAGTTTGTCTGCTACTGAATAAAAAGCAGACATTATTTCATAAATATTAGCTACAAGTAATGCAGAAGAGAACCACCAATCCTATAATAATAATAATAATAATAATAATAATAATAATAATAATAATAATAACAATAATAATAACTTTAGTCCTTTGTCAACATGATGTATATACAAACAGAATACTTGAGCAAGAGTAACTCATTTATACTGTATTATTTAGTACTTCTTTCCCTACCCACAAAATCCTTTGCAGTACTAGATACCTTTGGGCTTGATATTATTACAAGAGGAATTAAAAACGAATATCAAGCAGTTTTATTCCCGGTATCAAACTAGCTATATTCCCCTTCTTTGGTAATCAATATCAAATCCTATGCAAATATCCCAAATATATTACGAGCGGTACCCCCTGATGCGCTGAAGGACTCACCGGAATTATGGTAAATGAAAGAGTTGACAAAGGACCAAGCTTGGCTCAAGATACTAGAGAACAGAATATGAAAAGATCTTAATCTGTCAGAAATTATACAAACAAATATGACATACTTTCTACTCAGTATGACCTTGCTCAGTAATAACCAAATTATTTATACCGTCCATAGAGTTCCCTTCCAACTTTATCCTAATTCTCTTCCAATTTTATCCTAAACCAACAGTTGATTGACAAAAAATAAACAAAGGATCCACACTTATTTTCATCTCAACATTTTCCATCATCTTACATAATTTTTTTAGAATTATTTCCTTACACTTTTAACCAAATAAAATTAAAAACAACTAAAATCTTTGAACACAATCGAGCCAAAGGAATCCATTTCAAACAAGTGTTTTAAATAAGTAAATCCCCGACAAAACCCTTAACACTACTACTGCAACTCTTATACATAAGGGTTTAAAGAAACTTCAATTTTCAGCGCTTACTCTGAATTCGCAACCACCACCTTTCACGATCCTGTCTCTCTTTCCTGTCAGTGGCGCCACCTCATCGTTTAATTTACTTCATCTTTCCAAGTTGCCCTCGGACGTCCATGTTTGGTTTCTCTGGTACCTTACCATTGAAGAATACATCCCTCAATTTTTAAATACACATATTTAATCACACCTTTATCCTCTTCCTAAACCTAGATATCCCGCATCTCTACGAATTTCAAATTACATCAATTTCTGCTGCCTCTATCTTATATATTTGGTTCTAACACTAAGGTGTAGAGAGATGGCTCTACACAGTAGGTGAATATATTTTCAACCACTGCTTGATTTTTGTATCTTTACTTATAGCTCCGTTCCACAGGACTCCGTTCCACATTTTTACATCTCCTGTTACATTTAATATCCTGTAATAAAAGTCAGTTTTACAACTCCCTGACTCATGAATAATAGATCCCAAGTGCTTAAATTGTTCAACTGCTGTTATGGTTCCTTGAGATAGAGCTATATTTATGGTTTTTTGTCACTTGCTACAAGATATTCAGTTTCTATATTTACTTAAAGCCCACTTATTTCTAATGCTTTCAGAAGTTTCTCAAACCATTAAGCAGGACCAGACCAGGACATAGCAAAGGAAGCACGCTCTTATGTGTTTTTTTTTTTTTTTTTTTTTTTTTATACTCTGCTTAATACAAAGAGTCCGATTTATATCTAGATGGAGCCTTCAATCATGTCACACTGGAATAATTTTATAAACAATTTAGGAGACAGAAAATCAACCTCCTCTTTGTTCCAGTGATCAGCATTGTTGTCTGGAAGGTCTCTAAGGGAGTCCTCCCAGCCTCGTGAGGAAATTTGGGGAGCTGTCTGATATAGAGCCTTCTGTCTAGAAAACCATGTGATTCGCGATTAGTGGGGCGTCGCGTCGGTGTGACGATCAAAGTCCCCTGCAATACTGATCTCTAACAATGTGTCGCAAAACGGAGGTAGCGGCTAGACTCTTTTCTGTTGATTTGGTTTACTTACGGACGCTCTTTATCCTATCAGGAAATCAACGTTCCATTCTTCAATTCAGGGCGTCAAACGGCCGAAAACTTTTGCACAGAGGTCTCTTCAGACTTGAGGTTCTTTTACATGCCGTAAATGTACGACACGGGACCCACTGCTTTACTTCCCTTCCGAAGAAAGCCCCATACTTAGCATTTTTACACCCGAAAAAATCCATCAATCCTGGCCGGGATTGAACCCGCGATTTTGGATTTAGGAGGCAAGTATCGTTACCACTACACCACCAGGAAAGAATCTTGAAAACTGTCGGGTTGAGGAAGAGACATAGAAAAGCAGCTATCTGTGTTCAGTTTAATATTCAGAGTACAGTTTTTACTTTAGTTATACTTTTACCGGTTAGTACAACATTCATTACTTATTCATTGGCTTCAGTGTTAAAATATCATCAACAGTGCCACCAACATTCTTGCTTTAAAACATTATTGTGCGTGCACCTATATTGAAATTACCCTGTTTGTATTTACAGCACATGAAAACAGTTGTAATTTAATTAATATAATATTTGATATACATGTACCTCTGGAAGAAAACATAAATTATATGTACGTGTCGTAAATAATAACAAATAGGATTACATAAAACCTGACTTCCAAAAACTTCAAGAATAGCCCTAAAATTTGAGAAATCAATCTCTCAAAGTAGTTAAAAGGGTAAAAATAATCATTGGCTTGTCTTAATACAAATAAGCTTATGCGACCAAACCGAAACTAGATTCTTAGAGAAAGCTTTTCAAGAGGTCATTAGAATTTTTGAAATTTGTTGGTTTGGTTTATTTATAGACCTTCTTTAACATCTCAGATATTCCAGAGAGATGTTTTATTTAGGTTTTTGATTTCTCCTGTTTTTGGTGTCTGGTGTCTGATTAGGGCTATGAGGTAAGAGTGATATCTATGGAAATAGTTGAGCTAGACTTACGTCTTTTCAGGACAGAGCATGTTTAACTAACCTTATTCAGCGTGCATCTCTTCAAGATAATGAGAAGTTCTTTGAGGCTACACTAATATAGTTATAATCTTCTATGCCATTAATATGCCATTTGTTTCTTTAGTTAGTTCCTATTAAGCCCATATGTTCCACAGGCACTCTTAGAAAATCAATAGAAACTCTTCTAAATCTGCAAAGGAAGCAATAAAATTACTTGTTCCCACACTCTGGTCATAAATATTAATAAGAAAGAATTCAAACAAACTTTGAACCATTACAGCAAGCTATTAAGAGGAAGATTGGACGATCATAATCAGGCATATGGCTACAATAAAAACTCTTGAGAAATTAGCTAATCTTATTAATACAAATCTTTCAAATATAATTTATTAAATCACATGGGACATTCCCTGAGCTATTGAGTAAGGTGGAAAAATACTTTAGCTACTATTAAGGCATTTAGAGCAATTTACAAACTGTTATTCAACTGCCTATACCTATCCACGACAATGATTTCCTTGAAAATTATATCAGACAATATCGGACGGAAGTTTTGAAGCATATCTTTTTGGCACAGTTGGCATGATACTGTCGTTCAGTAAAAATGATCAGACATCGATTTCCAGTCTCGTTGATTAGTTTTTTACTTACATGCATAACCTCCATAGTGCCCGAAGCTACGAGCATCAAAACTAGTCTGTTGTCTTATACAGTGAGTTGCTGGATCCCTATAAACTAAGCTACATAATACAATTAACCATTTAACCGTTGTTTAGTTTATGATTAATTCCAGATTTTAGATTTTTATAGCATTAAAACTATAAAACTCTATTAATGAGCTATAACAAATAGAACTTCCTCACTCGCTCGCAAAGCAGGTTTGCAAACATTCTAATGCAAATTATACCCCATTTTGCTGTAACACTGACTTAATCAGCAACTAATTTCAGTTTTTAGGTCGTTTATTGCCATATAATATCCGTTATTTTTCTTCATGGACCGTATCCAAGTTAGTTGGTCCTGGTGGTGTAGTGGTTACCATACTTGCCTCCTACACCCAAGCACGCGGGTTCGAACCCGCCAGGACCGATGGATTTTGTCGGGCGTAAAAATCCTAAGTATGGTTTCCTTCGGAAGGGAAGTAAAGCCGTGGGTCCCGTGTCGTACATTTACGGCAAGAAAAAGTTCCTCAAACTTGAAAGAGAGGCCTCTGAGCTAAATTTGTCGGCCGTTGCACGCCCTGAGTTGAATGGGACGCTGATGATCTGAGATGTTAAAGAGCGTCCATAAACAAATCAATAAAAAAAAGTATCCAAGTTGTTAATTTATTATTCCTCTACAATCTTTAAAACTATTACGGTGTATTTATTTAACACCCTGTATGTATATAGCTTGGAAGCGTGTAAAATGAGTCTTCATATCAAAAGGAAGCGACTGTTTGTAGAAAGATACCTTTAGCTTCCTTTCTTTTATATTGAAAAGATAAATTGATACGCATATTACAAACATTTTTGCAAGAATAGAGGCCAAACTCACATAAACATGCTTATGTGTTAGGTAAAGCGTAAAGTGAAGGATGGAGTACTCAGCAAGAAATTAAGAAACTTTTTAGTATTCTTTTTCAGTTAAATGGGATTTTTGATAATTTATCTTTCAGATAAGCATGTGATTAATGGTATTGCAAGTGGGTAAATTCCATACTAAGACGTAGAAATATTAGGAATACTGCAAATACCCAATGAAGTAATGCAGATTCAGAAGAGGGAGTTACATTTCAAGTAGTGCGTGATGTGGTACATACACGGCGATTACCTTAAAGAATGTGTAAATGACACATCGTATAGATGTTTGCCAGCTTTGTCTCGGTGTTAATGCAAAGAGTTCTGAAATATGTGGAAGAATTGTGCAATTGGAAAAGCTTAATTCTTTCCATTCACACCAACCTGTAAGACTTGAACGCTGCAAATTGGTAGCTGTTTTAAATATTTTGCATCCATCCTCGATAATAAATTAATCTGGAATCTCCTTCTGCTGCAAATGTTTAGTAAGGCAACATGACTTTAAAGTTTCACTAGAATAGTAAGATACATAATACTTTATTTATAACCAAGGTGTGTTAAAACCATTAGTTGACAATAAGTTAATTTGCAGTATTCAAAAATTACTTATGCATAAAGAATTTTTTATGCATTATGGGTATAAAAGAAAACATTCCTTTGGCTGACTTGAAATTCACTAAGGATTTGATTTGGTTTATTTACGGACGCTCTTTAACCTCTCAGGTCATCAGCGTCCCATTCAATTCATGGTGTAAAATGGACGACAAATTTTGCTCAAAGGCCTCTTTTTTCAGACGTGAGGTTCTTCTTCGTGCCGTAAATGTATGACACGGGACTCATGCCTTTACTTCCCTTCCGAAGGAAGTCATACTTGGGATTTTTACTCCCGAAAAAATCCATCGATCCTGGCGGGGGTCGAACCCACGATATTGGGTTTAGAAGTTAAGTATGGTTACCACTACACTACCAGGGCCGACTTCACTAAGGATGAGGAAAATTGACTTAAACAAAAGAACTGAAGCAAACTTAAATATGAACAATCTCAAGTCAGATCTATAAATGAATGGTGATTTTATGTTTCTCAATCTAACATTTGATAAGTTGTTCAACGATTCACTTGAAGTGTCAAAAGAAAGTGACGGCACTATCAAGGAAGGGGTTTCGTTTCTGTCTAAAACTAAGGACATTATTTTTAACAAAACTTGTCAAATTTCAGATATAGTGGAAATATTTTATATTGCTGGATACGAAATAGTTATTGAAACTACAAAGAATCCATTGTAGAGCACAAAGAAAACCTAGCTGTCAACGTAGTAGTAACCAATCGCTTCCCGTTTGTCATGTAAGCATGATGGGTGCACAATTAAATAATTACTCCTAGTTAGGTACAGCTTTCAAGATTGCCGCCTTATTTGTCATCGGAGAAAAACTGTACACAATAAGAATATTCCTGAAAGCATAAATTACGAAATGAAGACAAATCTTAGAAATATTGATGACATCAATTAAAATTATAGGCTAAAAAGGATAATTCATCAATAGATGAGCAGAAATAATCCCAACTTCCCCTTTTACTGTATAAATTCACCCTCGTGTGGGTGAAGTTTCTCTTGCATGGGTTGCTGGAATTTCATCACCCTGTGAGACTCCATGATAAAGATTTAGCTTTAGCAGGCACTTCCTAATGTAAGGGTAATTATATGAAAAAATAGTCAATGTCCGTGTCTGAATAAATACATTATTTATTACATTATGCATTGGGTTGAAGCTGTACCATCAGCTCCCTGAACTATTTTCACCATTGTTTGCATGACATGATAATGCGAAGCACTGCCGAAGTTTATCGCGAAAATATGGATGGCTTCTTGAGTTATCAGAATCTGAAATCATGGGGAGTCTCGAAAGTGTGACATTTATGTCTCATTGGGGAGCAATGCCACGGTTTACCAAGGAGATATGTGTACAGCTTGGAACTGGCATAACACAAAATCTTTGAAGTTACCCAAAGGAAACATTTGACTTTCTGATAGCCAGGAAAATATTAAATTTATTTATGCTACCAAATATTCTACATTTGTCTGAGACTGCCCCCACCCCCAACATAAAGTATTGAAGCTTTTGGGCAAAGATATAAGAGGCAATGAAAACGCAGATAATAAGGAATGACAGCGCAGAATTTTATATGACTCCAGTTAGCATTTGTAATCCCAGACGCCACAGTTTGTAAATCTGTAGATGAATGGATTCAAGTTAGTGGAAATTGATACGTAAATCAACCATTGAAAATCTACATAGCTTACTGCAAACATCCTGAAATAACTAATATCTTAACCTTTACGGGTATCTGCAGTGAAAATAAGTATATATAAAGGATGGCCCATGAAAAATCGGCTGTAGATGGTTCGCGGTGAGCTGTGATTCGTGGACCAAGCAGTACATCTTAGGTGTTATAACAGAAACCCAATACGCAGATTTGTGAGAAAACCGTCAACCCAATTAGAGATATTTTAAAATTATAATGATTAATCTCCTAATCGTTTATCAAAGAACAGTTATGTACATAATGAAGCGATAAGAATAGCGGATAATAGCTAAAGGACAGCACAATAACGACTTTACTGGACCAGTCAGTAGAGGAAGACGCAAAAATCAAAGAAACACGTTTGACAACATACTAAACAACAGAGGATATTTATATAACGTCTGAACATGCCATGTCTCAACCCACACTTCTTTCCTCTATTAGTATTTTATTTATACCAAAACCATTATCTTTTTAAAGCCTCTTCTCTGCACACAACAAACATAAGAACAGACGAAACTGGCCATTTGTGATGCGAAAAGAACAGAAAATATAGTGAAAGTATATTTTCTTGTTCTGTGGAAACTGTAATATCCATGTGTAAATAAACACCAAATTATTTCTTAGAATTTCATAAGATAGAAATGAATAGTAAGCATGGGAAATGAAATAATGATTACTTTGAAAGTCTGTTACACCCAAACTGTTCCACTTAGCTGCACTCATTTAATAATTCCTACTTATTCGCCGTCATACCACCATGGTAATTACTTCATTAATTCATTCATACGCGAACCGTATTGACTGCGGTAGTGATTTGAAATAAGTACTTGCTTTTCGTACTTTACATTCAAAACGCACTTGAGCATTACGTTATTTACGATCTACATTTATAATCCCCACATTCTCTTTTTGTCCAAGAATATTCAAAGCAGTTTTATTTTTGTTCAATCTTGTCAGGGCGAACCTGAAACTATTTTCGGATAATCGCTAACATACCCATACCATCAACATCATCGCATCTGTCAAAGCTGCTATTTCAATATTTGAAGGCTTGCTTTCTTCAGAATCCTTCATTTTGGAAAATGAACTATTTTCCTTCCTTCCAGCTAGTCGTATATCTTATATAATAAAGAATCAATATCGTTAAATTGTTGTATCTAAACCAACTATGGTTTATGAAATGCCAAGCATAGTCTATATTATCGCGATATCAAATAATCTATCCAGCGATTCTTTCAAATATGTCGCGAACTAATTTAAATTTAAAGGAAACGCCTCACTTCCTAAATTATGTTGATTTAATAATGCGACAGTGAGGCGTGTATTCAGATCCTAATTTTCACCGATCCTTCACATTCCTATCGCAAATAACAAAGAAACAGGGAAAATACTTAAAGAGCTAAATAAACAAGATATGTAAGTTATTTTATATGTTTAATTTATTCAATAGCTGGTTTACGTATCCTAACTAATAATTGAATCCTATACTTAGATGGCCATACGGAGCTGGGGCTCGACGTCTATGTCTCGAAAAGAAGGAAGTCAGCTTAATCATGCAAAAACATAGCGTCATGTTTCTCCACGCTTGCGCCGATGTCCCCTCAATTCACGTGTTCTTTAAAACCAATCTTAAATACTCCTTCCAGGGCATATTGCGGTACCAGCAGGTACACTATTAAAGTCTAAGTGCCACATCATTGAGTCACAGTGTATTGATTAATTATGCTGTTTTTAGAAATAATATATTTTAGCTATTTTTAATTAATCTCGGATTAAATAAGATAGTGCCAAAATGCATACACACTTCAAGGAAAAAAACTGTATTAACATAACAAAATTGAATTCACACAAACAGAAAATGAGGAACACTAATCATCTTACACTTTCACAGTTACAACACTTGCTCAAAATGCTCACCATAGGCGTCGATACACTTCTGAGTATGTTGAACTACTGCTGAGCCACGTTTGCGATAGTGCCCTCAGTGATTACAGCACATACCGTTTCAATTTCTTTCCGAAGTGCTGTCAGTGTAGCTGGTTTTCTACGGTATACAACATCCTTAAGAGTTCCCATAGGTAGAAGTCCAACGGAGTTAGATCCGGATAACGCGGTGGAAACTTAATTGAACCGCTTCATCCTATCCAGTGCCTTGGATCCAGTGCACGGAGCTTGTTGCTGTGCATGGTCTCCCAGATCTGCCCTTGTGAACATCGCATACGGTATGATGAGTCTCAAATTTGTGCAATTGTTACTCGCGTTGGCAGTTCTGTTCTGTACACACGTCTCCATTGCCTTTGAACTTCAACAACATTCTCGGTTTTCAAATACGATTTCAAAATTGCTTTCCGCTCTTCAAACGATAATATTCGCTCAGTTTTGTTGTAGCAACGTTAGCATAACGTAATGAGAGTCACCTCTGTTTACAGAACATCATACGATAATCTTGGCTTCATTTGTTGATTGTTGATTTACCTATCACATAGTAATGCTACGATAATGTATGTGAGTCATATCTGTTTACAGAACATCATAATATACATACATGTAGTTTTTCGGTCCAACTTTGAAATATATTAAATAGATATCTACTGTGAAAGTGTATATATATTTTTGGCACCCTCGGTATTGAGTAGAAACTAATGAGATGAACGTAAGTAACGTTTTTGCATCCGTTATCGCTTCGCTCTGCAAAATGCAATCAAGCGTATACGTAAACAAAATAGAATTATATTTTTGAAGGTATTTACCTTATTACCATTTCACATAAAGTATTTACAATAAAAAGCACAAAAACAGGGTGAGTTAAAAGGCGGGGTTACATTGTTACTGCATGGGTGAACGCTAAGAGCCTGCTCTTTATGAAGCTAAAAGTCGGAAACACAAAATGTAATCTCTGGTCACATCAATCTTCTTTTATGAAACTTAAACATAAAGTTTCAAATAATTTGGTGAATTTGAGCCAAAGAAAAACGGGAAGAAATGTTGTTGGTAAATAGGCTAAAAGATAAAAAGAAATTAAAAGTAAAATATTAATTCTACTGCTGCAAGTTACCGTAAATGGAGATGCACAGATCATAAGGACGATGGATGCTATACGTGGATTTACGAAAGCGCATTGTGGAGTTTAAGAACACTATAGGGAAGAACCGAGAACATTAACTTTGGCTACCACCGGACAACTAAGGCAAAAAATAACCGAGAGTACAGAACGATTGATTTTTCCCATCTCCTGACTCTGTCACTAACAACTTTCAACCTTCCAGAGTAAAGAAACTGGTTTCTACAAGAATCCTGCAATGCCCAGTAACCAATCAGCTAACTTTTGGATCCAAACAAACACGAGACGAGCACCTACAAAAATAATCAGCATATTCATGAGGAATATGTAACTATTAATATTGCATTATATAAAGACAATTTCTTATTTTCAATAAGTTACATATCTAGGAGAAGAAGCCAAAATACATGCATATTTTCTAGGTTATGGTCACTGTTCATTAAGTAGCCTGAACTTAAATTAGTGATGAGTTTTGCTTACAACTGCATATAACTGCAAAGTTACGTGTATCTGAATAAGTTTTTTAGTTGCGAGACACAGTTACCAACCCTAATTCTGAAGCGGAAAACGTTGCCAAATGTGGGTATATTTTGTTTATGTGTATAGCTAAAAAGTTAGTGGTGGTGGTAATTATGAAGTACTATCTTGTCCTTAGATCCTATGGTGAGCAAAGCTCAATGATATCGAGCACGTCATACAACTTAAAGCATTACATATGAGCTCAACAAATGATCGTCATTTATAATGATCCATAATATGTAGCTTTATAACCCTCACTTAATACAATTTAGGAAATGTTCGCATAGTCTAATATTAAGATAAATACATAAGCTAAGCTGTATGAAGTATTCATTCCATATCACATAATTATATGTAGAATATGCGAGTATTTAAAATGTGTTTAATGTTATTTTGAAAACGTTTGCACTTCTGTAAAATATATAGATTTCACGAACTAGTGTTATATACTTGTGCTTCAGGGCAGTAGCTGTTCAATATTATAATTATGGAAACTTAGCATTCTTTTTAAAGTTTTCAAAGTTGTCGGTAACATGATAATTAGAATATAATATATTGCACTATATATAGTGCAATATTCTTATTATTACTGGAGATTATATATATATTATACATTCTCCAGTAATAGTATGAATATTTCCCTTTGGTCTACTTGATTTTCGAAAACCATTATCACAGAGGATTTTTCTCATCTTTTTGCAAGATGAACACTTTCTTATTGTGGACAGAATTATCCCCAAAATATTCCATAGCTCAAATATGCATAATCTACTGCTTTCAATGCATTTTTATTTACAAGATTATTTAGAGTTCTCAAAGTAAAGTACTTTTGGAAGTTTAGGAGCCGTAGTCTCTATTTGTTTCTTCCAGTTTAGTTCCTCTTCAATTTCTAGCCCTAAATGCTTGGTATAACTTTCCTTATGATACAATTAGCGTAACCAATAGTCAATGCTGGTACGTGCTTGTTTTTACTTCTAAAGTGAACAAAACTTGTTTTGTCAAACTTTTATGAAAACTCATTTGTTTCAAACCAAATATTAGCTCTTCAAATGCCTTCTTTCAGGCTAAGTTTTAAAGTTTACACATGACTCCCGAGAAATAAATATTTTTATATTCGTTATATTAATATCACAAAGAGTATAGAGAACTTATGGAACACAAAATTATGCAATTTCAGCAATTGACTCACAATTATTGATGATAGTTTTTGAACTCTATTAGTTAAGTGCGAATTGATCCAATTTAAAGATAGCTTATCATTGTCAAATAAATTCAAATTCTGTAACAACAGTTTATGATTTGTGCTATAAAAAGCGTTAATCGAAAACAAAATATTTCTACAGGAAGTGAGAAACAAAATTTACACATAATTTAGTACTGGCGTTGAATTTTTTTTGGAAAGTAAAAATTTAACATAAAAATAAAGTTTCGCATTCTGGTTGAAACTAACATTAATAGTTTTCTCCTTCCTACTGCCATGACAATACAAGAGAGAAAAGATTCTAAAACTAATTTACTTATTTATTGTATTTTATTCATTTATATTTTGCAAAAGGAGTAAATTTCTATCCGTGTTTTGAAAATAAAATCTCTCAATATCTTGGCACCAAAAGAAGAAGAGGAAATAATAAAAATTTGCGTTAATCAGACAGAAAAATTGCAGACATAGCGAACTTAACAACAGAATATTCATAAAGCACATGGAATATCTAAGCGCCGGGCGTACTTGCCTGTCTTCACCAAATAATGTATCTGACATTGTATAATTATGCATCCTGGAAAATTCAAAGCTTCCCTCAACGAGAGATTGCACTCTGGCATGAACGGAGTAGCTTAGTGTTAGTCTCGACAAGGAAGGCCGAAGTTCCGTGTCTCTATTTAGGACCATTGCTTCAAATCCTTGCCTGTCCATGGCTTCTGCAAAGGAAACATTTTCAAATCCAAAAATGTATTAAGGAAGGAATTTAAACATTATATAGAATGAGGCACAAAATGTGGCATCTCAAGTGTTTCTTAAGCTATTATTAATGTTCACGAGCTGTTTTCACTTATTTATAAACATTAAAGGGTCCAAAATCTAACATATCTGTTCAGAAAAATTGACAATTTTCAGCAAAGTATTAATTTTAACGGAGATTTAGCCATAAGTTTAGCAGAAAATAAATTAAATAAACTTAGAATAATAATGCTATTTACTGTATAGATCTAAAACAAATCGTTTACGAATATAGGTGTATCCAGTACAAGGAAGTATACAGTAATATTGTAATTAAATTAGACTATTCGGCTGTTTCTCAGTCTTTTGGTTGCTTTCAAATGAATTGAATGTAGGTGATCCCATCATCAGTTTTTCCAGGACTGTATATGTTACAAATAAATAATTAAAAAGGGTGATAGATAGGCGTAGCAGCAGCATTAGTATTAGTATTGCTTAGAAACCCAAATTGCAATGTAATGGTAGCTAATTTGTTCCAGTGCATTGAACCACACATTTTGCTATTTTATGAAATTAGCACGTCTTATGTTTAAAAATATTCCATATCGCTACAGGTCATATAAATGATCAAGTTATGGAGGTGGAAGAAATAAAATATGTTATAATAATAAAACAATGAGTGAATCCCGTTCACTTATCAAAAATTCGGCCTAAAATATTGTGATATGTACTGTTGAGTCATTGTAATGAGTGTTAGCATTATTTGAGGGGTCGTCTGTTAAGGAAAAACGTCGGTTGCTATTGTGACGTAGAAAATTCTGAAAACAAAAGCTCTTACCCTTTAATCTATTTGGTGGTTTGGAGTTTTTCTATCTATGTAGCAATTAAAGTGAGCATTGGGGGTTTAATAACTGTAAATAGTTGAGGTTTTAACATGTTTTGTTTTAATAATTGCTTATGGATTATGTTCTTCTGGATTATTTGGTCTTGCCAATATTAATTATGAAACGCGTGGTTTGGACAGTTCGAGACTGACAAACAGATCAGACCTATCGATGTCACATCTTTTTTCTCTCACTCGGAGAATCCAGTTCAAGTATATGTGAAAACTCTTTACCCTCCGAAACAACTCTTTGTGAAAATTTATTAATAACAAACTTCATTTTAAATTTCTGTTAGAAAAGAAAAACAAATAATAAACGATCCACATTTGTTTTCATCTCCAATTTTTCAGTAATATTTTATAACAATTTTAAGACTATTCAAGTGTAATTGGAAATTCTATCTCAAGACTAGTCTGATTAACATTAATGTTCTAGATACTCTTACAATATATCTACGTTGTTATGCTTGTAATAACGTAATACATTCATAATGCTATTTAGTGAATTACAGATGTCTAATTTAAGGAATTTCTTTTCATATTCCTAGCCAAGCAAGCATGTTAACGATCACGTAACTATTCTTTCAGTCAGTTAAAGTCATAGGACTACGTCTTTATTTTTAGATGTCGTAGAAGATGTCTTAGGACGTGACAATATCAATATAATTTGTCTTTTTCTTATGGCTAGAGGAAGTACTTCATGGCTCTTTGTTACCTGGATATTGCTTTTCTGTGGTGGTTGAACAAAATAATTTATATGCTCAGCATAGCACCTGATTCGTTCATTCTAGTAATTTGTTCGTTCTTATAAACAAGTAAAATTAAACTGATGCTTTCTTACCCTGTTACCACAAGTTTAGAAAATATGTTCTGACACACAAATCTTGAAATTTGTGGCCATTTGCTTCAACAAGAATTTTCAATCTTTGATGCAGGAGTTGCTGCACTTTATTTAGCATTGCAAGTCACTGTTGCTTATATACCATGCAGCATTTTTGTGACGTACACGGTAAACTATGTCTTCCCCCATAGAAATAAATTATGGGATATCAAATCGGACCAGCATTAGTTAATACACTTTCTGCTATTGAGCCGTTATTACTCTACTTTTATTTGGTGTAATTTCTGCTTCATAAATGTAGCAGAATGTAGGGGAATTTTGGACTGTTTTTAATGACGTAATGTCATTAGGGAGGAAGGAGATTGTTCACTGTAATAAGATGGTCGGCACTGGTTGAACATTTAATTTATTTGACAACTTGGAAGGCTCTGGTACATACTGGCCTTCGTCGGATTATAATTCGCTGGATTCCTTCGCGTATTTATTAACTTTAACACGATTGTGACTATTACTACTATTACGTTGCACTGTCTTACTGACTCTCATTGACTGAACAATTTACTTTGACTCTTCGCGACGGTTTAACTATTCTGCTATGACACTGAATAATGCATATAATGACTAATTGTCACTCTTGCTGCTACCGTTACTGCTGTTACTATTTTTACTGTTACTATTACGACTGCCTCTTCTCGCAAAGCCTCAAAACTTAACTTCTCATTGTTAATATTAAATATCTTATGCGAACTCGCTTCTCCCTCGCGAAAGTTTAATTCCTTTAAATATTATTGAATTTGGTTCCTTCTGGAATATTATTAGATTATACAAGTGCATAGTTTATTACAAGTTTGCTTTTACTCGTCGGGTTTTTAAACATGTTGATTGATTGAAGATTCTGGGTTTTACCAGGAAATATTTCCTATTCCCACGCTAAGGAAAAAAAAGGAGCATCTACCCTTCACTAGATTCTTGCGGTAAAGCACATTTCAGCCACAGAGGCGACCTCCCTTTGAAACAGCTAATATCTTGGTTTCTGTGAAAACGCGTGTTTCTGTATGCGGTATTTCCTTTAGACGGCAGGTACATTTATATATATTCCTAGCCGTTTACAGTGTATTGACATCTGGCGCCTTAGGATCAGCAGTCTATCTGAGGATTTAAAAGAGTAATGCTTAAACCTTTTCTCAGGTAAAGCTAATGTCCTCCGACAAAGACAGCATTTCCATTACTTTTACAAAAACACAACAAAGGCATATGCACTGTCAACCATGGTATTATAGAAAGATAACTTGAATATCCCTCACTAGTAAAAAGACATATCTACATACATACACTAATAAATGTAATATTGGGGTCCTGCTTTCAATTGTAATATTAATACCCTTGATTACCTGAAACAAGATACAATTATTATTATAGTATTAATCAGAAGTAATTATAATTAAATATGAAATTTTGGGACAAGATTTCCTGCTTCGACTTTTAATTCCTGTGGAAGCAGTACGTCGATATAAATAATAGTAGGAAAACATTTTAAGTGGTAGTTTTAAGTTCCTCGCGCTGCATAATCGAATTATTATTACGAGATAATTTATATTTATGTTGTACATTCAGCGTTCTTTTGAACGGAATTTTGAATTAATTAGGCGTGCATAACATGTCTTAAAAGGTATAAAAACAAAATTTACTAGATTAAATTTTTATTTTGGTTTATTAGCCATAAGTTCTTAAATGTCACGACCAAAGTTTTAAGCACGCTTTTTTAATGCTTTATGGTTTTAATATATTTATATGTGTTTAGCGTTTATTGATACTGTCTATTAATAGAAAAGCTTTGGCGACTTTATACCTTTGGTGCTGAAGAACAGTAAAGCAGAAGAAGTGGAACAAAAAAGAGAGTAAAAGAATAGAGAGGGGAGCTGAAAGAATTATATAGAAGAGGAAATAGAAGAAGAAATAACTTTGAAGGAGTAAAGGAGAATAAGAAGGGCAGAAGCAGAAGGAATAAAAGGAAATAAATTAAGAATGGTATAAAGATAGCTAAATGAGGAAGGTAGTGTAAAATGTATTAGCAAGATTTTTTTTTTTTTTTTTTTTTTTTTTTTGTGGCGTTTAACGCCCGTTTTTAGACACGACAGACGGTGAACACTGATGATACATGATATGAAATGATATATTGGAAAAGATTTTTTTTGAGGAAGGAAACGTTCCAGGCCTAAGTTTAGGGTATCTCCCTGTTATGAGAACGGCCTCGGCCACCCGTGGCGGTTTAACAAGAGGTGGAGTAAAGCAAAGAGGTGGTGAAGATCGAGAGGATGAATAGGAATGTAGAAAAAGAAGTAATACATAAAAGGAAAATGAAAAAGAAGAAAGAAAGGTAGCGAAAAAGATGAATTTTGAGAAGGAGGAGGAAAAAGAGGTTAATATTTCTGTAAGGGTATAGAAGATTGTCATCACCTGCAAATGTCTTAAGATGCTGAGGGTAAACCAATACTAAACATAGAAATAAACATGTTGATGGGAAAGTGAGCTTCATTTAATTTTATGAGCAGCATTTTGTGTAGTGCGGATAAACACTGACGTGAATGTAACAAAGGCGTTTGATCACTGTGAATGGGGAAGGTAGTTCCGTCACAAAGCCGTAGTACAGCGTTTCTTATCTGTCTTCACGCGTCAGTGTAGTCACCGTGCGGATAGACAGACAAAACAGAAGACCGGAAATTAAAAGCCAAGACTGGACAATACCCGTTGACAGGCAAGAGATCACACGAGTAACGTAATGAACAATCCCCAGTCCCGCTCTCGCCACTTCTTGGACAGCGAAGAGAGAAATTAGAAAGTGGGACGCGACTGTACTCGGGTTCAAATCTCAGTTACGAAATTTCAGCCGTATTTGTTTTCTCCCTCCTGTTCTAATATCCCTAAGGGAATGAAAAGCAATATTCATGGGTCCACAGTTGGCGTAGACCGGAGAGGCGGCTGCGGGGCAAAGGGAGTGACGAGGATGCCGCTACAGCTATACATCGTTGTGTTATTTGCAAATACGGAAGGCGGAGTTTGGGGGCAATATGGGCGCAAGCATCATCGATTCATAAGGCATGGCTTATGTCAGTGGCGTATTTGGGCGTAGCGCATTAAGTCGCAGGCCGATAGGCTTAAAAGAGCAGTGATCGGTTGAGTTGTTTGCTAAACATAGTACAAAAATTTAAGACCAAATGATGTCGGAGAACATCTCAAATTAGAAAATATCTCTTAAATTACTCTAATTATAAAAACGAAAAAGAGACATAATGATTTTGCCGACATAAAAACACCCAATATGTTGGGATATCAAGTAATTAATCCAACAACTCCTCTAAATATGTCGCAAACTAATTAAAATTTAAAGGGCTCTCGCGGAATTCATAAATTCCATTATTTTAATAACGCGACATTAGACAATATATTTTTACTAATCTTTCACATCTCCATCTCAAGCAACTATAAAAACAACAGAAAACAATTAAGAGCTAAATACCATTATAAAATATGACATGCAAGTTATTTCGCAATAAACTTAATTTATTCAATACATGGTTTACATATTCTAAGTAATATTTGCAGAACTGGGGCATGTCCGTTAGTTTCCACGTCTCGGAGAAGAAGGAAGAAAGCTTAATCATGCCAAATCATAGCCTCATCTCTTTACACATGCGCCACCGTCCCCCTGCATTCATACGTTTCTTAAAATCAATCATAAAATCCCCTTCCAGGGCATTTTGCTGTGTATAGAGTGCTTACAATGATGTATCTACCAGCATATATACACTACTAGAGTCTAAGTGCCACAATATTACCTACCAGGACAAAACCAACAACTATAACAAATACAGCATGGATCTCTGGGCAAATTTGGAGGAGAAATGAATCTCCCAATAAGACATTTTTGTTAAATGGCAAATGTTTTCTGGGGAATACACAATAGAAGTAAATGCAGATTACAGACATTTAATAATTATGACTCGTTATTAATAATTTACTCTGCATGTAGCAGAGCATGGATGGATTACAGAAAACCTGTTTACATTCATTACAAAGTTGTATCAGTGCCTGTCGGACTATGGCAAACATTTCAGGCATTTGATCAAAAGCAGCAAATATTCGCTCAATTAGTTCGTGTCTTGTGTCAACTGGAGTATGCACAGGACACTCTGCACCTGCCTCCGAAGAAAAACTACGGATCTTAAGTCGGATGGCCGTTCCTTCTAGCCTCCATAAATGAACACTATGACACTACAAATCAAATCTGCCAATCATTCACCACGCTTCTGTAGTTTTTTTTTTTTTTTTTTTTTTTGAGCAGTGTTTAACGCCCGTTTTTACTACAGAGGCACCACAGGCGGTGGACACTGATGATACATGAAATGAAATGATATATTGTGAAAGGACATTTTTTTAAAGGAAGGAAGCGTTTCAGGCCTAAGTTTAGGTATCTCCTCGCCATTTGACAGTTATGAAGGCTGAAGATAACCTTGGAAACCCCAGTCAGGTAGGATGGTCCTGGCGGGATTCGAACTCCAGACTTCCCGCTCTGAAGACGACCTCGGCCACCCGTGGCGCTAGCCTTCTGTAGTGAATCTATGTCTTTTTGCGAGCCCAGACATGGCTGGGAGTAACTGCTCCAATTCAGCACATGAGTGTCTAACAGCCTCACGTACCACTCTCCCCATATCACGAGGAAAAGTCAAAATTACAAGATGAGGACAGCATGAAAGATGAATAAGGTGTATCTATTAAGTGCATAAATGTTGTGGAAATACCATCCAGCATGAGAATGAAATTGAAATGACCCCAAGAAGCGGTGAAGGCGAAAAGAAAAGTAGAAATTGTTGACTGAATAAATTCGGGAGAAAAACTGAAACAGTTCTTTGTTTGTCCATCATAATTGCTACTGTTCAGCACAGAGATTATCAATTTATTTCGTAAACATAGCATTCTAACCATTTATAAATGAAAAATGCATATATTTCATAAATGGAAAAAATTGGTATCGAAGTAGCATATGCCACATACAGAATGGTTCAGCACTGCTGTGAGAAATTCAAAGATAAACAGATTTATAATAAAGATTTTTTGTTAAAAACTCTATTCGAGTATTCTCTGAAGCGCCATCTGTCCCGTTTGTTTATATTTACTTGTGCTGGTTCCAACGTTAAAACATGTGATGACGCATTATCCTCGCCGCATACCTCTATGTGTAGTCGATGATCTGCTTTTCATGAGTTGACCGACACAAAAATATGTTACGGGGAAACACGGGAGTATACAATTTGACATAATGTCAATTTTTCAAGTTATGACTATTTGCACTGCTGTATCTCATACAATGACAGGATTAAATATAACATTCTAATAAATATCACAAAATGTACACAAAAACTATTTTAGATCTATAAAACAAATGAGATCAATTGAAGTGAATATAGGAATAAAAACACAGCTAAATAAATAATATCATCATAACATCATCACGATTGACATTTGACGATTCCAGCCCATAATGCTCTTTCTGGTCTCATATATAATTGCTTATTAAACAAGGTTGTTTCATTGGTTTGCTAAAATTTTTGTTACCTATTGGTTTGTAATACAAAATATTTTTGGTATTTGCCATTCCTTCATTCTCCTTCTAATTGTTTCTATAAAATTCACTCTATTTAAAAATATGTAATTATTACCTAATTTCTTCATTTAGTTGTTTTTATCTAAAAGAGCGTATTCTGCTATACTCCTTAAGAATTACATTTTGGCTACGTTTAACATTTTTTTTGTTTAAGTAAAAATTCACATCCAATTCACATCCATACAACTTGTAGGAACAGCCTTATATTTCCTTTTATTTTATCTTTAATATTTCAATGTTTTTCTTGTGTCGTACATGTAATTAACTTTATGAACATTTTATAGATATTTTAATTTTCAAAATAGGCAACCAAGGTAATTTTTTAAAGGTCTTATTTATTATCGCTTTGATTGCATTGGTCTTTTCGTAATGTCTATGGATTGGGTGTGATAGATGTAAGTTTGTAGGTATGAATGAAATTAAATGAATTAATTATGGTGCTAATGAGCTCGGAGTGCTTGACGCCTTAAAACTGTCTTTCATTGTACTTCTCAGGGTAAGGAAAAACTCAAAAAAAAAAAAAAAAAAAAACTTTACCCAGACAGCTTGACCTGACAGAGAATTGAACACTGGACCTCCGAAATAATAATCCAATCGTTACCAATAGATCACATAACCGGTCTAGATAACATTATAATTTGGCAATTTAATCTCTGCGCTAGATATAAAAAATAGATTTTCAGCAAATAATGATATATTTACATTTCTATTTCTAGTGCTTTATATATGTAATTTTTTTTTTTTTTGAGTAGTGTTTAACGCCCGTTTTCACTACTGAGGCACCACAGGCGGTGGACACTGATGATACATGAAATGATAAATTGGGAAAGGATTTCTTTTTTTAAGGAAGGAAGCGTTGCAGGCCTAAGTTTAGGTACCTCCCCGGCATTTACCAGTTATGAAGACTGAGGAAAACCTGGAAAAAACCCCAGTCAGGGAGGACGGTCCTGGCGGGATTCGAACCGCAGACCTCCCGCTCACGAGTCCGTGCCTTAACGACCTCGGCCACCCGTGGCGGTTTTATATATGTATGGCAGAGGGGGTGCATTAAATTGGTAATGGGTTAAATTTATTATGCGACCAGTTCAATCTTCAGCAAACATTTTTTTTATTTGCAATTTCTACTTACAAGGTACCTTATCTTTGCACAGCATTCTTATAAATATAATTCGGTCACAGAATGAGACATTTTGCTGGTAGCTTCTTCACTGTGTGTACCCAGTGACCCAAGAATATTGTATGAGCAAAAAGTTGTTTTAATTGTAAAGGTTTTTAATTGTAAAATTTATTTTAATTATTAAGGTTATTTTAATTCTAAACTTTATATTTAATTGTCAACATACTTAAAGTGCAAGTTATGACATTTTCTAAAAATTGCGCACTGTTAAGGCAATTGTAAAGACATAAAACTTTTGGCAAGGTTTTGAACAGATATTTCCTTCAAATTATGTTTTTTTCAATTTTGGTGTTTGGAATTTGTTGAACCAAAAATTTATGT
Source organism: Metallyticus violacea (assembly GCA_030762175.1). Lineage (NCBI taxonomy): Eukaryota > Metazoa > Arthropoda > Insecta > Mantodea > Metallyticidae > Metallyticus > Metallyticus violacea. Next base: position 47,995,606 of record CM060843.1, read on the forward strand.
ATTTTGCCACTTAAACGAACCAACTCCTTTAACATGCGCTATGTGAGCCGTTGTCATTCAAGATTTGCTTTTCAAACTTTTAGTTATGTTTTAAATTTTCAGCGTGATCTTGCAGATGTAAACGGGAACTTCTCGATATCAAATTATAAGTACACGTTGCACGTAGAATTTTTAACCATTATACGGTAGTATATAATTAAATAGGTAGAGAGGGAGCAAAAGAAGTGAATATTGGATGCTCAACTGAAACCGAAAATACCAAAAATTCTATTTTGTCTATCACAAATGTCTCTCCATCGCCAGGGATCAAACTGAAGTCCTCAGTCAAAACAATCAGTTGAGCTTGAGCCGATGAGCTATGGGGGCAGCTAGCGCATTTTTTACATAAAATTCTGAAATTTTATTTCCATTGAGTATTCAACCTACAATGTAACGCTTTTAGGCTTTTAGAGAGAAACTTTCTTATTAGTTTTAAACATAAAATTTAGAACATGTGAAATCAAACAAACTCAACTTCCACAAAGTCTACCATCAATGTTTAAATATTGGCTGTACTTGGTTTGGTGTGTATTGACATTGCTGTACGTGTATTAACTTAGCGTTGCACTTTCACATTTACCTGTTAAATACAATTTATGTTAACACAAAACTCCATAATCAACAATGGCGTGCGGTGGGCACTTATCCAGCTATATCCACCATATGCATATTTATTCACATTGAATTTCCTCTCTCTTTGTTTTGTTTGCTTCGTTCTGGTAAAAGCAGAGATAACTCTTCCTATTGTAAATTGCAGTTCTTTTAGCGTGAAGGTCTGGTTGAAAAAGATCGTTAATGGTTGCCTTTCGGTGATGCGGTCACGTATTAAATCTTTATAAACCATTCATTAGTTAGGTGCAAGTGAAATCAAAGTTTCGTTCATATTAATCAAATAAATTGATCTTTAAGAAGTGTAAGGTGCCTGTCATTTTTAATAATTTAATCCGGGTATACACACACACACACACACACACACACACACACACACACACAAAATTGTGAACACGTCGGTCCTGGTGTTGTAGTGGTTACCATACTTATCTCCTAAACCCAAGATCGCGGGTTCGATCCCGGCAAGGACCTATGGGTTTTTTTCCGGCGTAAAAACCCTAAGTATGTCTTCCTTTGGAAGCGAAGCGAAACCGTGGGTCATATGTTGCACATTTACGGCACGATAAAGAACCTCAAGCCTAAATAAAGAGGCCTCTTTGCAAAATTTGTCGGCCGTTTCACGCCCTAAATAGAATGGGACGCTGATGATGTTATAGAGCGTCCGTAAATAAACAAAATAATTGTGAACATTTATTGCACTGAGATAGTATAGCCGAAAATAATATTACAGTACAAAGCTTCTCAAGTGTGTACCATTCTCTTTTGACGCCGAATCATATATTTGTAAAAAGTCTGTGAATTGAACGGAAATTCAACAAAGTCGAACCTAATTAAACCTCGGAGCATGCAAACATTATATAAACCTATATAATATTGCATAAAGCATTGTATTGTACTAGAAATATACTGAAATGCGCAGTTTCTGTTTAATGCCGCGATGCAAAATGATGAATTGTCTATAAATTTTTACCATGTTAAACGCAAATATAAAAAACCTAAGCTAAATGAATGTCATATTAGGTAAACTGACCTAATTTAGTTCATAACATAATGTACTGGTACATTCTGATTCTGATATGGTGCCGAACGAGGGAATGCATAAACATTTAGCAATTCATTGTGAACAGAACTACACCTATAAGTCAACCTTGCATAAGGTTAATCTATGTTTAACTGTTCTAATTTATCCCTTAAAACCATATTAAGCAAGAATTAACGAAAATTTATAGTTTTCTGTCTTGGCGCGGAATTGAAAAAAGCACATCATTTAGTAATATGGTGTGAATTTAATATAATTAAACTAAATTTAAGCCTCAGTTCATATAAATATAGATTAATTTATTTCAATTTATTTAAATTTAATATAATATATGAGCAAAAATTTAATTAAAATGTGCACTTTTCTGTTGTGGTGCCAAACGGCCAAAGAAGAAAAAGTTTAATAATATTTGGCAACAAATGCACAGAGCCCTATGTTTTTTACTACCCGGCTGCCGAACGACAAATTGTATAAAATTTAGCAATGAAGTCTGAACTGAGCGCAAATAAAACGAAACTCATCCTAAATACATTTCACTAAGATAAACCGAGGTAAATTATTAATAAAAATACCTCAATGTGTAATTTTTGGTTCCGAAAGACATAATGCATAAAAATATAATGAACACACATATATGGAAACTTCTAAATCAATGTGTTTTCATGATAATCAAACAGATGCTCACCCAGTTTAGCTCATAAAATAATATTGCAACAAAAATGTTTATTTTTGTTGCAATATTATTCTGTTTTGGTTCCGAACAAGCATTGTGTAAAATGAAGTAACAATACGAATTTAACACAAATGTACTGAATTCTAACAAAAATGAACCTAGTATATTCTGAACTTTAAATTGAGCTAATTTAACAAAAAATAATATTGCAGCAAAAATGTGCTCAAACGCGAAATTGTCGTTTTGGTGCAGATAAACTAAAATGCTTGAAATAGTAATAATATAGTTTGAGTTGAATAATAAAAAAAACTATTCTAAATCAACATACACCAAGTTTGTCCAGCATAAACTAACTTAATTTAGCCCACAGCATAATACTATTATAAATGTACTATTTACTAGTTTGGTTCCAAACGACGATAAGCAAAATGATTAAGTGATTTAGTACGAATTGAACACATTAATAAAAAAATATAACTGAGCGTTATTTAAATATATCTATTACAATTTAAATAATTTAATAGGAAAAACGTGCACAAAATGTTATTATAGTGCTTTATTGGGGAACCATAAATGCATAAAAGATATAAAAATATAATTTGAAATGAAAATAAATATAACCAAACCTAACATATATCAACTTTTCAGCATTTTAAACATTATTTAACTATTTCATAATGACAATATAATAATGTAGTAATTTTTTTCTGAAATGTGTGCTTTTCTGTTTAGTGCCGAACGGCAAAATGCATATTTTTTAAAAAAGTTTTTACTGAGTTACATGCAAATACAATAAATCATCCTTATAAACTTATCTTAAACAGACCCAATGTAACTCTTTATATAATATTAGTATAAACAGGTACATTTTGTGACCGAAGAAATAAATGGAATTAAGACTGAACTTAATACAAATATAACAAAAAGCATGCTAATCAAACCTTAGATAAGATAAACATAACGTAAACGGAACTGATTTAGCCCAAACCACCATATTAGAGCAAATAATTATTGAAATGTGTACTTCTGTCATGGTGACGAACTGCAAAAAGCATAAAAACTATATACTTGTATATAAACAAAGTAATTATATTTTAAAAGTATTTTAAAATACGAAAAATAGCTGCAAGAAAAATACGCGCTACTAATTAATGCTTCAACTTTAATATATTTTTTTAATTTATAAAGAACGAAAAAGTAGTTTTGTATACATGTTCGAGTGATTTTTAATATTAAATGACAAGTTATATTTTTATTGATGCTGAACGAATATTTTATTTTAGAGATATTTTAAAAGCTCATTTTAATACAAAATGAGTAGCGCTCAACAAACTAATTCTGCATATATACAAAGCGCAACAAAATATTGGGATAAACTTTGGGTACCAGTTCCTCATACCAAAACAGGAAAAAATGTGGTATAAACATATGTTCGGAAATACCTTAACATTGTTACAATAATAATTTACTTTTTCATATAACATCACATTGTAATATGCTGTATGGTGATTTGTTTAGATTTATCATTTCAGTGTATTCGTGGTTATTCAGTTTCTCGCAGTTTGGTTACGTTTGGGATATGGAAGGATATTCATAGCGTGAGCAGGCAGATATGGTTTTTATATACGGTGAGTTGAAAGATAATATGCAGAATCTGCACAACTGTTAGAGATGGCGTTCCCAGACCGAAGGCGGATGATTCATAACACTTTCCAGCATCGGTAGCATCATTCAATTGTCTTTAAAAGTTAAGTGTTATTTTAACAAACTTTAGACGTGAAGACAATAGCCAGTTGATAAAAGACAATAAAATAAATAGAATTTAAAAGAACTATTTGAAAACAAAGTTGTAAGATTTTACGGTTAGCAGACCAGTACTCACCGCCACAAATGGTCGAGGTCGTTACGGCGCGAACTCGTGAGCGGGAGGTCTGGGTTTCGAACACTGCCAGACCGTCCTCCCTGACTGAGGTTTTTTCCAGGTTTTCCTCAGTCCTCATAAATGACAAATGCCGGAGAGGTACCCTAAAGTTAGGCCCAGAACGTTTCCTTCCTTAAAAAAAAATACTTTCCCAATATATCATTTCATCTCATGTATCAACAGTCCATCGCCTGCGGTACCTCAGTAGTAAAAATGGGCTGGATTTTTATTAAAAATTGAAAATAAAACAACTGTAAGCATCAAAAATGAAATTTCTTCCCCCACTTTTGCGAGTCACAAGATGAAATTGTCTACGAAATGGATATATAAGAACACAGCTTGGAGTGATCAACATTGTAGACAACATAAATTTGATTTATTTATGGACGCTCTTTAACATCGAAGGTCATCAGCGTAGACAACATAAAGAATAATAAATATAAGTGGAGAAGAATATGTCGACAGATTGGCAAAGGATCGTCTATAAAAATGACATTACAGTACACTCCACATGGAAGCCAACCTAAGGAAGGCACAGAAGAAATAGATGGACAGATCAAAATGTATAACTTTCCGAAGCTTTAGAACGGGAAAATGAATACCCAGACCTTGATTGAAAGAAGGAGAATCACAACAACAAACTTAAGTTGTTGGGTCATACCTAAAAATGCGTAAATTCTTATCTTTCAATAGCAACTCACAAACCAGAGTTTTCCGGACATAAGTTTATACCTGGCGATTCAGAATGAATGCGACAAACTCAATTCATACTGCGGGTCCTAGAAAAATAAAGGCAACGAAACATTTCGAGCTTCCGGATACCATTGGTGCCAGAGATACAAGGAATTAACAACTCCAACTATAGGTGGCGCAGGCTTTGGTGAATAGCACAGAGCGTTCCTAACAAACAAGCTACTCGGATGTGCCAGCCTGCGTGGTTAACTATACACTTACTTAGTTACTGCCTGCACTTTGTGCTAAGAGAACGCTGTAAAGTATTCTGTGAGCGAAATGACTCATATGGTTTTTGCTATGGAAATGGAGGAGAGGCAGCGCGCTTATACGCATTGAAGCATCCTTTGCGCACGGAGCTGTATCGGTTCATATTCGCGCAACTGTTTCAATGACTACTTGACACAAGGGAATTACAACCACAGAAGCATCTCATGGGGAGAACGAAGTATCACACCGTAAATGGAAGTGGGCATTTAGGAGTAGGTAGGACAAAATCCATCAACAAGCACTTGTGCTCTACCAGCACAGTTAATTTAATGTGCACCATGAGCTTTTATGAGCTGAGGAGAACCCACATGTCACTCATTTGGTAGGTCTCGAGTTCGGTTTGCCCTAAATATGTGGTGTAGAAGTGTTCTGACCATCTGATTGGTTCTGTCGTTCTCCCAGCACAGGACTTGTTTACCGTGACTTCTTGTTGAATACATTACCATTACTGATGAAGGACATACCTCTCAATATACGACAGCAAATGTGGTTTCAGCATGGTGGTGCACCTCCACACCGCAATCAACTGCGATGTTTGGAGATCGATGGATAGGCAAATACGACCCGATGGCATGGTCTGCCAGATCACCTGATGCCAGTCCTCAGGATTTATTATTCTGGGGCTATGTACAGAAGAGCCTGTTGATCGAGGCATTTTTGAGAGAGTGAGGTAGTCAATGATGAGACGCTGTCAACGCTGCCTAGAAGTAGTAGGTCGACACTTTGAGCAATAGTTGTAAAAGTGTGCACAGCGTATCGTACAGTTATGCGCTGGTGCTATGGCTTTCAGTGTGTGTGACATAGTCTTCCAGTGTTATAGTGTTATGCTATTTGAGTTACAATGGGACTGTTGATTTGCTGAGTCAAGTATTAATCTACTTCTGTATTACATTCTGAACAGGAACTGTATGCAATGCATAAACGAAAATAATAAATACATCGTGACTCCTGCAACGTCCACAGTCGGTGTCTTTAATTCCTTGTATATCTGGTACCGAAGCAATCCGAACACTCGGAATTTTTATGTGTTTCATTTGTAGGGAACTGCATTATATGGGAGTTTGTCGCATTCATCCTGAATCACCCGGTAGGTATATATATATATATATATATTAAAGAAAAATAAAAATAAAGTAACACTATCAACAATGTAACAAATTAACAATAAATATAATAGTAGTAAAGGATAAAACACTAAGAAAAAGTCATATATATATACATATACGAGTATATAAGCTTCTATAATTACTATTAATTTGTTACATTGCTAATAGTGTTACTTTATTTTTATTTTATTTATTTATATTTATATATATACATATGCATATGAGGAACTCGCCTACCAAAGTATGTTTGTTTAAATTTTTCGCAATGCAGAAATTGAAAATAACATTTGAATCTGTTGCCTTAAAGCTTCAGAAAGTTCCAAATAATGGCCGTTAACTGACCATAAAAATGGTGTATGTGACGTGTGTGTCATCTATAATGAAGTATACTTCACAAAGAATGTAACTGAAACAACGTTTATGATAAGTAAAACTACACAAAGTATTTGATGACTGTTAATAATTGTTTCCTAAATGCATACTTTGGAGCCGCTATAAATTTGGCACTTCAATAAATCGTGGGCACAAATGCCACGCTAATCTGCTATACACAGAAAAACTTAGTGTAGAAGAGGTATTTTAAATTAAGTTTTTCGTTTTGAAACAGTGCAGGAGAGCAATTGAGATCATAATAAATATAGCCGTTATATCTAAATATTTTGCCAAATCTAATATCTGAGAATATACTTTTATTTGAATCATTACTGTATAATTTTCTTTAAATCTTAAAGGAAATTTTCTCTCATTTCAAACGTAATCTCTACCGTTCGAATTTCCGGGCATACATACACAGTGATTGAATTCGTGATAAAATTGCCTTCCTTGTGACAAGTTTGGATCTTCAAAAGGACGATTTAGAATCTTGTAGAGGCGAACTATGCGGAATATTATCTTTGTTAACAGTTTATATATAAAACATTTTACTTAAGTCTTTTAAAATTACACAATTTCACACCTAAAACACAGCCAATGCTGGCCTGGAAAAAATGTCTTCTTGTCTTGCCCCGGCTCTCAGAGTCATAAGTTCGATGCTTCCTAACTCTCTGGTTCCACTGCAGAGGAAAGGAATTAAAGGAAATTTTGCACTGTTTTTAATGACGTAATGTCATTAGGCAGGAAGGAGATTGTTCACTGCAATAATGAAGTTCGGCTGTGATTGGACATTTAATATATTTGACAACTTACAAAGTTCTGAAAGATGCTGTGCTTCGTCGGATTATAATTAGCTGTATACACTCGCGTATTTATTCTCTTTAACACAATTGTGACTATTTTTACTAATACGCTTGCACTGCCCGACTGACTCTCACTGACCGAACGATTTACTTTGACTCTTCGCGACGGTTTAACTATTCTACTGTGACATGAATAATGCATATTTTGACTAATTGCCACTCTTGCTACTACAGTTACTACTGTCATGACTCTTACTGTCTCTGTTACGACTGCCTCCTCAAAACAACTTCTCATAGTTAATATTAAATCTCTTATGCGAACTCGCTCCTCCCTCGCGAAAATTTAATTACTTTAAATAAATTGAATTTGGTTCCTTCTAGAATATTATTGGATCATACAAGTGAAAGGTTTATTACAAGTTTGCTTTAATTCGTCGGGTTTTCAAACATGTTGATTGGTTGAAGATTCTGGGCTTTACCAGGAAACATTTCTTATTCCCACGCTAAGGAAAAAAGTGTATCTATCCTTCACTAGATTATCGCTATATAGCACGCTTCTACAATATATGCGGTCCCCCTTTTGTAACAGCTAATAGCTTGGTTTCTGTGAAACAACATGTTTCTGTATGCGGTATTTCCTTTTGACGGTAAGTACCGTTTTCAATTGAATGCATATTCCTAGCCATTTACAGTGTAATGGCATATCTGGGGCCTTGAGACCGGCGAGACTGTCCGGGAGTGTTTGCAAGGTTAAGGTTTTAAAAAATACCCTTTTCTCAGGTAAAGCTAATGACCTCCGACAAAGGACAGCATGCCCATTTCTTTTATAAAAACATAACAAAGACATGGTATTGCAGAAAGATAACTTGAATATTACTCGCTAGCAAAAAGGCATATCTATACATACACACTAATATATATATATATATATATATATAATATTGGGATTCTACTTTTAACTGTAATATTGATAACCTTGAATACCTGAAACAAGATACAATTATTATTATAGTAGTCATCAGAAGCAATTACAAGTAAATAGGAACTTTTGGGACAGCATTTTCTGCTTCAAAATAGACAAGACCTGCATGCCCCAACTCTGCAGTCGCACTGCATGTAAAAGTGTGGCCATTTGGTAGGTAAGGCGCAATGTTTAGTGTTATGAATGACATATGACTAAAAGGAAATAAAAAAAAATATTGAAGGTTAAAATTATGCGTTTCCAAAACTAATAATTTTACTAATTTTTAATCCCAAAAGATAGTTGACAAGAGAATTGAATTTCTGTAACTTACGGCCCCAGTTCGATTCCTTATAACCTGATTTAATCACATTGGTAATTTCTTCTCCCTTTTACCCCATCTGCATGTTCATTTGTTCACATTTCACCTTAATAACTGGCTTAGGTTTACCAGCTGGGTGGGAGGGAGACAATGCTTTTTATATTAATGGGATGCTTAAGTATAATTCGCTTTTAAGTAAAATGTGTTTTATATTCAAAGAAAAGTATTCAAAATTCCATTCATAGATCATAGGAACATGATACAAAATTATTAACCACTCATTGTCTGCTCAAATTAAGATTAAATATGTTTCACCTAAACCCACCACAGAGCTACCGAAACATTTAATGTAATTTTCCTAATTATTTGACATTTTTAAATGTTATATAATTTTTAAAAAAATATAAAATGAAATTCGTCTTTGTCTCAATTCAACCCATGAAAATGTATCTTCCCAGAATTTATAATACACTTGATTGTGTTGCGATTTATTTATTTATTTATTTGTTTTTACTTTTGTGCATCAATTTTACTTTTGTTCCTAATGAAATTAATTTTTTCTACCACTTTACACTGCTGATGTGAAAAGACGTACGATTAATATGGATGAAATAGGTAATAGTCACTTCGCGTACAAACGGTTAAAAAATTATACTTCCTTTCGGAATCTGAAATTCGTGACGCTGACAGTTACGTATTTGTTTTCCAATACACAAGCAGTGTTATCAGTTCACATCCTCACGTACCATAGCCACAGATAATATGCAAAACAATCATAATATTTATAAAACTTTTAAAACACGTTTGTTTTTCATTCACAAAAATGCTTACCTGAACTTAAAAAGCGGAATATTAGCAACTCGGGGATAATGACGGTAAAATTCAGTAAACTGGCAACCTAGCTTGGCTACCAATCTGGACAAAAGTCATGAATTGTACGTTTCAGTTGATACTCTGATCTGTCTACTATGCAATGCTGAATTTATAGTTGTGACTTCTGATAGTAAGCTTGAGAATTCTCTTACTTGAACTATATGCAGTTCGACATCCAGGTCCCGAATACGGCAAGGGTAAATTGATAATTTGCTTTCTTTTCTACTTTTTGAAGCAACACCAATTTTCTGACAGCTGATATAGAGTAGGGCGTCTATAGTACCATAGGATTCATTACGAGAGCATATTAAGTACCCATGCAAGGTTACGTTTCCTAACTCTTGTTTTCAATTTCTATAGAAAATTTGGTTCTGAATTTTTAGTAGATAGATAATGTGTTTATTTTACAAAATATCCACAGACCGTACATGATACTAACATCGGTGTACAGTATACCTGTACGATAAGAATATTTATATAAAATATTAACACTCGAATAATTATATTATATGAAAATGTACTTACACACCCAACTACCTAATATCTCTTTCATATGTCTTTACATCATAAATGTTTAAATACACACAACTTGTAATTAGGCGCACTTTACATAGGAACTCATCCAGCTTTGATTAGTTTTCTTCCTGCGCGAGTAAATTCCAACATACTGACCACCCCCCTATTCGAGCATGTAAACTTAGATACAAGGTTCAAAGGCCAATTTTCTGCGTTTGAGCAATGTTGCCAATCTTCCAGGCTTCCACAAAGAGGGTAAACTATATCACCTGTTACATTTCTAATTTTTTGTAATTTCCGAACCCCTAATCTAAGCCAAACTATACCTGATCGGTCCTTAAAATTCAAGCTATGTATATCAAATTCCTTCCTCCCAGTTAATTTTACTAAGTTCCAATGATATTTTTCTGTATATGCTGTTTCTAGAAAAACAAGAAGGTATTGTTTTTACACTCAACTCACGCCAGTTGTGATTAATTTGATCTTGCACATTAAACACTCCACTATGTGCAACTGCTATAACAGACAATGGTACGGATAGAAAGGAATCAGTCCAAGCCGATAAACGTTTTCAGCTTCTCGTTAACAATTTACTTCTTTTTCATAAAACATGGAGAGCAGGGACCGAGCGCTATGACACTTACTCAGCCAATATCGCTTGTAAATTATTTGGTTTCACAGCTCCCCTGTCGAGGCAGGTGTGATGACATAAAATTGAAAGCGTCTATATGGGCACAGCCTAGTAGTCTATTGGATAGCAGATACGTATTTTCATTTGTTCACTGATTTGGTAGCTCGTTTACACAGCTTTTAATATTAAGTTTAGCTCATAAAACTTACAGTAGTAGGATTAAATGTTTTCCCCTCTATTGCTCTCAATTTCTGCCAGATAATGGTCATTTTCTACCTTTATTTCCAGTCAATTTTATTTTGAAGTCTTACAGGGGAGATTTCTGCTGGTTTTGTCGTGAAAACTCCTTAATTTATTCCTTTATTGAAGACTGGCGATGGATCATTTACAGTGGTTACAAATAAACATCTAATTTAAGAAAGAGACCCGAATCAAGCTTTTATGGGGTTTGAGATAGTTGACATTGTGGTCTCCTATTGCTCACATGCCTATTTTAATGCATTTTATATCATGTTTTATCATGCAAAAGCATGTGAGATTAGCTTTTCATCTATTTTCTTTTTATCTAGAATACACGGTTAATAGTAAAACAAGAACAGTGAAATGTTGCCTTATACTAATGCAGGGAGACCAGTCCATACTTCGCTCTAAATGCTATAGACACCAGATACAAAATAAAAGGCCAACATTTAGGCTGCAGAATTGGAAAGAGGAATCAGAGAAATAATTGGTTAGCTTTAATATGTCAACGAGATAATGAAAACAATAAAAATGCATGGAAGACCAATAGAACAAGGCTTGAGGATATCAGCAGGTAGGAAATCGAAGCAGAAAGTAACACAAAACCTCTTCTTGAGCTTATCAAATAAATTTAAATTAACCCGGGATAATAAAGATATATATGCTCGTTCTGGGGGCGAAGGCAAGATCAGGAATGAACCGATTTGGATGGGTGGATGGGAGAGGTTGATAGTCTAAAAAATAACGGGTAGATCTGGTAGCAATCTTCCCATTTTGTGGAAAAGGATGAGGAATGGGTACATATTCTGATTGAATGTACCCACTTGGAATACCTGAGAAAAAAGCTGTTTCTAGAAACAAAATAATATAATGAGAGGCCGATTGCCATGCTGGGACCTATTTGCTTAACATACTGATTGGTTGAATATGGGCATATTCCTAGCAAAGTGCGCAAAGCAAGAAACAATTTATTTTCTGGTTAGAACCCAATAGCTAGTGTAATTGTAAATGTTAATTCCCCCATTTATTTATTATTATTGTTCTATATTTTTATTATTTTTTCTCTATCTACTACTACTACTACTACTACTACTACTACTACTATTACTACTACTACTACTATTACTACTACTACTATTACTACTGCTATTACTACTATTACTACTACTACTATTACTACTACTACTATTACTACTACTACTATTACTACTACTACTACTATTACTACTACTACTACTACTACTACTATTACTACTACTACTACTACTACTAGTACTACTACTACTACTACTACTACTATTACTACTACTACTACTACTACTACTACTACTACTACTACTGTTACTGCTACTACTACTACTACTGTTGCTGCTGCTACTACTACTACTACTACTACTACTGCTGCTGCTGCTGCTGCTACTACTAATACTGTTGCTGCTATTACTACTATTACTATTACTACTACTACTACTATTACTATTACTACTACTACTACTACTACTACTACTACTACTACTACTACTACTACTACTACTTTTCTGCAGTACATATTGGTCTTGCTGCATTATGAGCTCTTCAATGTTGGTACAATTGCATTGTTCTTTTAGTATTACTGACCATTTTAAAACATTTAATATTGACATTTTCAGTGGTATTATTTATTTCATTTTTATTTTTAAGGAAGGAAACGTTCCAGGCCTAAGATTAGGGTACTACCCCGGCATTTGCCATTTATGAGTACTGAGGAAAACCTGGAAAAAACCTCAGTCAGGGAGGACGGTCTGGCGGGGTTCGAACCCCAGACCTTCCCTCACGAGTTTGTGCCTTTATGACCTCGACCAAATAGATAAGAAATGGTATTATTCTTCTTAATAATATGATATGCATACAGTTACAATTAAGTTTATAATATTAGAATTGTGTTCCTAATACTATGACCGAAATTTATGTTTTCTCTGACAATTTTCCATGGCAAATAAGAATAATACCTTCCTCATCGTCATACCAGCTTCAACACAGACTTTGGGGAATTCGAGAAAATGAATAGTTTTTCCCTTGAAACAACATGTATTCCCTTCGTGGGACAGAAAGTAAACGCTTAGCTAAAGCGCTCTAGCAGAATCTATATAGTCAAAACTCTTTAAATTGACAATTAACTGAAAATTGTCGGAATACAATAAACTTGTTGACTATGACTGTTTGTGGCCAAAAAATGTGGTTTCGTTGAGACATCAAGACGTACTTATAAAGTGGTCGGAAATTTCATATGTTTGAATACAGATCTAAAAGGAAAAGTTTTATTGTGACTTCTCCTTCCGCTGGAGAATACCTTCTCTTGCACTGGAGCACACATGTATACAAAAATACAATGTACAGCTTGTGTGCCCATAAATCTGCATAGATATGTGCCTACCAAGAAAACCACAATGGAGATAATAAATAAAGCTATTGAATAAATGTCATTTAGTTCAGGAACTTTTAACACTAATAATTTAATTAAATGTACTTTCAGTGTCAAAGTAACTTTTGAGTTTATTTCAGTTACAAGCAATTTGTTGTATTTGCAAGAATTATAAATCCTATGTTCACTTGCATTTTCCATGGATAAATTATATTATTTTGCTTTCTTTTGTACATAAATACAATGAGATACAAAAAATGACGCACTTTCAATTGCAATTCAATTGTAAGCAAGCAGGCTTTGTCAGGAATTAAAAGTCATAGGGACAAACTTTTAGTTTTTATAGACTGAAGCATTCATTAGACTAATGTTAATATGTACATATGTAAGAAAAGTACATATAAGCAAAAACTAAACTGTTTATTATGTTTTTGTCATTTTCTCAAGACTATACAAAAGTGACTATCAACTCATAGTTTTCTGGAGTTTCTTAACAAAGGATTCGCAAAGGATACAAACAAAAAGATTTAATTACATTACATATAGTTTAACACGGAATCAGTCTCCTTGTTAGAAAAACTCCATCAATTATATTTTCTTATTCGCCATTCTGTTTTTAAATGGATTTCACTCTATATATTTTCTAAAACGCCTTCCTTGAACCTTTAGTATTGTCAAGGTTTGCACGATTGGTGGAGACAGAAGGAATGCAAAGTCATTTTTTTTCATAGCTGGTTATTACATAAGTTAGCAAACTGCACCATGATTATGAAGAAAAAGAAGCATTGGTAATGTAATTGGAAGAGATTTTTTATTTGCTTATTTACGGACGCTCTTTAACATCTCAGGTCATCAGCGTCCCATTCTATTCAGGGCGTGAAACGGCCGACAAATTTTGCTCAGAAGCCTCTTCTTTCAGGTGTGAGGTTCTTTATCGTGCCGTAAATGTACGACACGGGAGTCACGGCTTTACTTCCCTTCCGAAGAAAACCATACTTAGGATTTTTATGCCCGAAAAAAAATCCATCGATCCTGGCCGGGTTCGAACCCGCGATCTTGGGTTTAGAAGGCAAGTATGGTTACCACTACACCACCAGGTGTAATTGCAAGAGGAATTAATATCTCCCCAGTCTTTTGAAGATAATGATTAAAATAACAAATCTGGCTTATAACAATCCAATGAAAATGGAAATGAGAATGACGTATATATAACCTGTTTTATATGGACGTAGACCAACGCCAGAATTTGCAGGAAGAAATAAACTTATCAAGTGAGAAGTCCATAAATCAGTTCTTACTTAAAACACAACAACATTAGTTAAAAAAAAAAAAGGTACCGTTTTAAAAAGTCAAGCAAAGAGCTGCACAAGAGTATTTTTGTGACAAAACTGCGGTATATTCGAATAAAAAACTACATAAAATATTTAACTCGTGTAATCATGGATCTATTCTCTGTTTAACGAAAGGTGAAATGCGATATCAAAAAACCACGTCTTGTTAACTATAGCATAAACGTCATATTTTTCCTCTTTCTTTTTAAATAGTTTAGAAAATATCCTCTCCATTCAGCCTGCTGTTTAGGTTATTAATCAATACAATGACAACAAATGGCTCAGAGCATATCCTAGCAATAATCATTTTAATTGTGTGTGAAACTGCTATACTAATAAGACACTGTGATCATTGTGCAACTAATGGGGAAGAGTTTGCTATACGCATTACTCCTTCCTCTGTCCATTTCCAGTCATAATCCCTCATTTCTTCCTCTTCCCCGCCATTCCAACACCCCTCTCATATAATGTTTGTGTACAGCACATATAAGCTTTTGGTAGTAGACAGGTTTAAGGATTATACACTCACTGATCGATGAAATGGAAGTTTTTTGGGAGTGCTATAATTATATATAGGAGTGAAAAAACTAAACTTTTGAACACTCCAGAAATGTGGACTTAGATATAAGCTGCTTTGAAATGTTTGCTGTTACCATGTCCAAAAGAAGTTTGCACATGCTTGTGCGAACAACATGAGAAAGAAATACAAGCTAGCAGGAGGAAAGAAAAAAATGTTAATCCTGTACGCCATATCTTTGAAGCGATGCATTGATAGCTAAACGATTAGTGAGTACAGCACCATTGAGACTTTAACCTCTTAGAGACCTATCGATGTGAACCTAAAATGCTTTACCGAGTAGGTGAGTATGCCAAAATAACTTTGGAATGTAAAATAAAACAATTATTTCTAGAATTTTGGGGGAAATTTTGTATGCTTGTATTATTTTCACTTTATATTAATGAGTAATATAAATGTAAGGAAACAATCATATTAAATAATTAAAAGAACGAAAACACCATTTCGCGCTAAGAGTATGTAGTTTTGATGAATGCTTTTGGAAAAATTCTAAGCTAGACAAAATCTATGTACTCGAACTATAATATGACGCTCCCGGATTAAATATGGACAGAATATCTGCTATAGCCCTGCTTTTAATTGCTTCGAAATACAATGTCACAATGTGTGACATGAATTTTAAAATAGTATGCTCCTTTTCGCCAATGATTACTTTACACTTATGACCCAAATATTTTACATGTTTATTGCTTACGTTAATTATTTTAATGGAGAGAATAAATATTTAATTACTTAAAACGTTACTCTTTTTCATAGTGTTCATAATTGTTGTCAGTTACAAACTTCAAACTACAGCTTACCTCTTTATGTTTCTTTAAGATATCAAATAACAAATTAATTAGAATTCTGTGCTAAAACATTTTTATTCTTAAAAATAGTTTTAGGCATTAACTTCTTTTATTGAACTGCCTGAACAATTGCCATTTTAACGAATGCAGTAATACACATTTGACATTTGGAACGTATAAAACACAATTTATATGCAAAGTGAAATTTAGTCGTTTCTTTGATTTACGCCCTTTCATAGTCTATTGCAGCAATCGTCAGGTATCGTAAAAGCTCATGTTTTTGTACTATAATTAAAGAAAATTTACTAAGTATTGCATTACAAAGCTACTGAAAAATGTTTGTTGACTACTTGTAATACAGTGCCAAACGGTATTTTTACATATGTTACTTTATCCATGCTTTTAAATTATAATGGAAAGATGAGAGCAGTTAAAACTAATAACATATAATGTTATTAATATAGGAATACATACATTTCTTGTAATTTTCCACATTACTTTTGCCAACCACAACATATTTTATTATTAGTTTGTTGTAACAATTTCTAAAAGTTAATTTAATGCAGTTATTCATTATTATATGGTCCATTGGCGTCCTTCTTCTATTTGTATTATATTTCTTAGACGAAGATAGCTTTAAGATAATAATTTATTAATTTACTTTGTCCTACTATCATATGTGCGATTTATTTTTATTCATTTTTTTTTCTATCAGGCCTTATATAACATTATGAGAGAAAGATGGTTTACCATGTTTATGCAACTCTTTCATACTTGACTTTTGTAGTTCACTTTTAATTACATTTTACATTAGACTAATTAATTTTATTATAATATTACGTCTTTCCTGCTCTTTTGCTGCTGATTTCATGTTTTATCAATATTTCATTTCTGTACACTCATGGATGTCCTTCAATCCATTAAAAAATCCATATTTTAGTTCTACCACTCTTGCACTTTTTTATCTCATACACCGCTTATTTTAAAGGAAATTTTCTTGTGTTTTTTTAACTTTGAACTATGCACGTTTTGAACTAAAAATTCAAGTAAATTCATTTTGTTAACTTATGTTGTTTTAGTGAGATTATATTTATATAATCGAGAATATGAGGTAAAAAATTTACATATTCACTTAAAATCTATTTACGTTTATTTTGACATTCTTATTAATATTTACGTAGAGGAGTTTACAATATCAGGAGATAATATTTTTTATTTTTTCTAACCATTAAACTACGCTAAATAATATTATAAACCTTGCAATATTTAAGATGTATCTAATAACAGTCTCATATGTGAAAAATGACGTAGAAAATTCATAATATTGAAAAAGAAGAATCTATACTTGAAAAATTCGAATCATGGCCGGGATTTGAACCACGGACCTTCAGTATTCCGGGATGACGCTCTACTAACTGAGCTACCTCCTCCAAGCAGGGACCACATACCTCTCTCATGTGATTCTATATATCCGGTGAGAGACTCTTGGTTTTGTGGTTGGAGGATGTAACGGTAGCTCAGTTGGTAGAGCGTCAGTCCGGAAGACTGATGATCAGTGGTCTGAATCCTGCAATTACCCGAATTTTAAAAATCTGTTTCTTCATTTCGAACTTATGTCCTACACACAAGGCTAGTGTAAAAGAACAATTTTCATAGATTTATAATATTAATCTTGCTCTTAATGTCTAAATATTTTTTCAATATTTTTTCACACAATATACTATATGTATTCATTTTTATGATCCAAATACCTTTGCCGAACTGTAGATAAATGGCATGCAATACTTTTCATTTTCGGCGTTTGTAATATAATATACACATGCTTTAGGATTTGTAGAAAATAAAGCGATTTTTAAGGAACGTATATTACGAAGAAAATTTTGAGGAATAGACAGAGCTAACTCTATATAACCTTGTAGCTTAAAAGACGAGGTAGATACCCATGGTATAATTATTATTAATAAACCTATAATGAACAATAAACTTTTCCTTTTTCACACCTACAAAAATGCCAATAAAATAATACTTTGTTTCCAGAAAATAGTTTCATGCAGTTGTTAAATACAAGTTTTGTATATTGCCTTTTATTACATTTCAGTACTAATTTTATTATCAATTATATTAAAAATAAAAACTACTTGGAATTTTGCACTTGCAAACAGTTACCAGCAAAAGCATTGCGAGTTATTGAGATTATTGTTTTGTTGCTGACGGAGCATTTGGAAAAGCGCATTACAGCGATAAAACAAGGAACCTTTACGCTATATTGTATAATCGCTAAATTCTTGACACGTATTAGCACGAGCAATAACTTCAGGGTCATAAGGCACAAAATATGATTTAGTTTCAGAGTATATCAAACACCCTTAAAAGTTACTCCATGGATTATTATTCTCTGGACGAGTAATAAACTTCAAGCTTCCTTCATTTAATGGCCCTATACCAAGAAACTTATGCAAGGCTCTCAAATATCTTATCCGATTGTTTCATACAGCTCGCGTATTAGCCTAAAAATCAGAGCTAAATATGAAAAAATCGAGGTCACGGCTGGGACTGAAACCTCTACGTTCAATTGAGGATTTTTGGGGGGAGGGGGCATTGTGTGGAGGAGCAAAATACATTGTGAAGCAGTTAGTTATGAGCCCCACGTTGGGCGCCAATTTTGAAGAGGTATGTAGTTCATTGATATTAGTCGCTTTGATGGTGTTACCCACGCTTCATAACAATATCTCAGGGTTTTGTTCCGCTATTTTGTAACTCGTGCTCAACAGGACTGCGAGCGAATAACAACTGTGTAAATAATTATGCGATGCAACATAATATATATGATAATTTATTATTAGCAAAGTATTTTGCGTCATCTGGTGTTCTGCGCACGATAGAGTTGAGTTACTCAAGGATGGAAATTGAATCTGATGATAGGACTATCTGAACTGACTCTCTCTCTCTCTATCTGATCCTCTGGACTGATAATATGAACTGCACTTCTGAACTGCATGTGTCTACTAATGTCAACTGTTGAACTCAAAACTGATTGCGTCTCGCCGCATATAGAATTTATGAGTCGCCCAGCGGGGCAAACGTCTCCTTATACAGTCAATTCAAATTAACTATACATTGGCTTCACCAAGCCTACGGGTATCACAAGCAAGCGCAAGTTTTGCGCCTTGTAATGGTCTACTATTGACTGGCTCAAATTCACCTGCAAACTAATGACAGCCGCTACTATTTGAAAGATTTACATTGTTTGTTTTAAAGTTAACTGTACAATCGGCTGGCGACTTCATTGCCTTAACGTATTCGAAAGCCTGAAATTTATTAACTCTCGCCAACGGAAGACATTTTAAGTGGCATACACTTGTCCCTTACCTTTGTATAGCGGTTTATGGCCTTCTTGCTCTGCCCCGTTTCCGGCTGGGCTACCGTAGACAGTTACACCAGAGAACGTTCTCTTTTCATGACATACAATTTAAAATATTGCAACATTTAACATTTAACATACATAATATTATTTAGCATTAGTAATACCTGTATTACTAATTTAAAATGAACAAAATATTGTCAGTATTCTTGCAACATATACATTATATTTATATTTTAGTGGGAGTGGGCCGTAGTAACTGTGTCAATTGCTGAAACCCTATTTTTCATCTGCTCTTTTGTGTATAATTGACATATGTGATGAAGCAGAAGAACATGAAAACAGCAGCAAGTACCAAAGGGGACCAAGAATTGCCAGTGGTAAAAGTCAACCTAAAAGTAGAACAGATGAAAAGGATTCTAAGAAAAGATGAAATCTGCATTGCGTTATTCCTTCTTTATGAGTACTCATGTTAGAAATATGTGTGAATCGCCCCTTTTCGGAATTTTAAAGGAATGAACCATGAGCGCAAAAAGAAATTTCGCATTACAGGCGTAAAGGAATAAGAAATGTAGAAAAGTTGCCGACAATCTTATCTAAAGGAAATTCCAATACTTGCGTTCTGAGCTATGTATGAAGCCTCAAGGCCTAATGCATCTACCTACTAAGTTTAAGCACATTTAATTAAAGGCATACTTGGGTAAATATTTCATACTTTAAAGCAACATAATGGAATTGATTTGCGCTCTCAGCCAGCTTTTATGTTGCCGTAAACCACGAGTTTAATAAGACATCGATAATTCTGTTCAGCGTTTATGTCGCAGGAATGAAGGCAGCTGCGGAATCTTCCTCCATCCAGCCAGCTCTCGACATCCAAAGCCCTCTACGTGGAACTTTGGTTTATGAAGCATTCCGTTTGTCTTTGACAGCGCAAGGAAAATATGCTGGGCAGCCTCCAGCGCGGAAAATGGCACTCAAAGTATGTCTTGGATTTGAGAAGTTGTTTGTTTATACTACCTGCAGCTAAAATACTGGTTTAGGAACATATTCAGAGGGTTTAAATTATACTTTGGATAAATATATGAAGGCGGGTCTCACAGAAATGCAATATGAATCTTGAAAGCAACTGCCGACGCATTAAAATTAACAAAATATTTTCTATATCTCCGATAGAAAGAAATCAATGAGTTTTAAGAGAGAATGAAATGAAATCTAAATGTTTATTAATAAGAATTTAGATCTATCTTTTGGAACTAATAAAATTAACAAAGAATTTATATTACTGCTTAGATACAAGCAACATTGTAAATATGTCTTAAATGATAAAAACTGACTCACAAAATGGACAAGCTGAAGGAAAGATACAAATCATAATTAATAATGATAGGTCCCAGTTTTTAAAATTATAATGTATATTATTATTTAACACTTACTTAATATATAAGGTTGCTCTGGGGACAAAATTTTACAATAATGCAGAAAGAAAAGGGAAAAAAAGGTATAAATATCAATACTAACTACAATAATATGTGTCATTATCCTAGCCATCTTATAATAATAATAATAATAATAATAATAATAATAATAATAATAATAATAATTGATAGAATGAGAATAGATGCTATAAAGTGGTTTTTTTTTTAAATGATGATAGATCCTCTGACGGAGGCCAGTGAGATCTTGCAATATGTATCTTAGAATAACTAGAGATCCAAAACTTTGGTAGGTTCGTATGTGTTTTTTTTTTTCCTAAATCTCCTTCCATTGGTTGGTTCTACGGGATTCAAACCGGATAACTGCTTGGATTGTATGGTAGAATGTCATTCTTTGAGTGCTCGAGTGGCGACTGGGTCGGTCATTTCCTCATATAATTTTTTTTTTAACTTGAGAACATAGCTATCGTGTTAACTCTTACAATGTCTTGAGCGGAGCATGTTTCTCCTAACGGGCATGATATCCCAGAACACGAGCAAGCATTTTTGAGTCACTGTGGGTGTCACCCTGAGATCGCTCCAAAATAGATTGGAATGCTGTAAGGCTTCTTTCCATTCAGAATATGATAGGCCCTAATGAAGGTGCATACTCATCTATTGCCTACGGTGCATTCTTTATAAATGACCATGCATATACGCCTGTGAATAGAGCACACCATTCAGAGAAGAGATAAGTTGTTTGGAACTCTTAAAATAAATACGAAATTAAATATGTTTAATGATTTTTTTTATTTTGATTTGTAAGAATAGAGAAGAAAAATTCCTATCAAGTTTTAGTTTCAATAGAATATCTTTGAATAATAATAAAATCAGGAGCAAAAGCTGATAAATGAACTCATTTTTACAACTCCATACTAAAATCTGATCTTTCAACACAACAGACTCAAACTAGAGACTGCATTTTATGACACTTGTTATTATAAAATATTTTACCACACAGTGTAACCATCCTTAGTTTAATTCGGGATGCAATGATTGTGAATGTTTTTAAGCGGATACAAATAACATATTTTGTAATTTTTTTTTTAATTTTTACATTCCTCATGGCGGTTTGAAAATCAGACCTTGGTGCAATTAATAATATTCACACTTTGTTTCTGAAATTTATTTTCTTGCATGTTGTAACCTGTAAACTGGAAGAAACCAATATCATTGCGCATGCCCAATTGCATACTATTATCTTTTTTCTTTGCGAGAAAATTACATTTTAAAAATTAAATTTAGTATACTAAACAAAGAAAATGTTGTAATAATAAACAACATTTTTAATTTGTAGTATTTATTTCCCACAAATTCGTTTAAAACCATTAATTTCCACCTCTAGGATATACGAAGGTAGGTTCATAAGTTTCCGTCCTAACTATTTTCTAGGTATTATAAAGACAAAAATTAATTTTCTCTTTTCAATATAGTTACCGTTTATTGCAATACACTTCTCACATCTTTGAATTAACATTTCAATCCCCCCACCCCAAATAGTCAGAAGTCTTGTCTGAAAAATGGGCATAAAAAGCATCCATCACTTCTTCGTCACACTTTCCTTCCTTAAAGAAGTCGTTCTTGAGTTTTGAGAAGAGGAAATAGTCACTGGAAACTAGATCTGGGCTGTAGGGTGGATGATCGATATCCTTGAAGCCACTTTTTTCACAGCTTCCTTTGCAACAAGGCGCGATGTCAGCTTTTCTCGCCTTTTCTCTTTGATGGAATCACGTAGTCTGTGCAGTAGGCCACCATGGTACTCCCCATTTACTATGGTGTTCCTCTCCTTGAAGTCAATGAAGAATATTCCTTCACAGTCCTAAAAGATATTCTTGGTTGACGGAGTGACCTTATCCCTTAGAGGCGGTGCTTCGCCTAGTTCACGCCTGCCACTCCATTGTTTCTCTTTAGGACAAGGATCATAGTAGAGGACTACATTTCATCTCCTGTATCAAAAGTTTGCAAAACTTCTCTCTCGTTGCCACAACAGAACTCCAAATGACAACAGATAATTCGTTGCTGCTTTTGGACTGAGTAAAGAAGTCTAGGCCCTAAATGTATTCATGTTTAAATGTTCATGAATTTTTGGATGGACTGTTGTCTTAGAAAGGCCGAACCTTGCTGCTACTTCTGTGACTTTGAGCCGCCGGTCTTCCATAATTTCTCCTTCCACAAGAGGGATGTTTTCAGGAGTGCCGACCTGCAGGCTCTTCGTCTTCAATATTTCTCTACCCATTCGAAATAGTTTGGCCCATTATTTTACGGTAGAATATGAGGGTTGCTTGTCCATATACACAGTCCAATTGCTGTTTAATTTCATTTGGAGTAAGCCCTTCTTTTGTGAAGAACTTAATAATAGTTCGATACTTCATTTTGAACTTGTCACATTCTTCTACATATATCCTTCTTTATGCAACTATATCTGAACTGAACACAGCGGAGCGGAAGTTACATCTGCAATTATTTACTTAACTGTTAAAGTGTGACACCAGATAAGGGTTTCGTGAAGGCAATAATTCTCTTCGGCGAGGCCGGAAAATTATAGACCTACACTCGTAAGTAAGGATAGCCAGAAATTTAAATAACGATTCTTTTATGCACCTCTTAGTGACTAAAGCTTCAAACTATTTCTTTGAATAAAGTATTTGGGAGTGATTGAAATATATTTGAACTATAATAATATAGTTATAAATATTAAGGTCTTTCTAAAATTTTTATGATAAAAATACATTTAAAGTGATGCACTGTATCACTAAAAATTTTTGCTGTGTTAAGAATAAGTTATTTAGTCATTTAATAATACCAGCAATATTTTCTTTTTCTGTCTTGCATGCTGTAGATTTTCTTTAAATAGCTTCCATCTGCCATTCTACCTGTCGTTCCTTAAGAAAATCGCGGTCATGTAACTTTTTGACCCTTGACGCAGTATCTCATTGCTGTTTCTATTTGGGAAGACATAAATGTAAATTATACAGTAAACATGGACACAGCTTCCAAAATGCTAGCATATGTGTATAGACAAGGGAAGCTTTTGAAGGTGATGAATATAAATGTTTCTCTAGGTTGTATTCTCTCGAGAGGAAATTATATACTGCCATTTAATTTAGCAGAAGCAATTGCCCAAAGTGAAATAAGATTAGTAATAAAACACTCACATAGAAGATACCCAAGACGATATCAATACTGAAATTAAATTGTAAGCTGAAAGGAAACAGAAGGGTTTACCGCCCACTTGAAATTCTGTCGATGTGGAAATAAGCCTACCAGGCTGTTTTACAACTTGGAGTAAGAAGGCTTACCACATCAAACGCTATACTTCTCAATCAAATTAAGTCTATATGAAGTATTATCTCTTTGTTGTTCAATATGTACATTATATTAAATTATGAATCCGAATAATTATACAAATTAAGTCTGCCAATAATATATAACTCTTACATTTTTAAACTTCTGACTGAATTCCAAAAAAATTTTAAAATGCCCACAGTAAACGCTAGCAGTGGAATTGTATGCTGAAATTGATAATAACATATGTAGAAGGAAAGCTAAATGATAATACTGAAAACATTAAAATATGAAGAAACAAAATTAACATACTTGGATTACCCAGTATTTTTTCTAATATGCCTATGATCGCGGAACAGGAATTGATTCAGAAAATTCCGAAGAGTATCTTTTTAGTTATCTAGTGAAGCTATGATGTGGGAATCGCTTAAGCAAAGAGTTATCCGCTTGTGATAGGAACTTTATCTTTATCACAGAAAGATATGTATCTATTTCATTGGATCACGGTTGGTAAAATAGTAGTTAAACTTTCCAGCAGTTGTAACAAATGATAGAATATATTTTTGTAGTTTGTATTTCTTCCCCTTTGATATTCACGCAAAGACCGTGAATTAAGTTTTGTTTCATCAGGCAATTGTTATGGTGACAATAGTGGCAGTATAAACCTAAGTTTCAGCCTTTATTACTTGCCTTATGTTAATAATACTTTCCTGTAAACTTGTATGCGCTAGTTCCACTAAAATCACCATAATCCTAAATATCGATATATGCTCTAGAAAATCTCCCTAGTATTTCGTGTTTATTGTATGAAAATTGAGTGGACTCGGACTATTAAATATTATTAATAAATACAACATAATTATGAAACTGAGCACTAAAATATCACTGAGCAGCGGTAATCAGTTCATTAAATTAAAATTCAGAATAAAATTAATAAGATTTACTATTTTTATTGTATGTACCAATATTTGCACTTAGATATAGTTTTTGTTGTTATAAACTTGGGTTTAAAAATAGTGTTTAGGAAATGCAAAAATTACTCACTAAAATAAACTTTATAGATACTTGTGCAAATTGACAAATGCAAAGTTTCAAATGAACATGGACAAATCAAATTTAAAAAAATATGTTAAAAATGCTCGGGGATTTCACCTCCATTCTTTGAATGTGATATTCAAATTGAACACGCAAAACAAACTCAATAAATGTGTATGCATAATAAATATAAATGTACATTATGTATTTTTGATAAAGTAATCCGTTAATTTAAATTATTTATGGAATACTAAAGTTATATAAAATATTACTTGTAATGAGAATTTAAATGTGTTCAATATATAGCAATATTGTCGCAACCCAGGCCTTCACAACTGTACAAAATATTTTCTTAAACCTAAACTGGCTTGGAGAGGGCGCATTCTGCGACACATTTTTTTCTAAAATTTCTTGAAACTACTAAAAAGGAATGTATTCGGGACTCATAAAACTAAAGTTTCACATGTTTAATGTTAAATGAAGTACAATGTTATAAAGAGATATGCTCCAAGACTTTACAATTGATACATTGCAATTAACGTGTCTGTAGATTTAACTGCTGGACGGAGCGGTTGCTAGGTCACATCTTTCTGCTGTGCCTTTACTCGCTCGACTCTCTAAACAGAAGCTATTTTCTTATCTTATTTCTTGGCTTTGCCTCTTGCACTCCAAACGCTATAATGCACCAACAATGCAGTCTGCTCCTTCAACAAAGTCATCTATATATTCTTGTTTTAATGCATTATTGAGCTACAATGCGATCCATAAATTGTCGTCGTATTATTGAGCTGCATAATGCCACAATATAATAAATTTATTTCAAGTTATTCTACTAAAGTTCTTAGCTTGTACATATAATATTATGCTACAGCGTTATATATGAATTTAACATTAAATAATATTGGAACAAACTTAAAATATTAATAATGCACCTATTGTTTTATATAAATCTATAATTTGAGTATTTGGCTTAAACCATTATTAAAGCGTTTTATTTTTATAATAATTATTAACAGCAACAAATAACACAATAGCCAGCCATACACGTTTTATTTCAGGAGTTACTGCTTATACATAAAATAAGACTACAATTTTCTTTCCCAAAATAGAAGAATGTATTTTTTTTTTTTAATTTCGTAATAATTTCATAACATTAGATAGAAAAAGAAATGAAGTTTAGACTTGAATAGAAAGTATGACACTTGATTTGAACTCACGTGTTGAAGCAGTAAATGTTGTCTCAAAATTTCCTGTTTAATTATAATTGCTTCCGATGACTACTATACTAATAATTGTATCTTGTTTCAGGTAATCAAGAATATTAATATCATAATTAAAAGGAGGACCCCAATATTATATGTATTAGTGTATGCATGGAGATATGTATTTTTGATTAGTAAGCGATATTCAAGTGATCTTTCAATAACACTATGTCTTTGTTATGTGCTTGTAAAAGGGGAAAAAATGCTGTTCTTTGTCGGGGACATAGCTGTACCTGAGAAAAGGATCTTTTGTCAAACCCTCACGGACAGTCCAGCCGGTCCTGTTTGGCGCCAGAGATCATAACACTGTAAATGGCTAGGGTTCAATTGGAAACGATACTTACCGTCAAAAGGAAATACCGCAGAAAGAAACAGGTGTTTTCACAGAAACCCACATATTTAGCTGGTTCAAAGGCAGGCCGTAAAAATGGCTAAATCGTGCTATATTTCGAGAATCTAGTGAAAGGTAGATGTCCGCGATTTTGCTAGCATGGGAAGAGAATAAGAAATATTTCCTGGTAAAAATCCAGACTCTTCAACCAATCAACATGTTTAAAAATCCGACGAATTAAAGCAAATTGGCAATAGACCATGCGCTAGTGTGATCCAATAATATTCTAGAAGGAACCAAATTCAATTTATTTAAAGGAATCAAATTTTCGCGACGAAGGAGCGAGCTGGCATAAGGGATTTAATATTAGTTAAGTTCTGAAGCATTCGCGAGAGGAGGCAGTAGTAACAGAGACGGCAAGAGTGGTGACAGTAGTAACCGTAGCAGCAAGAGTAACAATTAATCAGTCATCAGTTAGTCAGCGTCATAGCAAAATAGTAGCAGCAAGAGTAACAATTAATCAGTCATCAGTTAGTCAGCATCATAGCAGAATACTTAAACCGTCGCGAAGAGTCAAAGTAAATCATTCGGTCAGTGAAAGCCAGTCAGAGAGTGCTAGCGTAATTTTAAGAATAGTCATACTGGTGTTAAAGTGAACAAATACGCGAGTGAATACAGCGAATTATAATCCGCCGAAGGACAGCATGTTCCAGAACCTTCCTAGCTGTGAAATAAATTAAATGTCCAACCATTGCCGAACTTCATTATTGCAGTGAACAATCTCCTTCCTTCCGACTTCAAGTCATTAAAAACAGTTGAAAAATTCCCCTGAGGTTCCTATCCTCTGCATTGGAACCAAAGAGTTAGGAAGCATCGAGCTCATGACTCCGAGAGCCGAGGCAAGACAATAAGAGCATCCAACTGCACGATTAAGTTAAGAAATCACCCATTCAATTCTTCTGCATTGGAGTTACCATAATTCCCGTTCCAAAATTGTCGACCAACGTGTGGATAATATTCACGTTCCAGTGTACACACAGAAACTGATTAATAAACAAATGACAAATGTCTATAATTTCCTGAAACTAAAAACAAATTGAACTATATATATATATATGTTCATTAAAAAAAACACTCGGAGTGCAATATAAAAAAGTTCACATAAAATTTCACACTAAAACCGTAAAATTGAACACTAAAACCACACGTATATTTCGAGCTTGGCTCTTGGTCACGTGATGAGAATGATGAGAATTCACACACACACACACACATATTTATATATATGCGAATAAAATATAATATACATTAGTATGTATTTCTATGGTATACCTGTGGCTATGCCTTCTATAAGATTACAAGTAGTCTCCTAACGCAAGCGCAAGAGATTTCTGTTTCTCTTATAGCAAAGATCTCTCAATGATCTGCCATAAACAAGGATTATCAATCTCATTACAATATCCATAAAAAAAGGGTTTGATTTTAAGTGGTTCTGCATTCTTACAACTTCCAAATAACACTGGGCAACAAAAAAATAATTTTTGAATGTTTCGAGCCCTTCATGAGGCAATTCCTACTAATTTTGGGTTGAGAAAAACAAATATGATAATGAAAATGTTTTATTAGCTCTAGTTTCTATGACATACACAAGGTGGAAGTATTACATATTAACGGATTGAGAGAAAAGGATATATTTTAATTACATACATGCTAACAACAATGAAAGTGCATTTGATATTTTTAACTGGTAATTACATGCTAAGAGTTCTAAATTGCTGGAAAAATACTTCGCAAATAGTCGTGTCTGAAGAGAATCATGTGGTGGCCTATTGACTTCGTCGTCTTTTAGCTTGCCTCTTGTGATGGAGTTCCGCAGAATCCCAATACAAAGACCAACAGTAATCCGCAAGCATTACTTCATTCCTACGGCCCTGATATCTTTGTTCCATAACAGAAATGTCCTGATGGAATCTCTCCGCATGTTCATCACTAACAGCTCCACAACTAGGAGGGAAAAAGTCTAGGTGGTAGTGGAGAAAATGGATGTTAAGGGACATGTTGCATCCAAGGTTAGGGTATTTTTGCAGGAGCACTGTCACCAAATGCTTGTAGTTGTCATCTCTTTTGTTGCCTAAAAATCCATGAACAACACCCTTGAAGGCTTCCCAAGCTTCCTTTTCTTTCCCCTCTAAAACTTGGTCAAATGCAGGATCCTTTACAAGTTCTCTTATTGTGGTCCGACAAAAATGCCTTCCTTAACTTTTGCATCACTTAATTTCGAAAATTTCTCTCTGATGTACTTAAAGGCCCGTACTTCTCGGTTCTTAGCTTTGACAAAGTTTTTCATCAAACACAGCTTGATATGCAGGGGTGGAAGAAGAACGTCTTTTGGGTCCACAAGAGGCTTGGCAACGACATTTTTCTCGCTAGGGTGAAGATTTCTTGTAGGCCAGTCTTCTTTAATATAATGCAATTTCCTATTTCTACTGTCCCACATACATAAGAAGCAGCAATGCATTCCTAAGAGTGTGTCAATGACTTTTACATCACCACAGAATTTCCATTTGTGTTCATGATATTTAATTGAGTCCAAGAGAGCTTTCATATTTGCATATGTCTCCTTCATGTGAACAGCATGACCAACAGGAATAGATGAAAGAAGGTTCCCGTTGTGAAGTAACACAACTTTCAAACTAAGCTTGGAGGAGTCTATGAATAGCCTCCATTCAGTTGGATCATGGTTCAAATTCAAAGACTTCATCAAGCCATTAATGTCGCAGCAAACAATATGATTATTTTTCTTCTCAAAAAAGGGAAGCAGTTCCATGTGACGTTTTCTGTACTGTGAGATTCTCACATCACTTTGGAGAAGATTCCATTGCTGTAGTCGAGACCCAAGAATTTCTGCCTTCTCCTTTGACAGGCCAAGATCTCTAATGAGATCACTCAATTCCGCTTGACTCAGTCTGTGCGGTTTATCACAGGATGTGCGGTTTATCATGGGATGTAGAAGGCTTGTTTCGTTCTTCTTGTTCCACACTGTCTTCATCTTCTACTTCAAACACACAATTTTCGGGTGGAGTAGGAACTGGTAAACTATCCGAATGTGGAATGGGTCGAATAGCAGATGGAAGATTCGGGTACTGAACTGTTCTTCTTTTCTTCATAGACAATCCTGCCTTTATAGGTGGAGTCAGGCAGCAATAGCAGTCATCTGTATGGTTTGTAGGCTCCCGCCAAATCATAGGCACAGCGAAAGCCATACATCGCTTCTTGTTTTTCAGCCATTCTCGCAGTGTAACTGAACATGCGTTGCAAATGTGGAGCCCAAGACTTATCCTGGTCCCCTACTTTCATACCGAAATAATACTGATAGGCAGTCTTTACAAGAGGCGTCAGATTGCATTTCTGTGAGGAAAATGTTATTTCACCACAAATATAACAAAAGTTATTCACCATATTTACACATTTCGTGGCATTTTTACAAATTTTACACCAAAAAAGCACTCGCGAACCAGAAATTTTGCATTAATTTGAGTAGAAACTACATGTAATTCACAGTCACAGCAACAGTATCTATGTTTATGACTTACAAACAGCTGAAGAGCATTTGTGTTTTGTTATTTGACAGGTGTGCCAACTCCCAAAAAAATTCCCCCAAATTTAAAATCTTCACTCTAAAAAATGAAATGTCACTTTATCTTCAAAACAAGAGCTAATCTATCATTTTTATGGTGATTTTTTAATTCAGCAGATGGAAATACATGTAAATTCACTATTTTTAAGCCCGAAACATTTTCATTGTTGCCCAGTGTAATTTAGCGTGTATCGTGCTTTGAAATATTTTCCAGCATCTTCACATGAGCCATGTACGGAAACTATGCACCCTTATTGAAATATTGCAGTTGGACAATAGTCACTCTCCTTATGGTTTAGAAAACGTACAGCAGCTTTAAAGGTGCGGGCATTTCCTGAAAAAAATATCTCCTGTACAAAAACGCCATAATATAGTTTTTAAGTCTTTCTAAAGCAGTAATTTAGCACTTAATGTTTTTTGCAGCACATTTTTGCTCTCTTTCACCTGTTTTGCGTTCATGAACTAATGACTGAGGAAACAAACCCTTTACAGGCAGGTCACACTAAAGTGTGTCAGCATTATTAACAAAGGTGTCAGAAAATACAAGAGGTACTGTGCTCTTTAAGCTACCGCGCTACTAGAAAACACTCACGTTCTAACAAACAAAATAGCACCAACATTCAATTATAGTCCATTTGCTTACATCAAAATTTATAGTAGTTTTGTTTTTCTGCAAAACCCTAGATATTATCCAACAGGGTCTCTTGAGATTAGTTTTCCTTCGAATCATGCAAAGCACCTGCACATAGCAAAATAGGACGAAGGATAACTAAACGCAGGCCCCTGTGGAGTGGTATTTCAAAATTTCTCCTTGGAAAATAAGTATAAGGCAGTATCCTTAGAAGATAAAGCTCTTGACACATTCATCTGGACCGCCACGGGTGGCCAAGATCGTTAAGGCGCGGACTCGTGAGTGGGAGGTCTGGGTTCGTATCCCGCCAGGACCGTCCTCTCTGACTGAAGTTTTTTCCAGGTTTTCCTCCGTCCTCATAATTGGCAAATGCCGAGGAGGTACTCTAAACTTAGTCCTGGAACATTTCCTTCCTTAAAAAAAAAAAAAAACTTTCCCCATATATCATTTCATCTCATGTATCATCAGTGTCCATCGCCTGTAGTGCCTCAGTAGTAAAAACGGGCGTTAAACACTATTAAAAAAATCAACTGAAATTCTTGAGGCAATGGTTTTGATCAACGCATTGCCTCATGGGGAAACAGTTACCTCCGAAGGATACGTCAAAACACTTCGGAAGTTTAGCAAGCAACGCGAAGCCGTAGCGCCCCAAAGATATTGAAAGGCTGTGTACTTTTCTTCCCCAACAACTGTACAGCATCGATATTCACCTTATAATTAATTGTTCTACTAAAAGTCCAACCCGGAGGAGGAATTTTTCGATAAAGAGGAAGTTGTAGCCGCAGCGCACAGAAGGCTGAAAGATCTGTGAAGTGATGCCGCGAAGAGCCTGGATACCTAGGTGACTTAAAGTCAGAGATTTGCAAATACATTAAGTTGAAAAATAACACTGTGAGAGCATATCCGAAGAATTTAGACATGATGCAACGGATATGAAAATGAAATAAAACCTATCCTGAAATAGGAAACAATTTTATTACGTTATTTATTGAATGTCCATCTTGTTCTGTTTAGCGGACTTCTTCCAAAAGAGTTAATCGTTTTCTTAATACTTAATGGAGGAAAAGGAAGAATGAACAATAACTTTGGAAAGTGTACCACAATTAAACCGTCCTGCTTATGGCAAATGCAATTAAATCTCTTGATTACCACGCATTGCGTGCCTTTACAAAGGAATTACAGCTTAAGTTCTACAAGCCAAGAGAATGCCATCCCTATGTCTATAGCTAAAAGAATAACTACACGCATCGAAAAAAAAAGCTTTAAAATTTCATATATCGAGCACGCTATAGTTTGCTTTCAAATGATTCACTACTATGGTTGGCCGAGGTCATTAAGTCTCGGACTCGTGAGCGGGAGGTCTGGGTTCAAATACCGCCAGGACCGTCCTTCCTGACTGAGGTTTTTTCCAGGTTTTCCTCAGTCCTCACAAATGGCAAATGCTAGGGAGGTACCCTAAACTTAGGCCTGGAACGATTCCTTTCATAAAAATAAATCCTTTCCCAAGATATCATTTCATTTCATGTATCACCAGTGTCCATCGCCTGTGGTGCCTCTGTAGCAAAAACGGGCGTTAAACACTATTCATTCATTCAAATGATTCACAAATAGACGGCACTAGAGAAATCTTGTTGAACTTTTAAAGCAATGGCCAAGTTATTATAAACAGTAGAGTTAAACCAGCAGAGCGTGTAGAGAGAAATTATAAATTGCTGAAAAGGAAAAGGACGATTTGTTTGTTTGTTAATGCCTGACTTTCCCAAAGTAATGTTTAATTCTCTATTAGCCTGAAGTAGTAATAAACCGGTACTAGGTGTAAATTGTACATAAAATCAATTGCTATGTAACACATCAATCTAATGATATACTTATATATATATAATATAAAAGAAAAATAAAGTAACACTATTAACAATGTAACAAATTAACAGTAATAATAAAAGTAGATAAGGATAAAACAGATAAATTCACACTTGAAATTGCTATAGAACTCAAGAGTTCTTCAGTGGCAAGAAGCTAGAGACACTTCCTACTATAACACTATAGTAGTTCGAAATATAGCAATTTCAAGTGTGACTTTATCTAAGTGTTTTATCCTTTTCTACTTTTATTATTACTGTTAATTTATATATATATATATATATATATATATATATACATGTAGTAGAAATAACATCGAGGTTTTAAGAAACGATTAACTTAATTTTATTTTATTCATTTTTACTTTTCAGGAACCAAACATTTACACTTTAAGTATTCACTATGAAATTCTAACTTTACAAAAACATTTAATCAATATCAAATTTAGAGAATAGAAACTTCTAAATAAAAAATTACACAAAATACCTAAGAACAAGAAGTAAGTAAACAGTAAAATCTGACAGAGATGGCGCAATGTATGTAGTGCTCTTAAACACTTACGGCAACTGGACTGAAAACGATTATCCGTTGACCTGGAGACTCAAGTTGTGCATTTTTAAACATTCTCCATTTAGAAAAAGTAGAGAGAGGCGATACCAAATGTTCTAGTTACACCATTCCTGTACAGTCTCAATCCTCAGTACTTTCATATTTTTATAAAATAAAATAAAATACACTTTTCTCGGTTTATAATTTTGAGATTAAACAAATAGGTGCTCAATCAAAATACATCATTTTCGACAGTTCTAAAAAGTTAGCTGTCTTAGCATATCATATATGTAGT
The DNA here is from genome assembly GCA_030762175.1 of Metallyticus violacea. Lineage (NCBI taxonomy): Eukaryota > Metazoa > Arthropoda > Insecta > Mantodea > Metallyticidae > Metallyticus > Metallyticus violacea. The sequence continues at coordinate 48,029,531 of CM060843.1, forward strand.
TTTTCCTGGTAATTACCTTCAGTCGATCATAATATGGTTTAAATCTGAATTCAGCTTCCAGAGATATGCGCTTCCTAACTGTTATATCTTTACTTGTTATACTTTTACAGTCGTTAATTTTTTATTGGAATGTTCAATAAAAACATTGGATGAAATAAGATTATTGTTGCTTTAGGTTTGAAGTGCTATGAGATTTTCCCCTACGCGACTGTATTTTTACAAATGGGGCCAATGGCGTGGTTATCGCGCACGGGTCAAATTGAAAATAGTTCCAAACTTCATTCTTATTGGAAAAATACACTTCTCGAAACGAATCTCTTTTATCATTTAAAAATAACAGATAGGTAATAAAGTAAGGCCAGCTATTATTTAAGACACTGAAGTAAGATAATTTTACAATAACTTGAGATAAAATAGTTAACAGATAATAATTGTTTAGCAAAAGCCTTTCTTACTAATCACATTCAGAACTTAAGTTGTTTGTAGACGTAGGAAAATTTTCCAAATGCTAGAAAAACGAAATTAATTCAGTAGAACATCCAAAACTCTTAACTTTATACTGCAATTCAGTATGTTTTACTGTCTGATACGTGATATTTAAATAATTTTGTAGCTTAGACATATTGCCTCCAGACTATCTGCAGAAATACCCTTTTATAATGAAGTCGGCGGTCGGATTACAAGCGCGCCCAATTTCTTGGAATCAGAAACTTATGAATGAGACATGTTTCTTGAGGCCTTTTTAAAATGCACTGTTTATTAACAAGTATCGAAAAACTATCGATCTCCTGTATAGAGGTATATGTTGATATCGATACCTCTCAAATATCGATGTATAGAGAGCATTGAGAACTCATCCCTAAAATTCATTATGTCATGGCATGTCCAAAGTTTTTGGTAGATGATAGTGTCCATCAAGTATCCATTCCTTGAAAACAATAAGCAAAAGAATATCTTTTTCAAATATGACACACAGTGGATAGTAAATAGGTCAGCGAAGATTTTATCAGAGGTTTAATTATTCGACCTTATAATCTAAAACGGATATTCACGTATCTGATCACCATTAGATATAGATGTATAGAGTATGTAGTGAATAATGAATGTAATATGTTAATATTACTTTCATGTGTCATTATTTATACATGAAAATACGACTTCGCATGCATTACCACCACCACTACTACTACTACTACTACTACTACTACTACTACTACTACTACTACTACTACTGCTGCTACTACTACTACCACTACTACTACCACCACCACTACCACTACTACTACTGCTACTAGGTACTGCTGCTGCTGCTGCTACTACTACTACTACTACTACTACTACTACTACTACTACTACTACTACTACTCTACTACTACCACCACCACTACTACTACTACTACTACTACTACTACTACTACTACTATTATTACTACTTATACTATTACTACTGCTACTATTACAAGTACTTCTAACAAATGATAACGGGTATCCTCATAATTTATAAAAAATGAGGTAATTGTTAACTGGTCTAAACACAAACTCAAAACTTTCAAAGATGAACCAAAAGGAGCACACCGCAATCCTCGTTGCCTGCAGCCGAAGCTGTAGTGTCTAATTTGGGGAGTGGCCGGCTAAACATGCACACCTGACCTCAAAAAGTTAACGGAAACTGGAAACCGTGACGTCGTCGGAGGCCCCCAGCGTCGGAATCTTGTTCTCAGAGGAAGGTTTTTGGTGTCCCAACATTCCGCTATCCTGGCATACAGAGAGGGAGAGAGGGCCTCAGGCGTCGCCAACAAAACAGAGTTGTAGGCGTGTCGAGGGAGCCGATGGGTGGGGCAAACTATGCAACAACTTGCTGCCGCTACACCCGGGGCATCGTGACGCATTCCACATTAAAACCGCATACAGAAAATAAGGCACGTCTCCCATCCCGTTCTGGACGCATACCAGTGGTTCGTTACTGACTGCTACTTCCACAGAAAAAAGCAAAAATCGGCAAATGGAATACTTGCTGTAATTGCAAGAGATGAAATTTGAAAACAGATGAGGTTAAATTTCTGTTGTTTAATGAGCGCAAAAAGGATAACGATTGGGGTCTAGTTTTGTTCTAATGTATTTTAAAATATAGTTTGTGATATAATGTCTATTCTTACTAAAAATATTTCTATCACATAAAACAAGGTAGCACACTTTTTTAAACACAAGACAGTAATTATTTCTGTAGGGAAAGGTTTCACTAATCTTCCTCTTCAGTTGGTCTGCTCCTGTCTGTTAGATCCTCTAAAAGTACACGGTGAGGAAGTTCTTGTCTACACAAAACATTACTCAAAATGAAACGTTTTCGAAGAAATTTCCACTTTTGTTAGGATAGTAGAGTAATTTTTTCCTTCTTTATTTCTTGGAAGTTTTCTGACATTACATTTGAAGAGAATACTCACACCTGCAAGAAATTGGGCATCATTTTTACCTAATTTTTACTCTGATATTTTTGAGACGACTTTTTATATTCATATATATATTCATTATTGCTATTATTATTATTAGTTTTTCTAAAGTTTTAAGTTTATAAGTTTTACTAAATGTAATTAACTATGTATATCAAGTATCAAAACATTTTTATTGCACAGTTAGTTGCACAGGTTGTAAAGTTATATAACAGAGTAGCACATTATTACACAAAATGTTATGGTCATATTTTCTTTAACTTTTTTAGGGTAGTAAATCATTTAATTATTATAAAATAAAACGTTATTCTAAGCCATTTTATTTAATAAGTACCTTTCTTCATGCCTTAGTTCCTGGACATTCAAAAAATATATGGATTGCTTCTTCTGTTTTCTTACAAATGGAACATACGCTCTATTCACAGTTATTTCTGAAATCATTCAATTTCCAGCATCCTAATCCGAAGCAGGCAATTCCCTTTGTTGCATTTCTCAAGTGTATATTTCTCTTTCAAAACGGTTCTTCATTCTCTTTTATCCTTTCTTGCACTCTGTATAATCCGAAACATTCTCACTTTATCCCATTCTTCTCCATTTAATCCTTTATTCTATTAGCCCAGCTATTAATACATAAGGTCACCTGACAAAAAATTAGCCACTCCTGGAGAAATCATTACAAGTATAATTTAATATCATGTAGTTCCGCCTCTGGACTTGATAACCGTCTGGATTCGGTTAGGAAGTGAGTCGACAAGATTGTGCAGGTACGTCGATCCAGGTTAAGCCACTCGCTGAGGATTCGATCGCGCAATTCCACCAAATTGCGGGGATGCTGATGTCGGGGCTCCAGCATGTCCCACATATTTTCTATGGGGGTTCAAGTCAGGTGATTTTGCAGACCAATCGAGATGTAATAGAGTGAGGGAGTGTTCATTAAACCAATCACATACTCTTCTAGACTAATGGACTGTGCTGTTTTCATCTTGAAAAATAGGGGCATCAATTGGACACTTATCATGCAGATGTTGTCTGAAAGGCATTCAGAATGTTTAAACAAACTTGCTTGTTCGTGTTAGTGGTCATCTCAGTGAGCGGGCCCAATTCTTTATAAGAAAAACATCCCGAAAACATCACAGACTCACTTCCGGCTTGAACTGATCTACACATTCAAGATGAAATGCTTCACTTGGCCTTCCGTTGCTTCGATGACGTGCGTCATTTGAATAATGGCAAAAACGCGATTCGTCAAACCACATTATGTTACGCCGGTCAGCTGCAGCACACGTTCGATGATTTCTAGCCCATTTGAAGATGCACAGCTTTATGTGCCTCAGCAATAGCCTCTTGCGAGGTGTCCGACTCCAAATGTTCATTGAAAGCAGTTCACGTAGCAATGTGTTCTCGTCAACAGGTGGGGATGACCCTTCGTTCACTAACTGCAGCAATTCCTGTCGGGTTTGGAAGCGGTTTTGATTCACAAGCCGTGAAACGCGTCTCCTGTCTGACTACAATTCTAACGTCGTGTTTCCTGGCCACGTGTATTACACCGCTGCTTGTAGACTCGTTGAGCAGTCCGCTGCGAAACACCAACAAATACAGCAACTTCACACACCTTATGGTCATGGGCACGACCAAACACGATTGCCCCTTCTTGCCACTCTGTCACATCCTAACATTTACCCATGTTTACGTACTATGTCCGCTTGAAACATAAGGGTCTCAATGATCGTTACTGCCTAGAAGCAGCGCGCGCAGTTGAGCCAGCTGTAAATCTTAACGATGTCTGGTAGGTATATATTATTCTGCTGACACATTCTTCTTTCAAACTGGTATACTCTAAACTAATACTTTATTACTCGTTCTATTACCAAACCTTCAGACTAGTCTTTCCCATTTAAAGTAATGCCCCCATAATTGCAGAATTTTGCAGGGCATTTAAAAGTATTTTACAAAACAGAAGTACTTGATCAATTTTCTTCCAACCATTCTCTATATCCAATATTTCTAAACCGTAGCTCCTCCTGGACTCAATTACTGTCTCACAAACTCTCTCGATCCAATTTACACTCATCAATGGTATTATATGTAAACATCTCCTTATCATTTTTAAAGCTAAATTACTCTTTGTAAAAGTCAACTGCTTCTATTTTTACAATGTCCTTGGCTACTTATTTAATTCCTAGAATTTTTAAGCCTTCTCTCTCTACATATCTCACACTACAAGATCCATTTTTTTCGGTGCTTTGCCGTTGATAGAGTCGACACACTACGTATAATTATTCCACGATGTTTGATTATCGAACTGTTTGTCCCGATGAATTATATTGTATTTACTGAAACTAAGGCTTGACAAATGTTTTCTACGCAGGTATAAACTGCAAATCCCGGTTGCCTGGATGCGCGGAATGCCGAAATTCTGAGCGCTGAAATTGAATTATCGCAGAGTTGATCAGAATAGAACTGGAAATCGAATAGAATTTAACTGAGCAACGAAAATCCAAAGATCCAATAGAACTGAGAAGTGAATGCAAGTCGAATAGAATTGAGAAATGAATGAAGCACGACGCCCAAACTTGTCCTTATAAATGTATTTCAAATAGAGATCATTGGGTACACAAATCGTGCGAAATACAAAATAGCGTCACGTCTCTCCTTAAACATTTAAACACTGTCTTAATAGTGCCTACTTTAAATCTATATGATTTCATCAGATTCACTAGCTAGCAAGAGCGTCAAAAATCTGTCTTACGATACGTTGCTTTAAATTGTAACTGTATTTTGAGCTGATTGTGGCAATCCGCCTTCCTCGACATTTAAACTTTCCTGGTTACGCGATCTTAAAGGGAACGCAAGCTTTCTCCTGTCAAAACACACGTCAAGTACAAAGGGACAGACCTTGAATTGCTTAGCCTTGGCGAACAAAAGAGTTACCGTCATAAGGTTCAATTGTGCGATGTATACTCAACTCTATTGTGGGAAAAGCACTGAGTTTCCTGTTTTACAAAGATGTCCAGCCGTGCAAAATATGATAGAAATATACGAATTGAAAGAAAACATTATTAAAAATAATTGAATATCTTAGTAATTATGGGAAAGGGAATATTTATATAAATTATATTAATACTAGGGGTGAAACCTTATTAACAGTTTCAAGGAGCTATCACTAATGTAGGACATGGATATGAAAGTGCTTCACATATAGCCTTCCAGCTTAGAGACAAGTGACCCCAAGATCGTGAGGGAAACCAGAACTTCTAGCTAAAATTGCTGAGAAGATAGATGAGGATAGATGAGCTGAAATATGTCGCAGCTCTGACCTTAATGCGGCTAGACATTAAAATAAAATGAAAGGAAGAATTGAAAGGGCAGAATAGTATGAAGAGTTTGGTGAGGCAAAAGCGAGGTAATTGGAAAACCCGGAGAAAAGCCCAATTCTCTCTTTGTGCAAAAAAGTGTGGATATTTGAACCCTGGCTTTCAGTCATAATAGCCCTTTGATTTACACAAGGACTACTGGGACAGTACAACAGCAGCAGCAACAACAACAACAATAACAGCACCACCACAAACAACAACATAATAATAATAATAATAATAATAATAATAATAATAATAATAATAATAATAATAATTCATTAATAAGAAAGTAAATTACAGCTCATTTGCAAATAGGATATCGCCCTGATTTTCAGGCATCTTATTTCACACGTCTGTTATGCGTGTAAGCTGCTTCACCGGCGGTAAGCGGTCGACGTTGCAGCGAATGCAATTACAACGAGTCCATTGATCGAAAGACAATATAATACAACGTGCGCTCGCGTGTGTGTAAAACACACATTTATTTCCACTCTACGTGTCAAGTATTTTTTGTGTGTATTCAGCACAGTCAGCTTTCACCAGTCAACAGAGGTAAACTCCCTAATTTCGCGCGGGACATAAAGCGGAAAGCGGACTCCATGAATTGTAGAACAATATTCCTTGTTTGTTTTCCGGTTATTGTCCAAAATACAATGTGATATGCGGAGCACGGCGCTCTCGGTCGGTGAAGGCGATATTTAAGTTCCCCGAAACAATCAACCAATTATTTAACTAAATTGCATCAAACTTAGACAGCTGCAGCTTTATGCAATTTATTTTTTGCCGTCATATAATGAATTTTATTGCTTAACACTCAGAAACGGAAGCTATTTTATGGCCTATATTCATTAGGAGTGTTTCAAATATGCAAAGGTATCTATTAGTTATTTTATACTACAAATTTAACATTTCACTAATGTACAAGTAACTGGGTGAAAAATTCAGAACAGCGAAAGACTTAAGGATAGTAATTTTACACAAAATGAACTTTAGTCACTTATCGACAGACTTTGAATGATGTTGCCCACAATTTGACGATAGCGTTTTATATCGTTCTTTCTGGGTATATACTCCGTCTCACCATGGAACGCGTTGCTTGCTGGAGATATTCAAGTTCTCTTGATGCACCGATGTGCTATAAACTAAGAAAAGGGTCTCAGTTCTATTAACGAGTTCCACAAATAATTTTCATTTACCACTCCTGTGTAGTAACAAAATATTCCTCTACTAATATTTTTGTATGCAATAATTAGGATATTTCTTAAAGATAATTGCAAACACTATTAGTGAATATCAGTTTCCTTTCTTTATCAATTTCAATCAATATCTATTTCTTATTCGGCTATCTAAAATAGAATAATATTTGTTACTGAATCTTTTAATGTCCTTACTAACTATTAGTTATATATATATATATATATATATATATATATATATATATTTAAAAATGGCTTTAGATTAATTTACATTCCTCAACACATTTTATGTAATTTATCATATAATATGGATTCTCGCATTAAAAGTTAGATAACGCTTAAGAGTTAAATAAGTCAGTAAAAAATATGTGTGTGTGGTAAATATAATTAAACTGAATAACAATTGCAAAGTTTTTCAAAGAAGTAGTGTTTTTCGATTATACAGGACTATTCAAAAAGAAGGAAAATATTCCAAACATTTATTTCTTCCAAATTACAAAAGATAGAACCATAATTCCAACGTTCCTGGACAGACAAAAATTTAAAATTTGAACCGTCCAGTTAGAAGTTCCAATCACGGCCGAATTGGCGCCGTTGCTTGTCATGCACGGCCGCAATGGCGCTGTTGCTTGCCATGTTGATTGTCTGTAGTAAAATGGAGAAACAACAGGAAAAATCATTTTGTGTGCTGCAAGGAGCAAAACTAGAGTGCATTATTGGAGTTCAACGTGCTTTTCGCTGTCAGTTTAATAAACAACCGCCTGCGCATAAGCAGATTTACCAGTGGCATCGAAAATTCGTAGAAGATGGTTTCACCTGCAAACGGAAAAGCACGGGCGTCCACGCACATCGAATGAAAATGTCAAGCGTATTCGTACAGTTTGCGAAAGGAACCCCCCCCCCAAAAAAAAAATCCACATCAAGAGCAAGCAAGGAACTTAATATTCCTGAACCAACGGTATGGCGAGTTCTAAAACACCGTCTGCACTTGAAGCCGTACAAACTGCAGTTATTGCAAGCATTGCATCCTGACGACCACAACAAAAGTTACGAATTTAGCATTAGCATGCTAGATGATATGGAAGAAGACAATTTTTCTGAACGATTAATTTTTTTTCGATGAAACCACTTTTCATCTTTCCGGCAAAGTTAATCGGCATAACGTTAGAATTTGGCAAGTGAAAATCCTATGTCAGTTATTGAACATGAAAGAGATTCACCGAAGATTAACGTCTTCTGTACCATATCTGTAAACAAAGTTTATGGACCTTTCTTCTTCATGGAGAACACTGTGACAGGACTAACCTATCTACACATGCTTTAAAACTGGTTATTTCCTTAACTTGAAGATGATTCAAATGACTCATCTTCATGCAAGATGGTTCCCCGCTTCATTTCTCTAAGCACGTCCGGCAATTCCAGGACGTTGGATTGGAAGAGGAGGAGCAGAGGATCAACTTCATCGCCGGTGGCCTCCCAGATATCCAGACCTCACTCTTTGTGACTTTTATCTGTGGGGTTACGTAAAAGACGTGTTTTTATCCCCCTATGCCTGACACTGTTGAAAGTCTGCGACATCGAATTGTTGCAGCTGTGAACTCGATAACTAGAGACCAGCTTATCCGTGTGTGGCAAGAAATGAGCCACCGTTTTTATATTTGTCGTGTAACACATGGTGTTCATATTGAATGCATTAAAAGAGAAAATTTAACTTGTATCTTTCCAGGAACACTAGAATTATATTTCTATCTTTTGTAGTATGGAAGAAACAAATGTTTGAAAACTGTTCCTTCTTTTTGAATTGCTCTGTAATACTGTGTTACATAATAATAGTACTATGTACTGGTTTGAAAAACTCCCGGCCAAGAAACTAGTTTTTAAATTGAATATTGTTTTTATTTTTGAACATAATCTTTCTTATTAAATAGATTTATTGCACCGATGCTTCAATGCCAATATCCACTCTCCGAAGAATTTTTCCTGAAAGTCATCTAAGTGCTACTCTACAGCTGCTTTTGCCTCTAGATTTGATGAAAACTGCTGAATAGCCAGAAAGAGTTTGAGCTTTAGGAACAGTTAGGAATCTGAGAGAGCCAAATTTGGGCAGTAGAATGGATGCTCAAACAATGAATTACTCTAGTCCGTCCATTTTTCCACTACTAAAACTTTTTTGTTAGCAGGATCGTTTAGTTGATAAAAATATATTTATTATTCTACAAAACGGGGTTTTCATTTGTTGAAAAGTTTATAGTACTATCCTCAGGTTACCTTTTTACTCTTCCGAAGATAACCAGTTAGTACAATTCCTTTAGCATCTAAAAATACTAATGCCAAACGACTTTGGTCTTTTTTGGCGCTGGACCACCGGTTTCTGTGTGGTTGATTCTGGTATGTAATGTTGGAAACACATTTAATAAAATCAGTTCTATTGCTGTTAAAATGCTCCAAATTCTGTTGTATAGTTTCATAAGAATGAGCTTTTGTTCTGCTGTTAACAAGTGGGACATCCATTATGTAAAACTTTATCATATGAAATTATTTATGTAAAAACCCCCTTGAAATGCATAAAGACTAAGGAATTTCACGTTGTTTAAACTCGCAGGTCATTTAATGTCATATCATGTACTTGTTCAAAGAACTCTGTTGTAGTTGCATTTTTTGGACATCCTTCATGTGGATCATATTCAGGACCGACACGGAGATGTTAAAATTCAAGTACACATTTAATCGTTGAAAATTAAGAAGGGCCCATGAACTTAAATAAATTTTTGGTTTTCCTTTAGGTTTTCAAATTGTCTTTTACAAACGTATATTACTGCACAATGCTGAGTTTAATTCATGTTATGCAATGTCCAGAGCATGTTTGATATGTGTATATTAAATAAAATATTTTAATAAACAATTGCAAAGTTCAAATAAATAGGTAGCGCTGTAAGGAAATGATCTTCCCAAATGCTTAATTACCTATAGTCAAGGCCCAGAATTTTTCAGACCATCCTCGTAACTGCACATTGTATTTAATATATAAGAGTAGTTTTAAATAGGTACGAGTGTAGGTCCATAAGTTTCCGGCCTCGCCGATAAGGATTATCACCTTCACAAAACCCTCATGTGTTAAGACAATAATTGCAACAGTAACTTCCGCTCCGCTGTGTTTAATAGTTCAGATATATTTTCATAAAGAAGACTAGATGTAGAAGACTGTGACTTGTTCAGAACGGAGTATGAACTGTTATTAAGTTCTTCACAAAAGAATGACTTACCCCAAATCAAATTAAGCAACGATTGGACGGTGTATGTGGGGAATCATCCCCCTCATATTCTCCCAAAAAGAATGGGCTAAACTTTTTCGAATGGGTCCAGAAAGCATTGAAGATGAAAGGCGTGCAGGTTGGACCTTGGAGGTGCTCAATCTTGTATACATAACTCTTATGGATGACCGGCGGCTCAAAGTTACAGAAATAGCAGCAAGGTTGGGCCTTTCTAAACCAACATTTCTTCGAATTATTCATGAACATTTAAACATGAATAAGGTAAGTGCAAGATGGGTGTGTAGATTTCTTTCCTCAGTTCAAAAGCAGAAATGAGTCATCTGTAGTCAGGCATTTTTGGAGATCTGCTGTGACAACGAGAGAAAAGTTCTGCAAACCAGGGGATGAAACTATGGTACTCTGCTATGATCTCTTGTCCAAAAGAGAATCAATGGAATGGGAGGTTCACGCCTGGCGAAGCACCGCCTCTAATGGCCAATGTCACTGAGAAGATCATGTCCACAATATTTTGGCACTGTGAAGGAATACTCTTCATTGACTTCAAGGAGAGGAACACCACAGTAAATGGGGAGTACCATGCTAACCTACTGCACAAACTACGTGCTCCCATCAAAGAGAAAGGCGAGGAAAGCTGAGTAGTGGTGTGCGCCTTCTTCACGACAACGCGCCTGTGCACACAGCTCTTGTTGCAAAGAAAGCTATGAAGACATGTGGCTTCAAGGATATCCGTCAACCCCCCTACAGCCCAGATCTAGTTCCCAGTGACTATTTCCTCTTCTCAAAACACAATAAGGACCTTCGAGGAAGGTAATTTAAGTGTGACGAAGAAGTGATGAACGCTGTTTATGCCACTTTGCAGACAAGACTTCTGCCTGTTTTGGGGAGGGGTTGAAATATTAATTCAAAGACATGATAAGTCTATTGCAATAAAGGGTAACTATATTGAAAAGTGAAATATAATTTTTGTTTTTATTATAGAAGGAAATAGCTAGGCCGGAAAGTTATGAACCAACCCTCGTATATACTATTATTTCAACTTAAAAATAATACCACGTTGTTATAAAATATATTTAATTTGTTGAACACAAGAAAGTACTTTTTTCTTTTCTTTTAAAATATTCCTATTTAAATCTAAATAAAGTGGAGCATCTGTGGAAGCGGTTATTTTTTGCTACTAAAAGTGTTCGTCAACATGCAGATGGGAGATTGCTCTTTATGCACAGCGAGCATCTTACTTAACCTTCCACGTCACTGGAGGATAATCCCTAGCTCCATTGAAATTAATTGCTAGCACTCCGCCCCGGCAAGTGTGTACACGCCCTTACTTCGGGATTATCTCGCAAGATTACCCTTCGTACCAATGCTACTTGCGTATACAAATATTTGTCGGTAGATTAAGCAGAGGAGATCGATCCCGATGGGAGACAGATATTAAATATTGATGATATGTTTGATGTGTGTCCTGTGATGCCCAATATTTACGAAAAGATGTTCCCTCAACTATTCTAGTAATAACGAATTTTATCCAAAAATATTAAATAATAAAACATACAATGTACAAACAAATAAAATTAGCTATTATAATGTAATTTATAAGCTTATTTTTGCCTAGTAATCAATAGGATATAACATTATTCCAAGGCTTAGAGGGAAAGATATCAGTATAAAACTTTGAAGAGAATGAGTTATCACTCAACCTCTAACCTGAAGCACCAGCACAGTTAGCTTTCCTCAAATAGGTTGTCACTCTTTTACTGATAATGGGGTCTCTGTCTCCAGGTTTTTCCACTAGAATCCGTTTTTGCTCTCTCAAGGAACCCGTACTAGTTACTACTTCTTTCAGCAACTGGGGCATCGCTACTCCCTGAAGTGAGATTATTTTACATTTATGACTTGATTAGAAAATGGAAGAATAATAAAACAGCAAGTTTATAAACACTATGTTGTTCGCCTACAATCAGATAATCACCGGAGCAATGAAGGAAATTTTTAAAAACATAAATTTTCCTGTATGGATATAGCTTCCCATATGCATTGTTTAAATTGTTATAGTGTGTTTGTTAATTTATTATTGTTGGAGGATATTGTTCATTGCTTGGAAGTGGCGGTTAATAGCGTGGCGTGCAATCTGTAAGAACGGTTATTTACTTTAAGATGAATGCATGTCAACAGTCTCTCAACTAAGAAAACGTAAGGTTGAACAGTTCAAGTAAGGCTTTCAAGTGGAGCGTTACTTCTTCTTCGTAAAATCTCACGAACTAAGATATCCAGGGATGAGGAACTCACCGGGGTTTTACTATATCTACATAATTATTTATTTCACTTACTTGATTGGAAAACTAAAATACAAGTTGTTAAATTACACCCTTGCATATTAGCCTGGAACCTGCGTTTGAACTAGGCCATATTGTAATTTTGTATACCTAAATAAATAAATGTTAACCTGAATTAATTTTTAAATTTATTACATCGTATAGTTCACCAGAGAGTTTTACAATTAGTATATACCGGACTGACCCACACGAGGGACGAACTTGTGAGTGGAAGGAATGGGGTTCGAATTCCGCCAAGACCGCCCTTCTTGCTTAGGTTTTTTTCCCACCAAATTTTCCTGTTGCCCTGTCCTTATAAATGACAATTGCCGAGAACTTATACACCGCAATAGAGATAATAATATTGGTAAACATAAAGACATGTTTTTTTTTATTTTGTTTATTTACGGACACTCTATAACATCTCAGGTCATCAGCGTCCCATTCAACTCAGGGCGTGAAACGGCCGACAAATTTTGCTCAGATGCCTCTTCTTTCAGGCTTAAGGTTCTTTATTGCGCCGTAAATGTACGACACGGGACCCACGGCTTTACTTCCCTTCCGAAGGAAGCCGTACTTAGGATTTTTACGCTCGAAAATAATCCATCCTGGCCCGGATCGAACCCGCAATCTTGGGTTTAGAAGGCAAGTATAGTTACCACTACACCACCAAGACCGACTTAAAGAACATATAGTGCAATAAGTAAAGGTCTAAAAGGAATTACAGGAAAATATATTCCGATAAACTTTATAAAATAATTACATTTTATATTTTGCAATATAGAACAGAAAACTGGGTTCCAACCAAGAGAGTGTAAGGGAGTAGGAAGTTTCTTAGATCAGTGACAGGTTTTGCAAGAGAAGACGAAATAAGAAACGAGAGTGTAAGAAAGAAACCAGCAGTGCAGCCGGTATTAGACTAATTGAGAACATAAAATTCAGCGCAAGGGGTGTTTAACACAAATGTCACCAAAAACAATTTTGGCAAGTAATGAAACATAGGTGACAGTGGTGAAACCAGACCAAATCAAAGGCCTAATTCTGCAAGGTTACAAAAAAAATATTATAATGTAAGTGGATCATTAATGCTTCTTTATTAAATATAGTTGCTTACATATGTATTTTAAAATAAATAATAGACTTACAAAGAAAGTATTTGGGTTGGAAATAATACTTATAGGAGCACTGAATATCCTCTGCAAGCTCTGTAAACTAATGAAGATCACTACAGAAGTTATTGCAGAAGGCACATGTAACACAGACATCTTAACTATAAATGCAAACGAGTACTTTCAATAAAAGTCTTAAAGCAAGCCGCATGGTTACGTGCCGTAGTGGCACATTCTGTAATGTCAATGCAGAACGCCATGTCGATGACACTCTTAAAATTATCCACAGGTTTACCACTATCTGCCATGAGTGAGGAAGCATTAGAATGTAAACATCGCAGATAATTGATTGTAGATACAGAATGTAATTTCGTGATAAAGGATCTGTTAGTAATTTCAGCTGCAGGTTATTGGAATATAATTTAATAACGTCTGTTATTTTCTCCACATAAATTGTATGTCGAGAAACACACTTCCAGAGGTTGTATATATTTGGTTTTTTGGTGCGATGATAACAGGTGGAATCGGTATGGCATAGACAGAGGTTTTTGACGTAAGACTGTAGAAGTTTGCAGACAAACGAATTTCACCAATACAGTAAGAGGCAGCTAAATGATCCCTCACAGCATTCTGGTAAGATTGTGTTTATTTGAACCGGAGTATTTCTCTTGTGATCAAATTATAAGGCTATGTTACAAGCAAAATAGGAGCATGTAACTGTTAATAATGTATTTAAATTATCACATACTGTTGTGTTTGGTTTAGCGAGGTGTTGAAAATTGACAAACAACGTTCAGGTGTAATATTTTTGTTAAAAGAGCATAATATAAAATGAAATCAACCAGGACTTCTTCGTGGAATAAGACATTGAAAGAAAGTATTTAAAAGTATATTAAAATAGTATAAAATGCATTACTTTGCTATGATATGGAATATTAATAATAATGAGTATTTCCCGAAATCTTTGGGTCAAAAGCGTTTCCTGCTGGAAAACAACAGATATTGAAATAAATTAACAAAATTTATTTATGTTTTACCTGCCAGTTCTGTCTCATCCTATCAACGCTTGGTTCCTATGGTACCTCTGAAATCTAAAAATGATCTTCAATAATTCTTTAGCATTGGTCGTTTTAACTTCTGCTTCTCCAAAAGAAATCGCTCAAATTTGACATTCTCTATTCAGCCAGTTAAATTATTTAGAAACCATACAACGAAGAGAAAAAAACATGCAGTGACTACATGTAAAATGGCGTGACATATTCTATCAATAGTGATAATTTACTCTCAAGTACAGTCTGGATATTGAATCATCTTTCAAAACTTTCAATTTCCAACAAAAAATGAAAGTCACTGGATGATCATTCCACTATTCTGCCTTTATGTTAAACAATACTTTTAGGGATCAATGCACAATCTATTTTAAGCCCTCTAGATGTATAATCTCACAATTTCAATACAAATGTAAACCAACCAACATGTAACAGACTTTTATGAATGGCAGGATGGCAGATAAGATAAGATATAATGAAATTAAAAGATAAAAAACTCTTGAATAATGCAGTTAAATAAGAATAAACAGAGAAACAGAAATAGATAAAACACATAAATCGTAACTTAAAAATTGAAATATTTCTAACCGCTTGTGATCTACTTTAAAGGCAGAAGATAAGTCAAAATATGTACTTGTTTTTGCATTTATTGTAATCCATTAGCAATTTATTTCGAATTTTAAGTAGTTTTTTTTATCATAACAGTATATTGTTCATAAAAACGGTAATCTATATGATATACTCCACTGAAAATAGTATGATATAAGTAGCCAAAATATTATGTCAGAAAATTAACAAAAAGTGTTAACTTTATCACTACCATAATTTAAAACATTTGAAGTCAATGTACAGTAGTTTAATAGTACATATGTTTAATTTATAGTGAAAAAATCGTTTTAAGATTTTTACAGTTCTTTAATCCTCAATTTACTCTCCGGTGTAATTATAAAACGTGTATACGAGCATTTCAACTTTTCCAACCTCCTACATAAATTATAGTCATGTGTAAAACTGATTATTATAAAAAATCGATTATTTTTATTTACTTTTGTTATTACACTTCAAATTCTCGTCTTTAAATGGCCTAATACAAAGGTGTAAGTGATAGCAATTGTAATTTCATTATATGCTTCGCTGAGCTATTAAGTTGGAACGCCAAAAAGATAAGCGTTAAGCCGACATCACCTTTTCTCAAAAGGAATGAATGTGTTAGTCAAAAATACAACAATATTACTAGTAAGTGTTGCATTTTATTAGAGAAAATTATGACTTACCGATTGTGCCGGATATCATTAATGTAGGATAAAAGGTGTTCACAGCAAAACAAATATGAGATTATTAGATCGATGTAGGACGAGCGCACAGACATGAAGGATCCCAATTCACTCGTCATACAGCCATTACTTTTGCAAGACTATAAAGAAACAGCCAAATTTATAACATATTGCCCGTCTGTAACTCCCTCCCGCTTTCCACTAGTTGATCACGGAGAGTTCGTGCATTATTCACAATGATTGCGTACACCAACGGTTAGGCTTAAATTTGGCAAGCGTGAGACCAAGTAATGCATCACTTCCAACTAGCCAGCAATTAGGATACAGTATACGAAGTTTTGTGTTCCCGTTCATGAGACATAAACCCATTGGACTTTCATTTTGTAAGAATTTTGTAAATATTTGGAGTGTTCGACTTGAGACATCCACTTGCGGTTTACATTCGGGCAATAGGCACACGCTTGAACATTATATTCTAAAGGGAATATGTAATCAAGTAAGTCCTAAACGACACATTTAGGATGCAAGGTGAAGTCATATATTTTTCCTCTCAACATACGAGGATTTCATTTGTTAAATTTTGTCTCATGTTTCGTGTGCCAATAAAGGACCATCTACTCGATCAATGCGCATTTCTTGCCGAATTTTCAGCATTAACTACAATACCTAAGATAGGTCTTAAGGCCCATGTGAAAGAGTTCTGGTGATATAAGCTATTTTCCTTGTCACTTGTCTATTACTGTGTAATGAAAAAGGCACTTATCAGTTATGTTTGTCACACACTAGTTACACTGTATATTTGGACTTAATTTAAAACGCATTGATAAGATCTATGACAGAAAAGATGCAGTTTAATTGCACTTTAAATTGCACTTTATTTGTAAGTATTAAAATTTATAAAAACGTTATTTTAATACAAACCCTTTAATGTTTCAATTACTGCATACAGACTAAATGTAAAAACATTTACATTGTGAAAATTATACAGCAATAATTCAATCATTTTCTTCTAAAAGCCCACATCAAGGCAAACAATCACATGTATATTTTCTTGTAGGTAGCATAAACTCTTTTGCAAGGTGAATATGGTAAGATATTTTCTGTGTTTATACCGGATTACCGATCCTTTACGCAACCGGTTTCGCAGCGTGCGGCTGCCCGGCGAGGCTGGCTGCTGTGTCGGTGGTGCGGGTGACAAGAAATCAGCAGTAAATATAGTACGGTTTGTCGTGTAAGCTTTTTCTAACATATATAACACAAACACTTAAAAAGAAAGGTAAATTACTCACGATATTAAGCAAGGAGATGCTGGAACTGTCCCCCTTCGTTGTTCAAGTATTTCTGACACCTGCTTAGGAAATTGCTCATTACATTCTGCAGTTCCCTCTGAGAAATGGCAGCATTTTCTTGAATAATGTTAGTTCATCTAAAGTGTGGGAATTGGATTTGTACACTTTCTCTTTTAATACCCTATAGAGATGAAAATCGCAGGGGGTTAATTCGGGGGAACGAGGGGACCATATGTTGTTAGTGATAACTCTTAACTTGAAATACGCCATGAATTTCCTATAATGAGAATACTCTTTGGGGAATAGAATACTTTTATTGCCCCCTTGCACTTGATATACTTTCAGCAATATACTGTAGGAAATATACTCCCGCTACCGCCGAAATAGCGACATAGCACTGCCGGCCGGTCCTACGGTTGCGTCAAACATTGCTCACCCAGTATTAATCAATATAACAGAACAATTGCATCTCGATATATATTTCTATAAGAAACCTATGAATAATCAGCTGAAACCAGATAGCATTGCCTCAAAACTAGTAGGGCATGTAAATCAAAGGATTATCCATCCGTTTATTTTAATGTTTTATTTATTGTCGCTTTGACTGCACTGGTCTTCTCGCGGCGTCTGTAGATTGTGGACTTGATACTTTAGGGTAAATCTGTAGGAATGAATGAAATGAAATGAATTAATGGTGGTGCAAATGAGTTCGGAATCCTTGGGGCCTTAATGTTATCCGGCATTCACCTTCTCATGGTAATGAAAAACTGAGAAAAAAAACATTACCCAGACAGCTTGACCTGACGGGATTCGAATTCAGAATCGATGAATTAGCAGTTGAAAACGCCACCACTAGACTACGGATATCTCAATGAAATTTTGTTTGAATGCAGAAGTTAATGAATATTATACTAGAAAATAAAATATTTGATTTATTCAAATGCATTATGTAGGGAATTCTTTTATAGATGAGAGGTGAGAGGTTTGCTGGATCTTTGCCTGGGTGACAAGTTCTATCTTATAACACAATTCGTACTGTGATTTCTCAGTTAACACTTTTGGAAGCATCAAACTGCCTTGCTGAAGTGCAGAACGAGAATAAGAATAAGAATATGATGAAATTAATACTAAATGAAAAGATATTATGGCAATAGTTTTTGTAAAAACAGAAGAATTTAAACAATTACAAAAATGTTAGTACTTTGCACCTCAGAATCCATAATGTATTTAAAAAACATAATTGTAAACCCTACATTTATTTTTAATTGCAAGAATTGAAGGAGGGAGATTCTTTTCGTTGAATGATCTTCTTTGAAATAATATGATGGAAAAGATAAACAGTTGCAACTTATGTCAGTTATTCTCATCTCAGACGAAACATGTTTTACCACCGAGAAAAGCCAAATGTATAAATTTTTAGGTATTGAAGCCACATAAACATTCAGTTATCCACAGTGCGTGGATTGGACTTTTTGGAGATAGAACGGTAAGCCCTGTTCTTCTTATATGGAATATTAACTTCACAGGCATGCATTACCCTTCCTCAAGAGGACGTGGGATATACACTTGTACATGTTAATGGAGAGAAATGGTGCTTCCAACACGATGTATGACTGTCTCATTGCTGAGATAACCTTTCCCGATCAAGGAATCTAGCGAGGAGGTGATATTTTGTGGTATCTCTAAATTTTTTTTCTATATGAGCTTCTGAAAATACAAGTGTATGTAAAATAACGCTGCTGTGCAGATATTGAAGTTCTAAAAAGTCATGGATCTGATCTTATCTGGCTAATCTCTGGAGAAGTTGGTCCAGTAGAACAAGTATCAGTTTAATTATAGTTCTAAATAACTTGACCTAATTTTGGTGTTCCTTGTTAATAATAGTGTGTGTATGTTAGTTTAAAGTTTTGGTTATTTTTTTCATTTATAAAGGTAATTAACTAGGAAATAATACTTATGAAAATGATTATCTGAATTGAAATTAACACAAACATTAATAAATTATTGCAGTGGTTCTGTATTACGAGACATATTTATTTGAATGTTAAGGCCTAACTGGTTTCAATATTTTGTAGATAAGTGTTTCATTGAAATGTTAAATGCCTATGTATTATATTTTAAATTCACCTTGTATTCATATATTATCCCTCCATTTGGGCAGTTTCTTTAAATCTTAATTCACATTATAAAATTATCCCTTCGATTGTTTGTAATCTATGAGCTACTATTTCGTAATAATCAAGGTTTAAATGTTACATCATTCATTCATTAAATCATCGTATTTCAAATTAAGTATTTTCACAAAATTTATTTAACTTCAAACCTGGTTTACTAAAATTTATTTGGCTGTTGGATAATACAACTCTTTTATTGAACTTGAAGGCTTATATATTTCACCCTTTATTGCTATGCTTATATTTCCACTCCTTGCGACTTGAATGAAATATATATGAATATGACTCTCTTTCAAAACATAAAAGTAATTTTATGGGTTTAAATTTTATAATAAATTAAATAAATAAATTTGTTTACAACAATAGTTGAAATTTAGCCACAAATACGTGAGAAATTTCAGAGATCGAAGAACCATTAATTATAGCAAAAGGTCCCCGCTGAAATTGCGTATGACATTAAAAACAGATATGGTAATAAAGCATTTTTTCCCCATTTGAACTCATGGGACAACAATGTATATTTATTTGCTGCAACAGGTGTTACAGCCGGTGATAGAAACATTCGAGTCTAATCTATTCGGTATAGTTGTATCGAACTTGTTGGTGCTCGCTCGCATGTTTCATTAACGCGAAATTCCCAGCTCTGCTCACAAATTATTTCTCGCACACGACATGTAGCATGTGCCCCACAACGATAACTCTTCATTGTCACACACATATAAACAAATAAGAGATGAACATTTACATTGGTCAAAAACCAATACACATGTGCGACTGAGTTTTATCAGAGCTAAAAGGCTTTTGCCAATTGTGCGTAACGCTTTAACTTGTCACTCCCCCTATTATTATTTTTTCCCCCTCTGTGCTGAAATCTCGGGAAGCAGAGTATTTCTAACCGTAATATTAATCGCGGAATATACAAACATATCTAAGACCTTCACTTTAGATTCGGGATTCCACATTTTAATTGTAGATCGTTTAAACTTTGTAGTAAAATTTTAAAATACAGGGTAAGGAAAAAATATATACAATATTTACGAATAGAAATAGATTTGACTGTTAAGTGTATAGAGAGTGGGATCGAAGTCTTAAACGCTTCAATATGGAGATGGAGACATCGATAGCGATCAACTTTGTAATGTGATGTGTGTTCACAACCGGTCAAAAATAAACCAATACTATTAGCAGAGGCGCAGTTACAAGCAGGCTACAATTGAATTTACAGGGAATACTTTTACTCATGTGCAGGCTTTCGGGAAGTGGAAGGTGTTTTGGAACTACAGTAGATAAGTTTTATAAAAATGTTAGCTGTCATTATGGCCTGACTGTATTTGATACAACAAATGCTGTGTTTATTAACATCCAAAACCACATTTGTAGATTTACAGAACGTTTGCAGCATTACAACGAAGCATTCGAGTTTGTGTTTTGTTTGTATTGTTTGTATTCTTGGAATTGTTTATTTTTGAACCCTTTTCTACTTGTGAATTCATTGTACATATATTTTGGTACCCTGTAATTGTCAATTTATTATAATTTCATGTATAAGACTTTTGAATACTTATAAATAATAGTTGTTTTATTAAATTATCCATATAAATAAATAAATAAATACATTGTTACAGTTCTTTTACTTTAACGCCTAAATGCACCTAATTTATCAAATACAGCATAAATTCCTTATAAGTTTCATTATTTCTTCATTTTAAATATACAGAACCGTTTCAGAGCAATGCAATCACCTTTAAGTCACAAAAATAATTTTATATAATTCCATAACGTACTAAATTTACTTTAGCAAAATTAAAGAAATGAATTAAGGTAAGTTTCATATAAATGGAGTGTTTATATTATAGCAGCTACCCTCTTTCAGGATCTTTCTCTATGAATTTTCGCATAGATGTTTAGGTTCAAGTAGATTTACTGTTTTTTTATTAACATAGATATCTCCCCAGATGTTAAAAGTTTCAAAACATGGTGACCAAATTCATACTAAAAGCTTAATAACTCTGAGATTTACTAAAGACTAAAATGAAAATTTCAAGATATCAACATACAAACTATTTTGTTACAACGAGAAAGCTCCTGAAACCATTCAATGAACTTTCACTGTGCTGAAAAAAAGATCGTGCTTCTGACTTGCCCATCCAGATGGCCTACTATTGAGGAAAATTAAAGTTTTAAATATAATTTATTATGTTTTATTTACCAAAATATTTATTAGACTTACATGTAACAATATTCCTTCATTCAAAATTTTATCAAAAAATTAAAATATATTGTAGCCTAAATATTTTGGGACACTCTTTGTTCATGTTTCAGTCTGAGCCCTAAATTTCTTCTTTATTGTTTTATGTGCCCACCAATACCAAAAAGATACAAAATATAAATGCCCTAAAATCTGATGGTATATGAACACTTTATGACAGCTTTTTACAATGACCTACTACAGGGGCAGAATATGCCATAGAGTTTGTTTATGAGGATTAATTAACTCTTGTCATGATGAAGAGGAATTGCTGATTTCATCCTTTTAATTGTTTATGTATTAGCAATGTAGTCTAATCCTAATTGTTAATATTTTCCCACAAGTATTGGTTTTGTGATAAAATACTCAAAAATGCGAAAAATATTCCAGCAATATATTACGTTTGAGCACTCGTTTATTGCAGAAACCAATTCAATGCAAAATATTTAAAATTTTACAGTAAAGTTAAAAAAACACAAAATAAATATATTTAGATACACAGTATTGAGACATATTACTTTCAGCAAAAAAGTGTTAAAACCACTACCAAAGCATTTAGTCAAATTGTAGACAGTTTTTCTTTGTTTTACTGAAATTGACAAAGTTGGCGCTTTACTGCTTTCTGAAATAAACGAATCAATTATCTTTTCCTGTAACTTTCTTGACTACAGCAGTTGCCAAAGACGTTCACTATTTACTCTGTGACAGCTTCACTTGAGTCTGCAGGAAGCTACAACCTAATTAGGAAAAGCAGCATTTATTCCATATATTACATATTTATGAAAATTCTCTTAGGAATATGGAAAATAGGCTATTATGTACAAAAAGAAATAAAATTGAATCACACTGTTTTACTTACATCCTCTTTCACTTTTCTGTCTTTTTCCCTCACGTAAGCAAATGAGCGCACTCTTTACCATTTTTTAAGTTAAATGTATTCTTTTCTAATGTATTTTAAGACGAAAGAACTATTCAGGGATTCCATGTGCTTAAAATGATGGGACATTTTCCGTTCCGTTTTTTTAACGCTCTGTACACAAGTACAAATAGAATTAAAATGACTTGGCAAATATTTTTCTACTCTCTAAGACGTTAACAATGTTTTATCAGGCTCTATTCACATGCAATTTGCTGACCATTAAGGGTGCACTGGACCACGATCGGTACGACTGTCACTTGGAAAGTAAGTGTATTCATTTATGGTACGAAGTTATTTTAAACTGAAAGTAATTATAGACGCTCGTTCTAAATGGTAACAGATGCTGATACCATAAGTATAGCACATATAAATGTAAATATGCCTTGTGCCTCTTCTGTGTTATGTAACAGGGACATAAATTTCCAAATTGCAGCAAATATTTCTCAAAGTTGCATATAATATGAGACATTATCAAGTAGGCTCAGAAAAAAGAAAATAAAACTGAAGCGGAGCTGATAGAATACTGATAATTATATCTGACTTTATTAAAGCTACAAGATAAATTAAAGACAGTTTACTACACGGTATTAATATATCTACTGTGACAACGGGACCAGGATTTATTACATAGCCTTTCTAATAAGTCCTAAAACAGGTGAGCTAGAGTTTAAATTTGCATATAAAAGAAGATATTCAACTTAATAAGTGAACGTTTAAGTTCCCATAAAACGATAGCAAGCTCTATTTATTATTTTAGGATGAAAAAACTGCATATTTAAGCCGGAAATAAGGCTGCCTTTATTAATTTAATTAAAAGGCTGCAGAGTTATATTTATAAAGGCATTACATTAGATAAGGATAATTGTTATGTATATATATATATATAAGAAAATCATTTTTGAGATAGGCATAACAGGAATAGAAATAATTTGTAACTTGTAACATACAAAAGAGTTTTGTATACATTTTGTGTAAAATATGTGAGAAAGAGACGAATATATGTATACCTGACTCCACTCACTGGCCGCTCCTTAGACAAGGCTGAAGAAAGGGTAAACTATCTTTTGTTAGGTCACGAACCTTCTGCCGAGGAAATACTTAGGAATGGACAATAAGGGAAACATGTGGCCGTAACGGGACAGTATTTAACAAAGTCAGAGGTAGCAATAATTTAAGAGAAAATGAAAATGTCAGAACGGAGACGAAAATGTTTTATTACAGGAAAGCCGAAAAAAGCCATCCACACGTGCTTAATCTCTAGGAACATTTAGGAATCTACAAACTAAGGAAGGCAAAAGATTTTCAATAGAAATCAGAATGTAAGGAAAGGGCCGAAATTTATGACAGCTTGTTCTGGGAAAATTCAAGTTCGTGGGAAGACGTTAGATCAGGGGGGAAAGAATAATTCTAGCCAATGGTCTTCGGATAAAAGTTAACGAATCAGGAGAACTTAGATATAAATAAATAATTTTAGGATAACCAATGATGAAAGTACAACACGAAAATAGATAAAATACGAGGGAATTTAATTTAGCGAAAGGCGTGGCGATGTAGTAGAAAAACTAGAGTACAGAAGTCAGAGAAAAAATTCACGCATTCGGTAGAGACATTCAGGAGAGAGACATCGGACATTCGCACTCAGTAGACACTCATACATTCTTACAGTCAGTCATAGATTCACATTCAGACATTCAGGAGAGAGACATCGGACATTCGCATTCAGTAGACACATAGTCATACATTCAGACATTCACGAAGACATTCTCTCGCACATTCAGACCTTCGCAGATTGAGATTCAGACATTCAAGAGAAACAGGGACATCATACGAGAGACGCGAAATAAATATACGGGATCAGAAATATACGAGTCATCCGAAAGTAATCAGTCTAGATCATTTCTAAAGTTCAGTTGAGGGCAGTGTAAACCATTTTAAAGTCAGTCTAAGTGTAGTGAGGTCAGCTACGAGCCGTCAGGAAGTAACCTGCTGAGTTATTAAATAAAGTAAATGTTCAAACAGTGCCGGACGTATTAATACACCGAACAATCTCCTTCCCCCCCTAACGACTTTCAAGTCGTTAAAAACAGTTCAAATTTACCCTGAGAACACATCCATAAAATCCCCCCTATAGTGGAACCCTCAAAATAATAACCGTTCCAAATTGACGACCAACAGTGGAACCCCAATAAAATAACCGTTCCAAATTGGCACCCAACTGTGGGGGCACAATAAAACCGTTCCAAATTGACGACCAACTGTGGGGGCCAATAATAACCGTTTCAAATTGGCGCTACCAACTTTGGGGCTTTCGTGGACAGGGAAGTGTAGATTCGGCATTTCGTGGACAGTAAGAAAAGACCGGCATTCGTGAGCAAGGAAGTATGGATTCAGCATTCGTGAACGAGGAAGAAGAGAGCTTCAACATCGCAGACCAGGAGGAGAACCCGAGAGCATAGGGAACTTTGACGTCCGGACACAAGCGAGCGGCCGAGACAACATGGAGAGCGACGGCGGGCAGCCCAAGCAGGTGATCAGCCAACAGTACGGAGAGACCGACCATAAGCACAAGGTTTACGAGCAGGAGCAAACATCATCGGAGCTGGTAACTGGACATCACCACGAGAACTTCTAACTGGACATCACTACAAGAACATCATGCGACCGACAACCGAGAAAGCAAAAATAAGGTAGAGAAAAACTGAACTGCATAATTTGTTTGTACAAGAAAATTTCATTAGTAATTTATGTAAATAATAAGTGATAGGCAAAAATGGCTGAAAACAGAGTAGAAAATAAATTGTTAGTTGACAAGCCCATAGTCATAGAGCAGGGAAATTATCAAAAGGACGTAAACCAAAGGAATGAAAGTAAAGTTAATGCATGCACTAAAAGGCCGAGTAGTAAAGATAGGGATGATAGGCTAGTAATCATGAGAGAACTAAAGGATAGCGTCGAAAAATCTATAAAGCAGTTCAATCGAGAACTAAAGGATAGCGTCGAACAATCTATAAAGCAGGTCAATCAAGAACTACAGGATAGCGTCGAACAATCCATAAAAGAAAATGCAGAAGATATGAGACGAGAACTAAGTGATATATTTGATAGATACGATCGATCGCAAATTGAAATAGTTGATATACTTAGACCATCTTGCGATAGGCTAGAAAAGACGCATGGGAGGATTAATCAATCACCAAAGGAACAGATTGATAGATTTGATAGACTAAAGGAAAATACAGAGCAGATAAAGCCGTCTCAGATAGAAACCCTTAGTGAAGTTTATAATTTAACTCAAAATGTACAAATTGAGCAGGCTAATATTCTTGAACAGGACCAAGAATTAAACATCGAACCTTCTATAGATATAGAAAGGAAATTAGAGGAAAATTCGGGGGAACTTAATAATGATAGGCAACAAATAGAGAGCGAAAAGGACGATAACGAGGAGTTAGAGGAAATAGACAATCGTCCATTAGAATTAGAGAGAAAAACGATAAGTGGTAAAGAAACAAGCATAGAATTAGAAAGGGAACTAGAAGAAAATTCCGTGGAACTTAGATGTGATAGACAGCAAATAGAGGCCGAGAAAGATGATAGCGAGAACCTAGGGGAAATAAATAATAGTCAAATAGAACTAGAGGGGAAAACGATAAGTAATGAGGAAACAGGCATAGAAATAGAAGGAAAACAAATTAGTGATCAGGATTCGATCCAAAGACATCACGGGACAGGGGCACAAGTCTCTTTGATTCAGAAAATTTTAGGTGAATATTTTGAGGCAAAATTTGCGAAACCCCAAACCAAAATAAATTGCACAAATGCAAGCGTTCGGAATCCCTCAGAATTCGCGAAAGAACAAATAGCCGAACTCAGGACCGAACCACGCGAATGGAGACCCCCATGGAGTATTAGCGTTCAACTCGGATCCCAAAGAGAAATCAATACAAGAATGTAAAAAGAAAGTGGGATGAATAAACTGATTGAATAAAAGATTGAGCATGTAAATAAATGTAAACATAAGATAGGTTAGAACTGAAAGCTAATACAATTTTATAGCTAATTAATGTAAAAGTATTGTAATACAAAAAGTATTAAGGATAGAAATAAGCAAGCAGGCTAATTATAGGACACATGAATTAGTAGGAAAATAAATTATGGAAAACGAATAGTGTCAGGACAGAATTAAATAATTACAAAAATCTCAAAGAAAATTCAGTACAAACGGAAAACATGTGACGAAAATAAAATAAGTTAATAACTCCAAGCAACCAGATATAAAGATAAATAATTATAAATTAAATGAGTGAAGAAATAAAGTAAATTGTAATCATGTCAAAAAAAATTAAATATTGCAAGGTGCGTAAATTTCAGGAAATAAAATATTAACGTTAAGAAATCATACAGGAAAATAGGTAATTGTGAATTAAAAGGGTAAAGAGATAAAATAATTGCAATCAAGTGAAAGAAAATTCAAAATAAGATGAAGGCTTAATAAAACATATTAGTGACCTTACATAGGGAAATAGGTAATAATATTGTAATAATGCTGAATTAGGAGAGTAATAAAATAAGATAAATCAAGTCATTCCAGAGAGAATTCATTACATTAAAAGTTTGATAAGACATTAGTAACATTACAGAGGGAAACTTATAGGAAAGTAAATAATTGAAATTAGAGAGTTTAAGAAATAATAGAATAAGCAGAAGCATACTAAAGAAAGATAAAGGAATAAGAAGCTAAAGTTATATATCTTGGTGACGTTCAATAAGGAAGCAGATAGGGGTAATAGAAAGTAAAGTGGATCAAGTAACGAGAAGAAATATATTAATTATGATGCTGCGGTTAAAAATAAAAGGGCAAATAAGGAAGCAGAATAAAGTGAAATGAGAAAGATGAAACATAGACAAATAATGTAATAGGGGAAGAAAATGAATTAATGAATTAAGTAGATAAAGAAAGTAACGAAGTCGTCGATGAATAATTCTCGTGTAATGTAACGTTTACCTAAGGTAGGTTCATAAAACGATCCAAGATATCTAATGAATAGTAATGTAATTAAACTCTGTTGTGAATTGCGCTGTGAAATGGGATGAAAAATTCTCCCATATAGATATACGAATAGAATCACCTATTTGTTACCTGTAATGTTATTAAGTGTCTTACAAGAAGTATAATGGATGATTGATGAAAAGTGAAGTTAGATAGCAAATTAGAAGTTTATGAAAAAAAGAAATATGACCAATGATTAATAAGTGATGTAGTTAAAATCAATTAGAAAACGCAAGGCTATAGAATGTCCATCAATGTGTATTTTATTGAAATATGAAGTTATGAACGGATTGCAAATATAATTTCTTTATTTACGTGCTACAGTTTATCTGGTTGTCAATTAATAAGGTCATGATTCAAAAATAAAACTTAACAATATGAATGTGCTATTGAAATATTTATGGTAAAAAAATAAAAATTGAATAACAGACCGTCAAGAATAAGTTCATTAAGTAAGGTATGATGTAGGCGTAGCTAGTGGATTAAATGCATTTGAGTAAACTGTAATTGTAATAAATTTCATGTAATATATGTGATATAATACTATTAAGGATTAATGTCAAAAGTTGGATAAATTAGATAGGAAGTAAACTTGTTTATTGAGTAACAGCTAAAATATTAGCGTCAGTAATTGAATAAGATAATTGACTAATATAAGAATAGATTATAAGGAAACTAACTTGCAGAAATCCCCAGGGTATATTGTAAATAATAAACATTTGCATGCTAATATAATTCATATAAATATATAAGACAGTATAGCAGTGGCGTTGATACCCGAACAAAGGTGCTAAGTGAAAAACAAGTGAAGTGGAAAATAAATAAATAAATAAATAAATAAAAAGTGCAGTGAATCATGCTTAGTGCAGACAGATGTGCAAAAAAAAAAATAAAATAAAAAATAAAAAATAAAAGTGCAAGGCGTATGAGCTAAATAGATAAACCATAAGCATTTAAAAATATATTTTCAAAGTTTGTATGTAGAAGCTTAGAATATAAATTAAACTCATAAAGGCAAAATAATACTCATATCAGAGCCAAGAACAATAAAAACAATGAACAATAGGCTCAAAGTGCAAATATGTGTCACAGATAGAAAATCCATTCCATTCAAGTGTGTAATTATAGTATTAAGAATAATAAGAATATAACTCTGCAATAACGAGATAGTAATAATCTCACGGGACTATGTAACCATCTTTTGTTGTGTTACCACAACAAAATCTGATTACAGGGGCATTTGAAGCCGGAAATAAGGCTGCCTTTATTAATTTAATTAAAAGGCTGCAGAGTTATATTTATAAAGGCATTATATTAGATAAGGATAATTGTTATGTATATATAAGAAAATCATTTTTGAGATAGGTATAACAGGAATAGAAATAATTTGTAACTTGTAACATACAAAAGAGTTTTGTATACATTTTGTGTAAAATATGTGAGAAAGAGACGAATATATGTATACCTGACTCCACTCACTGGCCGCTCCTTAGACAAGGCTGAAGAAAGGGTAAACTATCTTTTGTTAGGTCACGAACCTTCTGCCGAGGAAATACTTAGGAATGGACAATAAGGGAAACATGTGGCCGTAACGGGACAGTATTTAACAAAGTCAGAGGTAGCAATAATTTAAGAGAAAATGAAAATGTCAGAACGGAGACGAAAATGTTTTATTACAGGAAAGCCGAAAAAAGCCATCCACACGTGCTTAATCTCTAGGAACATTTAGGAATCTACAAACTAAGGAAGGCAAAAGATTTTCAATAGAAATCAGAATGTAAGGAAAGGGCCGAAATTTATGACAGCTTGTTCTGGGAAAATTCAAGTTCGTGGGAAGACGTTAGATCAGGGGGGAAAGAATAATTCTAGCCAATGGTCTTCGGATAAAAGTTAACGAATCAGGAGAACTTAGATATAAATAAATAATTTTAGGATAACCAATGCTGAAAGTACAACACGAAAATAGATAAAATACGAGGGAATTTAATTTAGCGAAAGGCATGGCGATGTACTAGAAAAACTAGAGTACAGAAGTCAGAGAGGAATTCACGCATTCAAGAGAGACACATTCAGAGGCGCATTTTACACTCGTAGAAGTCGGACTTTCATAGACACACATTCGGACATTCAGTAGAGATACATTCGCAGATTTACACCCACACATTCATAGATTCAGAGGGACATTCAGACATCCAGATATTCACTCAGGAAGCCAGTCTAAGTGAGTAGCGAAGTCAGCGGCGAACGGTTAGGAAGTACTTTACATGTGAATAAAATATTTTAAACAAGTCAACCTTGTGTATTTTTGGGCAATACATTTCTCGTTCCCGTGGATCTATACTGATCCCGAAACACTCCAGTGGACCCTGAGATAAAATTCAACAGAATTGGAGCAAACGACGTCATCAGTGAGCAGCCCGGCCGAGACATCGAAACCACCATCAGCTCAGCGATCAACTACGCCCCCGCACCCATTAATTACTGCTCCAATATCTTTTTCTGTATGCGATGAACTATGGATTAATTTCTGTTAATAGAAGTTAATAAAACATAAAATGGACATAAATATAGAAAATCGTTTCTGGTATATTTAAACTTTAAATGTGAGATGGAACTTTTTAATGTTAAAGTGAAGGGGTGGAGTGATAAATGTATTGTATACATAAACTCACTCTCAGGTGAAGGGAATAATGTATAAAATAGACATTAAACAAAAACGATCATTGTAATTTGTACAATAAAGGCAATGCATAAATTCGAAAATTAATAAATTAAAACCGACGACAAATAAATTAGGCAGCAAATATGCCAGGGTTAACAAATAATTGTGACACAAGCTTGTGTTGAAAATGGAAAAGAACGAAGAAATAAATACGAATTACAGTGAGGAGATAGCTAAATGTCCAGAGACATAATTAATATAACCTGTTAACATCCGTAAGATTAAAGTAAAATAGTATGTTTAAAATTAACAATTTAATAACATTTATGCAGTGTAACGAATATACAACAGAAAGTAAGGTCTTGAGCTTTCGGGGCCAGCATCGAGTTGGAAACAGGGAACGTTCTTTTATAAAATTACATCATGGTTATTTATTTAATTATGTCAGTATTCATTTATTTAAAAGTATAGCCGCCCAAAGTTATCATTCTCTCCATCTAACAGGGCATTACGCTAATTAATTTGGTTCGTAATTTAGAGTGAAAGTATGAAAAAGGAAGTTTTAAAGCTGTAACTACTTATTAGGTCTGCTTCTTTATAATCGAAACCTCCTTGGCATTTATCTTCATCTTACATTTACTGATTTGAGTAAGTTGTTAGTTGCACAAACCGAGCTCTAAGCGACAATTTTATATGTACTAACATTTGTCTTTATATTAAATGTAAACTGAAACCATGCATGGTTCAAATATAAATCCACATATTGCTATGCACGCTTCATTTACACTTATTTAATGAATGTTTTATCCTATGTTTTAAGTTGATATAAATTATCCCTCATATATAACTAGTCATTTCTTCACCAATAATTGAGCCTTAAATACATGTCGAATTGAGATGTTTGCAATTAGAAAATTTAACATTTAAAGATATACAGGGTGTCCCATTTACCTTCCTCACTCAAGAACGTTTGCTCATTTGAAGCATCAGGAACAAATATGTTGGGCAGGAAGATAATGGGACACTCTGTATATAATTATGTGTAAACAGATTTTTAATACATCGGGAGTTTCGTGAAAAGAACTATTTTTTAAAATTAATAATACTACCTTCTGGGAAATATGGCAATATTAATAAATTTCTGCCAGGGTACTTTTTCTATCAACCCCCTCGTGGTTTAGTGGTAACGTCTGAGTTCCTGGGTGTGATTTCTCCCCAGGTCAAGCTGTTTGAGTAAGGATTTTTTCAGAGATTTTCCTTATACTGAAAAGTGAAATACCAGATAACTTTAAAGCTCCAGCGACTCCAAGTTCCTTTGCGCCATCGTTAATTCATTTCAGTTATCTGGGTTTACCGAACTCCCTGGTGAACCGTTACCATATTACCTACACCATCATCCCCCCACTGGGACAACATAGCGACGTCCTATGAGCGTCCCGACCTCACAAGTTCGCTACCATACAGCAACGTTAGGGGAAAATGCCCAGAACTACATGAGATAATAAGAAATCTCTTGCGTATTTTTAAGTTTGCAGTTTGGATAGGAATTCTATCCAACCATATACAACCCTATTTCACCAGGTATTTAAACAAGTCATGGATATAATTTTCTTTCGCACATTGTATTCCACCGATTCTGGTTTAAACTTTAATATTTTGAATCTGGTGGACACCTGTTTACACACAATGTATATTCGTAGGTTTGCACCTACCGGTGCCTATAGTGGCACTTGCTGTGTATTTAATTGTCTGTATGGCTGGCTTTTCTGATTGGTTTAGAAAGACAACACTCTAGGCGATACTTCTGTCTTTTATTAAGGTCCAAAACCTCAAAAGGAGAGGGATAATTCTACAGTCTAATGATCTTTCATTATGAATATACATCTTCGAATCTCATTTTGAAGAGCTTAGAAAGTGCCACATGTTAAATTTTTATTTTAGTTAATGATCAAATCAGATATATTCCCATGTGCTGTTTCAAAAGAATTTCAGATTTTCAGTCTTCTTCCTGATTGATTTATTATATTTTACCTCCAGTGTATGTGATTAAATACGAAACCCACAATTCTTTACTATGCCAATAATCCCTTTCAGATGACAGTATTTCTAGAATTGTGTGTTGATTAGGTAAAAAAAATGTTTTTTCTAACTTCACCATCAGTTCCGTTTATATGTTTCTTATTCATTTACCTCTTCCTTTTAGCTTTTGTCTTTTTGAAACTGGAATTTCATTAATTCTTTTTCCTTTTGTTTTTATTGAGTTCCATTCCACGGTTTCTGTAAAAAATACAAAACTAGTAAAAATAAACTATAATGTATACAAATAGCCGCACAGCCAACAAAAAGCCATGTGTGGTCGAGGATATTAAGCGCGGAGGGTTCGATTCCTACCAGGAACGTTCTCCCTTATTAAGGTTTTGTTTTTCCTAGGTTTTTTTTTATTGAATTATTTATGGACGCTCTTTAACAACTCAGGTCATCAGCGTCCCATTCAAATCAGGGCGTGAAACGGCCGACAGAGGCCTCTTTCAGGCTTGAGGTTCTTTTTCGTGCCGTAAATGTACGACACGGGACCCACGGCTTTACTTCCCTTCCGAAGGAAGCCATACTTACGATTTTTACGCCCGAAAAAATTCATCGGTCCTGGCCGGGTTGGAACCCGCGATCTTGGGTGTAGGAGGCAAGTATGGTAACCACTACACCACCAGGACCGACGTATTTCCTAGGTTTTCCTCAGTCCTAGTAAATGGCAAATGCTGGAAAGGCATCCCAAACTTAGGCCTGGAACGTTCCCTTCCTTTAAAATATAAAATCTATCATTTCTCAGTTTATCATTTCATTCCATGTGTCATCAGTGTCCACAGTTATAATAGTCAACAATTTTACTGCATTTCATTCAAATGGAAAACATTTGAAAGGAATATTTCAATTGCAGGGAATATTGCTGTTTATTTGGTTTATTTACGGACGCTAATGTCATCTCAGGTCATTAGCGTCGCTTCAATTCAATGTGTGAAAAGGTTGATAAATTTTGCTCAGAGGTCTCCTATTAAGCTATTTTACACCCGCGTAAATTTATGACCGCTATCCACAGCTTTACTTCCCTTCCAAAGGAAAATTTACTTAGAATTTTTACGCCCGAAAAATCCACCCACCCTGAGTGGAATTGTACCCGCGATCTTGGGTTTACGAGTATGGTTACCACTACAACCTCAAGTAATATTGTGTATAATATAGTGATTCATTCCGGATATAGGATCTATCTTCCAGAAAAATCTTGCATTTATTTTGTCAGGTACTAAACTAACATAATTTGGCGTAAACCAAATCTAATAATGTAATGAAAGTTGCTTATTTCATTTAGTTGTCATCTCAAATCTTAATTGATTATCTTTGCTTGAAGAAAGTTAATACTTACATTAAATAATTCTTGAATTCCTTTCAGAACATTTAATTTAAACTTTTCAACTTGGTTCAGTTGTTCTTTAAAATTTACTAATGTTAGAAAGATTTCTTCAAGGATGGCATTGTTCCTTCCGCTTCACACGAAGAAACTTCCTAGCTGATTGCTGGGAACATTAAAAAGAAGCCTAGGGCCATTGTTTAATGAGCTGCGGTTTGACTGCGACAGGATTACAAAGGGTACCGCATGTTAGTCTAATGAACAAGACGATAATTACAAGGTAGTCCTTTGTGCTGAGTGACAGAAAGTCAAGACCGCGCAGGGTAATTCATGTCCTGTCGTGGTGAGGAGTGTGACAATGTTCTGTCAGTAGAAAGCTAACGCTGGACTGCACGTGAGCTTGTTAGCATGCCAGCTTACCTCTCTTTAGGCTTTGTGCTATGTATATTAAAATAATAGTATGTACTAACTAGGCAATTTTCATTAATGGGAAGAAAAGCCCATTATACTGCCTTCCCCTCATGTGACATCTTCTTAAAATCAACCAATGAAACGAAACAAAATTTTGAATTTTGACCAATCACAGCCGGATTACGGAGTGAAATTATTGCAAAAAAATTATCAAATCCATTTTATCACGCGACGTGCATTTGTCTTGTGGTCAGTGTAGGCAATTCTATACCTCCTCCATGTAATTCATGGACACGCACCACTGACCACTTTTGCTAGAGATGAAGGGGAGCTATTGATAGCAACAAAAGCATGGACAATCGACAAGCATAACGCAAAATGGAGGATTCTTCAAAATGTTTTGGTAATACATCAAATGTGCAAATTGAACTTATCATTAGGAATTCCAAACCACAGAATACAAAGAAAAATAGAGACACTGTATCTTATCTTTTTTTACCTTAGTTCGTATTTAAACTCGAACAATAATCGATTTTTGTTCATTTCAGTCGCACTGTTTCCGAATAGGATAAAAATTCATTATTATAACAATGTTAATATTTTGTGCGCGAGTTCCAAATATGTATATCTTTTATAATCCTAAATCCACATATTGCTCATCTCTAATGGCATTACTGACAATCGACGTTCTTTGTTGCAAGATTGCTTGAAAACTTTAAGCACAAATATACAATTACAATTACAATTACAATTTCGTAAGACCAGTTCAGAGGAATTATATTTAAATTATTGTTTTATTCGTGAAATAGTCCTAATAAATATCATTTGAGGGTCTGAGCTTTCCAGATAAATTCTCTCTCAGACCCTCTGGTGATATTACTTGTGATAATTATTCCTGTAGGTGCATGGAGAAGTATATGAAACCGACGGCCCGCGGGCCGCATGCGATCGTTAGCTGCCCGGCTCCTCTTTAAGAGGAAACATTAAATAAAGCACCAAAATAGTGAAACAAATATTTAACAGACATGTGCTTTTCTTCAAAGTCATCATCTTGTCTACTGCTTTTGAAAAAAAACACATTCTTGCTTAAAATATTGCGATCTTTTCATTTTATGCTTTTATTATCTGTGCTATTTGCTTTTTCGTTATTTTGCGGGTTTTCTGAGCGCGGCTCCTTACTGCTTACTACAACGGTCTTAATTGGAAAAAGCAAGATAGAGTCGCCGAGCGTAAAGTTACTATTTTTATTTTAGTATTTATATTTAACTGATTGCACAAAATGATAATATGCATAACCTGTTTTATGTAGAGTCCTATGCTTGGCCACTTTGGGTAGACGTTAGGTGTTCGTCAATCTTAGAACCTTCTCTTAGAACGGGAAGCATATCGAGTCAAAACATTTCAAGGTACTACCTGCAGGAGAGCTGTAATACTGTCATGATCTACGATATCCAGGGATGAAGAAGTACTGCTATGTTATTTAACTACCTGAAACATATTTAGTATACTCGCTAGGCTGGGAAGATGAGAGAAAAATTCGTTAAAGTAAATGTGACAAATTAACTGAATCACGTTATAAATTTACTACAACACACATTTCACCAAAAAGATATACGATATTTGGATACTTAACTGAAAGGACTACTTCAAGGTCCTGAGCTGAAAGGGAAGGAAGATAGAAATGAATACCGTTTCGTTTGGAAGACGTACTCCAGCTTGCCTACCTGGAAGTGCTCCCCACGTTTTCTTTTTACTACTTCTTAAGTAGGAGTGCTCTTAACATTCGATCATGTTAAGGCAAATGTTCCCTTCCTTCTAAATGTTTTCAAGTAGCGAACAATTAACTGCCACTAATAAGTAATGGACGATAATACTATATGAACACACTAACAATCTAAATGATGCGAATGTCAAATTACTTCATGTATAATTACACTATTGCGCATTGCTTGAAGCTACCCCCGATCTCCAAATGTAGGGCTGTCTAGTTGTGAAATTTTGAAATGATGCCCTTCATACAATACATACAATACATTATCGGTATCTCCATAGGAAATTCCAATATTTACGACGCGGCTATTTGAGCGATTCACAACTGAACAAGTTAATGAATGCTTCCTCTATAAAGTACATGATTGCTAGGATATATGCTTGCAACATTTCTCTTCCAAAATTCGTCTTTTTTAACATGTGTCGTATATAACACCACGGGCTTCAAGTCTTGGTAATGTAAGGGTATTTCTAAATCCAAGGTCGCGAGTTCAAACCCGGCCAGCATGATGCATTTTTTCGGGCGTAAAAATCAAGTATGGCTTCCTTCGGGAGGGAAGTAAAGCCGTGGGTAGATTTACGGTATGTAAAAGAACCTCAAGCCTGAAAGAAGAGGCATCTAAGAAAAAATTATCAGCTGTTTCACTTCTAAATTGAATGGGACGCTGATGACCTGAGATAAAGAGTGTCCGTAAATAAACCAAATGAACAAAAAATCTATGGCCTTCAAGATTATATTTATGTGCTTGAATAACCAACAAAGAACATTTATCACACAATGAAAGTATCGAGTAACACAGGAACGCACAGCAATCGCGCCAAAGCCTCCCTCAAACTAACTACAAGCTACTACTTACACATGACTTATATGGCCTTGGCGACTGCCTTCCCTTAACACACAGCCGCGCCCGTAACTTAAATAACCTGATATTTATTTATTACAATGAGAAAGTAAGGCGCGTAATACTATGTGTTACTTTGTGTGTATATGTGAATAAGTATTTCATGTATGTCAAGGAACAAAACTATCCACAGGGTTAGAATAACCAACGCCAGAATTTCTTCTATATTTCTTCTTCGTGATTATTTACTGCATCTTCCGCAAATCTGTTTCAAACAAAGTGACAAGTGTTTAGCAAAAAATCAAAAGTCTAACGTTATCTCCTCTTAAGTAATGATTTTGGTTGAAATGACATATTTTTAAACTTTATTTTATTTTTTTTAGTATATGATGAAAAAAGTTGTATTGTGTTGAATAAACTTACTTTTTGTGTATGGTATTGTTTCATCGCAGTTTTATTTTCAATAAAGGATTTATTACTGCATCTTCAACTTTAGTATGATTTGTAACATGCAATGATTCAGAAATTAAAAACATTACTAAGCTAATGACAAGATCTACAGATTCCCGGAAGAACTACAGTGATATGGGGAGCGGTCACGACTTAACTGAGTTTGAAATTTCATGCAAAGAGTAGTGGGAAGTTAATTATAGTATGCTAAACTTCTCACCGGTGAAAAAATGTTTCAGGACATTTGTCGTTTGCAATTCCTATGTTTTGGAGAAACCTAAGATCACTCAACATATTTTTATTCAACGAATGTTATAAGAAGGTCATTCTGCATAAGAATAACGCTATCTCTCTGCAAATAAGCCTGTTTCACGTTATTGTCTAAACCTTTGAGTTGCTTGGGAACTGTATTTTTTTTTTATTTTAGTAAATACTATTTATTTATATTCACATGTAATTACATACAACACAAATTACAATTTCAATGTTTTGCTCACCAATAACATACTGTGCATATCTTCTAGTCTTTTATATATATATGTTACAACCAACTTTTTTAATATTACAATATTAGAACTCAATTGTGTGTGTATTTTTTTCAAACAAGATTTTGTTTAACTTCT
This sequence comes from Metallyticus violacea, assembly GCA_030762175.1. Taxonomy (NCBI): domain Eukaryota; kingdom Metazoa; phylum Arthropoda; class Insecta; order Mantodea; family Metallyticidae; genus Metallyticus; species Metallyticus violacea. The sequence continues at coordinate 48,067,387 of CM060843.1, forward strand.
TGAATCTTCAAACTCAAATAAAAAGTGGCCATTATAACCACAACACAGCCATTCGTTGAGCTACTGAGGAACAACAAAATACTGGAAATGTCAAACTTTGGGGTTCAAAATATTTCTCAGAGACATCCAGCATCTGGAGGATTTTGGCCTAAACCATCCGCCATGCTAATGCAGCAGACCACATTCTAAACGATGGAGTATGGTATCTTGAAGGCCGCATTGATCACAGTTTGGAGAGAGATCGCCTGTGGTGCCTCAGTAGTGAAAACGGGCGTTAAACACTACTCAAAAAAAAAAAAAAAAAAAAAACAGTTTGGAGATATCTTCATACCAATAAGATGTAGGTGCTCATTTATAGGGAAGATATTGTTCACCAGTTGGTAAGTGTTGAATGCAGAATGTCGAATATTGGACTAGATTCGGCGTCAGTTGTATACTGGGTGTTGGAAAACTACCTTAGGAACTGTAAATTGAAATAACCGGGCAGTATATACAAGTCTCTGGTCTTCGATGGTTGACCATGTAGGTCGACAGGACAGTATGTTATTAACTGAGGTAGTTTCTTAACCTGGGGCGCCTGAATCGACAACCCTCGAAGATCTGGTAGATTCTGGAGGCGATGTTCCGATAACCACTGGGTGAGAAACTGATGACTAAGAATCGCCATAGTCTCCTAGATGTGCCCAGTTTGTCCGAAGAAATAGACAATCAGCTTTCCCCTGTGGATCCATGGCATTTAGACCACCTTCAAAGGTTGGAAGTGTGAGTTGATTTCGCACCCCTGGCGACGAGTGGTATTTATGGACAACAAAGCAGAGATTTCTGGTTCTCTCGGGATTCTCCTTTTTCTTAGTTTCATCCCAGTAACAACCCTGACCTCTTTCCCTCCTTTCTCTCTAATACCATTCCTTCTCTAATTTCTCTCAATGACTTCAAGTTCATTTTTCCACTCTCCTTCCTCGTTAGGTCTTGCGCTCTTATTGAAAAACGGAACCATGCTCTTGAGAAGCACGAATATTGTCAAAATTCGTTCAAGTTGCGTAGGATGGCCTGCATGCCACCATAGACTTCATCTCATTTCATTACATAAAGGAGAATTATACCATAGACCCAAGACTCCAGTGTCTAAAAGGATATCCCTTGCCCAGTTGCACTGTATGATTCATTTACTCTAAAACACTAGGAGTTAGGAATATTAAGCGATAATTTTAGACATGGATTTAACTCTTGGTTAACAGAAATCATGAATTGCGATTTAGTATTTGAAATTATTCGTTTATCAGGCTTTAATTCTTTTTAAACTGAAGCAAACATAATTACCTCGTGCGGGGTTTGAACATGTCAAAAATCAGTCATAAATACTGATTTTAGTTTAAGTGAACGGTATCTGCTGCATAAAGATGCGAGGATATGGTAATATTTATCGTAGTCATCATGGTTTTCGAGTTTTAACCACACGATCGCCTATCACACATTTCTGGTTGATCTAAAGTTTTTTATATCATAGCCACAAGAATGCCTGAAATGTATAAACGCATCGTGCACAGATTCCAGTTTATATCTTATTTTTGGCATCAGAGCAGCTGTTGAACCTGACATGAACTGCTGACTCGTTAGGAAAATAAACTGTGTTTAAATACATGCAAATCATATTTACTGTAATGTGTTTAAATTTGAAGATAATTATGAAGATGACCTTGGAAAACGGTGACAGAAGAAGAAAACATAATTAGAATATATATATATATATGTATAATTTGCTTGAGGCTTTTTTGGCATCGATCTTTCGTCCATCCTGAAGTCTGTGGCCTGTGGGGCTTCTGATGAAGGCCACAGAGTTTAGGATGGTCGAAAGCTGAACTTCATTAATCTGAGGCGGTTGATAACTCAAGAAGTCCTATTATTTTAAATATAGAATTAAAAATGAACAAAATGGATACTTCATTAATTTAATGGAAACATAACGCGCCTCCATTTGCTAATTAATTCAGATGCAGCCATCAGCAGGCAGATAATGCTGTTTTATTTATATTATTATGATTAGTTATTTCCATAAAACAGCAGCCGAGCAACTCCCTGCTCAGTGGGATTTTTGGGGGGAAATTAAAATACTGGAACGCGGTGGATGATATTCGGAAATAATATGAGTCAACCGAATTTAAAGGCTTGATAACATTATTTAAAATATTGTCTGTGGATTTTATTATAAAAAAATTAAATTATAAGAAAGAAAATAAAGCTTCTAAATTTCGAAAACTTCTTCTGGTGTTGGGGCTGTCAGCGCAATAAGGAGGGTACTTCTATCAGAATGCTTTAAGGGTACCAAAGACAAATAGCAGGCTCATAATGTTTGATTATTATTATAAAACACTTTCTGGTGTAGGAAACAATTTGAAAGCACCTTTAAGACTTGCATATTTTTACAGATTATTTAACTATTATTGCCCATGAACTTCTTCGATTTTATCTGCGTTTGGAAATAAATAGTTCTGCGCAACTATTTGAGTTTCCTTCCGTCTTCAGGAATTTCACCTTTGTTCTGACACTTTTATTAAGAATGATTCATTAGAAAATGACCACCCGGATAACGCTGTTTCTATGAGCAAGATGGCCACTGGTTGTCGATTACAGCCGCACTTCGTTGCTGATAGTGCACCGAATGTAAGCAGCTTCATTAAAACTGTATAAATTACTTACACCTTTTATGTAATAATATACTGAAACTATTTGTCTTCCTTAACCACTTTTGGATCTAACTCTAATTCTCTTCCCATTGAGAAATGGGAATAACCTCCTTAAAAATATTACGTTTCCGTTCCTCCAGGTTTGTGGGACTATTTTGTGTACTCTCTTTGTTTAATTATTCTTCAGGTAGACATAAGAGAGAGTAAAGTCAACGGAGAAGGCATTTAATCTTATTAACTACTCCACTCTGCCTGAACACTTTCTTAGTTTCATCTAATGAAAACCTTGGCAGTGTGTATTTTGTCAGAACCCAGTTGCAATATAAATTAAGTCGTGCGTTTTTATTGATGTTCTTGTTAGTGTTAAGAAATATATGTATGTGTGTGTCTGTCTGTTGAAAAAATATAGGGTTCTAAACTGAAAGTCTTAATCTTGTCGTCATTTTGATTTTCGAATATGCTGGTGCATTTTCTGCAGAAATATGTATTGCAGAATTCCATAACACAGCCATAAAAAATTGCAACGTCTTTCACTGCAGTTTCCGTTATAATTGACTTCAAAAGTAGCAGTCCATTGAGTATAATAATAGTTTTTGGATGACATGTGAACGACATTCACAATAAAAGCCGCCTGTCTGTTTGCACAAATGTACACCCATCACATTACCCTATCAAGAAAAGGACATCATTTATCCCAATCGAGTGCATTGCACTACATAACCGTCATCAAAGTGATGCCCAGATAACCTAGGAGGATGCCTTAGACGGTAATGATTGGAGCTTGTGTTCCATTCCTTCCATTCTTCCATTTCACTTTATATTATTCTGTAGGTTCTGTTGCAGGGCAGAAAGAGTCTGGTGATAGTGGTTAGAACTTTGGAAAGGTTTCGGCAAAGTGTTTGGTGTGGAAATGGTCGTGCTGAAGGGCTCAAACTCTTTGGACGGGGTTCCGCCATTTTGGGAATTTTAGATCTGGGAACATTATTAGAAAACCCATCATTGTTCATACCTCAATGCCCTTGAAATTTGGCTACTTCTCACCACAACCCTTCGTCCCGAAGGTGTCCCCGCAGGGAGTGTTGGCACATCGACCAGCCTTTGAGCAAATCTGAAGTATCGAAATATCTTCATCCGTCCCTAACAATCCAGTTCAATCTAATCTAATCTTTTTATGTAAAGTATATATCGCAAGTATTGGAATAAGGGAAACCATTATTGAGCAAGTGAACAGCTTAGATACAGAATCACGAATTTCAATGGATAGATGGAACCCTAAGTAGAAGACTAGGAAATAAAGAAACCCATCTGAAGTTCTATAAATCAACGTATCCGACTAATGGACCACAAGAAAATAAATTCCCATACAACATTTGAATATACTCCACGAGAATTGGTCTTTCGTAGCTCCAATGGATTCAATAATTTTAGTGAAGACGGAGAGGGACAATGATTTTACCTGTGCCGTTGATTGTGGTGATTATGGTAAGGGATTGATATCTTAGTCATCATGATAAATGCCAAGTAATTAATAAATATCGTTCATCGCTGTAAAATGAGTGACAAATAATGTAAAACTTGCATTAAAACTATTGCGTTATAATGTCAGATTCGTTGACTGATATCCCTACATTAGCACACATTGTTTTCCTCTCTATCACATTCAAAAAACCGAATATTGCTATCTTATGTCCTTCTATATGATCCATCTCGACGGGAAAAGACACTAGAAACGCCATATGGAGGCTTTAGAAAGAGAAAAAAAATGTTCATTGGTTTTTAGCATTGCTTTACTTGCCAAACTGTACTTGCAAAGGAACCATGATCTAAGTTTGTTAAGTTGGATAGGAATAGGCTAGTACGTTGGAATCTGTTTACACAGGAAGACAATTGTCCAAAGCATAGTTCTTCTTTATACATAAGGGCATTAGAAACTTTTGTTGTAGTAAATGGGATCTTTTAGTGTGAATGTGTGTTTGTATATGTGTGTATGCGCACACATTTAAGTGTACGTGCTTAGGTTATAGTAGCTGTTAATGTATTTAATTTAAAGTGAAAATTATTTTCCTATAAGTGTCTGTGTAGTGAATAGCATATATGGTCAAATGACAATGCGAAATATTTGTACAAATATGTTTGTTATTAATAAGCAATAAATATACATTACTATAACTAAGTATGTCAGTTAACTTCGAAGGAACTAGAGATATGGGAGAGCCGTTGTAGTTTCATCTCTTTCATATCCTGTTATTTTTTTTTTTTTGAATAGTGTTTAACGCCCGTTTTCACTACTGAGGCACCACAGGCGGTGGACACTGATGATACATGAGATGAAATGATAAATTGGGAAAGGATATTTTTTTTTTAAGGAAGGAAGCGTTCCAGGCCTAAGTTTAGGTACCTCCCCGGCATTTATCCTGTTATCAGTACCAAAAACCAACCATCTAAAAATTATATCCCAACTCGTTTCCAATCCATAAGGCTATTTTGTTAGTTTTTGTAGCTGGAAAATTAAAAGATTTATATTAAAAGTTTTCGTTTGCACAGGAATAAAAAAAGCATCTCTTCTGAGTACTCGAGAACAGATCGCTGTGTTGATAAAATATTAAATCACAGACGCCCTAGCGTCAGAATCATCAACTACTGCAACGTTACTTACCCTTTGGCAAACAACCCCATCCTATTGGCCATGCCACTCTAATGGGTAGTTTCGTTACCGAGTAATGACAGCCGGGGAAAACGGATACCATGTTAAAAGCAACACGAGGGTTTCACGTCATCAAAATACCACCCACATCTACATACATGGGCAGGTCAGCATATACATCGATTAAATACAATTACCGGTTCGGCTAGGGTGTGAGCCGTGAGACAGAGGGAAAGAGACCGAAAAAGAAGGGACTGCGCGCCACCTGTGCACAATTCCCCAACCCTCTCCTCTCTTTCTGCGGATATGTCAAAGGGAAACCTTTCTCATTTCGTGATTTTCTAAATTTATGTCTAATTTAATTAACTTTTTTGTTGGCCTGTTATAAACGTGCCGTATGACTGGGTGAATATGTGCATATGTGTGTGAAGGGAGAATGGCAAATATATACACACTGTAAAAGAGCGAGCAGGTGAGGAAGGTAGAAATAAAGAATGGTATATCCGGAGTACAGTCGTTATGTGGTGAACGTCGGCTCTAAGCTGTACATGTGTAAGTGCATTGACTTCAAAAGAAATTTCTATAAACTATGTCCGGAAATTGTTCATTACTTGCGGACATTTGGAGAACGACATATATTGACAACTAGTTAGAGGAAAGTTTACTGCTCAGGTGCTACCGGCGCTTTCCTGTTCGACAACTCATTTGGCTGGTAACCCTGTTGAGTAAAGCCCATATGTAGCTGCCTGCTTTTGCTGGCCTTCGCCGGAAACAGATTATGTTGGTGAGAAATTAAATCACAGACGCCCTAGCATCAGGATTCAATACTGCGTTTGCTTGTTGGTCTTCTGGCGGATCTAACAGAAAATTTAAACGATATAAATATCTCACTGATAGATAAGAGCCTCATCAGATAATTATGTATCAACAAGTACATTTGTTAAAAATTGGCTGTAGCTTAGACGGGTCGAGGAATCTCCTGGTTGAAAATACTCAGCATTTTCCAATATTATACACAAGTGTATTACCCTAAAGAATATGTGCGTACTCCATAAAAGTTTGGCCAATTCGTGTCAAGGTTCTGGAATATGGAACGAATTTTTGTACGCCTGTTCAGCTAATGTTGAATCCTAGCAGATATCAAATTTCACTGTTAATTTCACAATGTGACGATTTATTAATGACAAATATAAATACATCAGTAAAGAGAAATTAGGTAAAGTTTACAAGAATTAACTGTCACTTGCAGTGGATGTTAAATGTTTCGTTCTACATATGCACACGAGTAATTTATTTTCACTCATGTAACTTGCCAAGTTCAAAAAAAAAACAAAACAAAACAAAATAAAACAAAAAAAAAAAGATACACTGTCAGATAACAACACAACATATAGCCTTAGATTAACCTTTCCTTAGTCATTACATCTTTACTATTGATATGCTTACTAATTACATTACTTTTGTATAGCATTGAGTTTTTAAAAATTGAATTGTTTATAATGTGTGGGAAAATTTTGAAGTTAAATGATTGACACATATATGTTAAAATTATATTCTATCATTAACTACAAACTAAAACGCCGCTGCACGCACGTTTAATACCTCTCTCTTACCCCTGATAACTTTGGACTACTTTTCATATAATCCGAAAAGTAAACGGACAAAAGATAGAGGGGTGTAAGGTGATATCCCATGCTCTGATCCGGAATTTGGCTTCTCTACAATACGAAGGTTATTCCTTTAGACTTCAAATTTTTCTCTGTTCTAGTGGTAACATTTCAATACAATACAGCATAGCCCTAAATGACACAAAGGCTTGAGTTTTACTCATCTCTTAACCGAAAGCTGAGTTATAATAACACATACAACAGAAACGCTGGTCATTTTCGTAACAAAGAACTGCGACCGACTTGTCTATGTGCAGCTAGAATAGCGGGAATGAATATTCAAATTAACGTACATGATATTAATTTTGCAACCTTCGGACGGGTCCAGTGAACCATACGTGCCTTTCATTATATACAAAAATATACATAACTTAAATAAATTAATAAATAAGTCTACTCGTATTGCTTAACCTAGCCAAAATATCAATAATAATATTGATAACAGTTATTTCAATATTAGCTTAATGTAAACGACCGGAACATAGAGTCGCTTCACCCTTAGTCAGTATAAGTGAACAATATCATCTATACATACATTTTAATTCTGTTAGTTCTCCCCGTCCCTCCCACCGGCTTTCAGCCTTTTCAGACCTGAGCTGTCACACCTTCGGCATGAATTTGTCTATGCCTCTGTTAGAGTCAGCAAAGGAAGTCGGCAAACACTTTTTCTCCATACCTCAGTACTGCTACAGCTCGCTAGGATGTGCGACCTGATTCTTCCTCTCCATTTTCACCTGAGATTCTGCTCTGCCTAAACCACGCTCGTCTGTTTAATGAGTCTGACCCCTGTTTTGATGTACAGCTCCATTCCCCACCCAGATTTTAACCCCGTTTGCATTTCCAATAACTCCATTCAGTTCTCTTGCTACCTTGGCATGCTATTCAAATATTTCTCAACTCCTTTCTCACTTTGAAGGCCGATGTCTTATTCCCCCCAATCTAAGTGTTTCTTGAAGTAGATTGCTCTAATTAATGATTAGTCTCCCAGAATAATACGAGCCAATATGCGAATTGATTGTTATTGTAATAGGCGATTGGCCTGACCTTGGCTCAGTGAGCACTGCATTCAGCTGTGAACGCAGTTCAAAATAACTGTCAGAAGAATGAACAAAACAGCTTAATCAACTTTTTTGGTAGCCACCTAGTATAATATTCCATCATCAGACAAATACAGTTGGATAAATTAAGAACGATCGTAAAGGAGGTACAGGAAAAATGTTCAACACCTCCATAACTTGTATATGCGATTGTTCTTTTCCATCGCGTGTTTTCATGATCAAAATAAAACTATTTTCCAGTGCTCTTCGTGGCAACGAAAAAGTAATACATTCAATATGCCTAGTAAACATAAACGTGGTTATCCTATAAATGATTGTACCTGACACTAAATACATTGTAGACGCTGTTGAAGGTGAAGGTAAATAAGAGGATTTGTTGATTTGGTTAATTTATGGACGCTTTTTAACATCTCAGGTCAACAAGCGTCTCCTTCAAATCAGGGCGTGAAACGGCCGACAAATTTTGCTCAAGGCCTCTTCTTTCAGACTTGAGGTTATTTTTCGTGCCATAAATCTACTACATGGGATCCATGGATGCACAGCCCTTCCTAAGGAAGCCATACTTAAGATTTTTAAGCCCAAAAAATCCATCTATCTTGGCCGGGTTTGAGCCGATGATCTTAGGTTTAGGAGGCAAGTATGATTATCGCCACACCACCAGGACCGACAAATAAACAAATAAATAAATATGAGACTGACTGGCGCTTAAGTATATTTCTTTTCTATATTCGTTCATACAAATATTATCGTTTTAATTTTTCTTTCTTTATCTCCATGATATAGTATTACTGGTTATGCCACCTGTGTATCTTTATTGTTGCTTTTATTTATTTTGTGTTTATATTTGATTCTCAATCTAGCAAGGATGTACTATTCATTTCTTGGCTTTTCTTAGTATTGCGTTAATTTAGATTATATATTTCGTGTTTGCATTTCCCTGTATGTGTTAATTCAGAGACGATTGCGTGTATCTGTTGTTCTTCTCCTTTAAAATTACCCATTTGGCGTCATAACAGAGAAAAAAAAGTTGAAAATGAACTAAACAATTCAATCATTACACGGTGATATATAGTGAAATACCATAGGACATAAGAGCCCGTTGTGGTATAACAATATTAGTTAATAGAACAGGAAGTCATGAATTGAATATTACACATATGTAAATAAAAGAACAATTATTAAGAGTCTAAAAATAGACAGAAGTTATTTGACACATTGGTTTTAATGCGCTAGAAGAGTGAAAATTAGAGTAAAATGAACAATTCTATGACCTATTTCAAAAGACAATTGAAAAGATAAACAAAATGATCATATAGCAATATGTGACTATTTAAAAACTAGATTGGGTAATACCCCATTTCAAAGATAACTGGTCAATTTGGAGAGAAAATTTTAAATTCAAATCCACATGAACTAATATAGTTCCAAATATGAACAAATTCAAAATTTCAAACACCATTTTTAGTAAATTAGATATTAATAAATATACATGGAGTGCTAGGCGGTATAGATATATCATAGATCATAACATCAAAGTTGAGTTATATGTATAGCGAATTTGACATGGCTCAGACCACTATTCAGTAATGACGTGATTATAATTGTTTACAAAATAAAAAAGTGAAAATATAAGGAAAGTACAATAAGAAATGTGTTCAAAATATATCTCTTAAAATTAAACCATACGATCTTTATATTAACAAAGACAAAAAAGCACCTACTAACTACCCCAACAGAAAATAACGTAGAAGACGAGTAGCAAAAATTAATGACCATGTGCACTATTCTCGTTCAATGCGATTTTTCGGTGCATCGACAATGGTCAAAGTTAAACGAGGTAGTTGATTATGGTCAACTTTCTGCGGGCGCTAGACCGAACATCTCCGATGATTGCGGTCGAGTTGCACAAAATAGCTGACCGTTTCAAATTTGCTTGAAGGTATTGAGAATGAGATAATATGCCTGGATTACTTAAACCGGGACCAGCATCAAAACCGGACCCTTTTGAAGAGTAAGGGGATAGGAAATTTGAAGAAAGATTCTGTGTATCAAAGGATACAGCTTGGTGGCTAGTAAATGTAGTGACTGAGAGATGATTTTCCTACCAACCGCAATACCCTGTTTCATCCACGAATAGCATTTTACACTTCATAACTCACGCTGTTTTAAAATAGTCATTTTTTTCCTTATTTATTTTGTAATTAGAACTCACCTGGTGTCATATTGAAAAGCATGGCTAAATCATTCCATGCCTCTTTCGTTTAAAGAATATTATTCAATCTTTTTATTTTACAGTTTATTGGAATATGAGATAGCTAGTTCCAACGAAATATCTATCTCATGCTGAGAAAAAATTGGAGACTTTTATTTGTGTTCCATTTTTGCTTACCTGTATATGGTAATCAAACACAAAACAAAAACAACGCGAAATAGACAAGGAGATTGAAATTACACTACAACCTCTTTGACTATAGAGTTAGATGCTTTCCTTTGAGTAATTATCGTAGAGTCGTGATCGTTCAGCAACCTAGCGTCGGTCAGCTGATGGCGGTTTGTTGATCGAGCATTGCAAGGAATATTTCACCGCTATCAAAGTTTGATCACGATTTAGTAACCCTCGATCAACAGGGATTTGATCGACAATAGTGCACAAGGCCGATGTGCACAAATATATCTGCGTGTGAAGCTATAGACAGTAAAGAGATTTAGAAGTAAGAAAGATCCAAAAATTTGAAACGAAGAAATAAAAAATGTCTTAAAAGAAATACAGGACTCTTGTAAGAGATGGTTACAATTAAACACTGAGAAATCCAAACAATCATACGAGAAAAAAGAAACAAGGTAAAGGATATACAAAATCGTATCAAACTTCTTGGTAAGTATTCATAAGTGAAATAGAAAATTGCACATTTAGAAGACAAGATTTTGTATTTAAAATAATAAATTACTTCATATGAGTACAAAAGAAAAAGAAGTAACAAAAATAAATTTCATGCGAATAGAAAATTGGGAAAAAATATTATAAAGACCAATGACTTACGGAAGGAGAGAATATCCTATAGGATAGCATATAAAAGAGTATTCTGTCATATTTTTAATGAGTATGCATGACATTTAACAATATATCTATTGAATTTAATTTTACTCAAATCAAATGCGAAGAAAATTAATTTTAATAATACAAATTGAACTAGAGATTTTATGATCACTATTATAGAATAAAATCGTTGCAATTCAAGTGTAGTGAAATAACTTTGTAAGTTTACTTTCACATTAATGGCATTTGTTTTTAAATGTTGATAAGTGAAGAACATTTTACTGCTGCTGAAAATCTAGTTAAAATGACAAAATTAGAGCAAGTATTCGTAATAATGTCCTCAAGAGTTTTTGCCCCAAACTTTTGGCTATTTCTGTCCCTAATTGTGAAGATTCAGAGGTATTCAAGAAATTTGATGGCCCTAAAGATCAATTTTTCTTTTCAAATCTACCAAATAAGCATTAAAATGAATTATTGTTTCATAATCAATAAAATCAAAACTTAAAAGAATAGATAACCCCCTCATAATATTAACCTATGGAAGTGTTCATATCCTCACAAAACTTTAAACCTCACAATTGTTATCGCAATTTATTTGCAACATAAGCTATTTTTGGTTTTAAAATATAGATAAAATGAGTGAATAAATAAACAATATATCCTCATTAAATTCTCAGGTACAATAGCTGTAATGGTGGTTCATTTGTAACTTAGATTATTGTTATTTAAAAAAAAAAGATAAAAGAAATACAACATTATAAAATATGTATTATTAGCCAATTCATTTCATATTTGAAACCCCCTATTTTCATTTATATTTTGACACGACTAGCATTTATATTTATGTTTAATTAACTTGAAGAAATGTGGCTTTGAAGCTAAAAATGCCAAAGTCTCAAAACGAGTTTATTGAGACTTAGAATGTTCTTTACCTGTAGCCTTCAAATGTTTAAATCTCAAAAAACATTTCTATTCATTTGACCGCTATTTACACCTTTATATCGAATTTTACATAATATTAAGTCTTCTAAATGCACTAAGGCAAATTTGCCTACTATGTTGAATACAGAGAGAATGGAACTAGCTTGGTACCGGAATTCTCCCACTGATCCTTTCCCTTCCCACGCTCTCCTGACCGCGGTCACCGCAAACGTCACGCAGTTTGCAGCGCAATTGAGCTAGTTTAACGTTACTCTCAACAGTAAAGAGTACATAAACCTCCACCCAAACATAGCAACGTTTTCAGAAGCCGCGCCTAACACCACCAACAATTTCCCTTAACGTCAAGTTCGCACTGTAAATAGCGACTTTACCGATAACAAAACATCCACTTGGATTAATGAAGCAATACAAGAATGTTTTAATTCTTAATCTACTATTTACAGTATCTATCCGATACTATGTGGGGGAAATGTTATAGGAAAAGTTTAGCTAAAACTAGGTACATTTATTTAATGTAATTATATATGTTCTAGAGTTTATCTGTAAACTTTGAAGAAGGATATTTAGCTTCTTAAATATTGTGTGCCTATTTTTGTTATTACTGTTTTTTCATCAACTTCACAAATTTTTACTGAACCCACACACACGCGCGCGCGCGCACCCATTATCTAAAGTAATCAAAGAAAAAACAGTAAGAGTAGTTCTGAAATCAAGAATGATGTAAATACATTTAAATACAATGGATTCCATGTCCCAAGAAGTTTTAAGATTTGTTTACCGTTTAAAACACAACAATTATTAAAACTTTTGATAAATATTAGTTGTTCGTGTAGTACTATAAATTCTCATCTAGATTCGATACCAAACATTTTATTTATTACGTTTAAAGTTTCAAAATTATGAAATATTTATTTTTAATAAGTCATCTGTAAATTTGACGCTTACTGATATGTTAAATGCACTTCACCGACATAAGTGGTAAGAGAGAACTATCTATGTCGGTCCTGGTGGTCTAAAGGTAAGTATACTTGCCTCGTAGACGCAAGCAGCTCGTGGGCTCAATCCCGGCCAAGGCTGCCGGATTTTTTTTTTGGGGGGGGGGGAGTAGAGTGTGCTTCATCACAGTTTTGATACGATTTGGATAGGATCTCTTTTTTGAAATTTATTGTAACAGATAATACTGGAGATACTAGTTTGATCAACACATGGCACATTAACTCTCTGTATTATCTGTTACAATAAATTTCAAAAAAGAGATCCTATCCAAATCGTATCAAAACTGTGATGAAGCACTCTACATACTTGCTTAAGCTTTTCTTCATAGTCTAGTGTTGGTTCTCGTGGTATGGTGGTAACCATACTTCCTCCTAAACCCAAGATCGTGGATTCAATTCCGGCCAGGATCGATGGATTTTTTCGAGCGTAAAAATCCTAAGTATGGCCTGTTTCGGAAGGAAAGTAAAGCCGTGGGTCCGCCCGAAAGAAGAGGCCTCTGAGCAAAACTTTGTTGAGCGTTTCACGCCCTGAATAGAATGGAACTGATGAGCCGAGATGTTGTTAAACAGCGTCCGTAAATTTAAAAAAAAAAAAAAAAAAAAAAAAAAAAGTTTGGCATGAAGAAGTGAAGTAAGTGCTTCATTTGGGGAAAGAGATTTATTGAAGGGATGACTGGTGAAAGAGATACTCTTATTAATGAAGAATAACTGAACGTCAGGTGACTGAAGTTGATAATCATTTACGAGAAACGTTACATAATAAAAGTTAGTGCAGTCTGCGAGACGCTTTCTCCCTCCTTTTTTTTTTTTTTTTTTTTTTTTTTTTTTTTTTTTTTGCCACGGTAATCGGAAATTCTTTGTCACTGGAAAGTAAACGACGGTTCTTTATTGGTCTTTCAAAACACGTTCGAAAGATTAACACAAAATGAGAAAATACTGTATGGACAATGCAAGGTCGCTCAGTTAACCCACAATAATCAAGGCGACAATATTTTGGGCTTGAGTGAACTCTATGAATTGACTTTAAGCAAGATATTTTCATTATGATTACAGAATATTGTGCTCATTTCTGCATATATTGCGTGACGGCATGAGGGAGAGCAGACGAGGAAAGCTTTATAACATTGCTTCAGTCCATACCGCTACTGTTGAAGGATAACATAAAATGGACTGATTTCCAGGAGACCGAATACCTACACACAAACCAGTTCCAATATTCAATGACTTTCTCTTCTCTAAACAGAAGAAATCCCTGGTGGAAAAATAAGTAAATAAATTATAACGATGTGTAATGTGCCGCAATGGAACATTTTGCAGATATTATTTCTGAGTGTTCTTTGAATGTCACTGAATTGTTAATTCATGGCTGTGAAAAGTGTATTGAAGCGAATGGAGTTTATAGTTTAAAAGGAGACATGGTTCATATTACAGCAGTTATGATGAACTTTTGACTTTTATAGTGACCCATACTAACTCTACTCTTTCTGTTGGAGTTCATTTTTGGTTTGTACGATGTCTGATCCAGCATAATATGTCTTATGAAATCTCTGTCAAAGCATGCGAAACCATCGTTTTCTTGTATCTCCGGAAGGGAGATATAAGGGAAGAAGGGAGATATAAGATGAAGGAGACAACGAAGAACTATGGAAATCATGAGCAGGGACTCACCCATGTCAGGCAGGCCTAACAAAACCATAACAGTCTCCTCCAACAGCGACCAGAGGGTTGCCAGTACAGGAACTTTCTTCAAAGATCAAACTCACCGCCACGCCGCACATCATCAACCCTATTTGCCTGAAACGTGCAACCCTACTACTATAGAATGAAGTGATAGTATGAAATAGGAGAGCGGAAAATTCGTGGAAAGGAAATATGCATCCTAGTATTTGCCTAAGTAACTACAGGGAAACCAAGAAAAAAAATCCAAGGTCAGGATAGTGGCCTCCAGAGATTGAACTCAGAACTTCCGGAAAGTGAGTCCCAAGACTGAGTCTCTCTACTCTCTACTCTACTCAGTTTCACAATTATTGATAATTCTGTGAAATCGTATGGCGTCAATCTGCTTGTGGTAATGCGAGGAAAAAAAAACAAAACAAAAAAAACCGTCCACTTTTTCACTAGCGCTAGCTCGACGTTGCCGAGCCACGAATGTCACATTTTGGCATACCTCGTTAAAGGATTTTACTCTTGCTACTGTTCTGTAAGGCTAGAACCACTAGACAACAGCATACGTGAGTGCACAATCTCTTGGGATAGAAAAACAACTTACATTTACTTTGGTAAGCTAGAATCTCGTCTCAGTTTACATTTTTGTACACAGACCCATCTCACAATGCTGATGAAGACAACTTCGTTTGGCTAATACAGGCCATAAATTCCTTCAAAAATGTAAACGAGAATTTTCTATAACATACATGAAACAGCGTAGAAGGAGCAATAGAGACAGCATCCTAAAGTAACAGCTGAAAAAAATTTTAATCACATTTTATTGGTGAAACATCTAATTCCACCTAAATTACATTTTTGAAGTCGGGACTTGTACAGGATCAACATAACTGGCTGACTGCTAGGAATACTGAAGCACATAAAAGGCATCTCATGGCTGGTTATACTAAATTTTGTACAGAATCTCCGTGTTCAATTTTTAAGACGAGTATTGGTCTTTGTTAGTGAAAATAAATTAATGTTTGTGGTCTTCATCAGCACTGTGAGCTGTCTCCATACAAAGTTCTTATTCTCGTGAAATAAGAAGTTAGATAACCGACGCATGGCATAAGCGTTATTGCTTCAGTTACATAGTCTGTCTAGAGTAGCTTTGTTTTGTTAGTACCTGGCATCCCATAAAGGAAGTTTCCGTTACCAAAATAATTTAGTTTCACTTATTTTTCTACAGAGAGTAGAAGGATATGTGGTGAGCACATACATTGTCTCTAGTACATCTCACAACGTACTAAGGTATTACTTGGACGTGAAAAGGCCAATAATTTTGTACAGGAACCTCTTTATCAGATATGGGGCATTTATAACCTTCCGTAAATTTACGACACGAGGCCCATAATTTAAAGTTCCTCCTGCAGGATAATTTTATGTCCTAGACTCCGTTCAAGTATGAATCTTGGGTCTAGAAGAGAAGCTAGATCAGCTAGGCCCACCATAGTAGTTTTAGTGGAATATTCATTACTGTAACCTTAGAATTGTTATGTTTCGATAGAAACGCCATCAATATATCAAAAAATTAATTTGAACGTGACATTATACCCTATCCCTCTCGTATCATCTCTTACCGCACCCTAGCCACAGGCTATATTTCAGGGCAGCTGTTCCAGACATTTACTACACTTTATGAATGAATTATCCTGCAATTTTGGCAATTGCTTTTATAATATGTTGATATAGCTCGCCGTCAATTATTACTCTGGAATTGCATATTACCTAGTACTCCTTATCATGCATACAATCCCCACGTAAACTACCAACCCCGGTGGAATTTAGCATTCATAGTGGCAAAACTTCTAAAAACACTGGAATATTATAGACCGCGAGCACACGCACTATCTACCACATAATTATACTCTGTCGCTGCGCATAATTTCGTTGCGGGAAAGCTACGGTGGTTTGAAATGCCTATGCTCGGAATGATGTAGTGTGGGTCAAAGCAAGGCCATAGCGGCAACGATATTAGTTCCATTTCTATATGCAGCAATTGATATCACTAACACAGACAGACTCTCGTTAGAGCGTGATTCAGTTGCGAGCAGCATTCATACGCCGTCTCTGTCACTCGTACACTGACATAAACAAACACGCAGATCAATCGTTGTACAGTATGAAGCCATGGATGTCGGAATCAATGACTGGCAGTACAGATTTAGTAGAGCGGTTGGAGAAAGCTTTTGTGACGCTAGTGTTAGTGAAAGTTTATTTACTGATCGCGCCATCATCCGTCACACTTAAACACATCTGTCACACATCCGCAAACCCGCAGCACGTTGCAACCTCTCCATTCCACCAATTGTTTTGCTCCTAGCGTGTTTACTTTTTTCCCCCTTTTTTTGACCTCTTTCTCTCGGCTTTAATCGACGATTATCGGCCACAATTTAAAAGATCGTCTGTGCAGGTATTTTTGCCTTGTTTTTTATTATTTTATCGTGCATACGGAAGGAGAGAGGATTAAAGCCGCCATGACGATGTATCGAGTTTTAATATCGGACCACTTCAGTAATCGAGAGTGAGCGTAATAGTCTCTGAACAAAGGCCTTAGCTAACTGAAATTCATGACTAGAAAATAAAAAATGCACATTGGAGTCTGCCGTCAGCTCCATTTTTTATCATATTAAAAAGCTTTAATTTTTGTTTAGTACTATCTGAAAGGGAGATAATTGAAATTAATGTAAGCGCTTTTAAAACCGGCCTATATCCACATATTTCTAAATATTTATTGTCAATTTAATTTCATAGTTTATATATTTAACTTATCCTCAAATTATATATGACATTAACGGAAAAGCATTCTTCATCGAAGCACATTCAAATAAAATATTGTGAATTTTTATTCATAGGAGAAAACCTTCAAGCATTAAAAAAATCTTTTGAGTTTCGTCATTTTTCCATTTAAAGATGTACGCTTTTTTAGTAAATAAACAATGAAAGAAACCAGATCACCTTCGTGGCCTAGTGTTAAAGTTTACGTTTAGTGCGTTAATCCGGAGGTCCTGGATTCGAATCAGGTCAAGTCAAGCTGTCTGAATATTTTTTTTCTTCGGAGTTTTTCCTTACCTTGAGAAGGTGAATGCTTTGTAGAAGTTTGCGAAAGTAAAATGGTTATGATGTACCCAGTTTCAGAAGCCCGTTACAGTACCGCCAAGCAGGAGGGGGGATAATGCCTAGACTTTCATGAGATAATGAGCTGGCATTTGGAGGGGGGAGCAATAAACAAAATCACTTGGGTTATTTTCCAGGATTAAATTGAATGCAAAGACATTTCCAATCATGCATTTGGAATAGTGCATTCTAAGTAAATTTTTTTTTATTTTATCACTACAAATATCGCATCTTTATACTCGAAAATATTTTGGATGGAATGAAACACGTTCATGGGATATATATATATATATATATATATATATTTCCGTATTTTGTGGCATATGCAGAGGGGGGTAATAATATACATTATTCGTTAATAATGGTGTTTAATAATTAAAATACTAATAATGTGACCCATTATTATTGTAACAATAAAGAATTCTCGAAGTCATCAATCGCGAGTTAACTGAACGCTCATCTGGCGTGTATGGATATGGGAAAAGCCGAACTCCAGACATGAGTTTAGCTGCAAATTTGGGGAATTTTCGTAAGGAAGAATAGTCAATCTGTCGAAAGACGTGAGCGGATGAAGATGTACAACTTCTCTCTTTGTCCATCGTAACAGTGTTCTACATGTAACATTTTCATTATAATATAAATAAAAAGCTGCAGTAGTATTAATTTAACTCAACAATCAGTTCATTGTTTTATTTGTATTCCTCTTTCCATATGTACATTTTAACAGGATTTTTAGAGATTGAAAGTAGGAGCATGCTCTTAGTGTCCAACTTCGTGCAAGGTTAACTTAAAAAGCGAGTGTTGTAACGGAGGTTGCGACAGATTTGGTGGATGCAGCCATGTTTAGATCTTGCGACCATATTTAGTAAATGAAATATAGGATTTGTTACATATACGATAAAAGTGATCAAGAGAACCAAAGTAACATACATTTTCGGGATTTATTTCTCAAAATGCATTTTTGGTGCTACTGGGTCCACTGGTTTCTAGGATTTACCCGAGGTTAGCGTTAGGATTAATGGGTGTGTGTATTTATATTAATTATTGCGAATTCCATTAAGAGAAAAATTACGTGATTTACCTTTATCAACTTGTATTTACGAAAAGGAGGGGATTTTTTTTCATTTTTTTTTTTTTTTTTATTTATGGACATTCTTTAACATCTCTGGTCATCAGCGTCCCATTTAATTTCAGGGCGTGAAACAGTCAACAAATTTTGCTCAGAGGCCTTTTCTTTCAGGCTTGAGGTTCTTTGTCGTGCCGTAAATGTACGACACGGGGCCCATGGCTTTACTTCTCTTCCGAAGGAAGCCATACTTAGGATTTTTACGCCGAAAAAATCCATCTGTCTGGCCGGGTTTGAACTCACGATCTTGGGTCTAGGAGGCAAGTATGGTAACCACCAGGACCGACGAAAAGGAGGGGAGCATAGGCCATCAGGCCGTAGTGAGCCACAGCAAACCACTGGGTCCACTGGTTTCTATGACTTACCTGAGGTTATCTTTAAGGTTAGTGTGTGTGTGTGTGTGTGTGTGTGTGTGTGTGTGTGTGTATGAATTAGTAGTCAATTAAATTAAGACAACTCAATATTTACCCTTTCACAAGTGGCCACTCAAAGAGAGAAAAATATTATTCCGCTATCTCCCGTTTGTCTCTTTCCGCTGTCGTTTGGAATTGGAGCTCTTGCCGCTCGGAGAATTCTTCTGCGGATAACGGTACGTTTTGAGTATGCCTGCATTCCACTCACGCTGTCTTAGATTCTTCTACTCACAACTCAGTAGATGCTGATAATGGCAACCGAAACAAGGATATTCTAAATAAGGATTTTTATACACGTGATACCGTTAATTATCCGTAAAGTCCTATTTTATTAACATAGTAGCCATTAAGTCTGCAGCAATAATAATAGAGATGTGGGAGTATTTTCTAGAAAGTGTTGAACATAAAAACGCTGTACTTCAGTTGCAATTTCATATACATTTAAGATGAATGTTTTACATCTCTTCATTAAAATATTCCATTGTCACAAAAGCTTGGCTAAAGACTGGAGCTAAATTTTTTGGTTATTGTTTAATGATTCTACAAACGTGATAAATAAATGTTTAAAGAAGTGAGGGCGGGAATGAGCCGGGAGCTAACAACGTTGAAAGTTACCTATCTTTAATCTATTAAGGGTAAAAAAACTGTGGAAAAAATCTTATTTAGACAACTGACCTTACGGGATTCGAATCCGGAACCTCCAGATGTGCAGGCACATACGGTAAAAAATACCACTAAGGCGGTTACATAAGCTCAGGTTGACAGTTCCACCAGAATAAATAATCATTTAAAAAGTCATAAGATCCTACTGTCAACTTTTCCAGGAACTTTCTAAGATGTGATTAAATTAATCTGACGGTGGTTACAATCATAATATGTAAAATAATGTGAAACATAAAAAGTTGACTTAACTCGGAAAGTAAATGAAATAACCGCTTATTATTCTTATTTTAGTCAAATGTCAAACGGTTTCCCACCAATTCAGTGACACTCTTTATAGTAAGCCTTTCTTTTTTATGAAAGATAGCGCACATTTTCTTGCAGTGTTTCGAACGTATGTAATATTTAGAAACCATAGAATTACTATATAATAAGTAAAGCTTAATATTAGAAAAAGTGTATTATTTATTACAGGGTGACCCATTAAAACAGATTCCCCATGACCTTGGCTCTGTGCACACTCATGGCTGACTGGTTATGACTGGATCATTATTTGCCGTTTATTATCAAACTGACATTTTGGTCAATGAACCTCTTTATGCTTTTTACAATTAAATAGTTTGTTTTAGAGTAGTTTCTTATACAAGTTATCATTAATTTCCTTAATACTCAAACACACATATTCCTTATAAGCTGTAGTATGAATTTAATTTTTAATGTTAACCTGGCAAGAGTATTTTTTATTTGTTTCAGGTGAGTACTTGGTTCAACTATAGGGGAAGGAGCATGTTCAGTTTATATTATTACTTATATTGAAGAGGTTTATTTTGAATTTCGGCATTTGTGCGACTGTTGGTGTATTAAAATGGTAAGTCCTAAAAATAAGGTACTCTATACTGATAGAATTTCAAATGATATTATATTCTGTCCTGGAATTTTAAAATAATTTTAAAATTGCGTTAGGCAATCTCTATTTTCACTTGCAAATTTCCAGTCTTTGCAATTATAATGTTAAGATGCTTCCGAAAATGCTTTTGTACATACATACATGCATACTTTTGTAATTTTGTAATTTGTATTGGGATATGTATAATAAGGAAATGTGCCTTAAAAGTGATGCTACATTGACATTAATTTGCTACTGCAAACAACATAAAATACGCCTCTCTGAAGAACTATTCATAATATGTCTTTCAAAAAGTGCTGGTGAAAGACACGAACACGTCATCCTGCACATTCACGTTTTTTTTTTTTTTTCATCATATAAGTAATAGTACACTCTTAAAGGAGTTTTAACATACAACTTTAGATAAGTGTAGAAGTTTTATATCCTGGCATAGCGAACAGCAAGAAAACTCGTAAGTACAGTGTATTCCAAAATTATAATCCTACAAATTCTAAGCTGGAAAGTGGTGCTAAAAACATGTAGATTGTGATGGATTATACCACTGTCTTCAGAACACTTAATGCACAATCATTTACAGTTACAAAATTTAATGTTAGTAGTTGCAGTTTAATGCTCTGGCCCATGGATAATCCCTTAAAGTGTTCTGGTCTCTTAATAAACTTGTAAGAATAACTAGATCTTGTAAGATTTTACATTCTTACAGATATTCGCTGTAAGTCTTGTTCATTAAGCTCATTTCTATGTTGAAGCAAGATTTAGTTTTAGCACACAAGTCTCAAGATAAATATACACTGCAATAATTCTAGATTATACTAGAATATCATTTCTGGATAAATCGGAATCGTATGTTGATTAGTTTGAACTATGATATATTAACAGTAGCATTATGCATAGATAACCAATGAGGATTTTTGATTGCTAGAGTAATTTTAGTGCCCCTTTGGTTAAATAATTAGCTCTCTCAGGGACAAACTCTATTCGGCAAATGTTGTGTTGTTCATGCATTGCATATTGCAGTTATGTTTTTTCATTTCTTCAATAAACCTTCTCAAATTTTATATAAGAAGTAATAGCCTGGATATCTGATTTCAAATAACATATAACATGTTGAACTATTCAATTTAATAACCAGTTGATTATCCGTCAAGTGAATTTCTTTTTCTCTTCTCCCGAAATGTGTTTTATTTTTACCCATTGGTTTGTAAAACTTGCACTCTAACCAATGAAGGAATCTGACGTAAGCACAGAACATCTATTTCTAAGTCTATATCATTCCGTCAAAACACGTGGTGAAAACTGCATGATAAATTTCCTTAGCCTAAATCATGATTATTTAGCATTGAGTAGGCTAGATACAAGAATTATAACACCTACAACTGAGAGACCTAAAGTGTTTAATAATTAAATATAGTTTCAGATTATATTTAAAACGTGTCATATGCTTTAATTTCTCCAAATGAATGTACACAATTGTATTAACATATTCTCTTAAATTGCCAACAGCTTTCTACTTTTGTATTTTTTAACTCATGGCGAAAACTTGACTAAATTTCAGATTAATATAAAATATCATGAAATATAGTACTCGTTATTAGATCTTCATTAAACAATATTTAACTGTATAATGAATAAAACAAAAGATATTTTAAAACATAAAATAATAGATTCAAACATTTCGTTATAAGTATATTTTTATGGGAGAAAGAGGTACTATTAAAATCTGAAAATATGTGCTAAATCCATGAATCCAACATTTACTAATAAATTTCAAGAATAATAACATTACATAATTATTTTGCTCAACAGAGTATACATAAAATATTATATACCTGCATGTATGGCTCATAATATACAAATTTTAGTCATAAGCGAGGATTGAATTTCCATACGAAAACAGGACAGGTACTTTCGGTACAGTATTTTGTTTCATATTATGTAGAATTACTTTATTTTGATTTAATATTGTAATGTATGTTAAAGATGTATGCAGACAGGCTCATTACAGGATTCATCATTCCGGCCATTGAACAAACATTTGAAGCAGTCAACAAACAAACAAACAAACAAACAGTTGAAAGAGGGATAGAGAATTTTAAACAAATAAATCTAACGAAGCCATGGGAAAATTAATTGCAGGTAAACCAAAAGAAAAAAATATATAAGAGCATAAATTTTTTTTGGTTGATGAAAAACAACATTAACGATATGTGATGTTGGCACTCGTGCTGATTTCGTAAACATTTTAACTTATCGTTTTGTAGTTTGAGTTTTACTATACGTTTATTAACAATACTTATAGTTGCGAGTTTGTTACAGTGCAAGTATGCCAAGTGTTGTACGCTATTTCAGTGATTAAGTAAATCGAAACGAAGTTAATTTATTTAGCACTGTGCTATAATTCCTTTAATAATATATTGAACTTGAAGACTAATGCACGTTACAAGACATTCCATATCGATATATGAAGACTTCTTCCTGGTCATCAACCAACTCGAGCAGTATGTTGCCTATCCTGTGTTTTTATTCCAGGTTCTATTGAATACCATTTAGGGACACAAAAAATAATTTCTAAAAATTTGGTTATTTATAGGGAGTTTTATTCTTTTTTCATTTCATATTCTATAGGATAAATATTGAGGTAGATAGAAACTTGCATGAACTAAGGTAAACAAACAAGGTTCCAAATGACGAAAATTCTGATGAAGTTCGATAACAGTAAACACAAGTAACCGGGAGATACTTTAATATTTCTTAAAATGTGTTTGTGTGAACTGACACTCAACTGCAGCTCTAAGACTATTTTTTAACCGTGAAAGTAGTCTCATTTCTCAAAGAAATAAACTCTGCCCATGTAAAATTAAAGGACTTTAGCATGTAAAAAGATATATAAACAATGAACGTTATGTTTTGAAAGTACAAAGAAGACATAAAACGATATTTAATAATGCAATGTATGATTATTTCAAAAAGAGCAAACGATGAAGGAGACCTGTGGTAATTTTGGTAACCTTGTTGTGGAATATTATTTGAATAGCGTTGTGTGCAATTACGCAACTTATGTGTGATTAAGATGTGCTGTTTTTGTTATTTTATGTTCTTTTAAGTGTTCGATCTTAAGCTGAAATAATATTTATATTTGCGAAAATTTTATTGTAATGTAGAAAAATGTTGGGGGTGTTTTTTGGGAATTTTCAAACTACAAGGTTGGCAATATAGCTCCACAAGTACATAGAAATCTAATAGTTGTTGTTATGCAATTATTTTATCTCAATATGTGATGTTTCACATGATGTGTTCATATGTTGGTAAAAGTGGTGTCGATAAATAATTAAAATAACGTAAACTTAATAATAACAACGTAAACTTCCCGTGTAGTTTTTAGGAACTAAAAGAAGTGAAATTTTTCTTAGTCCCTTTGAAAACACTTTTTTCCTAATGTCAGCTGATTGTTCTCGTGAATTTCTGTCCAACGTAAAGGAAATGTAGCTAACTTCTGAGGCCAAGAAACCGCCAAGGGTGACCGAGGTCGTTAAGGCACGACTCGTGAGCGGGAGGTCTGGGGTTCGAATCCCGCCAGGAGACCGTCTTCCCTGACTGGGATTTTTTCCAGGTTTTCCTCAGTCTTCATAACTGGTAAATCCGGGGAGGTACCCTAAACTTAGGCCTGGAACGTTTCCTTCCTTTCACAAAATATCATTTCATTTCATGTATCATCAATGTCCACCGCCTGCGGTAACTCAGTAGTAAAAACGAGCCTTAAATATTACTCAAAAAAAGAGGCCAAATTGTCCATAGAGGCGCCGCTACGTTGTCTCATTAAGAATGATGGTGAAGGTAATATGGTACAGCAGGGAAATCCATGAATCTAGTGAAACGTACACTAACCAGACCTGGCTACCATAAGTATCATCCTTCTTCTTCTTGACACGCTACAGCTCGGAGTGAGCTTTGGCCTGCCCCAGTGACCTCTGTTTCCTCTACCTCCGTCTCACGACTTCATTGGTAGAGGGATGTATTGTATTGCGGCATGAGATAGGCATGGTCCTCAAAGGAAAACCATAGGTATCATTTTCTGGAATCGTACCTAGGATCCCAGGCATAGCAGCGGGTAGCTGTAAATACTGTATTATAATTACGTGAGTTGGTTGAAACCAAATTTAATTTAACCAATATTACACGTGTTGAGAATGCTGTACAGTCAATATTACTCTATTAAACTAATTATAACTACAGTGAAAACATTTTAATTGTCACTGGAACGAATTTATTTAACCAGTTCGCCTCTGCTTATTTCATCCTCTTCAAACTATTCTTAACTGATTAATTGTCGGCTAAAGGCTGTATGCTGCTTTGGGACAATTTTGATGTAATTTAAGCAGTAATTGAAGAGTTGAATGAACAAGATGCAGCATGCATTGGTATATCTACGAATGGGCTACTCTTGGCCATACAGTGCGTGTTTCAAATGTGTGCTGTAACTTCGATCTGAAAATACAATATTTGAACTGATATTTGAACAATATTAGAAGCCTAATATAATGTGCGTGTAAGTTTTTTTTATAAACCATTATACTGTTCCATTAAAACATTTTTGTATTTTATAATATCTATCATTAATTAACTTGTGAAATGAAAAATGAGTAGTTTTATTACTGAAGTAATCTGCTCTTTTACTAATTTTATAACAAGTTTTAAAAATGTCATGTTTCCAATACATAAAAACTGCAGTTTATCATCATTTAAGCATAAATTTTGAGCTTTAGCAATAAACAAAACACTGTCTAAATGTTTATAAAAGCAAAAACTGCATGGCATTTAAATGAACTGTCTAAAATATCGATCTATCATACCGTCAATTCACACTTAATAGAAAGGGCATAAAATGGGTTGATCTTAACAAAATTTACGGGTTAAGAATGTAAAAAAAAATAAAGAGCAAAGTGTCAATAGTATTATCCATATATAACCGTATACAAAGATATAATGTGTTCTGTCAATAAATCAGTCATGAACATTTTCTAAATTTCGTGACATCTTTTTCTATTGTCGCTCTATGCACATTCTAAATTTGAATGACGCAACAATAATAATTAACAAAATGGCTTACTATTTAAATGAACTTTGTTTATTATCATCTCACTTATTCCGTTATAGGCTCCCTTTTCCCTAACCCAATGTCAATTGATTGTGTCCTCGTCAAGCCAACATTTGGATTGGCACAAAACGTATAACTAACATCCCTAACCACTGACAGGGACTAAGTTTAGGAATATGTCTACACGTATCAGAAACATGTTTGAACCAACGATAGCGCTTCTTTGCTCATACAGAATGTTATTGGTACACCAAAAGCTGATAAGGAGAAGATAGATACTATTTATGAATAAAACAGCTCATACGCAACAGATTATTAAGTTCAGGATAGAATACCGTATATTTTTATAGGGCTCATGAGCAATAAATGCCAAAAGAGAGTGAAAGTTTGATACTATATCTGATATAAACATAATCTTATAATTTTATTGAGAATATTAAAATGTTTCTCTCAGCAGTTAGAACCATGCACCAGAGCAATTAATGGAAACAAGTGACAAATTTTTGGCAAATGGGTATCGTGTATACTTCATCGAGCATTTTTGAAGTATTAATTTGAACACGAATCAAGATAAATCTCCTGAATATCTCATCCCTTTTCAATATAATCCATTTTGTTTAGTGCTATATTGATCTTTAGTTATTATAAATGGAAAAAAAAACTTTTTAAGTTCCCTTAGAATTAAAAAATAACTGGAGAGAGAGAGAGAGAGAGAGATAAGGGGGAAGAGATGGAGAGAGAGATCAGTCCAATATGAAATTAAATGCAAAACATGTGGTGAACCTTTCACAACTTTCTGCTTCAAGTTTTAAACATAGGAACGTAGGAGACGCGAAACTATGAGGGGAGTTCGTAAATAGCGATGTTTCAAGAATACTATCCAATCTATGGGCGCCTCCATTTGTACGCTAATGAACTGATAATTTGTAGTAAACCAGACGCTAGATGATGGTTATAAGCAGAGTCGAAAGGATAATGTCCGTTTGTTAACAAGTAGAGAAAGACGTGGGGAATATGGAAGGTAACTATCATGGACAAAAATGAACTGCATGGTTTTTACAGAAGGTTGGCGTCAAAACTGCCAAAATTCACACTGTTTAACTGCAGTATGTGGTCAAAAAGCTGCTGACGATTCATGGCGTAATTACCACAAACCAGAGTGAAAAGTCCAATTCATGCAATGGAAAATCCAGGGAGTCCCTGGTCCAAGAATGTCCGTGCTGCTCCATCTGCAGGTAAGCAGACGATGGCCGTCTTTTGGGGCACTTCAGGCATACTGCTAATGGATTGGCTTCCTTAAGGAGTCAACAGTGAGGTGTAATGCGAGACACAGCTTAAACGCAGGATTCAGCAACGGCGAAGAAGAAAGCGATGGACAGGAGTGTTGCTCCAACATGACAATGCCGCCCCCCACTACACTAATACTAATACCGCAACATTGGCATCTCTGGCGTTCATATCGTGTCACGCTCCACCTTATTTTCACTTAATCTAATTATTCTTTATTCGATAACATAAAGGACTCCTGCGAGGTAAAAACTTTCGGCAACAACGAGGAAATGTGATGTAGTACCCCAAACAATTGTTTCTGTACGCCTTAACGAGGTGACCAGGAAGATGGCAACAGTTCATTTACGTTGGTGGAGAGCATTTGAGAAATATCTTGTGCATTGAACCATGTTGTATAATAAATAACATAAAAATATCACTTTAAATCATTTCCGAATGCCCCTCGTATATTAACCCGTAACTTGTAACATTCCTAGAGATAATATAAATGGAACATAGAGAAGTCGCTTCGCTGCCATTGTGTAGCCGAGATTTCATTAGAGAAGCGAATTCGGGTGGCAGTATGGACTGCGCACCGAGAGCATTGTCATTGTGTTCACTTAACGACCAAGGCAAGCACAGACTCCAAAATCCAATCCTAAGCAACGGTGGGTGGATTTCTTGCAAAAAACAGGTTTCGAAGGAAGGAACGTTAGAAATATATGAGTATCAACTTTCTCCATCCCAGTGCGGAGGAACTTGTCGATGATCCGTTACTTTCTAGTTCACAAAATATATGTTTGCCCATCTCTTTTCATTTATCAATTAATTGCTCGTAGCATCATGTTTAATGGAGGTTGAAAAAACAAGGCATTTTCATAAAAGAGATCAATCTGACCACAGTAAATTGTTTAATATTCATAATAATCATATTTAACTATAATACCCGTAAAATTACTGAGGAAGAGGAAACAATAGACAAATAAAAGGAATTAAAAGAGAAACAAGAGTTTCCCACAGAGGATAAGGGGACAGACGTTGCAGGAACAATGAAAATAGGAAATAGAACATTTTCATCCTTATAACGCTATCCAAAGTTGTGATAAATTTTAATCTTTGTAAGCAAACTGCCATACATTGATAATAAAAACATAACCACGCATGTATATTTCTTCTTGTCAAAGAAAACAGTATTGCTGCAAAAGTAGATCGCACTAGATGTGAAACATCAGCTTTAGCTACCAGCCATCTGCTTTAACGACAGGAATACGGGGAAGCTATAAAATAAAATATACAAATATATATGGACACGTAGTTACAAAACCACTACGGTTGGCAAAACTGTAACATAAACTACACAAACAGCGGCATGCATTTTCACTGCCGGTAGACATTTTCAGAGATTCCGGTAGTTATACTTTACTATGTTCGTTGTCGACTGCAGAGCTTGCTATTTCAAACAAACTGTCATCGCTGTCCATTCGAATGTTTGGTCGGCTGGACAGTACTAGTCATCGTTCTAATTGAGAGCCATGATACAATAAACAGGCCAGCCCTGACACCAATTCAAAAGTAAACTCTGCACAAAATCCAGTACAGTTAGCGGACGTTGTCTGCTCTTAGTTACCGTAGATTTTTCGTGTTAGATTTTTCTAAAGGTTAGAGTAAAAATGCTGATGTAGGGTCTTAAAAGGCTAAAGCTCTATCTTCACAATTTTTAAAAGTTAGCTCTATTTTTCATAAACAAATTGCATATAATTATTTAGTCAGAGCTTTGTGGCAGCATGATTACTGCAATTGTAACTATGATCAATTATATAAATTGATGTGGTTATTAAAACGTGCAATTAGAACTAAAGACAAATATAAAAATATTTCCATCCATTGCCTTTCTCTTAAGGTATCTGGCACTAAGGGAAGCTTGTTCCATATTTTACGGAACTTCAAAATGTTACGTGATTAAAAATCACCAGAAGTAAATTAACAAATGTGGATCATAATTTAAGGTATATACACAGTACTCAATATAATTTATTGAAATACCTCATCAGCCAGTCCTAAATTTAAATCTATCTTGCATAACTTCTTTTTTTCTTTTTCTGTTTTCAACTTTAGTCAACAGTTTCCATAACAATCTTTATATATAATCTAAGCTTTGGGAGAATAATATTCTGCAACATTTCTATTGCTCTCTAGATACTTCTAAGACACTCATTTCCAATTCTTTACTAACCACTTATTCCGAGTGACAGAATTCAAAAGTACTTAGGCTCACTGTTGAAATTTTGCAGTTGAGGAACCAAAATTTTAAAAAATTATGTTCCACACTTTAAGACAATGATTACTAAGCGTATCGCAGCGGCGCAACACTCTTATTTCAACTTTGTTTCACCGTCATTGAACGTCGCTTTTTACACCTGTTCCTTGCCGGTCTCGCGGCCGTTTGCGTCCATTCGCGAGATGGTTAGACAACTGGCTTTAGAGCAAAATACCTTTTTTATGTAAATGTCATTTTAAACACGAAAAAGCTTGTCTTGTGCATGCGGAATTTATACACAACTATCTTGCTTAATCGTCTCCTTCCAAAACTCCAATTCAGAATATTGCCTACAAAGTTAAGTTAAAATCATAGGTTAAATGCCCGAAAGGCGCAGTTTTAATAAAGGAAAAATCTAATGAAACTGGAACGATTTACTAACTAAACTATTACCCAAATTAGCGCAATGAAATATTGTGAAATGTAAAGGAAAACATTACTAAAGTAATCAGAAATATATCCCATTGACAGAAATTCAAACAGATTGTATACCCAATACCATGCCTTTAGTAGGAGTAGCACAAATTCGGCATTTTATTATAGTAAAATTATATACTTATGTTTTAGGAAGCGGAGTTGAATAATGGGTGCTGTTGGCTTCGACACGCTTACCACCCATGAAGGAAAACATTACTTGAACGGACAATGCTTATAACTAAAGTCTAGTAGACATTTGAACTTGCCGAAATCTTAATATCTTAATATCTTTGGAAAGACACAAGTACATTATCAGTGAATATGTATTTATATTTGGACATCTAGTATCAAATCTGCTGAAGCTATATAGAAAAAGTGTTTATTAAGCATTTTTTGTTTCTAAACAGTATTTCAATTGCAAAGATAAAACTGCAATTACACACTTCACATTTATAAATATTATTAATTGGAAGTAATTATTATTATCATGTAAATGATTTTAGAGCAAAAGTATAACTTTCATTATTTATTATGATCAGAACTGGGCTTATTTAATTTTAATTGATTGAAACGATCCTTGCGGCCCATCCCCACTGAAATATAATTTTAATGTATATTTATGCAAGCTCAATCACCATACTTTGGCATTGTAATTATTAATATAAATATTACATGTATGTACGTGTGTCATAAGGTTTAACTTCGAGTAAGAATTATACAAAAGAGAAAATGAGTGATTTGCGTTTGAAAATAACAGGGTAATAAAACTATGCAATGGAAGGGGTTAAAAAACTGAAGGTTTTTTAAAACCGGCTGTGGTACTTTGAGCCCGTTAAACCAGCCAATGCTGACCATATGTTTTAAAACCACCAAAAAATAGCGAAAGGCAGATATTGTAGGTGAATTCGAACCAGCCAATGGAGAAGGTGTGTTTGAACTTTTAAAAAGGGGTGCGAATATTGCGCGTGCCTGTGTAAATTCGTTGGCATTGTTGAGATCAACGATATTTGATTTGAATTTAATATATAAGAGAGAGTTGCTCGGTTGAGAAACTCAGTTTGAAGTTTTATACATTGCAAGATACATGCAGTTCAAAACAGTTTTCAGTTCAGTTCGATGCAGAAGCTGTTCTAAGTAGCACACACCGCAAGACTCATTCTTCAGTTCACACGAGTCAGTTCAGTTCAATTTGTTCACCAGTTCGACATTCGGCAAAATACACGCTGTTCAGTACTCTTTGTAAGTACGACTTTTAATTTTACGCGCCATGGTACTCATATGTAAGTTTCACACGAGGCAACTAAGTTTATATTCAACGTAGTCAAGTCCGTCGTACTCAAAACACCACAAAAAGCGAAATATTTTGTACATAATAGAATATCAATATATATTATGTCGCATTGCGTACTTCTTATTTCCATTATTGAGCTCCTCTCCTGGTCCTGTTGAGTCCGAATCAACAAAATTGCAGATTTCATCCTGAGAAATTGTCATTGAAACGTAGGCAACAACCTGAAGCAACATTTAGCGTACTAAATCCGCTTCATAATTTGGCTCACCATATGGGGCCAATAACAACGACGACACCACCACCCGCTGAACTATCTCAAAATTTTGCGCCCAACGTAGTTGTCTTACCAAACTGCTTCAAGATTTGCGTTTTATGAATTCGTTAAACGCTTTGGAAGATAAAAATTATTTTAGTCTTATTTCTAATATATTTTATAGATTGACCCAATGAACTCTGAACCTACTTGTAGGTTTTGCTTGCAGGTGAGAGCCGCGCTTGTTGACGTCCTCGGGTACGTCTTCTGACATGACCATACAACAGTTTTCTTAACTATTTTAAAAGTTTTACTTATCAATTTTTGAAAGGAAAGTTGTAAGAAATAAATTTAAGAATTCCGTATAATACAAGGAAGTCCAAATACGCTGGTAGAATTGAACCAATATAGCCGTCAGAAAATAGCCAGTATTACTCAACGGGAACTATAGCAAGTGATGGACTGTTTTTTTAAAGATGTGCAAAATAATGTATGAACAATGACGGTGTTCGCTTTCATTTCTGAAAATTGATATATAAAATCTTTTAAAATAATTAAGGAAATTCTTGCATGGTTGTGTAGCGCCACTTTACTACACCTGCAGACGGCGACGAGAGTCCCTCTTGCGATGCAAAACGTTGACGATAAATAATGCAACGTTAGCGCAAATTCACGTCTCACGTCAAACCGCAGGCAAGGTAATCTTGGCAAACACGCAAACAGTTCATTACGTTGACCAATTGGTTCCGAATGCGAAGAGATTGTTAATTGAACAGAATTCTTAATACAACTCAATGATATATCGGTAATTAGCTTGGTGACTGACACTCAAGCTTCGTTGTTGGCATTACTTATACTGGTACTTAGGTCACTCTTCCGCTGATCTCCGGGTGACAGCAGCCACACTATCTGGGCTCGGAAAATTCTGAGACTGGCCACTTTTGGACAAAATCTATCCCTTTTATACACAATACCAAATGACGCTATCCACGAGCAACGGCGCGAAATACTCCCGCCAATTTTGTGCTACGTCATTCATAGATGAGTGCTTACCTCACGGAATTTCATATCTATTTTGCTGGACAATTTGATCAAGCCAAATATTCTGGTATTCGTCAATAAGATGACTTTAAACCGGTTTCATTTGTTACTGTCAAACACTATTTTACTCGGACACTTGTAACTTTGCCACCAAACAGCCCGGAATCTCACTTGAGGCGGGGCATACCAGAAGGGATTAATTTGCATTGTCTGACTTCTGCCGAGTCTTTCTGTGTCCGGAGAGAGATGTAGTTTTTCCTTACTTTGCTATATTACTGTATGTTATCTCTTAAATATTACCAAAAATTACACCTTATGAACTCATTTAAACACTATACAATATTAATTCTACATATACGAGTTATGTCATTAAAGTTCTTCTACTGAAAGAAAATGCACAACATACTTGCATATATTTACCAAGTTGCTGATTCTAAAATTTCAAATATTAATTATTTCAATTACTCTGTAATTGACAAGGAGCTAAGGACAGCTTCACCATTTAAATGTATGCGTACAGGTGGGCATGAGCAATTAAAAGACCTAGCAAGATTTTTCTAGGTATCGTTTTTATTCTTTGAAATTTCAATGTTTGACTTTAGCACCTTGGTGTTTTCTAGTGTTATTTAACGTCACTAAATTTATGTTGTTGTACCTAGAAATAAAATAAGTTCGTTCCCTCGTTATAAGCAATGTGAAATATTGTCATATTTGCAAGTTTTGCTGAAAGTTTGGAGTTGCAGTAGTGAAAGATGATTGGAGTCGTGTATCTTTCTATAAATCCTCTAAGTTAAATATATAGTTGATCTTCATATTTGTCATTTTTTGTATGTAGTTAGTACTTCAGTTTGATATTTACTTCGTAAACATAACCTGCACCTAGTTTTATGAAATTTTAATATTTATAACACGAGTAGTGTTTTACGACTATGTTGAAACTTGAAATAGAATAGAAGACAATAATTTTAAACGAAAGAGATCAAATAAGCTCATAATAAAGTTTAGAAATGCTAGGAAGAAATATCGAGCATCTATTGAAGAAAGTGTTTTGGTGCCAAATGAACAATCTCAGCTTTCATCTTCAATTGGAGAAGAACCTCAGCCCCCAACTTCAAGTAGGATAGAACCCCAGCCTTCACATTCAAATGAAAAAAAAAAAAAAAAAAAAAAAAAACCAAGCCTCTACATCTACAGCTAGTAGCATGAAGCTATCTTTTTTCACCAACATCCAGTCCAGGGAGCAAGAGGGTAGTAATGAATTTACTCTTGTACATAGAGGTGTATGGAGCAAATTTTACAAAGACACTAGCAGTACTGAGCATGCGAATGAAAGATCAGTAATATAAACCAAGCAGGCAAAAACTTGTGAGAAAATGTGAAAATTGTAAATCAGAGTTTTCATTTTTATCAGCCCCCGAGTGCATTATGTTTCTTCCTCCAGGCCACTCATTCAAATAAATCAATTCGCGGTGAAAGAGTTCATACCCATAGGTAAAGGATATGCTGTCATGGAACACTTTTCAAATGTAATGGGGTTGCCAGTTTTGAGTTCCAGTAGCTACAGTGAATTTTTTTTTTTTGAGTAGTGTTTAACGCCCGTTTTTACTACTGAGGCACCACAGGCGGTAGCTACAGTGAACACTTATATAAAATTGCTGGAAAAAATAAAATATTAAAAGAAGAAGTTCTGAGGGAGGAATTAAAACTGTACGACATGCTCATGTTGTTAATCCTTCACTGGATGCACAAGATTTAATTGACATTGCAATCTCATATGATGGGGACATGGCATAAGCCTGGCCTATTACTTGGTTTTGGGATGGGAATTGATGCGTTAACTGGTTTAGTTATAGATTTTGAAATTCTTTCAAAATACTGTGGAGCATGTGCACAGAAAAACAAACCCCTCAATAAATGCAGCAGGGAATATAAGAATGGTTGGAGAAACACCAAGCTAACGGTAAATGTGAGTGTAGTTTCACTGGTTTCTCCAATGCTGCAGATGAAATTCTTTGGATAGGACCAGAGGCAGCAAACAGGTTGCTATACACCGCTGTTCTATCCAATGGAGCTTCAAAGGCATACAAGCGTCTTCAATAATAGTCGGTTTTTGGTTCAGATGTGTTAGTAGCAACAAAAAGAATGTATTAACCACATGGCAAACGGCTGCGCCCTGGATTAAAAAATCCAGCTAGTGGAAAATTAAAGCATTAACTCTTGGGAGCAAAAAAGTTGGGAGTCTGAAAGAAGACAACTGTTAAGTTAGTAAATTAATATCCTAAGTCAATAACGGATAATGCACCAAATATAGATGCTATTAAGGGTGTAATGTATGCAACACTGTAACATTACTTGTTCACAGACAATATCCCAATACACTTCAAATCTCCAGGGGGAAAAATTTCACATTGTTGTTTTTAACCGGGCTCTTGAAAAAGGCGAAACGTCTCCCAGTCACGATAGTAAGACCATGAAAACAAAATTAACAAACAAAGTTTAACAAAATCATGCCTGTGTTACAGGTTTTGGCTGCAACAGAGGTGTTGACTAGGTGAGCTTCCAGCAAAACTCAGGAAACAAAGAATGTCTAGATTCTGTAATATGGGCTAAATGCGTTAAAGATACTTTTATTTCCCCCCCCCAAAAAAAAACTTGAAATTTTTTTGACTTCGCCCATAAGTCACTTTTATATGGGGATGCAAGGCATGTGGAAAATTGAAGGAACTTTTTTATTTGGTGTGAATGATTGGAAAATGCCATATACTTAGAGACAAGTGTTGTTTGCAGCGTAGTCACAAAGTGCTAAAACTGCTCGCAAGAAGCTGCAATTAGGGAAAATGTCAACAGAAAGCAAGAAGAAATCAACTGAGGGTTCAATGTATGCAGTTGAACAATTTTATCGAATCTTTTATCTAATTTTATCTATTTGTAATGGTTTTTTCAAGTTAGCAAATTAAATCTTTAAAGTTTGTTTTCCTTTCTGTATATAAAATGTTTCGCGGAATGCAATTTGAAGCCAATCTCTTTTAATTATTCAAGATTTGTGTAAATATATTTGTGTAATAGATTGACGTAGCCCTTTTTTCATACTTATAGTATATCAGCAGTAAAAAATAAGATATAAGGGAAATCTAAGGGGGAAAAAACGAGAAAATCTGTTTTCTTTGATAACAACAAATTATTTTACAGAGATGGTTCAGTCGCTCCTGGTGGTGTAGTGATAACCTTCTAAACCCAAGATAGCGGGCTCAAACCCGGCCAGGATTGATGGATTTTTTTCGCGTGTAAAAATCCTAAGTATGGCTTTCTTCGGAAGGGAAGTAAAGCCGTGATTCCCGTGTCGTACGTTTACGGCACGAAAAAGAAGCTCAAACCTAAAAAAAGAGGCAAAATTGTTGACTATTTCACGCCTTGAATTGAATGAAACGCGGATGAAGTTAATGAGCGTCCATAAATATAATAATAATAATAATAATAATAACAACAACAACAACAAAGAGATCGTTCAGGATAAACTTGATATAGCATTGTCAATGTATTTATAGTACTGGGTGTTTGTAGTACTGTATAAAATTTATAATTAAATTTTCATTGGAATTTTCCAAAAATTATCTTTCTTCGTGTTGCTATTTGGAAATGTTATCATTTTTTGCATACTTACCTCATTTATGTGTAATTTTTTCTGAGCATCCCTCCATTGTATCCCTAACTAGCCTCAGAATGAGGGCAATTCTTATTTTCATCCAACTTCTCTACAGTTTTTTGGCAAACTTAATTTTGGAATTTATCATTAGCTTTCAAAAAATCATTTTTCTCGTTCATTAAGTTTGCCTGATTAACTTTATGCCCCAAAGTAGCCACTCGATCATTATAAATATGCCTTATAAGAATATTCAGTATGCTAACAATATTCTTCCCATCTATCATAGTTCAGATGCAAATTAAATCCTTTGCTTTCCTTTTTAGACACAGAATTCACCGACACAAATCTGCTACTATTGCAGCTAAACAGTTCAGTCACTATTGACAAAACATACAAACAGACAAACAGATGACGCTTTGCAACATTCTAAAGTGGCATGCATTACCGGCAGATAAAACAAACATAACATTGTATTGTTTATTTTCTTTAAAGGTTTTAAGGAGGGAGATAAAAGTGCAAATAACGTATTGTGTTCATTCATAAAACTTTTCTTTAAACATAATACCTTTTTAATTCTCAAAAGACGACAAATTGAATGACTAAGTACTAAAGGATGTACTAATATGTGCACCAAATTTAGGAAGCTATTTATTGACGAGAACGGCATTGACCCGTTTAGACAATGTGTCACCATAGCTCAGGCATGCATGAATGTTTATAGGAAACGGTTCATGCCAAGAAATAAAATTCCACTTATTCCAGGAGGAGGATACCGCTTAGCTGATAAGCAATCGCGGGTAGCGTGTATCTGGTTGTCTTGGTTGGAACAGCAGCAATCAACCATCATACAGCATGCTTATCGGTGCCGGGAAATTAAAGTTTTAGGGCATAAAGTGGACGGGTACAAAAAAGAAGGGAAATGCATCTATTTCTTTCATGGATGCTTCTACCACGGTTGCATACGTTGTTACCCGAATAGGAATTGAAGGTTATACAACACGGGTAACCAGACCATGAGTTCCAGATATGAGGACACCGTGAAGGTCACGAAGATGATGAGAGATGCTGGCTACAACGTGACCGAGATGTGGGAGTGTGAGTTTAATGGCTTGATTAAGGCCGATGGGGTTTTGACAGAATTTGTCAAAAGTTTTCCCTATCCCGAGCCTCTCAACCCACGAGATGCCTTCTTTGGTGGACGTACAAATTGTACGAAAACCTACTGCTAGGCCTCTGGAGATATGAAAATGTTTTATTACGATGTGTACAGTTTGTACCCGTTCGTAAACAAGACCAAGGCTTACCCTGTTGGACACCCAAAGATTCATGTGGATAATTTACCAAATTTGCAAGATGTTGAGGGTGGCATTGTAAAGTGTAAAATTCTTCCCCCGGAAAGACTGTACCACCCCGTCCTGCCATCGCGCATTAACGGTAAACTTATGTTTCCGCTATGTCGCAAATGTGCAGAGATGGAGAATCAGACAGAGTGCACGCATTCAGAGGACGAAAGATGTATGACAGGTACCTGGGTAGTGGACGAGATTAAAGTCGAATTAGAGGAAGGTTATAGGGTGATTCATGTGTATGAAATATGGGAGTATGACATGGTACGCTATAACCCCTCCACTGGAGAAAAGGTTCTTTTTCAGGACTACGTGAATCAGTTCCTGAAAATTAAAACCGAAGCCTCCGGTTGGCCCAAAGACTGCGACACTCCTGCCATGAGAAATGAGTATATCGCACGATTTTTGGAAAAAGAAGGCGTAGCACTGGACAAAGACGCTATTGAAACCAATCCTGGCAGGCGCGAGTTGGCTAAACTGATGTTAAACTCCTTTGGGGGGAAATATGGCCAAAGAGATAACTTGTCCACGTGTGAGCTTGTGAAAGATTATTCGAGGCTCACAGACCTACTTAACGACCCAGGAGTAGAGGTACAGTCTTACTTGGTCGCTACAGAAGAGGTGATGTACGTGGTATGGAAACATTGCGATCAGAACCCTAAATTGAATTGCACCACTAACACAGTCATAGCTGCATATACAACTGCCCATGCAAGAATCGAGCTCTATTCCTATCTTAGGAGATTGGGTGAGCGCGTGTGTTATTTCGACACAGATTCTGTTATAGCCACGTACAGACCGGGGGAATGGATGCCTCCAACGGGCCCATTTTTAGGGTGTATGACAGATGAAATAGAAAAGCACGGAGATGGCGCGTATATTTGCAGATTTGCATCTACAGGTCCAAAAAGTTACACCATAGAGGTTAAGTGTGGGGATAAGACGCACTCTGTCTGTAAAATTAAAGACATCACCCTCAATTCGGGGAATTTGGAAAATGTAAACTCCGACGTTATCAGGAACACCGTTCTGAGGGATAATTCAATGTCGGTAGTACTTGAAGGCACACAGATTTCTAGGAAATTTCTAGGAACTGTGGTAACTGAGTCTTCAGTAAAAACCTATAGGATGGTGGTCAACAAACGTGTGCAGAGTGAAAACTTTGACTCCTACCCGTACGGGTATAAAAGAAGGCGTGTCTAAATGAGAGCACATCAGTCGCCCACAATGTCTACTAACCAACACTTTAAATTTAATTTCCCATGCACCATGCTAATTGCAGGTCCTTCGCGATGCGGTATGTCTACATTTGTGAAAAATTTAATTAGTAATGCAGGCCGGATGTTTGACAATCCCATGAGAAAAGTGTTGTGGTGTCATCCGTCAGAATATTCTCCTAAACCAAGCCCGTTCTTCGCAGCCCATGCAGGTATACCAGATTTGGAGACTGTTAACGAGGGAGATTTAGTTATTTTGGATGATTTAATGTACGAAGCCGACGGGGAAAACGTGTCAAAATTTTTCACTAGAGATTCACATCACAAACGCTTTGGGATTATTTACATATTACAAAACGTGTTTCCACAAGGAAAGAAATTTCGAACTATATCTCTAAATGCAAACTACATTGTCGTGTTTAAAAACAATAGAGACAAAATGCAAATTGATAGGCTTTGTCAACAGAACGAGCCAAAGAACTCTAGATTTCTTTTAGAGGCGTTTTGAAAAGGCCACTGAAAACCCTCACGGCTATCTAGTGTTGGATTGTACTCAGTACACGCCAAATCAATACAGGTATCGAACCGGTGTCCTACCAGGAGAAACGCCTTCTTATTTTATACCCAATTGCTGACCACTTTTCTGAAGGTTTTATTTGAGTGCTTTCCAGAGAGTTTAAATAAACGAGCAACGATCACACTTCAGTCATTTTATCACAGACACAGGCAGGATGAGCATTGCCAGACTGAGTAGCCCACTGATTGCAAGGCAACACGCAAATCTTACAGTTTTAGCCAAGGCTAAGCCCATTTTGCTATAAAAACTGTTGAAAAGTGCTAACCCAGAGCTGATAAAAGCCATTTCCGAGTGTGTACTCAACGTGTGCAGAGGTCATGTCAGTTTACCTATAAATTGTTTGAAGCGCTTAAAGAAGCATAAAGCTGGCTGGAGAAAATTAATTAACAAACGACTTTCCTTAAAGGAAAAGAAAAAGATTCTTGTACAGAGAGGCGGATTTTTACCTGCTTTTCTACTCCCGATATTGGCTTCACTCGGTAGTGCGCTTGTGTCAAATTTGAGTGAAATGAAGTACGGTAAGCAAATTATACTAACTTCACAGCCAAAAGCTGCCGAAAAGCTTCACCTCGTGGACAAATCACTTAACCAACTCATCAGAGAAATGAATAAATTACAGCGTACACATTTGGCACCCCCTGAAAAATGGCAGTTGATAAAATATAAGTTGGGGAACTATCTGGATCTTATGTCACAAGTGAGGGAACCATACCTTGAGTCCAATGACATCGAGGTAAAGGAGGAAGAGAAGCCAGCAAAGACGAAAGTAGATAAAAGCCGATTACCAGTAAAAAAGTCTTATAACCTTCGCAGGCAAGTGTGGGAGCAACTATGAACGCGCTGAAGAAAATCTATTTCAATCCTGAACACTATGCTGGTTTTGGTACTGCAGACAAACTTCGCAAGGCCACCGGTATACCAAAATCTAAGATCGAGTCCTTTCTTCAAACACAGGATAGTTATACATTTCATAGACCGATAAGAAAACGATTCCCCACCAGAAATTATCACGTGACCAACATGGACGACTTTTGGGAAGCTGATCTAAACGTTATGAACAACGTAAAGGAACACAATAAACCATACGTTTACATCTTGACGGTGATTGATGTTTTCTCGAAATATGCTTGGGCTATACCATTAAAATCAAAAGTAGGGCGCGAAATTACAGAAGCGTTTAAAACGATATTCTCTCATCGCACTCCCAAGATATTGCAAACAGATAAAGGAACGGAGTTCACCAATAAAACCTTTAAAACATTTTTAAACAAACATGGTGTAAAGTATTACACTACAAAAAATAATGTCAAAGCCAATGTTGTAGAACGTTTCAATAGAACCTTAAAGACGAAAATGTGAAAATATTTCACACATAAAAACACTTATAGATACGTGGACGTTCATCCTGCGCTTTTAAAGTCCTACAATAGTTCCTTTCATAGGTCCATAAAGATGGCTCTAAAGGATGTCAATGAAGACAACATTTTGCAGGTTTACGAAAATCTTTATGGTCGGAATGCAGACAAACCACGTAAAGTTAAACTTAATGTGGGAGACCATGTGCGTATATCTAAGGAGAAAATGAAATTTGCCAAGGGGTACGAGCAAAACTGAACGGATGAAATTTTACAGATTGACGAGGTGGTATACGGTTCTCCCGTTGTGTATAAATTGAAGGACTTGGGTGGGGAAGCCATTGACGGCATCTTTTACTCCGAGGAGTTACAAAAGGTAGCTCTTCCAGAATCATTCAAAATAGACCAAATACTCGACACTAAAGGTCGCGGTCGAAATAAACAGTTTTTGTTTAATGTATAATATGGTAGCGCCAGTGACACATTCAACATTTAACTTACAATTGCCACATGGTATCGTACACAATTCTAAGGATTTGGTACACGCTGTCAACTCTGTTATACGCGAAAATTTGCAAGTCGAAAACTTTTTCATTTATAACGAGAACAAAAATACTGCCAGCATTAACATCAAAGTCGCACAGACCAGTCATATTCCCACCAGCAAATATGTAGGATATATAGAAAATGCTGAGTCCTCTAGGAGAAGTGTATCGAAAACAGAAATTAAAACCCCTGAAGGCACGAACCAAACGTTAAAAAACAAAGCTAGAACTCCTACTAGAACTCCTCCAAGACCTATCAATCCTAAACCACCAAATCCTCGTAAACCAGGCACTCCTGCTACACCAGAAACGCAGGAAAAACCTGACAATCCTCCTAAACCTGCGCCAAAGAACCTCATACATGTATTGGTTTTGTCACCATCTTTGGCCAAGATGATGGGTTTCGAACCATACACCAACGTGGTTGAACAGGAAATTGGCAAACACCCAGTGGATCCGTACATGGGTTTCCCTTACGAAATGTTCATTTACTGTATTCTGATAGTACCACAAGTGGTGGGCAACACATTTGTGCAAGTCATTGAAAGCGTCTCTGTAGAGTATGAAAAACGTGACAACACGTGCATGACTATTGAAAAGTCCTTCGTTCCACTTAACTGGGTACCTTTGATGCAACAGGACTTTAAAATCGTGAATATAGATTTAAGGAATGGTTATGGTGATTTCTTGCCATTTGTAGACGGGCTTTCCTCTACTATAGTTCTAACGTTTTGTCCGAAACAGACATAATGGAGCTGGATACAGTCACCAGGTATTACTTAAACCAGGCTGGAGGAGCATTATACAATGGAAATTTTCACTTGTACAGAGGAAAGCGTTATCAAAAGGGTAGCGGCTTGTTCTCTGCTCTCGGTGGTCTTTTCAGAACCGTGCTACCGTTTTTCAAGAGCGGTGTGAAAGCTATCGGTAAAGAGGCATTGAAAATGGGGGCCAATGTTCTTGCAGATGTTGCAAGTTCGGGGATACCGCCAAAAGAATCGTTAAAGACTAGGCTGAAGGAGGCAGGAACTAACTTGAAAAGGAAAGCTGATGTAAAGATAGACTCTATGATAGGCACTGGGCTATTAAAGCGCCCGAAGGGTGAAATATATAATCAGTTTAAGACTAAACGCCGAAGACGTAAGGTGCTAGACGTATTTTCATAATGGCTGACGAATCGTTGGTGCACATGAGTTCAGAACTAGACATCTTTAAACACTTGCCCGTTCAAATGAACGTGGAGGAGTACCGTTACATTTCTCTAAACCCACAAAATACACTTATGAAAAACGCGCCCATCACATTTCATTACTCTGGCAATGCAGACGATTACCTCGACATGACTTATGTAGTACTTGAGCTGTTCGTGCGAATAGTGGATGACGGTGGAAACGACTTGAAAGAGGACAAGCAGGTTACTTTTGTAAACAATTCCCTAAATTCCTTGTTTCAGCAATTGGAAGTATCACTCAACAATGTCACAGTTTCCATGCCTCAGCCAGGCTACCCCTATAGAACTTACATTGAAACGTTGCTCAATTATTCGGAAGATGTCATGAACAGCAGACTGCAGTCCTCGCTCTGGAAAAAGGACCAGGGAGGAATGATGGACGCGTATGTAGCAAATGATGGAATTAAGTGGCGTAACGACTATACCAAAGGAAGCAAAGTTGTGCAGCTAATGGGTAATCTTTCCAATGCACTCTTTAATCAGGAAAATCTGCTCTTGAACAATGTGAGCGTTACCATCAAACTCTCTCCCTCTTCTCCCAACTTTCATCTCTTTTCGGATACAAAGGACTTTAAAGCCTACACAGAGATTCAGTCTGCTAGACTGATTTTGAAAGCTGTGAGACCGTCGCCGACCATCAAGCTTACACATCAGGGGTGTTAGCAAAGAGTAATGCAAAGTACCATCTCAAAGATGTAGGATTTCACGCTCTCAACATTCCAAAGGGGTTAGTAACATGACTTTCAATGGCGTTTTCATAGGGCAAATACCCCGAAGAGTGGTTGTGGCAATGGTTGCAGACCAGGCATACAACGGTAACATTAACAAAAACCCATACAATTTACAGCACTTTAAAATGAATTCTTTTCAGCTGTATGTGAACGGCCAGCCTTTTCCCTCACAACCGATACAGCCCGATTTTGATGCCGGTCACTTTCTCCAATGTTTTCAAACCCTTCAAGATGGCCTCGGGATACACTTTAAGGACGAAGGGCATTCAATTTCCAGACATCAATATTCTCACGGCTATACCATTATGGTATTTGATCTAACAGCCGATATGAGCGCTAACGAGTCTTACATTTCAGGGCAACGACACGGCACTGTGTCTATAAGTATAGGTTTTAAAGATCAAACTCCAGAACCTATCAATCTGTTGGTGATGGCAGAAGTACATCGCACTATAGAAATTGATGCTAACAGGACCATTTTGGTATCATGAATACGCTGCAAATACACCGGCTTCTGTCTAAATGTACCCCACACTTTTTAGGCGCGTACGCTTGCGATCAATTGTCGTCGATAAATTTGCATAATAGGCAGCTTCCCATAGCAGTTGTCATTAACACTGATCCAAGCACGAAACCAGGGAAACATTGGGTCTGCATCTTTGTTGCAAAGAACGACCGGGGTGAATATTTCGATAGCTATGGTATAGAGCCTCTTTCGGGGGAAATTCTAAATTTTTTAAATCGATGTTGTGGTACAAGATGGACTCACAACACTAGAAGGTTGCAAGGCAATTACAGCACCACTTGTGGCCATTACGTCGTTGCTTACCTATCTCACCGCTTCCAAGGCCTGCGCAAGGAGAAATTCTTTTCAAAATTCAGCATAAGTGATTTTAATCACAATGATGACGTCATTAAAAGGACCTACAGTCTTGGTAGATGCTCACAAACTACACATCAGAGATGCATATCGTTAAAGGTTAGTATTGATACAAATTGTGTATGAATATGCATATACCACTCTGATACATTTATGTTGCTAATTCCTGTATTTTTTTTCTAGAAGGCGCATGTGGTGCTACACGATCCACTCTACCAGTTGCTCCGAGAGAGGCGAACAGGTAAGTCGCATTCATTATGTGTGGTTAATTGGCGAATGAAAATAATGTGCTACATAAGAGGCGTTCTTGCTTTTACAGTGACATGGAGAGGCCTGGACCGCTATCGGATGTTTTCTTCTTGAACAGCAAGCAGTCCAAGTTTGCAGCCGTTTAGTTTTCACCTAAGTCTGCACACAAGATCGTGGTGACCGTTGGTGTACGACGCAGCGCGGTGGTTCTGGGTTCAACAGAGTGGCAGAAGCTTGCAGAGGCGATACCGACTATACAGAGCTTGACTCTTCATCTAAGAGAGTGGCAGTTAACCAACCGACTATCCATACTTTTTAAACGTTTATTTGGCGCACAAAATATTATCATCAAAATGGACGGTCGCTGTATATCGCTGAGTATGCAGGAATGGAGGACACTAGAAAACCTACAGCGTATGGTCACCAACATCGTATATCACAAGAAGAAAGAAGAGTTCGAAGTACAAAATCAAATAGGAGCCTATCGCAAGTATTTGCTTCACGCCCA
Organism: Metallyticus violacea; assembly: GCA_030762175.1. Classification (NCBI taxonomy): domain Eukaryota; kingdom Metazoa; phylum Arthropoda; class Insecta; order Mantodea; family Metallyticidae; genus Metallyticus; species Metallyticus violacea. The sequence continues at coordinate 48,112,306 of CM060843.1, forward strand.
CGTTTCCGGTGAAAAAATGAACTACACCGAATATACAAGATACATTCGTTGCGCAACCTTTAGAGTGTTCCTAGAGATGGAGCATTTTCTAAAACCGATATTCATCAGAGAGTTGGACCAGGAAGCCATGAACAAGTCCAAACAAGTTCAAGCTGAGGTCGCACCGTGATGACGTCACGAAAACACCTGCATGAACAAGTCGGGACACGAGAACCTCCCGAACAAGTCCAGGCATGACGGAGCATTCATTGGACCATGGACAAGTTCAAGGCGAGGTTGTACCTGCTCCGTGATGACGTCACGAAAACACCTGCTCCCCTGTCCAAACACGAACACCTTATAACATCACGAACAAGTCTCCCGCAAACCATGGACCTAGTGATAAAGTTTCTGAAAAATGGTCGTCGTCTCACAATGATGGAGCCAAATGAACGTCATCTACTAGCTGTGGAGGGAAACGCCATCTTTATTCATCATTCGCCAGTAGATGTGGACGCTGTATGGGCGGAGCTTGCACCAGAAGCTAAAGGAATTTTCGCCCCTTACCGCCGCTGCAACCAACACTACAACCTCCCCACCACCACTACCCACATTGACGGTCCTCTCCCTCTCACCAAACAATGCCCAATGTGTGTCAGTAGCAAAAGTTCTACAGAGAAGTCAACATGATCAACGACGCGTTACGCCAACTAGCTACAGTAGCGAGCAACTCGGAGTATGTATCAGTGTCCACGTTACAGCCGAACGTACCATACGTCGTGGTAGGGGTCCGGAACATATCCACAAAGCATGGACCCAGGACGCTTGTTCGCCTCGAAAACGGGAAAGAAGTGTTTCTACCTACAAGATTTAACAATCTTTCTGCAGAACTCATCAACCAGCTCAACTCGTTCGACTTTTAAATCGTGTACCAGGGTGAAGAGGTACTCAGAAACGGCTACCGGAGACACGTATTGAAGTTTACACCGAAATAAACAACATGCCCTGTCAAACAGATCCGTTGGGGGTAGGCAACAATGTATTTGTCAAACTAGTTTTTGACAACCAAAATCACGTCACAACAAGCGGTGAGTACCCAGCAAACATCAAACTCATCTCAACAGAAATGTCCTTCTTTGGCGAAGACAAAACTGTCATCGTCAAATTAGCAACCAACAACTCCGAAGTCGTGGAAGTCAGGTGCCTCCCGTCTAAAGCACTCCACTACGGCATAGACGCACGCTGCACCATCTACCTCGGAACCATCGACAAAACGCCAGCCCTAGAGTACAAGGTCACATCGGCAGGATGCTTCACAACCGCATCCATCAGCGATTTCGTCGTCCCCATCGCCATTCCGTCGGCCCAGGAAAACCTCAACATCAACTTTTCCCACATGTCACTTACCTGCGTCACCACACCACGCGAGGAGGAGGAAAGCAGCAGCGACGAAGATAGTGAAGTGTCGTTTGTCAAAAAGACATATTTACCGCCCGTATTGCCTCAGTAGTGAAAACGGGCGTTAAACACTACTCAAAAAAAAAGACATATACCACATATTTTAAAATAATTTTTTGTAAAGCCGACTGCGCCCACCAGTGATGTGTGAACTGCACCGCCATTTTTTTTGTAACCGCCAAAACTCTCACAATGTTTGTAAACCCACCAGTGATGTGTGAACTGTACCGCCATTTTTTGTAAAACCGCCATGTGTGCCGCCATTTTTGTAAAGGGTAAAACCTCCATTTTATAAAGGGTAAAAACCTCCATTTTTATTTTGTATAATAAATATATTCAGTACCATCATTTTTGCATTTTTAATTGTATTTAAACCAATTCTTTTTGTATCACATATATGTTAATTTTATGTATAATAAAAAGAATACCGATTTTCCGGTGATTTAAATTGAAAAAGCTTTGATATCAAATTGTACCTCATCACTTCCACCCCCCCACCCAACCACGCCACCTCACCCCCACTTTTGATACCATTAGCAATCAATTAAATCACCGGAAAAGGGATATATACTACTGGTGCTGGTATTAAACAATTATCTGCATAGGCTTCTTTCATTATCTCATTTATCTTGGTAAATGATTTAGGAAGTTTCACGCAAGATGTAATGTTACTGAGCTGTTCTTGATAGCATGCTTTGTCAATAATCGCAGAATATTGCAGCACTTGCAATGAAAGAAATGGGGAACTCGAATGAAATAAGACGACTTTATGCAGCTAACGACAGGCGTTTTGTCGAAAACAGAGCTATGAGTAATAAGTGCTGCCAACCGCTTTCTGCTACGACTCTTCTTCGGCATAGACTTTTCAAATTTGCTTGAACAGCCCTTATATTTTGATTTTTTGAAATATCAATTTAAAATAGACATTAATAGGAGATAGAGAATTGCAATTTTGGTAAGCAGCAGAAACTAATGTTACTAGCCTAATGTTATGGATATGTGTTTGTCTGATTGGTTTTTGTAATATATGCTTAGTATAACTCAGTAATTTAGTAAGTTTTCTCCTGGTAAATTCTGAGATAAGAGATTAGATCCAATATTGCTAGGATATATTCTATGACTAATGCAATTAAAGAGTGAATTAAGCCTTGAATCGAACCTTGCATTTCTAGCTAGTCTAAAGTAAGATGTGGTGGTACACAAAATTACAAAAGTGATGGCATTGGAGTCGATATGCAAAAGGCGGCTGTGATTTTTAAATGCATTCAGTGTTTGTTTACAAGTTATGCATCCAGATTCAATGTCAATGAGCTCTTGTTAATTATGCTTAGAATTATATTACACCTTATTCGTTACTTTTGTATAATACTACATTATTTACAAGAGTTAAACGACTTATACAAATATAGAATTATTGAAGGAAGAGAATTTTATTATTATATTTATTATCTTAATATATTCTCAGATGGTAACGGCATATATAAAAGAAAGAGAACTCCTATTTTGTGTTTATTTCTCAATTTAGCTCGTGACATTAGCCGTCAGCCCAGAATGACCGTAAACAATAATTGCTAAATATCCTTAATTTGAAAACTTGAGAGCACAAACGTTATTATTTTAGTTTTTTTTTTTGTAATATATTTTGACATACATAATGAAATACATTGAGCAAGTTTAAACATGAAAATCGTTTTCCTACACGTACTAATTGGACTGGTTGATTTCTGTCATTTTTATTTATCACGTGATCTTAACGTCATTTCCTAAAGACGTAGTTAAGTTTGCCGAGCCTAACCAAAGCCAGTAATGTGCCTATTTTGTTATGTGTGTGTTTTCTATTATTTCAAAGAATTAACAAAGAATTTCCTGCTTTTATTACTGACATGACACACTGAAATCAGTGAATTTAAACCATAATTAGGTTTAAAGAAAATGGTTATTTTAATTCCCTTGAATTTTTTTTTTACTTTGAATACTGCATTTACGAAGGTAGGTCCATAAGTTTCCGGCCTAACCACTTTCTAGGTATGATAAAGAAAAAAAACTATATTTCACTTTTCAATATAGCTATCCTTTATGGCAATACACTTTTCATCTTTGAATTAACATTTCAATCCCACAAACCGCAAAATAGTCAGAAGTCTTATCTACAAAATAGGCATAAACAGCATCCATCACTTCCTCGTCACACTTAAATGTCCTTCCTCGAAGGTCCTTCTGGAGTTTTAAGAAGAGGAAATAGTCCCGGGATCTATATCTGAGCTATAGGGTGGATGGTCGATCTCCTTAAAGCTACATTTCTTCACTGCTTCCTTTGCAACAAGAGCTGTGTGCACAGGCACGTTGTCGTTAAGAAGGTGCACACCACCACTTAGCTTTCCTCGCCTTTTCTCTTCGATGGAAGCACGTAGTCTGTCCAGTAGGCTAGCATAGTACTCCCCGTTTACTATGGTATTCCTCTCCTTGAAGTCAATGAAGAGTATTCCTTCACAATTCCAAAATATTGTGGCCATCAACTTCTTGATTCTGTTTTGGACAAGGGATCATAGTAGAGAGCCATATTTTTATATCCTGTAACAATGGTTTGCAGAAATTCTCTCTCGTGGCCACGACAGAGCTCCACAAATGCATGACAACACATGACTCGTTGCTGCTTTTGGACTGAGGAAAGAAGTCTAGGCACCCATCTTGCACTAATCTTATTCATGTTTAAATGTTCATGAATAATTCGAAGGACTGTCGTTTTAGAAAGCCCCAACCTTGCTGCTATTTCTGTAACTTTGAGCTGTCGGTCTTCCATACTTCCTCCTTCCACAAGAGTGATATTTTCAGCAGTGAGTACATCCAAGGGCCGACCTTCACCCTCTTTGTCTGCAATGCTTTCTCGACCCACTCGAAAAAGCTTGACCCATCCTTTTACGGGAGAATAAGAGGGGGATGCTTCCCCACATATACCGACCAATCGCTGTTTAATTTCATTTGGAGTAAGTCCTTCTTTTGTGAAGAACTTAATAACAACTGAAACTTTATTTTGAACATGTCATAATCTTCTACACATAGCCTTCTTTATGCAACTGTGTCTGAAAAACTGATAACAGCGGAGCGGAATTACAGCTGCAGTTATTTACTTAACAGATAAGGTATGACACCAGGGCCTTGTAAAGGCGATAATCCTTATCTGCGAAGCCGGAAACTTATGGACCTATCCTCACATAATGTTATTCTGTAACATTCATAATGCTTTTAAAAAGATATTTTAAAAAAAATATACATTTTTAATGATAAAAAGGGGAAACATTTATTTATAGTTAAAATTAATATAACTCGCTTTTTAATAATTTAAAAAAAGGAAATCCCTTTTAACTTTCAACACAGAGTGTAAAGTAATACTAATGCACATAAAACGTTAGCCCATATATAAAAGATTCATTTGAATTGGGCGTTCGGCATGCACACCTGTTGTTTTATTATTATCCGTAAGGTTATTTTTAGTCAGATTAGCAACAATTTTCCCCTGAGATATACCACGTTGGCGCCCAATTTTTTTAGATTGCAGATTCATATTGCTTACTTTAAATTTTACTACATTGTATTACTTTTAAAATAGTGCTTAACGCACGTTTTACTGCTGATCACGTACGGTAAAATGATAAATTGGAGGAAAAATATTTACTTATAAAGGCCTAATTTTATGAGACCTGAGGAAACCTGAAAAAATCTTCTGGTGGGAATCGAACCCCAAACCTCCCGCTCACGAATCCACGCCTTAACGACCTCGGCCATCTGACTGTATTACCTGTTGAAGTGGATCAGGATGTAGAATTAAAGAAAATTATACATTACAGAAGTGAAAAAATCTGCTTACTTTTCAGCTTTTAAGTGAAAAAAGAAAGAAAAATATTTATCTACCTACTTTAGTTACTATTCCTTTCTGAAATTAGGGCGAACGGTATGTTGCTAAAGAAAAGGTACCGCACCTCCCAGAGTGAGTACCATAGATTCAGTGCTTTCTAGCTTCGAGTACTTATGCTGCAGCATGTATATAGTTATTAAAACAATCCTCTGTATTTGCGGTCGTTTGGCAAGGCTACTGTTGCTCTGTGCCGAGTGTCTAAGCTACTACAGTTAAAAGTTTATGGGATGGTCTGTATGCTTTTCCTAGAGCGCTATCTCACACACAGGCCATTAAGGGATAGTTAAAACCCTTTAACTGCCTGAAACTGAAGCAGGTCATTGTGTTTCCTATAACCTTACATTCGCAATCCCTTGCTCTGAATTTCACAATGGACATTCCCTTTATAGGAGCAAGGAAAAGTGAAACAGGGCTGCTTAACTTAAGACTACCACACTCTGTCATAATGACTCGGAGTTTGGTTACTTATTAAGTAATTATTAAGTTGCCTAGACAAAGCAGAGCTTATTAGCAAGTAAATTTTCCGTGAGAGAGTAACAGCGTCTTCTATTTATCACCCCACCAAATTTAAACTGGTGGAGTGCTCTAAAACTATAATTCACATTTCCCTTGAAATATTGAAAAGTATGGTCACTAGTTGTTTAATAACAAGAGTATTGTAGATGGGTTGCAAACTATTCAGCTATAACTATTTAACAGAAACACAGTTGAGGTTAGTACAAAGTATGGATTGAGAAATGTAATAAGGCTAATAAATAATACATTACCAATTAAATATTTTTTGTATATCATAATTATAAAGGTTTTTACTGTTGCTGAAAATTCTTAATAACATGTTACATTATGGCATTGGTAACAAAAATTAGCATAGTACAATTATGTCATTTGCTTGAATGCTGTCACCAAATGTACATTTTGTTACGATGATTTTAAAAAAAATAATTTATGCATTACTGGCATAATTAATCATTCATTTTCATTGCGTAATACATATTTTCAGAATTAGTAAAAAATTAACAAGTAATATTGGATACCAAATGAATTAATATATAATTGGATAACACTATCCTATTCTGAAATCTATACTAGCACCATTTCTGAAATATGCTTAGTATTTTTAATGTTATTCCAATTAATGAATTTGTCATATTTCTTCTGATAAATATTAGATCTTTATAGTATGATTGACAATTTCCTCTTTTCAGCTTAGATTAAACCAATAATAGCAGTAACAAACGAATTAAATAATATCCATCGATACAAGGAAGTCATGAGTATAATAAAATAATGCATCATCGTTCTCATAGTAATTTGTAAAATCAAAAGCATCATTAATTGTTTTTATTTTATTCAATTTAAAATCTTATTTTATTTCTGGTGCACAAAAATTAAAAATTGTTTACAATGCTATACCACATTGCATTATAAACGTTATAATGTGTTTTTTATGTTTGCAGATAGTTGTGACAGTCTTTTATCCCACCATTTTTCCCTTCCTTGTTTAATAGCATCGTAAAATCTTCAGTCTATTAACTGAGATGGCAAAGGATTTCGCTCATTAATGAACAGTTATTGCTTTATTTATATTCCGATCATAAGATTAATTCTATGAAACCTAAAGATACCAACAGCATAAATATTTAAATTTGGGTTACTTATATTCCTACAAGATGTTTTGAAAATTATGAGTTAATTGCGAAAACCAACATTTTAATGTAAGAGGGTACATACAACTTAAAGTTATGTTAGTACATCTGTGTAGTCACCGCCCTGGATCCTGGTTCCTCAGTATCTTCCTTACCACATCCTTTCCTTCCGGAGGTGTCAACATTGGTAGCTTAGACACAAACGGCCAGCAGTGAGCGAAATTGAAGTAATGAAGAATCCTTCTCCGCCCCCAAGCAATCCAATAGATTTCCGGCAAGATGAATAAAATTAGTAAGAAATATTACGGAAAAAAGTATAAAAGTATTCTCCTCTACTAAAACTGAAGCGTTAAAGAATATCTAGGGTGTATATATGCATGGTTGAAAATTCTGATTTCTCATAACTTTGATTTTATATAGTGGTCAGTGATATACTAATGGAGAAATACAATGAACTGAGCAAAATGTAAAACTTTTAAGATTTTTAAGTGTTAAGTAATGACATAATGCATCATTATTAGCATCAGTATCGAATTTCACTGTTTGAGACCAGCAGTCTATTTTCTATTTCTTCAGAGCAGCTCTACCACACTGGCCTTGAAATTTTACTTCTACGTTTAGAATTCTCTTTTGTTTTCTTTGGCGAGGGTAAATGTTTTCGAAGCATTTAATGTGTGTGTGTGTGTGTGTGTGCGCGCGCTTCATATTTCGGTTTATATCTTAATATTTTTAAAGCTTCCCCCTTCAATCGAAAAACAAAAGCAATTTACGAAAACAGTAACACTTTTAATATATCTAATAGAATAGAAAATTAAAATATACTGACTATTCTTAAGATAAAAATAGTATCTTTTGATGTTCGATTTCAGCTGTTAATGTGTGGAAAAAGTTTTTTTTTATAGTAGTCTGTTTAAGTAATAGTAAGAAAAAATATGAGAATAGTTCCAAAAATATGTTTACAAGGCATATTTCTTAGAATTAAATAATATTTTTACTTAACACACTATAAACTGTGTTCTTCACTTTGCCTATATTTTGGAACTTAGTCTCCATGGAGTTTAAGACATATGTTTAGGAGCAAGACATTTTTATTAAAAATATGGTGTTCGATCCGTTGGGTCAGCGTTTCGCAGCTGTTTTGACCTCTTCATCTTTTTGAAATGTGTACCCTCAGAGATTAAAGCGGTGAAAATCACTTGGTAATAGTCGTAGATCTGCCACTCCGCGCAGTTAATTGTCGTCACACTCTGAGAACTCATCACACTTTCTCTACTTTCTCCATAGGCTTTCACCAACTGACAGAATTCAATCCATACACTTTCTTTGGTTCAGGTATCAAATAACAGAAGTAACCTCGTGCTTGAACCATTTCCTCAGACAACTCTTCATCTTTGGCAGACTTTAGTCACCAAAATGATAGTGAAAAGTACTACCAACTAATACACTGTTAACAACTGAACCAAAAGAATTATTCTGCTACAATTTTAACCAGTTTTCTCGATTATATAATGGAGAAGTCTTTTAAATTCGTTTTCTAAAAGGTATTTAAGAGTGGGGAGGGGTACGGTAATTTGTGGAATCCCTAGGGAATTTGGTGCATATAGCTAGATTATAGAATGCAGGATCCGAGCAGTCAAGTACTGGAAGTGTTCACGAATATCAGACACCAATTTTGGCGATCTGTTACCAGGAGCAGCTGAGCATGGGAGAAAATAAAATATGATTTCATATTTAAGAAGACATCTCGAAAATATAGGAATAGTTAACATTTGGATCGCAGAGCGGGGAAAAAGACGGGGGGGGGGGTGGAGAAATAAAGAAACGCTTGAGGGACTTTAAAGCTGACTTTTTCACATTGTGCAGAAATAGTTTCGCTGGAGGTACAATCGAAACTTAAAATCGGATAGCGGATGGAGCGTTATATCCAAACAGGGGTCAAAATCAGCAACCGGAGCTCGTTGGTTTAGGTTAGGCGCGTGGCGGAGGATCAAAGGAACAGATAGAGAGGGTACGAAAATCTGCCTTATATGTTCGCAGAAAGAATCTTCGGAACTTTTCTAGCGTACTGCATGGGAACGGAAGAATGGAGTGAGAGATATATACCGGGGAGAGAATAGTTGCAATGCCTGATTTTGTTGGCAGATAGGACGGAGGAGGAGGGAGTAGGCAAACTTTAAAACGAAGTGAGACAGCTCCAATCGGAATAGGCAGACAACCGGGAAGGGGGTAAGGGAACATAAATCACAATCTTTTTTTGAATTATTTGTACATGTATAGGGGAGTGTATGTTATTTACTTTTGACCTGTTTTCTTCTCTGTTTATTTAATTTAATATTTCAAAAACACATGCCTAACATACTTTTGGATATATAAATGCTTATCCATTTTATCAGTAATTTAAAACAAAATTAATTTGTGGATTTCCCTATGAAGCATTTACATTTATTAATACTAGTAAAATGCTAATTAATGTGTTTTCTTTCTATATTGACATTTTAAATATGTCTTTAGGCTAAATCTAATCAAAATTAATAGTTATTTTATAATTTTGAATTGGAAAAGTGTAATCAATATAACAATATTATCAATATCCAAACGCATTAAACGCAATGCTCCAATCCATAAATAACCTCACTAACCACGAATATGTCAGGGTACTTTTCAATTTTTCCATTGGGAATCCTTTACGGTAAATACTGTAGCAATTTATACAACCTCGAAATTGGGCGTCATATAATGAGGCCCGTCACATAATCTGTGTTATATTCCGAGTATATTTCACGTGCGGTGGGAAGGGTTCTCGCATGAAAACGTATTGTGTGGCACATTGGGGGCATTACATGACGCCATGGCTTATCGCTAAACGATGAATTAATTGAATCTGGGTTGTGATAAACGAAGTTAAAAGGCCATACCCGTAAATATTTCTCATGGCCTCGCGTAAATCCTGATCAAGTCAAAACATATCGCAAACTGAATAGCATGCTGTAATATTCACAATAGATTTTAGCGTAACATAGAGATATTTCATTGCAGAAATATTTTTCTAAATGCGCTTTTAATGTATTATGAGTTACACATATTTAAAAACAGTTTAAAATATTTAGGGTAGAAAATAATATTTAAAATTGCGAGAAATAACAATTTAGGAAGCATTTGAACTGTAAGTTAATGACTGTAAATAGGGGAAATGAAAAACAATATTTATTTTTGTACTGAAATTTCGAATGAAAGAAAAGAAAAAGGGGTCAGAGGAGTGGTCATAATAATATCCGAATAATGTTTAAACATGCTTAATATTTTATCTCTTACATCTATAAAGATGTTGTACAGACTTTCATTTCGTAATAATTTTACTTGAAGCTGAGCTGGATGTCCCGGACCTGTAATAGAATATACTCAGATGCGTGTAAAAAAATCTGAAAAATAATAAATTCTATCTAAGCTGTGTGAGAAATAATATAGAATTGTTAGATACTGAGAGTATGATAAATGAATAGGGTAGGGAATGGGGTAGTTATTAGCATTAGTAAACAGGATTATTATACACCAATAACCTGGGTGTTAGTGTGTATAAGATCCTAAGGAAAAAGTAACCTAAAAGGATAGGATAGAAATGTTAGTTTTAATGGAGTAAAAAATTGGATATTTCATAAGATTTAAATAGGTGGATTAAAGTATTTAGAATTAAAACATTGTAACAGATTCATACTGTTATAATGGTGTATTAATTTCATATTTTAGTTAGTATTATGAAATTGAAAGGCACACAGCATATTGTAATATTTAAAATTGGTTGTCGAGGTGTCACTTATGTCACTAATTTCTCAGTAGGGGTAACCGGCTGGCAGCCGTAGATTCTTCGAGAATGTTGTCCTTCGGATTAACTTAAATCTATTAAAAGGATTATTTTTTCTAATTTTTAATTGTTTGTGGGTTATTCTGCAATGATAGGACTGAGTTTTAAAATAAGATATTATGATAAAGCATTAAAATAATATAGTGTAGTTTTATTGCTTGCTAACTGAGGCAATTACTAGTGAATTACAAGAAATACGTAAAAATAATGTTTTCTTAAACACTTTAATATAATTTGTGATGTTATTTTTAGTTAAGCAATCATATCTGAATGAGAAAATAAACAAACGTCAGAATTTTATTAAGATATCCTAGTTATAATTTCTTAGCATTATGATGGTGAAACCAAAAGGGAATACTTTTAGATAAATCCTTATAAAGTTCTATATAATGGGAAAACTGACTGCTCTGAGATTCGCAAATTATACCGGTTGGATTGTAATTCAACAATTGAATGTTATAGGGATAGCTTTACAACACAAAGATAAGTGGTTAAGTAGTAGTAGTAGTGGTAGTGGTAGTGGTAGTGGTAGTGGTAGACGCTTTATTGTACGATTTTAGGATACACTCAAATAAGTACATCTGTCGCATGTGCCTCACGGCCGTACATGTTAATGTCGTCCTTATAGCAATCAAAAGGGTCATACTCATACATACGTACTTACATATATACATATATACATACACACAAATCTACATGCATACATACAAATATACAGATACCGGTATACATGCATACATATAAATATACAGATACCGGTACATTTAAGTTCTCTATTAATAATTTAAATACAAATATATAGATATGAAGGAATCCCATACTCTTGAGCCCCCATCCCTTTGTTCACACCCCTCTCCACCCTCTCTTCATTCAAATAAAAATACATAGACATGAAGGAATCCCATACTCTTGAGCCCCTTCCCTTTACTCGCACCCCCTCTCCATCTCCACTCTTCATTATGGCCATTGACCTCCGTTGTCCGGCCTTCTGTAGAAATATTCTCAAATTGTGTGAGTATATCGCATGCACCAACACTTTCCGGCATATGTTCGAATTTCTATTGGAATTCAGAATATGCGGTGATAAATGCTTGTTTCTTGAAATCTTAAGTGAGTTACAAAGGATATAAAACTTAAATTAGAGTTATGTTTTCAAAAATTACTTTATTTTCCAACGTAATAGTTCTGTACATTGAGGCAACTTGTCCTATCATTTCACAAACCCTGAAATCTAGCAATACAAACAAAATTCTTTGGGCTGATGTTAGATCCACGCGGTAATTTCTTTTTCTACATCTTTATCGTCGGGGAACACCCAAAAATTATTTTTAAGAGAGTCGAACAAATGGAAATTGCTTGGAGATCGGAATTATATGGAGAAACTCGAGGACTTCCCACTTGAAATTTCCAAAGCGCCTTTCGAGAGCCATCTGAAAGTTTTCGGCCTAACAAAGAAAAAGCAAAATTATTGTTTTAGGAGTATTTTCATTTTTCAACATAATCCCCTTCAAGAGCAATAGACTTATTTTACTGATGCTGTAGCATCGTTAACCTAACCATGTGTGGGTTTTCTGGAAGTCGTGGAGGGAGACAGATCCGGGGAGTAGGGCGGATGTTCCAACAGTTCGTAGTGCAAATCCTTCAGTTTTGAAATTGCCAGAATACTTTTGTGTCTTTTTCTGGTGAGAGATTACTTTTTCTTCTGCAAACCAAGCGTTTTCTCTCGAACGTTGGCATCTAGCCTGGTTAGAAGATGGGAGTAATACTCTCCAGTTATTGTTTTACCATTTTCAAGATAATCAATCAGCAAAATGGCCTTAGCATCTCAAAACACCGATGCCATAACCTTTATTGGTGATGGAACTGACGTTGAACAACCGGCTTCTGTGTACTGTTTTAACTGCTGTTTAGATTCTGGTGTATGACGATGAATCCAAGTTTTAACCATTGTAACGAAAGTTATAATAAAGTCAGTTTTGTTCCAGTTCAATCTCTCGAACCTGCTTAGAGCTTCTCAACGCGCATTCTCTTTTGATCTGCTGTGAGCAAAAGCGGCACCCAGTTTGCGCAAAGCTTTCTCATCCCCAAATCTTTCTCATCCCCAAATCTTGATCCAAGATGTATTCACGCACTCTTTAGATTTGCCTATAGCCTCAGCAATTTCTCGCACCTGGACCCGCCAGCGTCCAGTGCCATGGCGTGCACTTTTTAACCATTTCCGGTGTTATAGCACATTTTGGGCATCCTTCGCTGGATTGTCATTTAGGCAGGTGCGTCCATGTTTAAACTCCGAGGTTCTTTTTTTCACCATGTAAAATGAAGGCGAAGCTACACCATACACTTTAATGAACTACCTACGAAATTCATTCTGTGTCAAATCTTCTTTTACGAGGAATTTGATAACTGCACGATACTCGATCTTATCCATATAAACAATATCTTGCTTCAGATAGCTGTATGCAACAAACAACAATATAGAAAATGTTAAAATGTATCAAAAAGGCTTATAACAGATCAACCAACTTAATGGAAATATATCACTGCATTACCGGTGTGTAGGTCGGGAACTTTTCAGACAACCCTCGTATTTGTCCTGTTGGCAGATTGATAATGCGCGTTGTCATGCAAGAGCAACATGTCTTTGGTGAAAAGTCCTGGTCACTTCCGTTGAATATCCTGAGGGAATAGGTAGTATTCGGCATTTACCGGTTGTCCTTGAGGTTGGAATGCGGTGAGTAGTGTGCCTTCGGTTTCTAGAAGACTGAGCATCTCTTTTCCAGAGAATGGTGACATTTAAACTTCGCAGATGACGTCGGATGTATCTGCCTGTATTGACATACTCTTTGTCTCGGCTAGTAATGATTAACCCAGGACCTGGGACAATTCGACTAGCACATCGTGTTCTTCATCGTGATAGCGATTGAGATGCTGTAATGCCTAAACCCATTCTTTGCATGTGCCATTGTGGAGTCGGCATGCGTGACAGACTTCATGAAAACCTAACCTGTCATGCATTATAAAGTAGGTCATGCCACATGAACAAGTTATAATAGGAGCTATAGTGACTATAGTTACCTTTCTGTCTGCACGAATTAAGTCTTCAACTCGTTGCAAAGTCCCTCTTTGGCAATCTCCGTTCGCCGGCTAACGCAATATTTGTTTTAGATACGAGTCCGCTTTCAGAGAACTTTTGCATTCAATTGTAAACAGCTTGCCTTTTTTTTTTTTTTTTTGAATAGTGTTTAACGCCCGTTTTTACTACTGAGGCACCACAGGCGGTGGACACTGACGATATATGAGATGAAATGATAAATTGGGAATGGATTTTTAAGGAAGGAAACGTTCCAGGCCTTAGTTTAGGGTACCTCCCCGGCACTTGCCATTTATGAGAACTGAGGAAAACCTGGAAAAAACCTCAGTCAGGGAGGCCGATCCTGGTGAGATTGGAACCCCAGACCTCCCGCTCACGAGTCCGCGCCATAACGACCTCGGCTACCCGTGGCGGTACAGCTTGATGTGACAAGACTTCTCACAGTAGATGAAACGCGTTTCTTTTGTGCATATTCTTTGATTCCATATCTTTTACTCACAAAATTACACAACGGAACATTGCTGGAAGATTATACTCTCACGCAGAAGCGCCTTCTTCTTGCCACTGTTGTTCGCTATTGTAAATATCGATTCTCTCGTGTCAAATGTCACTAATTACCACCAGACTAATGTTGTCATCTAGTGGCAATAGCCTCAGGTACCTAGTTCAAACGTATGGCATACTTCATGACTTACTCTCGTAATATCTTATTCAGCATATGTAACACGTGCAATATCAACCAGAAGAATTACTCAGCACAAATAAAAGTGGTGCAGGGACAAGGGCATAATTTTTGAACAATATTGCTCTTGAAGACGGATGGTCGAAAGTCTTAGGGGAAATATATTAGCAAGAAATAGAAATTTTACATTCCTGGTTTCCTTTTAGACTGATCAGCAAACGTTCAGAAGCACTAATCTTGTCCTCAAACTCCGTACTTCTATGAAGAGTAAGGTTTCGGAATGGTGTAACCTGGTTACTGTAGCGATTTACATACATCTGAATTATATTTTGAAAATTTTGTTGCATTTTAATCATTTTTATTCTTTGATACTTTTTTGAAGTAAATATGTTTTATTTGGTAATTTTTACAATAAATTATACTACCTTTTGAAGCCTGCAGTAAATGTGAAATATTTTCTCAAAAACGTCTTGCCAGTGGCTTGCGTCACATCGCACACTACATGTACCTCGTGTTGCAATAGCAGAGACTCATAAGCCTTCTCGCGTCAGTGGTCAGTTGAGTATGGTTGAGATACAAGCCGCACCTTAAGGTCTGAAAATGCCGAAGATGAAAGAAAATAAAGAAAGAGCTAGTGACCGAGTTTGGTTAAGATGTGTTATCAGTGTTGGATTGTTTTGCGTAAGTGGAAAAAAACTCTTCACGGTGCAGCACATGATAAATACACAAATGATGCAAGGGAATAATGGGGAGATAAGTGAGTATTCCTCGAAAACGTCAGTATTTATAAACCCCTTTTCCAAGCTTTTGTTTCTGCCAATAGTGAAAAACTATATTGGGCAAAACAACTCTTGGAAAGAGATGCATGCTACGCTGTTATGAAGAGACAATAGGAAGAATTCGTAGAGTTTCGCAACTATACAAGTGGCCAGTTGAAGCATTCCCTTGAAAATATTATTGTAGGCACTGTAGAGTAGACTAACCCTGAGAAAATATTTCTTCTTAATGGTTAAGTATTTGGTAAGGGAACCTCAAATTATGTTCAAAAAGTCCATTAATTGCAAGTTTATTTTATGGTCATCTGATGTACTACCATTGCTCCAGAAACTGACACCTGGATTTGTGCATGTGCATATTAGTGTGGTTTTTTGTACAGTGAAACCAGTTTAGAACCAGTTTAGAAAGTGCTTTATTTCAAAACGTGTTGCTCGTTCCAGAGTTGAATGGAAACTTGGCGTACATGAAAAATAACTTTTCATTTTTTTCAACAATGATATTTTAGTTGGAAAAAGGAGACAAGAGCATTCTCTTAACACTCGAAAATTAAAAATGTCGAACACATTTTAAACAGTATACGGAAAATGTTGTACCAGATGTCATCATCATCATTATCATAAAGGATCTGTACGTGTAGCCCGTTCTTCTTTCCAAAAAGTTAGTTGTTGCTTTCATCTTTTAATGATCTCCCCGAATCTTTATGTCCTTTTAATTTGTAATGAGCAGTATTTGTGGGAATCTATCTGTTTATGCTATTCAATTTACAGGTTGAAACTAGTTAGTTCTGTTGTTTAATTTAAATATGTTTAGTTCTTCTTGTATATGGTATTGCTTTTCTTATCAATTATTGTATAACCATCTCAAACATCTCGTGTCTGTCATTTCTATTCTTCTCTATAATTTTTTAGTAATATGGAACTATAGGTGAATATTGCGACCGCTAACACTATATTGACCTTAAAAGTATATTATTTTGTAACTTTATGCAATAACACTCTTTTTACTCTTCCATATGTATGTTAGAACCTGATAATTTTATTGTATGTGTCCTTAAATATTTTCAAGACCCATATATACATCTAGAAAATTAAAGTTCATTACTTTTCTATTGTTTTCCATTGACTCCTTTCCACATATAGTCATTATCGGTGTCATTCTATTGATATTTCCTAATTAGAGTGAAACTTTTTATTTAAATCACGGATGGACTTTTATAACCCAGTTACTTTTACAACGTTTATTACTTGATTGTCTCAAATGGTGCGCCACTGGATTCCATACTAGAAGTTTGGTTTGCATAACATTTTTAATATAAAAGGTGGCATCTAGGAACATTCGTGTCCTGGGTCTTATTTGAATCATTATATTCCATAGAGTGTTGTAATTTACTTTTTCGAAAGTCTCGTTCAAGAAGTTACAGAGAAACTTAAAAAAGTACTGCACAGCAGCAAGGACTATAAGTTGGGGAAAATTCTGAAAGATAAACATTTCGAGTGTTTTCAAAGAGGATTATATGGCAATAGAGAATGCTCATTTTAAATTTTCCTCCCTTCACGTCATTTTCACGGAAGAAAGGTTTTCAGTGTGGCTACAAGAATTTTTTAAAAGACAATTTGCAATTTTCCACTTTTTTCACTTTCAATTTTAAATTTGACTTCTTTGCATCAGTTTCAACGAAGAAAAGATTTTCAATGTAACAACAAGAATGTTCATCTTCCACAGCTAAAATCTTCGAATAGCTCTGTTTATATAGTGAAAAACTGAGAAAAGTACGTTTCACAAGCATGGATTTTAAATATATATTGCAGTGATATTATTAGGTGATGATGATTATGGTTTAAAGGGCGCAAAACAGATATTGGTAGGTAAATTAATACTCTAACAACACACAATAATTACCAACACATTAGATATTAATTATTCGCACTGCTTAACATTTTCAAAAGGTTACAAAAAATTTTATATTAATGTTTTAAAATTTTTCATAATAATTTTTTATTCATTTTATATGCCATTTTCCAGTAAGTTTAGGTCCATTAACTTTCGAGCTCTAATTATAATCAAATGATCATATAAATAATATGACGTATTTGTATGTGCTGCACCTTAAAGTAGTGTTTGCAAATGAAAAGTTGTATGAATGTTGTTTCAGATTGTTATTACGATGTTATGATGTTAACTACACAACAAATGTAGGCCTGCGGGTCTGATCCGTCTGCATGTGCTTACTTATCTCTCCATATTATCCATGATTTGCCAAAAATATAACTGCAAGGGTTTTGTAATTAATAATAATTTTATTAATTCCCATCTCATTTGCATTCCTGCTACCTTTTCTCTTTTCATCCATAATTTTTAAATGAAATATTTTGGTTCTCTAATATATGAGCTAATACATTATATTTATGTTCAATATGTTTATTGAAATATCTGTATTCTTTTGATCAAAGACAGTGAGTACTTTTCTGACTTAATGGAAGAAACAATTGACCCGAAATGGGTAATATTTAAAAAAATGAGCATTCAGAAGTTTCTTTTTTGACAAAAACATTGAGTCTATCAATAACATTGTACTATATCATTTTTGTCATCATCAGCCTTCATGCATTATACATTTCTGCCTGTAACAATTACACTTAGACAGTACAACGTTTAGAAATTCTTCCAATGTCTCTCCTATTCACAGAATGATATTCCCAAAGTCTGCGTGGGAGTTTGGTGGTGTCCATTTTTTACAAGATAACTTTTAGTTGTTTCTGTACGTGTAAATTTGTTCATTTATTTAAAAAAGTATTCTTGGGGAACAACTTTATTTCTTTTGCACTTTAATATCGTTTAATTTGGAATATGCTGAGAAATTCTATTTCATTTGCTTGTAATCTTAATTTAGCTTTTTGTCTAGTGACTCTTGTTTCACTTCCTTACAAAAGCTATGGGACTGATAGTATTTATAAAACTTTAGCATTATTTCTTATCATATTTTATTATAAAGAATACTTCTGATTGTACCGTTAATATAATTTAATGTTTCTATTTTTCTGGTCAAAATTTCTTAAACGTGCCAATGTTACTCCTAGAAAGTTAAATTTACTAACTTTTTCAGTTGTTTTATTTTCAATAGCTTAGATAGAGTTGCATTTTTACTTTACAACCATAGTTTTACTCTTTTGAACAAATACGTAATATTGGGTAACTCTTTTATATAGCTCATACAGTCTTGCTGATTATCTTCATTATTGATATAATTACTTGATCATCAGCAAGGATCATTGTCAGTATGTAGTTAGTATGTGTAGGTTTGTTTAATTCGGCACTTTTTTAATTAAATGTCCATCCCATGTTTATGTGCACAAAAGTTGCTTTGTTGATTCTGTAAATAAATTTTCCCAATGTATGAAATTATAAGTTTTATATCCATATTAAAATAGTTGCTTTTATCTGCAAAATTTTATTTAATATATTTATCTGACAATAAAAATATAATTATGATAATTTAACCTTAAGAAGAAAAACTCGCTTTAATTGATGAAAACTAAGTTCAATCAAATACTATATCCTGAAATTCAAATTTCAGTCTGCATACATGACAAATAATCCTTGCAGTTGTGATATATCCATTTTTTTTATTTTCAAATCATGAAATGACAGATTTTCCTGCAATAAACAGAGTTACTTATACGACTGCTTTCATTTCCACTTTGCAATGATATATTTTAGGCTATTTTCTGCTATCCAAATGATTCATTGATAATTGGAATAGACTAATTATTGACAAATTAAATAATAAAATAAATTCCCATATAGAACGAATTTAATTTTCAGCTGGGTAAAAAAAAAATAACAGATTTGGTGAACATAAATAGATGATTGAAGAAACATAAGATGCTGTTATCTATTTTTAATGAATCAGGCCCGTTGTTTACTGTCATATTATTAATACCTTATCATCTTTTGATTATTGGGCATGTAAAAGCGCAAGTGAGTTAGTCAAATGAAAACGAGCCAAACGGTTAATTTGTGAGAAGGCACAATTTCGTACAAGTGATCAGCTAAATTGTTAAGATGTTTGTCCCACTGTGACACCAAACGCCTATTTCTATTCTAGACAAAGTTTCTTGGGTTTTTATTGCCAATTGTTCCCGAAGAGAGTATTGCAGCTCCTGAGAGAAATGAAATAACCTACGGGGACCCAAATGTATGATGGATGGCGTTGTGTTTACCAATGAGAAGAATTGTGAAAGGAGTCCAGAAGGTTTCAATTTTATTGTGTTTCTTGTGCTGGCATTATCAACAGACTCTATCAGCTGTGGACCCTTTTGATCGAAACAGATCTTTGCCTACAGCATACCAGGTTTCACCACTGGCATTGTGTCCGTTTAGTTTTTTCGCAGAAGGCAGTTTTTTTTTTTCCTCTGTTCTATACCTATATCATTTTCTTTGTTGGACAAGAAATATTACACACCATATTTTTCAGTGATTCATACTACTATGGGGATGGAGCGTATCTTGGTTCTAAAATCGCCTTCCTATTTAGTTTTATGCCCCTGTATAACCTAAAAACACCATTTATCATTCGTGAGAAGGAAATATTTAATCGGGATTTGCCTGTGCAATTACATAAAATCCAGAAAAGTAAAAAAGGCTTGCTCCAAGAATTGAAAGTCTCAGAAAACGTTTCCAGCTTTAACCAGCATTATTGAGAGCTATTGAGAGAGTATAATGTACTAAAATGCGTATATAGTTAAATTATTTCTTTCCCTCAATTCTTGGTCATTCCTTTAGGGAGAAAAATGCCTAACAGTACTCGTAAAGTGACAACTATATTGGTTAATTGATTATTTATTGCTTATTCAAGAGATCCATAAAACCAAATGTAAAACTTTGAAGCACTGTGCTCTTGAAATCAGCTTTTTTAAATTATTTTAAATAAAAATATAGTACATCTATTGGCATTTATGGAGACGCTGTAATTGCTGAAGTTTTATCGATAGAAGTTATCGTCTTGTTAAACTTCCGTTTATTACGAGGCCTGTTTGATAAGTCTGTACAGGTGGTAGAACGAAACTATTTTCAGTGTTACCTTGGCAACGTGGTGATTGTTTAAATGATGTACATGGCTACAAATAGTTCCATAACTTAGTCATGGTCTGAGAGCCAACGTTCAAAATAGAGAAGCATGAATTTCAAGTATGATAAAACATTCTTTTTGAAAGATGTAACACTCGTAGAAACTAAGGCAAAGCTGTACACGTTACAGGGAATCTGCATCTTCGCTTAGAATGCTGGATAAATGGTCTGGTAATTTCGGTGTAACCGAAAGAGCACAAGCGATGCGTAACAGCTCCCGTAACGACTGAAAAAATTTGCTACTAAATACTGAACGAAGGTGCAGGGAATTGCTGAGCTCTGAGTATTTCTGGAGATCGGATGCATAATATTTTTCACAATAATTTGCAAATGAGAATGCTACCAGCGAGTTGCGTACCGTGTTTGCTAACAATTGACCTGGAAAGAGTACGAGTTGTCACTTCCATGTAGAATTTGAAGCTGTTTAAACGAAATCCATGTTTATTTCGGGAACGATATTTGACACTTGACAAAATATGGATCTAACACTACACTCTGGAAACGAAGAAACAGTCAAAAACAGTGAATTGCAGCCGGAGAAAGCACTCTGAAAAAGATAAAAACATTCATAATGGCCCCTGCGTAATTTTAATGAATATTTTTTAGAAAGGGAAAAATATACCCGGCGAGTACTACGCTATGCTATTGAAGCAATTTTACGACGTATTCGAAAAGAACTATATTCATTTAATGAATAAAAAATAACTGTTACATTATAATAACGCTCCAGTGCACAAGCCCGCGATTGCGACCTAAAAATTATTGGACTTAAAATATGAAGTCCTTCATCTCCCCTGCGTCGGTCCTGCTGGTGTAGTGGTAACCATACTTGTCTTCTAAACCCAAGGTCGCGGGTTCAAACCCGGCCAGGATCGATGGATTTTTTCGGGCGTAAAAATTCTAAATATGGCTTCCTTCGGAAGGGAAGTAAAGACGCAGGATAAAGATCCTCAAGCCTGAAAAAGAGACCTCTGAGCAAAATTTGTCGGTCGTTTCACGCCCAGAATTGAATGGGACGCTGATGACCTGAGATGTTAAAGAGCGTCCTTAAATAAAACGAATTCATCTCCCCTGCTCACCTGATATGGCTCCATCGGACTACTTTCTGTTTTCCAACACGAAGAAATGAGCAGTTGCCGATAATTTTTCATCAATGAAGAGGTTCTCGCCGCGAAGCAAATGTTATTTTGCACAGCTGAAGAAATGAATTTTTAAACAAATGAGAATATCTCTGGAATACTTTGAAAGGAAATTGCGTTGTGAAATAAAGCGACTTTTTTTTAAAAAAAGTTAAGTGTTTTTTAACGGACTTGCCGATTAGCCCTCTATCTTCAGTGTTATTATTATTATCATTATTTAACGTGCCATTAGTATTACTTGAATTGGTTCTTTAACTTGGGTAGGTATGAACGGACCAGAAAACAATTTTATAAGCGTCACACGTGCAGTAAAGTACTTGTTTGATATCTTCATTCATGAACTATAATATCTTTTTGACTTTACAAATATTTCACATACTACATCAATTTCACCATTATCAGTAATACTACCTAATTCATCACTCAACACTTCGCTTTTGAAAATAATAATCACAGATTTACAACAAACTAATACGTTATTATCTGTAATTATAACACTATTAGTTTAATTTACTACAGCTTGAATGAAAATTGGTGTTACAGTCCCCACATTGAATCCATTTAAAACCTTAACGTTACATCATTTGTAGATTACTGCACTAGTTGCTGCAACGGCTAGCCATTCGAAATTTACGCAGCAGAGACGCGAGAGACAACCTCACGGCCTTTTGCCAACTACCAACAGTTTACATATATACTTTCTAAGCATATTTATATAAACATTGAGAATGACTGAGGTTCGTTAAGTGAAGGAATAGCGAGCGGCAGTTCGATTTTCCCCAGTTTTCCCTGATTGAAGATTTTGAATATCCTTCCACATTTTATATGTAACGATAAACATTGTGCTAAATACAGAGAAGGAAAAAACACTGTAGGGAAAAGTGTTAAATACATTAGTACCAATAGAGCCGAATGAATGATTGCATATAACTGACCTTATTAATTTCACAGAGTATCAACATTTAATAAATTTATTAGCTAAACTTTGACCGCTGTGATTTTTCATTCATAATTAGAAGGCGTTAGAAATATTCATCATCATCATCATCATCATCATCATTATTATTATTATTATTATTATTATTATGTCAAGGACACTTTCGTAAAAATATGCTTACAATGATCAGGAGATTTTGAAAAAGCCTTAACGCACTTAGCTCTCTCGTTGGTAAAAGTGCAATCTTTTCAGTGTCAGGAGAACTTTCCCGTATTAACAGTCCTATAATAACACATTTTTAACAATTAGTTATAAACACTGTGTTAATATTGTTTACAAAACACAATATTCATTGTTTCAAAATAAAAATTGCCTTAAATAATTGACCAAAGAAATTGTCATTCCATGTTAATTTTTCATGTAAATAAATGGTTAATAATTTGACGCAATCTTCATTGTTGTGTATATCTTTCAGAGCAATATTAAAAGTCTTACTTTATTTATGTATAAATTAAACGCTTGATCGTATTACGTCAGTTATCTGCATCAACCTTGGTTATAATTATATATCAGTTTATTTTTATTTATCTGTCGCGAAAAATAAAGTTATTTGCAAATATGATGCAATTAAATTAAACAGCAAACGGCCGAACATTCTCTTGATTCAAGTAAAATAAACGATTCTTATGAAATACCAAAACCATTAAACGTTTTTAGAATACATGTCATTATCATAAACTTTATTTTTATCACTTAAATATGTTTCAAACATTTGTTTTAATTTCCGAAAAGTAATAATAAGTTTAACAACAGCAAGCTAGTGAGACAGATGACAGTGTTTGTAATATGGCGAAAAGGACAATGAGAAGGTGTTTTGTGTTCTTACATTTCATCAAATATGTCTATTACCAGCGGCTTTTTCGTAAGGAATTATTCAAGAAAGACAATTCGTCTGAAAATGCCATTCCTAGGATATGTCCAGTTTCAGGATAAAAAGATAAAAATAAATAAAAAATAAATCCTTCTTTGTCAAAAGCAAGAATAGCGATGCTTTCTAATGGATTGCAAGAGGCAACATGGAACTTGGCGTATCTCAACAATTTGTACCAAGGATGGAAATGCAATATGACAGCATAATGCATACATAACCAGCACCTTAATCTAAAACTTGGAGACTTTTATATTCCTTCAATGTAATCGTCTGCTAGACTTATTACACTTCTGAAAGACGCTGGACATCCATAGCTAAGACTCTTATTTCGTTGAATTTTGAGACGGAGCCCCCTATGCAATACTGTAATGTGGCATCTTCTGACTTCTACGGCTAACTTCCTCGCTGTCCAGTACTCCTCTGATATTCATTAAATTAACGTAATTCACTTCAATATTAGAACGGCTTACACGTAGCGCATCTTTCACACTGTCACACCTTTGTCGAAGAATTGACACCCAATAAGCAACCGTTCGATTTGCCATTTAATTGTTTACTACTACTGTTTGTTTCAGGTGTAAAGTAGAGCCCCCATGCTTTATAGTTCATTACAAATTAACGTATAACGTTGGCGGGATTTCACTGAAAACTAGCTGAAACTTTGCTGAGAAATTTGAGCTCTGATTCGCATTTTAAGTCAACAGACTCGGCATTCATGTTACGGATAATTTTTGCAAGTTTTTCCTCAAAATGTGAAATGCGCGTTTTCCTAAAATGTTCACAGCTTCATAAATTTAGGATAGCTTTTATCAGCGATTGTCCAGAACCACGTCTTGCATCATATCGATGCAGTGACGGATTTTGGTCATCCGCTGCGTAAGATTTCATGGCCGCTTTTAAACTGCGGGTTATCTTGGAAATGGTTGAAAATGATGATACATAGTTCCCTAGTGTTTATCACATCTGTATGAATTTTTATTGCTTCCATACTTTCCTTTATCAAGTACTTAATCGCAGAATGTTAAGTATTTGCCATGTTCCCGTACACACGCGTCTGCACCGCAACAAACAGCTATAGACACTACGATTCTTTACCAATCAATGTACAGAGTGTTCTTGCTCCTAAACCCAAGATCGCTTGTTCGATCCCGGCAGGACCGATGGATTTTTTTCGGGTGTAAAAATCCTAAGTATGGCTTCGGAAGGGAAGTAAAGCCGTGGGTCCCGTGTCGTACATTTACGGCACAATAAAGAATCTCAAGCCTGAAAGAAGAGGCCTCTGAGCAAAATTTGTTGCCCGTTTCACGCCCTTAATAGAATGGGACGCTGAAACGTTAAAGAGCGTCCATAAATTAACCAAAAAAAAACTATGTAATTAGATTACGGATGTAGATTTCATTGGAAGTTCGAACCAAAGCTAGGATTTTTCTACAAAGAATCTTAACACAAGTTGCCGTAATTTATTTTTCATAGATGCGGGAATGTTTTCTAATACGTTCCACTATTGCATAACATTTAACTGTTTAGTTCAATTATCATTTGGTAAAAGCTATTGGTAGCGATATATATAGTGTTTAGATGTTCAATTTACTTTTAAATTATGACACTTTCAATTGAGGAACATATTTTTCTCGTTGAATATGTCTTTCGACAAGGCGATGAACACCAGATTTAGTGCAGGAGGCATTTGCTGAAAAAATCCCAGATTCAGCAAGAACCTCGTTGTAATGCAGTTCGTCGATATATTGACAAATTTCGAGAGACAGGCTCAATGTTAAATGCCAAAATAACTGAAAGACCACCTAAATTAAGATTATGGCCAACGGAGAATCCTCGTGCTGTGCATGAAACTTCCTTACATGATCAGAAAATGGTAGTGTAAGTAGCACTATCCACTCGGCGCATTATTGACGCTTTATTCTTTGAAGAAACCGTGAACAGTGAACGTTACTGTTTAATGATCCAAGGGTTCATTAGCCAGTTAGAGGAAGGCGAAATAAACTACTCATGGCATCAACAAGATAGTGCTACTGCGCACACTGCTGACAACACTATACGATCTCTGGAAAAGATTTTTGGGGAACGTGTCATCTCTAAATACTTGTGTCCCTCATTTACCCGACCTTTCTCCGCCAGATTTTTTTCTTTGGGAAGCAGCAAAATCTGTAGTATATTGCTACGCTAACGCACGCTTTGTGACTTAGAAATTGAAATAATTGCATACGTGAGAAGGATATCACAAACTGTGTTTTCCTATAAAATTAAGCGGGTTCAGGCTTCTATATCTGGCCGTGGACGACATTTCCAACATATGTTGTAACTGCACAGTGACTTTACGAACACCAATATTTTTGCACAAATGCTGGCTGATTTTGGTAACAAAACTCCTTCGGAACTGCTGCTGCTGCATTGTGGGGGTCAATTCGAGAACTTTTCAAATGCCCCTCGTATTTTCCTATGTATTAAAACCTGCTTGAGCATCGTCAAACAAAAGGTAGCATAATGGTATCATTTTCTAATGGGCTGCCCAAAAGAGTGATAAAGAGCAGGCTATAATAAAATACCGTTTGTACCCTAGCCTACCAATTATTTTTTCTTTCCCTTTCTGTTCCATATTTTGGGAAAATTTTCCTAAAGCTATAAGTCGCACGATATGAAACATGTGCATTTAGTCGATATTAATTTGCTGGATATAAACTTTACTTTCGCCATTAGCACGTCTATGCAGTAAAAGACTTCAGGGAAAATTCTCCATTTGGTTACCAGACTCTCTTCTTTAATTTCAAACCGTCATGGTGGGAGACATTGTGCTAATCCAAATGTTATTTTCTGCGAGCGGTGTCCAGAGTTTCACCGCGCTCATTGTGCTCTCTTTAGCAAAGGTCTCTCTCTCTCTCTCTCTCTCTCTCTCGTTTGCTGCTGGCTGGCATTTTTATTCCATCGATCGTGAAACACACAATTTTTAATTAGAAGGTTGTATGTCCTACAGGGCCGGCGGTGCGAAGCATGATGGAATGTGGCGCCAATCCGTGGCGCACCCGCAGCAATATTAGAAATGAAAGGAACTGAAACGGACAAAAAAAAAAAAAAAAAAAAGAATAAATGGAAAGTTCGATACTATCTAAAGTTCACTGTGAAACAAAAAACGAAGAAATGGAAGTTATAGAGTTCTGGACTTGAACGTATTAGCAGTAACGTCTGTGAAAACGAGTTTTTTGAAGTAATTTTATTCATTGTTAATAAATCCACGTTTTGGTTTTAGTTAAAAATTGCGGTTTCTAGACAGAAATACCACAGTTTCTCATAGCGAGCCCATCAGTGCTTATTAGCATTCATGGGGGAATACTTCTGCGACTAAATTAATTAATTAACTAACAAGGACATCCAATACTAAAGTCGCTTCTCTTGCAATTGTTTGTAATAATAAGGTAATTCAGTTGCAAGCGTTGTCTGCTAACTGGATCTTTCGTCCAGTTTCTCACTCAAGTAGAATGCAGAACAAACAAAATATATGGTACTTTATTCAGCATGTTCCAGTACTTTCGTACTGGTAATTATGGCGGGACTAAGTTCACCTAGCATATTGACATGCGCAGAACTTTGAATAATGTGTGGTTACTATATATGAAACGCCATTTAGTAAATAACATGGAAAGCATGCATATAGTGCGTTTACTGTAGAGGATTTTTTTTCTTTTTAAATTCTGTTATTCTGCAGTAGTGAAGCAACGAACATTTAGATAAGTTTAACCTTGGAAATCATGGGCATTTATCAGGCCGGCACACCATAAACAACCGAATGCACAAGTTTCGAACTACAGCGTCCACAAAAGATAAGCGTAGAGATAAACCAAGGATTGTACGAAACGTTGATTACTAGATTTGATTTTTAATGAAGTGTTAAGTACATGCACATTTGCATAAACAGTTAAGCTCTCAAGAAAGTCACTAGGTTGGATTTTTCGCACAGAAGCATGAACTTCCATCCACACTAGCCTCAAATAGTACATAAACTTGCAGACCGTGATTGTGCTGCAAGGACGACGTTCTGCAGTTTATCGAAATTGTAACACATCAGCGAGTGATAATATCCGAAGAAACAAGTTTTGAGTTCAATATAATATAAGATACTGCAAGAATAGGAATCCTCGGGAACTTCTCCAAAATAAAAGGTATTAGTTTAAATTTACATGTAGTCCTTACTTTTTAAAACAGACTTTGCACAAATAGCTGTCAGAAGCAAATGACAATAGAGCCGTACGTCGCAAGAATGCAGGACAGTAGGTGCACCTACAAGACTTCCATGTGCGACCCCCGGAAAGGAAAAAGGAAAGAAGGTAGACCCAGAAGAAGATGGACAGACCTCAACAAAGAACATGCAGGTTCAGATTGGTCAAGAGTAGTAAGAGGAAGAGAAAAATAGAAATATCTCGAGAAGCAACTGGTGCTGTGAGAAAAGGAGTAACCAAAAGAACAAATCAGTCTGGGTGTCTTGAACAACTAGCGTGGAATAGCTTGCCACGTTAGGAAAAAGCGAGCTTTCCCTGCTTGTTAAGAGATCTTGGCTCTTGTGGGACACAATAGGCTATCTTTATCTTTTACTTTTTTAAAGATAAAAATGACAGTATAGTTACTATAACTTCGAACTGCTATGTTGCCACACGTACAAAATATCGATATTGATCTAGCATTAAGAATGAAAGTCATGCCATTGAGTAGCCATGCAGCTCTCATGTATCAATAAAATGAAAAATTAATGTAATATAATCAAAATATTTGTTTTTTGAAAAAAAATATGTATATAAATTCTCCCAGTATGCCCTACTGCTATGTATTGACAATGCATTTCATATCCAACATTTAGAAATACATAATCTAGGTCACACAATTGTAATACGTCTCATTTTTAATGCATGACAGTCTATAGCTTAGAATTAAGCATATCTCGTGGAAATTAAACTACGGGGCTGGTGAATTAAAATCTGCAAACGGTAGGTTTTCTCTTAAAAGGACTTGAGGACGTCTTCCACATTAAATTTTCCTATTACTTGGGTCACCTCCATATTAATTTTTACACAGTCTAATAAATAGTTGATTTTAAGTTGTAGAAAGATGGACTCGAAGTAAAATTATAAGATGCAAGACTTCGTGTAAATGCATTATATAATATTCTCTCATATCCTTAACATACATTCTGAAACTTAAGACATACTATCATTACTACTGCACCGAACATCACTTTTAGCATCTTTCACCGTAACCACTGCTCCCTTCTGAAATACACTGCCAAACTTTAAGATAATAGTTTTATCGCGGTTATATAACTTTAGAATTTGATTCCTTGTATATCCTTACAGATATTTAGTTTTACTTTTCTATAGCAATATAATCATCATTATTTCTCATATCGCCTGCTTAATAATGTTTT
This sequence comes from Metallyticus violacea, assembly GCA_030762175.1. Lineage (NCBI taxonomy): Eukaryota > Metazoa > Arthropoda > Insecta > Mantodea > Metallyticidae > Metallyticus > Metallyticus violacea. Next base: position 48,141,273 of record CM060843.1, read on the forward strand.
TTTTTTTTTTTCATTATTTAAGTTTTATTTATTTCCACTCTCTTTCATCATTTACATGTTTATGATTTTATTGGTTACTACATTATTATTATTATTATTATTATTATTATTATTATTATTATTATTATTATTATTATTATTATTATTATTATTATTATTATTATAATTATTTTGCCAATATTTTCATTATTTATTTTCATTGTAATTTATAGTTATTTTTACGGTCTCTTTCATGTTTTACTTGGATTTAAATTGCTGTTGTATTGCTTATGCTATTTATTATAATATTATCACTGAATCTTATTGTTAGATTGGCAAAGAGGAATTAAAAGTCAATCTCTCTACCACGATAAATAAATTGCATCTAATTATTTATTTTCTTTGTGAAGTTTTTCTGCTTCATTATAGATAAGCGGTCCACAAAATTCTACTGGAACTATTTTCTATTTTGTTGAAAAAGAATACTTGTTCTCTGAATGTTATATGCAACATTCTCGATTGAAACTTGGTTCACAATTGGCCACACACGCGCAGAGTACAGAACTGTTGATTTAGCCTGCTCTATAGCTTTTCCCTATAAATGTCATTGAACCTATTGACTACCACTTAAATTCGTTCATTTCTGTAATAATTCCATAGATGTTAACAACACAAACTGCCTGACTAAACTATATTATCTGTATTTCATAAAATATTATTTTTCTTCAATTTGGTTCTAACCTGCTACCAGTTTGTATAAAAATAACATTTTACTGTACATACAAAATTTAATTTCCGCATACTGCACTGACATTAGTAAAATCTGTAAGTTCTGATTAGCATATATTTGCAAAATTCTTTACATTCCAATTTCTTGAAATCCTACTTAAAATGGATTTTTTTCAGAAATTACATTTTTACGTTATTCTTAACATATGCCATTTAAGCAGACTTCTAGAAACCTTGTGTACGTTTATTTTTTGCCTTGTAATAAAAGCAAAATTTAATTAGAGCATTTTGTGAACACACTAGTTTAAACTGTGGACATATCCGGGAAATGTCTGGTAGCCCTATCCCGCCTACAAAACACACACATTGTATGCTATGACTATCTTCCAGACTCCTGGTTTAATTCAAGCCATTCTAGATATATTTCCTCATCCTTAATGAAGATTAAAGGACGCTCCTGGTTCGCATTCGCCTTAATGCTTTCTCAGCTAATATTAGTTAACTTTGTTTTAACATTTCACTTAGCTCCAACGCCTTGTTGCCATGGTGAACCCACGCTAAAGGCGTTTAGCTTTCTTGCGCTTATGTTATTCGCGATTAGTTGTGCTTATATTATTATTATTATTATTATTATTAGTAATAGTAGTAGTAGTAGTAGTAGTGGTGGTGGTAGTAGTAGTAGTAGTAGTAGTAGTAGTAGTAGTAGTAGTAGTAGTAGTAGTAGTAGTAGTAGTAGTAGTAGTAGTAGTTTAGTAGTAGTGTATTTATTTACAAAATATATTTTTACAAAACTACCTCATCAATGTCGCACGGTTTCTGGGACCGTACGTGCTTTCCCAGTATACTGTAAAATACAAGAAACTGCACAAACCAATATTTAACTATTAATATATAAATAAATGAATAAATGGAAAATGAAGCAATATATATAATATATAATAGAAAAATGTAAATATCTAAATAAAGTAAACAAAGAAGGTACCTATGTAAAAGTAAATAATTTACACTCCCTCACATATATAATAATAATAATAATAATAATAATATATAATAATAATAATAATAATAATAATAATAATAATAAAAATGTGACTCTTGTTCCCCTATCCCCCCATTACCGGTTGCCTACCTCTTCCGATCTGAGAAGTCCCCCTTTACTTAGAAATAGACCTACTCCCTCCTCCTTCTCCTCTATCTGCCAGGAAAGTCCAGCACTGCCACTGCCCTGTTTCTCCGTTAATAAATGGGGCCGTAGTGTCTCTTTCTCCACTCTACCGTCCCCTTGCAGCACGACAGAATATGTTCCCAAGATTCTTTCTGTGAACATTAGGGCAGATTCTCGTACCCTCTCTGTATGTTTCTCCGCCATGCGCCCTACCTAAACCAAGCGCGCCCAGATTGCAGAGTTTGGTCCCTGTTTGGATATACCATTCCACCCCCCATCCTACTTTCAGCTCCGATTGTATTTCTGCACATGCCGAAAAATTGAGTTGCCTATTAATGTCCCTCAAGCGTTTCTTAATTTTCCGCCAAACCCCCTCCTGTTTCCCTACTCTGAGATGTTGCTCATTCCGGCATTTTCCAAACCGCTTCTTAATTCAGAAACTCAGGTTTTATTTGCCCCCATCTCAGCTGCTCCTGGTATCAGATCGCCCTAATTAATGTCTGATCTCCGTGAATAATTCGTAGCCAGTACCTCACCCTCGGATCCTGCGTTCTATAATCTCGCTATAGGCAACAAATTCTCTAAGGATTCGGCAATTTGCTCTATCTGTCCCCAATCTTAAAATAACTTCCAGAAAATGTGTTCTCACCAGATCTGATTTCTCTGTTCTCAACCCGAAATTTCGTCCCCATACGTCATTGTAAATCGTACTGCTCCCCATATACTGTCTCTAACGGCTCTACTGGCACATCTGGAATTCTGCTTCGTAGATGGAGAGTTTCTTTTCATATTCACCCCATCAATGTGACTCGCCCATCTTCTATTCATCGAGAAAGTTTGTCCAAGTATTTGGGCATGGTTCGGCAGATCTTGTACTAGTTTTATCACTTTCCTGTTCTAATATTGGGCACATCTGTTTAAAAATACTTTTTGGTATGATCTAAAGTTTTAAGTTATTTTGATAATTTAGGAATACAGAAGCCGAACTGGCTATTTTGTATGTATTTATTTATCAACTGTTGTTGGGCTTACACCTGGTGTCAGTGAAAAATAATGACAATACAATGATTATTTATAACAAAATGCTTAAAAAAGAAACCAGTTAACTTATTTAAATACATGGTAACCTAGAATTAAATAAAAAGATATAATTTAATACATTTAGAATTAATTTTACACATATTTACATAGCAAATTACAACACACCAGCATCGTTAAATATGTAAAGCAAATTAATTACCTGTCAACTTAATTATATATTTATTAATTTAATTAAATACATTTATAAAATTATTAGCTTTAGTACAAATTTAGGCTTGGGCATTTATCAGGTTGAATATTAATATAAAGTGGTTAAGCGAATTTAATCATTTAATTAAATAAAATAACGAATTAAACAATATTTAAGTAGTTCGGGAAAATCTTCAATTTGAACACTCACATTCATATCTACCTATATAAATGAAATACTTCAACACATACAATTTTAGTTTACTTTTAAGTCTTGTCAGAGGACACCTCTCAAAGACAACTGCAAGTAATTCATTCTAGTCATTTATAGTTTTAATTACGATAGAGTATTTGCCTACTCCCGTTCTCTGTTGCCTACAATTGATTTTAAAACTATGATGGTTCCTACCATAGTATATTGATTTTTCCATCCTAGTTGTGATATACCTCCATGCATTTTGTTCTGTTTATGATTTGTATATAAAATGATGTTATCCTTGCTTTTTTCATCTCTCTCTGCTAGTGATTCCCAAATTAATGCTATAAAAATTTCGTCCCCATGTTCTTTTTCACCTTTTACGAATTTTGCTACTCTACACTGTATTTTTTATAGGGTGTGTGTTTGATATACCTATATGGATCCTAACAAACGTCTCCATACTCCATTAAAGGCCGCACTAAAAATAAGTAAATTATTTCCTTCAATTGTGACTGACATTTTTTATAGTATTCTCATTACACAGTGTAATCCCGTCCATTCTCTTCTCGTAGCTCTTCTCCTAACACTATCAATCTGTCCCATGCAAGTTTAGAGCTCAAGTAAACTTTTTTGTATTTACAGCTGTTTTCCTGGAGAATTTTGCTTCATCGAGTTTATAATAATTAAGATTTATTTTGTCTCGACTTTTACAAAATGTTGTCGCCTCTCTCCATTTATTTTCATCCTATATTTAACCCCCAAATTGGAAATATTATTAAGATCGCTTTGTAAAATGTTAATATTGCAACTATCGTTAACTTTTATACATAATACAATAGTCGACAAATACTTGTACCTTAGACTTTATACTTAAGCAAAGAACGTTAACTTAAACAATAACAAAAGTGGCCCATGAAAGCTACTTTGTGGAACTGCTGATGTTACCTTCCCGATAATGGACATTTCTGACCTAACCTAACTCTTTGGGTCCGCTCTTATAATTTTTTTATTCAAAGTAAACTCTTTTATCTAATTCTGGTACACTGAACTTTTTCTACTAATAAGTCATACGATATGAAATCAAAAGCTTTCAAAAAATTAATAACTAATGCATCAATCCTCCCTCTCTTCAGTTAGGTCATGAACTAATGAAATAATTTGGCATTCGCGTTAAAATCTTGTCCAGAAACCGTGTTGACAGAGACAGAATCAGTCTTTGTAATTAACGACATACCGATATATTGACCTATCAAATGCTCCATAACCTTGCATTACACTAATGCGAGACTAACCGGCCTTTAGCGGACTTCCAGTCTTATGATAGGCTAGAATTATTTAGAGATATATTGATTAAGTGCATAAGACACAAGATGATGATTTCCCCTTCTAGCTTCAAATTTTAATAGCAGAAGCACCAGGACCAGGTGATTTCGACTTTTTTAGGTGTTTAATTCTTTTTCTGACTTTTTTACTGGTATTTCATGAGTTAGATTTCCCTTTTCTTCTATATCACTGAGACAGCCCTGATTTGTATTATTTTTATTATCACCAATTTTATTAAATACCGAAACAAAATAAGAATTTGATAAATCAGCTTTTTCTTTGTCCTCGTTTTTTTGTTGTTCTTCTTCTTTCTTCATCATTTAACGGTGTTATTTTTTCGTTATTTCCCCTTCTTCGCAGTACATAATTATAAAATTTACTCCACTTTCAATCCCCATATACTTTTATTGTTTGTTTCAGGATAATTTTTCTTTTCTTTTCTTTCTTTTCTTTCTTTCTTTTTTTTGATACTGAGTATTTTAGTCAATTTAATGTATTTAACTCGGTACTCAGTGCTTTCTGTGATATGCATTTTTTCCTTTTTCTTAAGCAACGCATATGTTTGAATATAATTCTTTGGATTGAGTTACGAGGCGTGTCCGGAAACTAAGTACCATTTCGTTCTACCGCCACCGCAATGCTAGTGTCGCAATTCCACGCATGCGCACTTGTCTCTCTGGTTCATTGTCTGTCCACTGACGCCATTACAGTCGAATCGTTTTTTTTTTACAGTTGTTTGTGATCGTTCGAAATGTTTAAGATAATTTCTGATCCCACCGATTGTGAAGTGCGTTCCGTAATACGATTTTTGAACGCAAGGAATGTTAAGCCAGCTGAAATTCATCATCAACTTGTAGAGATTTACGGTGAAAATGTAATAACAGATGGAATAGTGAAAAGTAGGTTAAGCAATTCAATGATGAATGATGCTGACGAAGCACTGAGAGGGCGGCCTTCTGTTGTCACTGATGGTTTGGCTAAACAAGTAAACGAGGCAATTCGTGAAAACAGGCGGTTCACAATAAGAATGCTTTGCAATGTGTTTCCAAATGTAAAAAACTGTTGTGCATGAGATTATCACAAAGCTCATAAATTATCGCAAACTGTGTTCTCGTAGGGTTCCGAAGATGCTCTGGGATGTCCACAAAACGAAGCGACTTCACAGTGCTTTGGCATTTCTTGCCCGATAGTGAGGAGGGAGATGAATTCTTAAGCATGATAGTGACCGGTGATGAAACTTGGGTTTGCCATGTCACTCCAGAATCAAAACTACAGTCGATGGGGTGGAGGCACACAGGATCCCCCAAACGACAAAAATTCAAAACAACGTTGTCAGCACGAAAAATCATGTACACTGTGTCCTTGGACATACGGGGCATTCTGCTTGTTGAGTTCCTTCCCAGAGGTGCAACCATCAATGCGGTACGATACTGTGAAACATTGAGAAATCTTCGGCGCGCAATTCAAAACAAAAGGCGTGGAACGCTCAGTCAAGGCATTGTGTTGCTTCATGACAACCCACGTCCCCATTTTGCTGGTGTCACACGAAAGAATACTCAACAATTCGGTTAAGAGCAGTTCAATCACCCGCCATACAGCACCGATCTCGCGCCTTCTGACTACCACTTATTCTTGAACATGAAGCGTGATCTCGGAGGAAGGCCCTTTGACAGCGATAACGACGCAAAAAACGGTGTTCAGCAGTGGCTTTCTTCACTGGTGGCTCCATCTTTGAAGAGGACATACAAAAGTTGATTTCCCGCTACGAAAATGTCTGAACAATGGTGGCAACTATGACGAAAAATAGGCCAAGGAATGGTCTTTCATGTACAAATAAATGTTTTTGTGAAAACAAATAAATATTTTATGCAATTTTTTTCCAAACTGGTGCTTACTTTCCGGACATACCTCGCATTTTTTTATTTTTTTTTCTAGGAACATATTTCATTAGTGCGTCAAAAATGCTATCATTAAATTTATTCCAGATGTCCTGCCAATTGCTCCAGTCCTTAGAAAAACGTAACATTTTATAATGGAAACACCTGTAGTACCTCAACATCTATTTTGTTGAAATCCCAAACTGCTAATGGTAATTTATTATTATCCCATCTGACCTCTATTATAATGCTATTATGATTGTCAATTTTCTGTAGCACTCAAAGAGTTTGTAAACTGACACGGGTTTGACTACAGCATTGTGTTACCTATGTAAACCCATTTCCCCAAACAGGCTCATTTACTATCGTTTGAGGCTAGACTTTTGTATCCAACAGGTTGTTCCAATTTAAGTCTTTTGAAATTATCATCTTACATTGTTTGAAATGCATATGGTTGTAGATACTAATACAACAACTACTTTTAAAGCTAACCTTTCAAAGGAAGGGGTGCAAAGGATGCTTTGAATATCATGAATTGCACCCTAGGTATATTTTTGTTGTATTTTTCTCATTTTTTCCTTCGGAACTATACATTTACCTTCATATATTTCCTTTTGTTTTATTCGTAATTTCCAATTTGAGAAGTTTCGAGTTGCTTTTCGTATCTCTGTAACGTCAAAAATATTAGATTATGCCGTAATTATAATCCATTCAGCCGAGAAAGGATTGTTATCAAGTCGCCATTGTTACTGAGAATAAAATCTACCCATATTAAGAGCATATTTAGTGCGTGGCGTGACTTTTTCTCCAATTGCTATACAGGTGTTGTCTGCAACACATCATTTTTAATAAAATGAATTAATCTGCGACTGATATTTGACTAATATTTTTAATCACTTTCGCATTGAAATGCTTCTAATTAATTTAATTATATTAATTAATTTAAGAAGAGTGTAGCAGCAATAATTTAAAACTTCTATAAATGATACAAAATAGACTCAAGTATGCCATAGCTTAAAAGCAATTAACACTTTTATTATATCATCTAACATATTTATACCATAAATATTTATGCATTATTGTCCTGTGCAGTGAATCCACAGGACATTTTGATTCATTTAATAGTACCAGCAAACAGATTGAAGTACTGGGCTAAAGATATTGTTGTTCAACTCTATGGCTTGGTTAAATCAGTTGTTTGACATTATGGGTAAATGGCAAATGATGTATGTGCTTTAGGTATGAAAACTAAAGAAAGATTCTTGAGAACTTAAAAATTAAAATATTATCTACTATTTCTGATTTTTATTTATCAATAATTTATCAATATCATATATACTATATCTTTATTAAACCATTATAAAGGGTCCTCCTTCAGTTATGCAATGGAAAATTGATTTTATCGACATTAAGTTACTAATCTTTGTCACCTGCCGAGGGAAATCGTGTCGCGCTAATGGAATTTTTAGTGAGCATTTTTTATTCACTAGTAGTAAATTAACATTAGTACTCACCATCATAATATCGGGGGCTGTTGACCTACATAGGCATAACAGTTTCATGGACCTTAACAGTCGTACGTGCTAATACCGTCCTCTTAACACTCAAAATGTACAATACACAAAAATTGCCACAAGAGACATGCCTGAATTCTTTTCATAATATTTTGAATCAATGAAACATTTACTGCACTCATCCTCCCGGATATCTTGTTTCAGCGCCTACACATGTTTTAATTCAGATCAGCAATCTTTATATGGATGCAAATGCAACAGCTGAGTGACTTCATACGCACTGCCGACAGATACGCCATTTTGCTTGGTTCCTCATGTTAAAGACTTTCGATAAGTTTCTAGATAGCTTGTTTCATCAAGATTCTCCTCTTAAAATAGTTTTTTTTTCTATGTTTCTTGACGATGAAAAAGCCTTGGGCACTAACTTTGTTCATCCAAATGAAAATTGTTCTACCTTCTGGTGAGTTAATCCTGAAAATTTATTACGCAATACTCTCATACATACTTATAGGATTTCTATTGCACTTAGCAAAAATAATTCGTTGTTCTAACGTGTATCTCAATCTCGGTATACTCTACAATACTCTGTAGAAAGTCCAACACACACTTCCTACAGAAGCACAACTGAAACGCTTTGGATAATAAATACAGCTTACTGGGAATTGCGCTTCCACTGAAGGCAGCTGGTACAAACTCCTACTACATAGTGAAATTAGCACTGTATAACATATTTTTGTTGCTCGATTGTTGTAATTTTTACTATCACAGCTCAATTGCAGAGTCTATTTCAATTATTTAGTGGCAGTTTATGTTAATATTATACATTCTGTTCGTACAACAAATCGTCAGTGTTCTATTGTTTCTATTATCGTGCTCTATTAAATGCTTTTTTTCGGTACAGAGTTCTCCAGCATTCTTATTCTGGTATTTTTGTAAGAAATTAGAACATTGGAACAAATGTATTTAATTGGTAATGCTTACCTATTAAAATTGAAATAAACTCAATTGTAAAATTCAGAAAGAACTTATTATTAGGTATTTTTAATACTACTGAAGATAAAGATAAAGCTTATTGTTCCCCTCAAGGGTAAAGACCTCCTTAGGGAAAGCTCACTTTGTCCTAACGTGGTAAGCTATTCCACGCTAGTTGTTCACATGCTATTTAAGACACTCTGAGTGATTCTTTGGTTACTCCCTCTAGAGATTTCCATTTTTCTCTTCCTCTTGCTACTCTTGACCTGAATTTTCTTTGAAGAGGTCTGTCCATCTTCTTCTAGGTCTGCCTTGTGTCCTTTTTCCTATCCGGGGGTCCCACATGGAGACCTGTAGGTCCACCTACTGTCCTGCATGTTTTGCAACGTGGCCGCCCCATTGTCATTTGCTTCTGCAATTTGTGCGATGCCTGTTGTCTGAGATAACTGATTTATTAATACTATAGGTATTTTGTCCTTCAAAGTTATTCCCAAGATCTTGCGTAGCAATTTTCTTTGGCATATTTGAATTTTTGTTTTTGTTTTTCTGTTATTGACCATGTCTGGCACCCATATAGTAATACAAGACACAGGTTTAGGGCGTCTGGAATCTGATTTTCTTAGTTAGCCTTTGGTGTAACAGTATAAACTTATGGGCCCAAAACTCTCTCCAGGTTAATGAGATCCTTCTTTGTACTTCTTTTTCCACTTTATAATGGAAAGAAATCTGTTGTTCTAGGTATGTATTTTCGCTCACATATATGAGGACTGTGCCATCTATTTTTATCAGGGTTTCAGGTCCGTTTGAAATTAACTGTGTCTTCAGTTTGTTTAGTGACAGTCCTGCATTTTTGCTATGCTTACATAATTGTTCCAGCATCGTTTGTAATACTTTCGATGTTTTTGATTCCAAATGCACATATAATGTTCAATTTGCATTGTTAAACTTCATATTTCTGTTTTACCCTGTTATCTTGTTTTTATTCAAGTCGTTTAGAACTAATTAAAAAGGAAGCAAAAGTGATTAATTTGATTATATAACTAAGCAAATATGGAAAGAAAACACTATTCAGGAATCTAATCCTGTAGTTTCAACACTGGAGCAATTCTAAGGCAGACACGTGGCTAATGGATTCGGGATTCTCAAAGCTTAAATTATTTTGCTCTGGTACCGTGCAATAAAGGTGGAGAATTGGAAAACTAGCAAAAAGATAATCTTTTTAAAGATTCAAACAAGAAAACATAGACACACGAACGGCAGCATTGAAAATGCGTGTAGTGAAGTCTTTTGAAGTGCTGCACTCAGCAGTGAAGTTAGGCAAGGCTGGGAAATTGCAAGAGGAAAGATGAATCAATATTTGAATTAAATTGTTGACAGTTGTCATACAACATGTGGAGTCAAAGGTAGATCCCCAAAATTGAAATATTTTTCAGGAAGTTTAACCACTTCATGGTAGATCTAATATGTTTTGAAGTGCATTCTGCTATCAAGGTCGTACAAATCTGTGTGTTTATAATGAAAGCACGAACGCTCAGGTACACAAAAATACTGTGAATGGTGTTCTCGATTTTAAGGAGCCAACTGCAGTTTTTTGATGACAATGCCAAACCTCATAGGGTTTGCTGTTTTGTGTGACTGGCTTGGAAAACTTGGAGTATCAGACCATTCTACAGTTCCTAAGATTCCGAGAGACTTCATTGATGGCACTTTTTTATTTACCGAGAGCCACACTCACTGCAAAAGTGAGCAATCTTGTGGAATATGGTTTACTACTTAGAAAAAATAAGAAATATGTTTGGCGCTAGGATTTTAATTTTATGATTAAAATGATTTAATTCCTTCAAATACATTAGGTACTTTTCTAAAACTATAAACATAAGGGATAAAATGAAATACATACATTTTAATAGAGATTATTTTTGCAATGCAGTTTAAAGACGACAACAAATTGCAAGGGCCATACAAGATAACAACTTAAAATATATTTTTATTTGATTATGCTTTTTTAGAGTAGCACAATTAGGTTGTATACTTTGTAGGGAATTAAATTACCTATTTAATTTAATAACTATGTGATATACAAATCCGATTCGAATTTTCAAATAACAATATTAATTATTTTGAATATAAAGAATAGAAGAGCAAGAATCGAAACTGTTTTCAAGATAAAGACTTTGAGAATTTACGAAAAGTAGAGGAAAAAAATAAAGAAATCAAGCTGGCCAGTGGAACAGTATATTCCCACTCCCACATAAATTAAATATTCAGGGAATCACAGTGATGATAGTGATATTACATATTATTATAACAATAAGCTATTGCATACAAATTGAAAACGTGAGGACAAATAACGCTCAAATTTACATTGCCGTAAGGATGACATCGTTCAACTTATTAACAGAGACAAGCGGAAGTCATAAAATCATAATCTCACGTTCAAAATTCCCTCACACTACACCACGGTGGCCCTGAAGCAAGAAAGTAGTGCCGTTAGGTCTTTGATATAATTCATAGGAAGGAAAATTGACGGTTCGCACCCTCGAAGTTTGCATCAGAAAATGTTTGTACACTAGAAAAATAACACGCAAATTCTTTTAAGGAATATACAAGGGCAGAGTTACGGTATTTTCCACCCTCAAGGGCCAAGGGGGAATTATATATTTTAGGTCAATACCTTGACAGGGTCAACCCGCTTCAAGCCAGCGACCCGCGCTAAATTAAGAACCAATCATTAAAGTCCACAAGTCAGAGGCACAAAGGAATGGCCAATGGATAATAATTAAAATATTAAGATGGTGAGAAGTACGGTTCAACAAATGTAATGATGACCGACAGACCCTAAAAATGTTTGATTAGGGCAAAACCAGGCATTGCAATGAGTAGATCGTTCGTGTAGACGGTACAGTTCAGAACAGTTTGAGGACAATTTTTAGGAGAGTACGAAATAAAGTTAGTGTTTACAGTGCCGCATGAAATGGGTAGAAGTTTGTTGTGAAATAATAAGCAGTAAAATAATAATGATAATAATAATAATAATAATAGTACGAAAAGTTGTGAATAGAAAGCGATAATAGTGAAGATTAAGAAATAATTAATGAACAGTAAGAAAGAATGGCTTAAGAAGCAAGAGTAATAGGGTGTCTTAGTAAATAAGTACACAAACAGAATATGTGGCAGTAAGAAATCTTCGTAAGAGTTAATACACGCGACAGTTATTATGAGAATAATAACCTTAAGAGCAATAGTTGAGTCACGTGTGAACGAGTTTTGGATTTAGAAAACCAGTAAATAACTCTCTAGAAAATATGTTTTGCCGAACAGTCTGGTTCCTCAAACATTCTAATAACGAAATTTTCTCATAGTGTACAACTAAGTATAGTAAAAACTATTTAGTGGACTTAACAACTTTCAACTCATACAAGAAACATTTTCAGTTCCTTACTTCACTTTCAAAAATCCACTAGTTACCAGCCACAACAACCGAAAGAAAAGTGGGGCAGGCATCAAACCTTCATCAATCTGAGATCTACAAAGGAGAAGAAAAAAAGGAGCTACAGGGCATCATAAAATAAGATCCGATTAACAATTCCCTTCTCCATAATTAACTATTTGCTGTCCTAATCAAATATCCATACCAATTGCAAATTACTTATTCCAACTTCTCCTATCACCTTTGATAAAACTGAAACACCTGCACATAAATTAAAATAACCTCCCCACCAGCGTGTGGCAAAATAGAAAGAAAGAGATAGAGTGAGAAAGAGAGATAACCAAGACGAAAATGAAACCAGTGCGGTGAAAATTATGAAGACTTCAGTAAATCGTGATAAAGAAGGGAAGCATGAAAAACAAAAAACAAATGTTGATGACGTGGCATTTTTATCGATACGCACACATGTTAAAAGTTTCTCTTGCAACGACAACACAGAAAATTATCTTAAGGGCTAGTCGATACGATTTTCCTCTTTTCGGTCTCTTCTACCTGTCCGTTGAGAGGCTGGACGAAGGCAATTCCTTCCCCACGAGGCCATTCTTCACTGTCAGTCACCTACAGGCGTCTTGCCCGACGTTTCGAGTGCCCCAGCGCGACAAGAGGATCTTGTAACAGCTTGTCTGGGTCCCGTGACATTTTCCCAAGAAAAACTGACTTTCTTGAGCCGCACAACCAAGATAAAACTCCTGCTCCTCTGCCACCAAGCTCTCTTTTTCCTGCTGTAATGGAATGGGTTTGCTTTTAGAGTCATGGAGAGAGAAAAACTTGAATATCTTCGGCTGTATTGTTTGTTTTAGTAGATTCTAAAACGGTTGCAGAAGAAATTCGGTACTAGTACAGAGAGACAGCTTTCACAACAAATGGACGTATGTAATTAGAACTACAATGAACTAGAAATAAATGTAATACATTGACTGTAAATACAATAGAGAATGAAGAAAGAGAACTAAAAGAATATTAAACTCTATGCTAATGAAAGTGTTTGTAATTGTAGACAATTTGTATATTTATGAAATTAAATATATAAGAACAAATTAGGTTAATGGTTACGAATATAAGGTCTTTTCGATTAAATGAAGTAGATAACTAATTTCAAGTTTTCTTGTGAAATATTATTTAATGCTGGTCAGTTAACGCAATGTTGTTTATAACTTTTGATCTTCGCAAATAAGCGTTATCCAGTTGCATTTTACACATCACTGAAATAGATAACTCGCCTTGTTCTTAATTTCTCATCTCAACATTACTTGAAATAGATCCAAATTGATATTTTTATATAAGTCATGTTAACATTAGATATCATTGATATGGAAAACCACGGCATTTAGATTTGAACTGCGTAAGGAGAAATGAAAGCTAATGTATACTAATAATTGAGAAAATAAATAATTTAGAATTTTGAAGGACACAATGAAATGTTGGAAAATTTTTAATAGAAGCACTAGTTTATTTAGTAACATTATTATATTTTCTGATTACATTATCATTATTATCATTATCACTATCATCATGAAGAACATCTAGTATTGAATCATTTTTATCTGCTCAGTCTTCAGTCTGGAGTGTTTATAACGACTTCTGCGAATGTCCCTTAAATCTTCTGACAGTTTCGATCCCTTCTGGTTTTTAACCGATAATTTTGATGGCATACGAATTTAGGTATTGTTTGCAGATGAGAATAACTCTTGTTTCTATAATCGTTTGTTATTTTCAATTTATTAGATTTCATAATTCGGTGTGTACATATATGATAATTTCTGATATGATCTTAAGAGGCAATAACCGATTACAAATTTTCAAATTCTAAATGTATGCTCCAATTTTACGTTATTTCAATATTTTGTTCAAGGAGGCGATTCAGACAGTTCAAGAAAATTGTGACTAGTGGAAAGCAGAAGACATTCTCTGTTCTATAATTTTATTCATTAAAGTCTGTCGTTAGTGTTTAACAAATGTCTCGGATACAAATTATGGCGGAATCACCTAGCAGTAAGTAAATTCCAAAGCAGTATTCATAATTCCTGAATTTGCAAGGAAAATTAGATTGGGCATCTATGCAAAGTGCCGCTTGTTAAGAAAATTTTGGAAATGCATCTACTAAGAAGCAGTAACTGTATGGTAGTCCTTGCTATTAAATCCTGCCACCTAGAGTTGCTGCAAGCTCCAAATTTACTCAAATTAATGAAAGAAGAGGATTTTCCTGCTTAGTTTTTACTGATAAAGCAGCAATTTGCATTTCAGGGACTATAAAGAATAGTAGAGTGAGCAATTTGAGAACTGAAATCCCCCAAGTATTTTCAAACACGAACTTTTTTCCTTGAAAAGAATATCTTCTCTATTATTGCTTTGCTGAAGTCACTATTAACAGTAGTTACCCACTTCGATATCGACTCTTCCTGTAGTTGTAAGAAAACTGCTGACCAAATTGTTCAACAGGTTGATGTTTCTAGCATTACTATAAAAATGTTTAATGTTATCTCAATTAGTAATTGTCACAACGGCGGAATGATTCTGTTAACTTTGGAGGATCAAGAACTTCAAATTTCCCTGATCTCATCCTGTGTGTTTTCTTCTTGTCATCATGTCTTTGTATCACCCCTTGCAAAGATGCTGCCTAATTAGCAGAGCGCACTGCAACAACCATTGTAGAAATTGATCCCGATCTAGGGAATTTAGGCAAAATGTATTTTACTGTTATAATCTACGAATTTTATTACGCATATACTGAAAATTTGTAATATACAGAGGGTGCCAAAAAGTATACACGCTTCAAGCAAGGAAAAAACTGTTTTAATGTAACAAAACTGAAGTCACATAAACAGAAAATGATGAACACTAATCATCTTAGACCTTTACAGTTACAGCAGCTGCTCAAAATGCCCACCATCGGCGTCAATACATTTCTGAGTACTTTGAACTACTGATTGAGTAACGTTGCGAAAGTGTCCTAAGCGATTGCAGCACATGCCGTTTCAATTTCTTCCCAAGTGCTGCCAGTGTAGTTGGTTTTCTACGGTATGCAACATCCTTAAGAGTTCCGCATAGGTAGAAGTCCAACTGAATTAGATCCGGAGAACGCGGTGGAAACTCAATCGGGCCTCTTCGTCCTGTCCAGTGCCTTGGAAGATTGTCATCAAGGTACGCACGTACATCTCGGTGTAATGTGGTGGTGCACCATCCTGTTGTAACTAAAATTCCTCATTTCCATAGAGTGTATTAATGGCGAATAAGATCGAATTGTTACTCGCGACAGCGGTTCTGTCCTGTACACACGTCTCCATTGCCTTTGAACTTCAACAACATTCTCGGTTTTCCAATACCACTTCAAAATTGCTTTCCGCTGTTCAAACGACAATCTTGGCTACATTTTGTTGTAGCAACGCCAGCATAACGTAATGTGAGTCACATCTGTATACAGAACATCATACAATAATCTTGGCTTCATTTGTTCATTGTTGATTTACCTGTCACGTAGCAACGCAATCATATTGTATGCGAGTGACGTCTATTTACAGAACATCATACTACACATTACTGTTGTTTTCGCCCAGCTTTGAAATATATTAAATAGATATCTACTGTGAAATTGTGTATACATTTTTGACACCCCTCCGTATTATAATTTTTTTTCTCTTTTTATAAGCACTCTATGTTTACTTATGTTATACTACATTTGAATAAAGATAATTATAATCGGAAACATTGTTTTGAACTACTATCTTTTAAAAGCATGGGGTTTGTCTATTAACTCAGCTCTAAAATGCTATTTTTCTTCCCAAAGAAAATCAGTTTCTAATTTAATATGCCTCAAAGAAACTTACTAACATATGTACAGCCCTTAAACATATTTACATTGAACATAACGGTAAATGAGCTAGCGATACGAAGGAAGGCACAGTAAATTTCTACGCATTTTATGTGATTGGAATAGTAGAGCCAGCAAAGACAATGGTCAGTTATAAATTGGTCCTAAAAAAAAAAAAGAGGCTTAGCAAGGGGAACAAAAATGAAGCAAAGCCCTCATTAATTGACTCGCGAAATGTTTTGTTGGGGATAATTAAGCACTTTATCAAGACTTCAGACAGAAGTGAACCTTACTTCCAGTACCTCGTTTGGAAATTTATCATTATTAAAGATAAAAATACACGAAGCGTTTTGAAAGAGTCACATATTTGCTACTCATTAAGGATGTTGTGTATTTATAAACAATAATTTTAGGCAAAGAACTCCTTCAAAATGTTATTACGAACGCGTGCACATTCAAATAACATAATATTAGCTTGAAGCTTCTTTTTAAAGTTGCCAACTTCACTATTTTCCCAAAACATTACAGATATGAAGTGAACAATAGCGTGGAGTATAATAAAGAATGGAACTGAAATAATGATGAAATATCTTCATGATGATCGACTAATAATGGTGTTGAATAAGAGATAGAGTGCAAACAAATATACTCGGTGCTTACCTCCAACGAAACAAAAGAGAGATCGTTTGATTAAGGGGTTTTACAAAGCTTAAATCTGAAATACATTACATATTTCATTTCAACGTCGTAAACAAACTTTATAGAAAACGGTAAAAAAAGAGTATAATGAACAATCCAAAATTAATATAAATATACATTCACCTTATGATGCAAAATAAACATTTAACGCCGCAGACCTCTGCTAATTAAGCAACATTATCTCTACATACAAAGACTGTCCGGAAATTATCCAGCTCAAGAGTATATGATAACAAATCTTTCACTTAGGGAAAGTCGTTCGATTTTTGAGACGCTGATAATGAGTCTGTGTTGCATTTTCAGTCCCATACTGTGCGAGAAATTACTACACAAAGCCTTGTACCAGTGGTATTCGTTTCTTTTGTAGTTTTTAGGTATGGATGAAAAACTATACTTTGGAAGGATTATATTGCAAGAGAAATATATAATTTTATCTTTGGAAAGAAGAAACTGAATTAATCTGACATACCCGTTTCAAATTTGTTCTATATTTTTTGTTAATTGCTTAGCTTTATTATTAACTTAGTTCTTCATTTAACACTAAAATGCCCAATGGCGATCCATTGACCGCTTTCGATTTTCAAACGCTCGCATTTTCAAAACTTTTAGAAGTATTTTTCGAAGGATTTTTTCACTTTTAATCCCTTTCAATGACTTTACTTAACCAGTTATTATTTTTGCACTTCAGGCGTAACTGTTTAACATATTAGTAAATTTATCATCGGTTCCCGGAGGCGATCAATTGACCGCTTCCTTACTCACGTTTCTTACGTGGTTTATTGCGTAGTTGTAACCGAAAATAATGCTCACTGCGCAACAAACATGTTTCAACCTCATTGCATTGTGTGCGTGATTCATTCTTTATCACTTCTTATATCCGTGTCTAAATTTCACTTAGCTTTACATTTTCACTTGGCTTTCATAGACTAATTTCACCATCACTCATGACTGATTATAAGGATGAAGCAACATCTAAGGCCGCTAATCGCAAAACATGTAAAATAGGGTTATGCAAGAAAAACAAAACCAAAGATAGTTGTTCGACATGCGAATGATTTGTATGTGCTCTTTTATAATCAAAAACTGCAAAAAGTGTCATTCCAATATTTCTTTGTAACAGCTTTCTGTACATAGAAAGAACAAATCCAATTCATATAATTAAATATTTTTTATTTTATAGAAAACACGCGCTTATACTTTGAATAAAAAATAAATGACTTTTTTTTAGGTAAAAACCATTTAACCGGAAATGACCTATAAAATATGAACCAAAGAATGAACGAACAAATGTTTGAATGCATAATTGAATTACCAAAAAATTAAATGAATAGGTAAAAGGGCTTGGGGACATAAAGCGCTAAACATATGTGAGCAAAAACAATGAACAAATATCTGAAGCTCGATTCAAGCTGGGTTCGAACCTGGTTCGCAGCTCAGAATCATATTGTTCTCTTTATATCAGTACAGTCGTATGGCATGTAAGAAAATTAATCGGTCTGAGTCAGAAGAGCACTTAAATATGTGATACTGAGTAGACACTATGTATATACAACTCACTCTGGAAGCTAAATACAAACTGGAATCGAATTTGGCTTGCAATTTAGAAGAAAAAACGTTTCTTTCATACCATCACAGTAGACTAGAAGGCGATAAGGAAAAATTCCGTAATTTTCAGTGAGAAAAATGATCAAAAATGCATAAGGAAATAGTATAGCGGGCGTTTTAGGGGGTTCTTGTTTTAAAATAGTTTTTTCTCTAAACATTAAAGGCACATATACGAGAATTCTAAACAACATATTGTAAAATATATTACTGTTTTCAATATTATTACATTTTTTTAATTTAATAAACAGCAAAATAGAGGGTTATCTGATAAAAAATTGAATTCCCCTGTTTTATTACTCTAAAATAATGACACGCAACCCATTGTACATGTGAACATGTGTGGCATACAGTAATACCGGCCTATGCAGTTGCAATGGAGTTGGTAACAGCCAAAATTGACTTATTATCTGGGAAAATACATATTACAATTTCGACGTCTAAGATAAAGTGTTGAACGGAACACCAGTTTCTGTCGAATGGACGTAGAAAATCTTATTTTAAGCTATGGTGAATATTTGAATTACTTTGATGATTATGTAGAATTTTTTCTTAATCTTGATCATCTACAAAAAGTTAGAGTAGTGTATTTTTAAGTTGCCCTTGTATACGTCACTGTTATTACAAAATCTTTTGCAGATATTTTACATTTAAATTGTTCATTTATTCCTTTCTTCGAACGTACATTAGTATGTGGGCTGTGCAATAAAGAATGGTCATTTTACAGGCATAGCTTCTCGCGCTAAAATTTAGCTTTACAACTATCTTAAGGCGTACTAGTGGTACTATTTTTATTGCTGTTACTTCCAGTTCCCGCCTGCAATAGGTATATAAGTTGACACATGTTTAGTTACGCCTTCAGCAAAATGGAGGTGACACGCGACAACAATATGCTACTCTAAGGCTGCTTTCGCCCCAAAAAATATTCAGCATGGGTGTATACAATACTACAAGAGATTAATGGAGAGTTTGTTCTTCCGTATAGCACAGGTCGAAAATTATTTAAAATGTTTAAAGAAGAGGCAATGAATTTCAAATGAGGGTGAAATCAAGCCTCCAATTTCTGCTCTGACGGAAGAAAAAATTAATATTGCTGTTGTCATTGTGAGGCAATATCCGAATAACAATAAAAACACTTTAAAAATTCTGAAAATTTCACTGATATCACCCACAGGTTGGTAGCCGAAAAGTTGCACATGAGATGTGTTTATGCCCGGTGGGTTTCAATTCCCGAACAAAAGAACGTTTGCGTGCAGTTTTGCATGAAGTTGAAAATTGCGTTACAGGAAGATGCGGAGTTTCTTTCAAAGTTAATCACTGTTAATGAAACTTGGCTACATTATTTTGATCCTGAGAGCAAACAGCAAAGCTATGTGTGGAAATCTGCATCATCACCATCACAATAGAGATTGCTTCTGCTGCAAAAGTTATGGTCATCTTATTTTTCGATATTCGCGAAATGGTTTACAAACATTTCGTACCAAACGCATTTGTAACTGGACAGTACTATAGAAATATCCTGAAAAGTCTGCTGGGTCATATCACAAACAATGGTCTACAGTTCCGAGCAACTAGCTGAATGCTGCATCATGATAATGCACGTCGGCACATCGCAAATGTTGTTGATACATATTTCACAGAAATCAATATTAAGTGTGTCTATCATCCGCCGTATAGTCCAGATTTGGCTCCGTGTGAATTGTTTCTTTTTCCCTTAAATTGAAAATTCACTAGTGGAAGACATTGTTCATCAGTGGTAAATGCTGTAGGGGGATTTTGAAGATTCTGTTAAAAATGGTTTCCAGCATGTCTTTGAAGACTGGTTAAAAAACTGGGACAAGTACAG
Source organism: Metallyticus violacea (assembly GCA_030762175.1). Lineage (NCBI taxonomy): Eukaryota > Metazoa > Arthropoda > Insecta > Mantodea > Metallyticidae > Metallyticus > Metallyticus violacea. Next base: position 48,161,706 of record CM060843.1, read on the forward strand.
TACATTGCATCCAGCAACTTTGGGAAAAATCATCAAAATTGTAAGCATGATTAAAGATTTATTATGATATTTCTTTATTGAACACCTTCATAGCTTATGGTCTATGTCTAATTTGCTCTTCACAAAATAGTATTTATTTTAGCAGTTTTGTAGTTATTTGTTCTTTAACGTGTACGCTTATCATTTAGTTAATGTATATGGTTTAAATTATATTAATTGTATTTTTTCTTAATGCAGACACTTTTTTATTTCAATCCTAGATTTGAAATTATAGGTTTATATCAAAGACATAGAAAAAGACACATCTATAGGTTAACTATTTTTGAAAGAGTGAACAAAGTTTCTCTTTTGCACAAAGGGAACTATAAGCAGCCTCTTGGATTGCATATCATATTTTTTGATTGTATAACTTCAGTTCAACTGTGAGCATCATAGCCACCATATTGTTTTCATTATTTTCACGAATACGTAATAATATGTTCATTTAAATTGGTACGACAAATCTATATATTCGGACCTAGTACATTGGAATTACTTTTTTAATGCCTCAATTCGTTTTAGTTTTCCATTATCCAGAAATCTGCTGCTAAAGACAGACGTTTTCACTTAAAATGGAACTGCTTTAATTTCTTTAGTTGATCTGAATCTAGACAAATTCAAGCATTATAATGATATCCTAAAGCATTCTTCAGTCTTTCATCGCGAGTTCTCTAATAGCCTAACGTATGCGCTGGAATGTAAAACCTCAAGGCATTTAGGCATCCAGCAGGGTCTAATCAGGGAACCCGCCCTATATTAAATTTCTGATAACGACAAGCTGTTTTCCTTAGATTTAAGCACACATTAGAACTCACAAATCTAGTTTATAAAATGAACACTAATTACTAAAAATTACCGTTTCAGCATGAACTCAGATAAATAGCCACAGGTTTAACAAGTAAACTAACTGCAATAACAACAACAATAATAATAATAATAATAATAATAATAATAATAATAATAATTACTACATATTTCTAATAAAAACAAAAGGCAGTAATCGATTCAAAGCGTTATCTAATTATACAAATTGAATAATAATATGATAATTAAATTTTCAAATGTTTCTCAGTCTTTTATTTTCTTTTAAGTTAATTATTCGTTGCAACACGAGCTTCCAAGTTTAGATCAGGCATTATTGCTCTGCATACTACATCTTATAGTTTACCCGGGAAACAAAAAAGGAGTGTCAAATCAGGAGATCCGGTGCTGCAGATAATTCACTGAAAGAAAACAAAAGTCTAACGATTAGTTAAACGCCTCATATAATTACCATATTTCCTGTTCACTTGCTTTTACTGGATAAAATATAAGCATATATAAACAGAAAATGCCATTTTATTATGTTCTTTGGTTTAGTTTCTGCTACATTTATAGTTATTGACCCAGTTATTTTCTGACCAGTAATAATATTCTATAGGCTATAGGCTATAGGCTAGATTTGGGGGTCCTTAGGTGTGCTTACCGCCACATGTGGCTGTGGTCGTTAAGGCGCGGAGGTCTGGAATTCGATTCCCGCCAGGGTTATCCTCCTTCACTGACGTTTGTCCTCATAAATGGTAAATGCCGGAGAGATAGTCTAAACTTAGGCCTGAAATGTTTCTATCCCTTAAAAAAATCCTTTCCAAATTTATCGTTTCATCTCGTGTAACATCAGTGCCCACCGCTTGTGGGGCCTCTACAGTAAAACCGGCCGTTTAACACACACACAAAATGTATATGCTCTTAATTCCAACAATATCAGCTTTTTGATATCAGAAATAATATAGGAGATATTCGAGGTGGCAGTTTTAAGATGAGGCACTAAAAACTGCCGCCTCGAATACTCCTGTACTATTTATGATATCAACGACCTGATTTTGTTGGATCTATGCGCATACTCTTTTTATTCTGTTTAACGCCCGTTTTTACTGTAGAGGCACCACAGGCGGCGGACACTAATTTTATATATATATATATACGTTTACTCTAGGAAGGAATTTACCTAAAAAAAAAGTAAAAAAAATTTGGTATAGTTGGACAGTTTCTTAAGAGACTGAAAACATTATCAGTTTGTTAAAATATTATTCTATAAATTTAATTTATGTGTTGAATTATTTTTATAAGTTAAAGCTGATAAATTTCAATTCCTGAATGAAGCATAAAACGATATATATTGAATTTATCTTATTATCAACCTGCATTTAAGGATGGGAATAAGGTATGTTAAGAGATATTAATTTCTACAATTTATTTAAAAAGTTAAGCACTTAATGGAATCTTTCATATTAATCTTATTGTCCTGTAACTTAGCTGTGCAATTTATTCAACGATGTTATTATTAGGCTGAAATCGTTTGAAAACAAATTGAGCAGTTTATTTTTCCTATTATTGCAGCATTAAGTATGAGCAAAAATAAATTATAGATAATTAAATTCTCTTTACGAATATATGCTTAATTATTTGACAACTTATAAAATAAGAATCTTAAACTATTAGAACATTTATTGTATAAAAGTATGAAATAAACGAAGAAAGAAGAAAAAAATAAAATAGCATTTAGCAGCAGTATTATTTTCCCCCAAAAATATAATTATCAAAATGCATTGTCACATACGGGTATAATGGTCTCGATAACTAAAAACCTATATCCAGTCACAATTGAAAAATTATATCGGTGTAAATCTCTCAAGTATTTTGTTGATAACGTATATGAACTACGGTTCCTTTAGCGTAGTGCATTAGATATATATATATATATATATATATATATATATATATATATATATTTCTATTGCATATTTTTTAACTCAAGGACTGAACTCATTAATCTTCTGGCATCATGCTTGTCGATTTCCTAGCATTGTAATCTAATTTTGGGAGTATCAGTGGATTTTTTTTATTCATTATAGTTTTGCTGTTTGCACGATATGCAATGCTTTTGCTGAAGGTATGCAGCAATATATATGTTTTGCGTTGAGTCGAAAATCTACAATTGCTAATTTTCTGAATTTTTATTGTTGGTTTTCTAATTGGATTTTGTATGTTGCCAACGTTTATTACTGAATTGCTTTTGTTTGTATTTAATGTCTTCTATGTCTCGAAACTAAGTACTGCTTATTTGGCTTGTAAATTGGTTCCTGTCTGCGCTAGCAAATCACTTGGATAAGTATGTAAATTTATAAATATACTCTAGCTTGTTTATTTGAGATGATAATTTTCCATAAAAATGAAAGAAAAAGAAAGAAAGAAAGAAAATGATATAGTGGTTTGAACAGTTCATTTTGAATCCAGAAATAAGACGACATTTTTAAAGATATGGTTTTAAGAAATAACTGTTTTAATGTTATTAGGTATTGTTTTAATTTTTTTGCCTAAACTTAAACCCGTAGAAAGATAATTTCTGGTATATATGTTTCATTTATGGTTGTTACTGTGAACTACTGCAGTAATGTCCGAAGAGTAGCTTGTTTCTTAATTGCCTCCTTGATCTAATGGTTAGCGTTGCTGACTGTATGACTGGGATATTCCGGTTCGATCCCCTGTACCTATTTATGAATTTGTCTGGAACGAGATTCACACGGTCTCGTGAGGACAACTGGGCAATTACCTGATGGAAAGGTGGTATCCTATGATGTAGAAAACCGAATGGTAACATCGGGTGGAATATCGGTGTACAATCACAGATCTTCCTGCAATACTGCACTCTGCCAGTGATGTTACAAGATGTGACGGTTAAGAAGCCTAGATCTTGCTTCTTTTCTTTCGTCTATATGGTTAAGTTAGCATTGAATAATTGATATTCGGCAGGAGCGGTTGTTGAGTAGACGATTTCAAATGATATTAATATTTTTATATCTAAAGAGATCATAAATTAGTTCATTTAATGCTTAATAACAGTCTATATTAAAGTTGTATGAAAATATAAATTTCAAAAATGAACTTAACGATTGACATTAGATACATTTAAGTATTTATAAATTGTTTATAAATGAATACATTTTTCATGAGGATACAATGTGTAGCTGCCACATTACTGTATGCATTTCTGTTTCTGGTTTTCTACTTCAAAATTAATTTCGTTAATTCGGGAAAGGTTATGCATTTTATATCTGTGTCTCATATGACTGTGAGGTCTTGTTTTAACATTTGTCTTTGCATAACTTTAGTTTTATGGAAACTCTCTTATAATTCTACTCTCCATTGACATATCCTCAATGTTAAATCTGATTAATCTTAACTTTTGATGTCATTGAATCTAAAATCATTTCAACATTTATCAGGAAATTAAACTCTTAATTTCTCAATTTCGTTCTTGAGAAACCAAACCCACGAACTTCACGAACTGATTTCCTGTCTCAATCCCTAACTGTGGTTTTCTACCTGCCTTTGTTTTATATAGTGAAATTCATTCCTAAGTAAATAATGTTAGAATATCTGTCCTTGTACATTACATGCCCTACAGCTAACTCTAGCGTTGAAATTATTGCTACTGGCGTATAGCGGTTATACAGTTAGCTCTACAAATTATGTTATTTCTTCCAAAGATGCAACAATATTGGAAATTTAATATATATGTTTTAAACCTATCACCAAAAGATTGGTAATATGTCCTAGCAGTTGCTAATTAATTGCGCAGTCAATGCGTTAACACTAAAAGTTTGTTTAAAGGAGAAACGATCACATCTAAAACCAACTATCCTCATGCAGAGATGCAAAAGACATAAAGTGAGCTGAAATCATTAAACGTGCATCTGATACCAGCATCCCGTACAATTGGCGCTTAATTCAGCGATTTTTACTGAATCTAAAATCTTTTTAGGCATCAGAATTTCCAAGCACCAATGAAGGGAAATGAAGTTATGTTGGTACTGGATTAAACACAACAGGCGGGAAAAGTCGCTTGTCACTCGTCTGTACTTGTTTATCTGGCGGGCGGTGGCTGTCAACTTGTGTTCTTGCTTTGTTAGGAGTTTTGAGTTTACCTAACTTGATGTTAAGAGCTTAAGAATTCCGATGCCTAGATATGAACTTCTTTTTACTGAACTGTGATATATAGCATAACAGAATTAATAGAAATAATAATGACAATGAGTGCGAATATCAGAAAATAAAAAAAATACATTTAGTTAAGTATTATAGAAAAATAGCATCCAGGGATGATGTCAACGCAAAATACTGGAGTATTTCTTTCTCACAACAAAATTAAAGAAGAACTAAGGACCACCCAACTGCTTCAATGCTGAAAAAAGTTTATAGAAATGGGAAGATCGGGCAGCAGGATCTCCGCACGACTAAAAGGTACAGGACAAACCAAAAACAAGGTGGGCAAACGCTTTTAGAAAAATCGCAGCAGTACATCGGTCTCAAGCAGCGAGGAACAGAAGCACTCGATAAACCTATAGAAACGACTACAATGTGGTTATTTTAGCCTGAGCATGATTGCTGAATGGGAGTGCAAGAAAACTATCCTTTCCTTCCGTGTTCGGTGGTTTGAAACACGTTTATTGTCATTGAGAGATTTTCCTCTCGTAACTTTTGAACAAGTTGAGAAACGTTCTCTATTTGGAACACATTTTCTTACATTTGCCTTATCACTTTTCTGCAAGAATCCATTTTTACATATGCATCGTCATAAAACCCCGTTCTTCAACACTATATTTATGTAGTAGAATAACCAATAAAGAACAGCTAACACACAATGCACTTAAGGAAAGCACTGAGTATCACAGGAATGCACAACCACTCATGATAAAGTCTTCCTCAAATTAACTACCAGCTGCTACTTGCATATGCAGTATACCTTAGCGCTGACTTCTCCAGTACATAATTTCACTATGCTGGCTCGTAAACTCAAAAAACTTCTTTGTATCAGTGACGTGACCAACGCGGCTATAAAATTAAATAGAAAACTTTCTTTTAACATACGCTTATTCAAACAATACAAAAATTCACACCTCTAATATTTCGAATTAAAAATAATTATCTTCTAAGGAAAATGCTAGTAAACTTAAAGCTACTCTTAAACATGCAGGTCTTAGAACAAATATTAAATTTCATTATTTACGATACTCAATAAACATTTTAAGAAAATTTGGGAGTTATACACATTGCCATTTTTATAAAACGCTTCATTGATGAATTAATAACAATAAAACAAGGAGTGGTGCCAGGATGAGATTTTACTAAAAAGGGGCAATCTCTATGTTAAGATATCAAATTATTCACTGATTATAAAAAAATAACGACGAATGTCTTGAGAAAAAAAATAATTTTCCGCATAATTAGATGAAACTAGAAATTGAAATATTACAAATATATTAAGGGGAAAAAAAGCAACATGAAAACATTTTTGCAGTATACCTACAGTTAGAATACAAATCGAGCCTAAAGCGCCATATTAAAATCAATTTGTAGGAAGGAGAAATATAGGACTACCGCAAAATAGATCGAAAGTTATGCGTGCTGACGGGATAGACAATTTGGCTACTGTCCGTAACTCAGGAGCTGCATAAACTAAGCGAATTCCTCACTAAGTTGAATAAATTTAAAAATTTATTTGAAATCCAAATTAGATCTTTTGAATTGATGAATAGAAATGAATTATTGTATGATATTAGGAGAACAACATTACAATAAATTATTACAAATGAGAAACCACATTTTTAAAATGTCCATTATTGTTATTGAGATTAGACCACCAAAATTAATGGCATACTATTAATTAAATGAAATATATGACAACTGATAAACAAAGCTATACTGTGTTGATATTTTTAAACAATTTTACACATAAACACATTTATCAACCGAACCCTTGGTATCATTTTCATATTCACAAAAATAGAGAGAAATAACAGAAAGTTTCGAATTATCTTCTGTATTTAAGAAGTTGTTCACATGTTTCAATAAATCTAAAACATGTTACTAAAAAAACAATTACAATGTACTAAGAAATAATACACAATGAGCAATAAACATTGGAAAGTTTCATCGATTTTCATTGGCGTTGAAATTTACTTTAAATGTTATTGTTGTATTAGCACTTTTTAAATTTTGTTTTACAGATATGCCCCTACAATGTTCCTATTTCCCAAATTTTCCAGACACTATTTCTTATTTTATTTAAATGGTATATACACAGTTTATGTCGTGAAAAAACAAATGTTGCTGCCGCTAGACCATCTTTAAATTTTGGGTTTCAGGTAATCCCCCACTCATAGTAGCCCAATTTCTCCGATTTTCAGAACATATTTTATTATTTTATTTAAATGGTATATATTAAGTTTACTTGCGAATAAACAAAAATATCAAACAAATATAAATGCCGCTAGGGCGATTTTTAAATTGTAGATTTCAGGTAATCCTTTTCCCCTCTTAATAATTGGATTTCATTTATTTTCAGAAACTATTTTTATAATTTAATTTAATGGCATACACCGAGTTAAAAAATGTAAAATTGCTACCACTAGAGCGATTTTTAAATGTCGCGTTAATCCCCACAGTTTTCAGGTATACCCCTACTGCTAATCACCTGATTGCCCGGAATTTCAGAAACTATTTTTAACAATTTATTTTAATGAAATATACCGAGTTTCATTGAGAAAAAGAAACAATATTTGCGGCAGTTAGGGCGATTTTAATTTTTTTTTTTCAATTTCCGCTTTAAGTTAAACCCCCCCCCCGCCCTAACGGTCCAATTTTTCTGGTTATCAAATTGGACGAATCGTTTGTTAATTGAAGGTTATATCCAATTATTGTTGAGAAAAAACAAAAATTGTATCTACCGCTAAAGAGTTGACAGACAAACACGCGCAAGCAGACACATATATATATATATATGTGTGTGTATATATATATATACACACACACATACACACATCCATTGTCATTTTTTGTGTCATGTAGGTAGGATCGATGCAGATTTGAAAAAAAAAATTTTCTTGCGTCCAACCGCAATAGTTGTACCTTCGGAATTCGCTAAAATTAAGAAACATTCAGATGTTTGCTGAGCCGCGTCAGAATTCTTTTGCATTAAAACATAACTTTAGAACCATAATTTTATAGTATTCAATAATTGTAATGCATGCTTTTTATATTACAAAACATTACTTTTTATATTGCAGTTTTCCTTTGTCAGTTCCGTTATTTATTCCTTTAGGAAGTATATACTTAATACATATCACTAGAAAATATATGTATTTATCGTAGAGTTTATTGTTGTTTTAGATATTTGGAGACACGTTGTCATGATATTTGTTTTCAAGAACATATTTTACAACATTTTCTGGTACATTTATTGTCATAATATTGTGCGACTACAGTTATTCAACAATTCCTTAATTGAAATATTCATTTTCTGAATTTGGTACCGTTTTTGCGGGGATACTTTTCCCTCTCTCATTTCCCATCCTGTTCACCTGGCCACGTCAGGATGGCTCGCCAGCTAATTTGCTGGATTTCTATTGGTTCCCTCGTACATGGAAAGTTATAGTAGCCTGTGACATAATAATTCTGACTCGTCTTTTCTCCTGATTGAGAATCGTCTGAGGGACAATGGCAGTTACAGTAGCTTTCGCTTTTCCATTCAAAAATTATTAAGCTGCGAGCCTCCTCTTAAGTCCTAAGATTTAATCACTATATATTTTAAAACTTTATTGTAATGTATTTTACTATATTGTCACACAGTTGCATTTTATAATTATTTTAATCTGTAGGAAATTTGTATTTGAAAGCCAATGAGTGAGTATTACATTTTGGGCAGTATTTAAACTATTTTATCTCGTGCCAAAGAGAGGGATTTTGTTATATAATGCAATTCAATCTCCGTTTGTTGAGACAGTATTTCGATAGTTCATACTTGCCAGAGACATATTGGTGACTTATGTGTTACATAATTTGCAATTTTCAAGCTGAAATCTATTCACTGTGTGCATTATATTTACATTCGTAATTGTTTAACTAACTATAGGGGAATATAGTTAATTAAACTTCTCCAGTAATGTAAAGTTATACCAGTCTTCGTCCACACCCTGGGGATTTTCCTTCCAGTACACCTTCAACTTGTTCAGTCAGTAATGAAAGGTGTAGAACTTGTGTGATGCTGTTACAGAAGCGTGACAACTAGAGTTTTTGAAAATGTATTTTGAGTACAAGCATTTTTGACTTAGCCCTGTAGTATTAGAATTCAGGTGAAATCACCACCACGGGTGGCCGAGGTCGTTGAGGCAAGGACTCGTGAGCGGGAGGTCTAGGATCGAATACCGCCAGAACCGTCCTCCCTGACTGAGGTTTTTTCCAGATTTTCCTTAGTCCTCATAAATGGCAACTGCCGGGAAGGTACCCTAAACTTAGGCTTGGAACGATTCCTTCCTTAAAAATAAATCCTTTCCCAATTTATCATTTCATCTCATGTATCGTCAGTGTCCATCGCCTGTGGTGCCTTTGTAGCAAAAACGGGCGATAAACACTATTCATTCATTCATTCATTCAGGTAAAATCATTTATATTCTTTAATGTTTTAATGATGTACTTCACAATAATTGTCACACTCACATAAAACAGCTGTTAGGATAGAATAAAATATATCCCATATAGTAAACTGTCCGTCGTTTTTCCCTTAAACGTGTTTATTGAAGTCAGAGTCTCCCTGTCACAGCTCCTCCAGCAGACTTCTTTTCCTAGAAAGAGAGCCAATAGCATCATCGTGTGACCCTTGGCTGTCTGTTTGAGATTCCTAGTCCGTCGTTTCTATGTTGTTAATTTAGCTAGCAAGTGGTCCTGACTCCCCTAGGTGTCCGCACGTGACCGCTATCATCAAACACTTTCTAAGGAACAATCCCACGCCTTTGGGCTTAGCTTCAGAAAATTTATCAAAGACACTCATTGCATTTTCCTTGCAACTGAACAACGTGAATAGCTAGAGTTGCGTTGCGGAAAATGATTTTTTTAAATAGTGTATAACGCCCTTATTATTACTGAGGCACCGCTAGCGGTGAAACGCAATGATATATTAGGAAAGTTTTTTTTAAGGAAGGAAACGTTCCAGACCTAAATTTAGGGTACCTCCCCGACATTTGCAATTTATGAGGACTGAGGAAAACCTGGAAAAATCTCAGCCAGGGAGGGCGGTTCGGGCGGGATTCGAACCCCAGGCCTCCCGCTCACGAGTCCGTGCCTTAACGACCTCGGCTACCCGTGGCGGTGCGCAAAGTGATAAAATATTAACTTTGAACGCTTATAACTGCTAAAAGGTTACTATTTTTGTATATATATTCCTACATGGCTAAAAAGAATTCATTCTATGTAGTACGGGATACTGGCATTACACCATAGTTTGCCGCAACTATGTAGACCAGCGTTTTAATGTGGAAGTAACGTGACAAGAAAACCGGTACACAGGCTGTGGATAGTTCTTGTAATGTTGATGTTAAATACCAACTATGGTAGAGAAATTCAAACATTAAATATGATAGTTAATAAAACAATTTAATTGAATATTAATAAACTTCAGCTTCAAAATATAATTTCATATAAATAAATATTATTCAAATAAATGCATTTTATTACTTGAGTAGTCGTAATTTAAGTTGCAAAAATTGAAACATTAATTAATTTTTCGTAACTTACAGCTGATAAATCACCTGAAAATTGTCAGTCTCAACAAGAAGTATTAAACATACAAACTTCTCTTACAAACATTCCCCATATAATTAAACCCTAATGAAAGAATTAGTAAACCAGGTTAAAAGCCTGCATAGAATTACAATCAAAACTTTACTGTAAAGCAATAACTAATTAATTCGCTGCACAGTTTAACATTCTCACCACAGAAAATGAGTAGCGCTCCAAATTTACTTAATTTTAAAGAAAATTTTTGTGGGTAGGCCTTGCTGAAGGGTATTGTCGCAGAACGATGAACCCGAGATTCCACCTAGCCATTCAATAGTGTAGAGCACGGAAAAACATGGAGTGAAAACGTAGCTGCTTACACCATAGTAAGAATCGAGAGGAAGACAATCGAAAAAGAGCGCACACAAATTTAGACTAGCGACGAACTATAGAGGGAGACATGCAGGTACCAGCTCTGTCATACCGGACGACATGGCAATTGTTTCTACTACGATAGACAACCTACGGCATGAACTAAACAGACTATAGACCTACTGTGATACTTGGTTACTTACGGTGAATACAAGTAAAACAAGGTTATAATCTTCAAGAACGAAATTATTTATAGTACAGTAGAGAAATGAACATATGCAGGATAAACACGTGCTAACCAGAAGAATTTGTGTGCCTTGGACTAAGCTTCTCAATGAGCGAAATACATTGATGGGGTGAAACATAAAGCGAATATAAAAGCCGCAAAACTCTCTTATACCGAGACAAAATTCAAAATTGCCGGCTGTTAGAGACGGGGCAGTAGTACGATTACAATGACTTACAGACGAAATTTGCGGTTGGGAATGAACAGAGAAAGTGGATAGGTTGCTAATGGATTTTCTGAAGGGTTTTAGGAGAGGGAAGGGGTGCATAAATTGTGCAATTCTTAGGGAATTTGATGCCTATAGTCAAATTATAGAATGCAGGTATCGAGCAGTGACTTTTTCACGGAGATCAGACATTAATTACTGTGATTTATTAACATGAGCAGCTGAGAATTGGGAAGGGAGAAAAATAGGGCCTTTATTTAAAAATTAAGGGCTCTGAAAACTATAGGTGTGGGTAGCATTGGAATCTTAGGTGGGGGGGGGATGTAAAGGCGGCTTGGAGGAAAATTAAGAAACTCCTGATGGACATACTCGTAAATGGACGAACTCTTTTGGGGTGTATAGACAAAAAAAAAAAAAATGTTGCTGGATAGACGGAGCTGAAAATAGGTTTGGAACTGGAGCATTACATCCAAAGAAAGGCCAAACTCAGCTATCAGGAGCTCGCTTGGTTTAGATTAGGCGCGTGGAGGATGACCAAAGTACCAGACAGAGACGGTACCAGAATCTGCCCTGTAAGTGCGGAGAAAGAATCGTGGAAGCATATTCTGGCGTACTGCAATAGAATGAAAAGTCTATACCAGGCTAGTTCGCTAAGGGGGTTCTACCAGGCCAGGTCGCTAACGGAGGGAGAGGGATGTGGTAGTGCTGGGAGAGAGGAAGAAGGAAGGTGTAGGTAAATTTTTGTGCAAAATGAGAGCATCTAACAGCTCAGATCGGGAAAGTCAGACAATCAGGCAAACGTTAGACGCTCTATTTTGGAGATATTTATGCAGATATATGTTGGTGAATAAGCTATTTATTTTTTACGTTTTGATTTATTTTCATTTTATTTATATATTTAAATTATTTTTTATTTTTCCATTTTTTCATTTATTTATTTCAATTTTTGTATATATACTGTCTGTCCTTTAAGAGTAAATACCGGCTTGTGCCTTTCTTGTATTTCTTATTTATGATCCCAGCATTAGTGCGACATGGATGAGTAATATTTGTAACAAACATATTTTGTAAATGCATATCTACTATACTGCTACTGCTACTGCTACTGCTGCTGCTACTGCTACTGCTACTGCTACTGCTACTGCTACTGCTACTGCTACTGCTACTACTACTACTACTACTACTACTATTACTACTACTACTACTGCTGCTACTACTACTGCTACTGCTGCTACTACTACTACTACTACTACTACTACTAGTACTACTTCTACTACTACTGCTACTACTACTACTAATACTACTACTAATATTATTACTACTTCTACTACTATTACTACTACTGCTTCTACTAGTACCACTACAACTACTACTACTACAGTAGTACTACTACTGCTACTACTACTAATTCTACTACTAATATTATTACTACTTCTACTACTATTACTACTACTGCTTCTACTAGTACCACTACAACTACTACTACTACTACTACTACTACTACTAATTCTACTACTAATATTATTACTACTTCTACTACTACTACTACCACCACCACTGATGAGATACTACTACTACTACTACTACTACTACTACTACTACTATACTACTACTACTACTACTACTACTGCTACTGCTACTACTTCTGCTACCAGTACTGCCGCTGCTACTACTACTACTACTACTACTACTACTACTACTACTACTACTACTACTATTGCTTCTACTAGTACCACTACAACTACTACTACTACCACCACTGATGAGATGCTGCTACTACTACTACTACTACTACTGCTACTGCTACTACTTCTGCTACCAGTACTACTACTACTACTACTACTACTACTACTACTACTACTACTACTACTACTACTGCTGCTGCTGCTGCTGCTGCTGCTGCTGCTGCTAGACAAGGTGATCACGAAATATGTTAGTAGATACAAAAATGTTCCAAAATGCATTTTGGTGCATCTTTTTAGCAAAGAAATCTCAGATTAAAATACCTATGAAATTTGGCCTATTGTGCATAATTGATATAATAAAATTAAGCAAAAATGTTTTATATATTATGCGTGGTAAAAATGAAAATAATGAAACAATGAGTACATGTGTATAATATCTAGGTTTATATACGTATGTGTTCTGCTACTTGGAAGGCATTTAATTTGTTTTTTTTTTTTTTGTTTTTTTTTTAATTTTTGAACTGGTGTCCAAAATAGTTAGCAAGTACTTGTATATGCTGTATTGTCATTTTCTGCATCTTCTCCAGTTGTCTGGATGTTGCTATACTCAGGCCTCTGCTCCTCCGCTAATCTCTCTGAACCAGCTGACCATTATTGTGTCGCTGTTCTTGGGTCTTCATCTATTGCGTCCTCCCCATTTCACTTTTAAATTCAAGGTCCTTTTGTTCCTCATTGAGATTCTCATTCTCAAGTTGGCTTTATTGATTTTTTGTCAAGGACATTGGCATCCATAAAGTAGAGCTAAGAAACATGAATTCTCAAGGGCTTCGCCTTTTAATTCAATGCCTAGTTAATTGAGGAGCATTATCGAATTATGTGAAGTTAAATATAGGTAAAACTTAAGTACAAGAAAGACATTCTTCATTCAAATCACATTAATGTCATACATCTTTTAACCTATAAAAAGTGCATTTGTCCTCTTCTGCAGTAAGCCAATCGTTCAGATTGAATATCTTGCTTAATTTACAACAGTTTCTGAGCTTGTGAGTTACAGAATGAAGCTTACGCGCTCCCCACATTCCGTCTATCGTTTGAGATGCTTTCCCCGTTTCGACGGGACGGAGATCAGGGCCGTAAATTAGTTGCCAAGTGCTTCCAGCCTCCCCTTGCGCCAGGTCCGCACGCATAGCCCCTACACCCAGAGCATGTCTGGGGCCCAACAGTGCAGAAAATTAAAACAAAGCGTCCTCTTAATGCACACGTGGGTAGAAACTTTTCTGCTCAGGAAAGGGGGGAAAAAAGAAATGCTTTAATATCCCTAAACAGCAACAAATTGAAAAGCTTTCAGCATTTGAAAACGATCTCCGTAACACACGGTTGCTAACTTTCTCACTCTCTTTCTACTTACTCGTGTAGGTTAATATAAAACGAAGGGCACTTTTTCGGCTTCTGTGCGTATTTATATCAGTTTCGGAAAGCAATAGATAGAGGCAGAAACAGAGACCTTTTGTATTAATCCGTAGCAGACATCAAAAGAATAGTTATATAAAAGTTTCTCTGCTTAGCTGCACGACTCTTCCCGTTCTGACGGCCTAACAGATTCCATTGTTCTCTGCAGGAATGTAATAAAGAATCTGATCAACACAAGGAGTCGCCTACGGTTACGGCAGCTCAGCTAATGGATATTTTTCACAGGAGATGAAGCGAAATATGGACTGGTTCATTCTCCAAGGTAGGGAAGATCGGAAATCTTTACATTTGCTTACTCTGCAGCTTCCATTTGAACTCTATTTAACTCGTTATTAAACTCTTTTATGCGTACTTTGTTTGGATTAGTGATATACAGTGAAATCACTAAAGAAAACAATGTGCACAATGTGTTACATTTTAACCAACTAATTGAAACTCGAGTAGAAGTTTTATTTCTTATTTATTAGGTATGTAAATGCATTACACTATGAGAACTTAACGTAGAGAGCGGACGGGAAGCACATATTTTAAATAAATTAAAATTCATCTTATTTTTATAAGCGCTACGTAATGAGAATGGGTGGAAAACACTGATTTAAATTTTGTTCAATGTTCTTAAATTTATAAGAACTATACAGATTTTTATTGTGGTACGATACATGTACACAAATGCCGCATGGGTCTTATGGCCTATGTGCTAATACCATCCTTTTAATCATAAAAATATACAATACCCCCCAAAAACGGTAGCATTAATTCCTATAATTAACTTTATATAGATACATACAAACCTATATATACACAAAACACACAATATAATTACAACCGACATTTTCTAGGAATAAGTTGATATACCTATATACAAACATGCGTAGAACCCTTACCTTGAGCCCCCCTTTCATTCACTCACCCCCTTCGCCAAATTCCTTCTCTTCTCTAAAGCAATAAATCTTCTTTGTCGGGTTTTCGTTAGAAAGCTTTGCAATTTGTTTGTATATCTCTCATGCACCAACACTTCCAGGCAGACACACAAACTTCTATTAGAAATTACAAATTGTTGTGATATATGCTCATTTCTTCTTAAAAGAAATTTCCTTGCAATCTGCCAGAATATGTCTCCAGGTATAGCTTTCTCCGCGCAGTGGGCAGATTCTTTCCTTGAAAGTATTAACTGCTTTATTTTCTTTCCAAGCCTCTGATCTGATCTATATGGACCCCATCTTGTTGTAAGGATTGCTGTAATGTATTGTAATATTGTTAATATTTTGAAAGTTAAAGGGATAATATAAACATTCTGTTGAGAAATTTCACTATATTTGTTTATTGTACTTTCTGGGAGTTGTTTTTTTAAATGTGTTTTGATAACTGTAAGTAGTCTCTGAAAATGGTTTTGATTTAATGCTGTCTGTATTTTACTAAATAGTTACAGATGGAGATGTTTATGGCAATATTGCAGAGAAGTATAGCATTTTTCTTTTGTGCTCCATTTTATTTTATTGTTTAGTCAGACATGCTGTACATTTTTAAAGAAATACTTGCAAGGTTTATTTTTTGGAAAGTGTAAGTAAGCCTCAATTTAAATATCTAATTTTAATCAAATTCTTTATAAGCAAAATTTTCAAGAATTTATTATATAGTACAGTTTTAACACTTATCGTATTTCAATATAAATAGCTTCATTATTATACTTTCTTTCAATAATTAGTCAATTTATTAATCAATTGATTTTGGAAAAGTGTAATTTAAATATCTAATTTTTATGAAATTCTTTATATGCAAAATTTGAAGAATTGATTTTCAAGTACAGTTTTACCATTTATCATATTTCATTATAAACAGATGCATTAATATACTTTCTTTCATTAATTAATTTTTGTAATAAGAATGGAGTGAAAAGTATGCTCCAATTTTCTTAAATTTTGTTAAATGAACCAATCTTACAATTTAAGAAACCACACTCTTTCGGTCCTGGTGGTGTAGTGGTTACCATACTTGCTTCTTACACCCAAGAACGCGGGTTCGAACCCGACCAGGACCGATGGATTTTTTCGGGCGTAAAAATCTTAAGTATGGCTTCCTTCGGAAGGGAAGTAAAGCCGTGGGTCCCGTGTCGTACATTTACGGCACGAAAAAGAACCTTAAGCCTGAAGAGAGGCCTCTGAGCAAAATTTGTAGGCCGTTTCACGCCATGAGTTGAATGGGACGCTGATGACCTGAGATGTTAAAGAGCGTCCATAAATAAATCAATCAATCAAAAAAAAAAAAACGACTCTTTCACAGTTACTTGGGGCTCTATATTTTTTTTCAGCACACATTCCACATATAGTACAAATCATAACTTGTTAGCAATTGTAAATCACGTCGGTTACTTCACTGGTAGCTGAATGATCATTAACGTGACTGTAAAATATTATATAATAGCAAGTATGCACTTGCCAAAAATTGGGTTTTAGCCGTGCTTTGCAGCATCTAAAAGTAAAATATAATAGCCACATAATTTTAACAAAGATGTAATGATTAAGGAACCTTATTCTGAACCTATAGTTAGTATATGATATTACGTTTTGTATTTATGAGCGAAATACGACGTTTAATGTATGTAATGTAATGTTTAAGTAACACGTTTCGTTGATTTCTGGTGACAACGATGTTGCGTTATTTTTTATAATAGAAGCATTAATAATCAGTACGAAACAAGGAATACATATATAAAGAATCAGAACACGAAAATTGAAATGAAATCAATCCAAATTTATTTAAAAGTTTTAAACCCAAAAATATTCAGCTTGCATTACTTTCACTTCTCCTCTTTCATTAAAACGAGAACAATAAACTAAAACAGCTGAAAAATGACAGTGATAGCGAAATACTCATATGTTTCTTTGATGCGATTTTAGAATGTGCATCCACATTTTTCGCGAATTATTCAAACCTCTCTAAAACGGAATTGTAAGGGAGGAAGTAAAAGGGGAGAGGAGATAGAGGGATTTGCCTTTTACTACTGACTCGTCGCCTCAAAGAGTTATGTAGTGAATAGAGAGAGAATGGGTTTTCAACTATCTCACTCTCGCCTGCGATATAAAACAGCTTTTGCATCAAGGCTCTTTGCGGACAAAGAAAGAATGTTTCTTTCTCCAAGGCCTGCTGTGTTTCACGCTACAGAAGTGAGAGTGTAAGGGTGAGCAGTATTTTTAACGAGTCTTGAGAATCTTCTTTTACAATGAAAAATGTCACTTGTAGATTTTTCCCCGCATCGCTTTGATTTCGAAGACCCTTTTAAGACGTCCAGGAAATGGCAGTGCTCGCACACCACACACGAAATAAAAGTGCAAAATGGACCCTAGATTATAGAAAAGACGTAAATTATATTCCACTCAACTTAATATTAAAGATTTCTAAAAGCTATGGGCTTTTTCAGGATTTCGTTCCTAGGGAATGGGAGAAGTCATTCAGAGCAGCGTAACCTGACACTTGGTTTGTTCTCATCTAAATGAATGTTTTCATCATTTTATTAAAAAAAAAATATAAAATTTCTGTAAACTTTATAAAATATACGGTATCAATGCTTACAGAATGGAAGATTTGTTTGGTTAAGTACTTATATTGTAAATGGATGTACACTATTTCAATCAAACGCGTAACAGTTGCAAAAAAGTTTATATAACTTAAAAACTATTCAATAGAAAACTATAAAAGCACACTTAAATAAATCATAGCTGTTACATATATCTTTCATGTAGTGGTGTATATTGTTATACATTCTATATACATTTTACAACGGGAAGAGGTTAGGGGAACGTGTTGCCATTATTTGGAATTATTTGTACATATACGAGTATGTGTAGCAGTGTAATTTATTTACTGCCGTGCACTGTTTTCTATTCATTCCTTTTATTTATATGCTTTGAAAAAATTCTATTATATTTTTTTAATTTGTCTATTTATATATACTGTTTGTCTCTTAAGAGTTAAATATTGATTGGTGTAATTACATGTGTTTCCTAATATATTGGAAAAGCACTTGCGTTCCCAGAACCGTGCTGCATGGATGAGTTGGATATGTAACAAATTTATTCTGTAAATAAATACGCTATTTTTACTACTACTACTACTACTACTACTACTACTACTGCTACTGCTACTGCTACTGCTACTGCTACTGCTACTGCCACTGCCACTGCTACTGCTACTGCTACTGCTACTGCTACTGCTACTGCTACTATTACTCGGGGATAGTTGCCAAAATTGTATCACTTTATAGTTTTGTTTATTACAATCAAATTAAATATTTTCAAAAAGTATCTACAATATTAATGTTATTTTCTGGTTATTAAAAGTTCAAAATTAAACCGTTTAAGTATTTAAAAACTTATATTTCTGAAAGCCTGCAAGTACAAATTAGGACATTGGTTTCCATTGGTTTTCTAAGGAACCAGTGGGTTCCTTAATTGGACCGCACCATTCATTCTTACATTGTAAGACAGTGAAGGAATATCAAAGTGCTGTATTTAATTTTAACTCAACTAAGATATATTACTAGATGTTGTCATTATATACAGGCATCGCAAAAGAACCTTTTTACCCCTTTCTTGACCCCTGCTCACTTTGCATGAATCCATATTTTACATTCATGCACCTGATCTTATCCTCTCTTTTGTCTTCATTACACAATTCACAGAACCGGGTTTCGCTTTCACTAGTTTTTTTTTTTTTTTTTTTTTTTTGTCGCTTTCTCTGCAATATCAAAGCATCTCCTTTTTGCAGATGGCACCGCCGTTGTAGCCATTTCTTTCACCACAGCTTTATTCTTAGTTGTTTTAAAATTGTCTTTATAAAGATTGCTTGTTAGCTCACAATCTCCTTCACTATCTTGGAATACATACTTCTGTTCTTTTCGCGGGTGTTTTGGGTAAAGGTGATCTTTCCTTGATGGACACTTTCAGTGAGGCTCTGTGACATAAAAAAGGTGATTTAAAAATAATTTGATAATAAAGATTATACCTATTGTTTTAATTTCTAGTTGATTAATTTTCCTTTACCCCTTACATTTCCATTATTGTTGTTAGCATCCGGATCATTGGATGAACAATTTGCTGAGTTTTCTGCATATCTGTCCTCGGGTCTAGGGATGTCTCCATTCTCAACATCCGTGTAAACCTGGTTCAGGACTTCAGTTGCTGCAAAATGATGGTCAGCAAAGCATGGCGATTCACAGGCCATACACCTGAAGATATGAAACCACTTTCAGCTGTGGAAACAGTTGCTGCCCTGTCATAAGCTTCTCCAAGAAGTTGGGACACTTGGAAAAGGGTCATGGAGGAACCAGGATTGGTACATAATCACTTTTCCTTGGCTTGAACGTAGTACATTTCAAGAGGATCTAAGAATGTCACATCAAGTGGTTGAAGACGATGTGTCGTGTGTCCTAGCAGCTAAAGTATTATCACCCCATTCTCACGAGCAAGCAGAAGAGCTTCTAAGTTGTTTCTGTGAGTTGTGTGTCCATCCAATAACAAAAAACGGGTCTTTCCTTTGTGGATGAACGGTGGCAATAAAATGTTTTAACCATTTGACGAAGAGCTCATTGTTGATGTACCCAGTTCTGATATTTCAACAATGCTCTGGCTATTCTCTGTCTCTTGAAAATTATCATAAGCGGCACGTATTGTCCAAATGCACTGGTATGTATTTACAACACGCTCGCCGCTAGATATCATACCAACTTTTTTTCCCCCTGTTCGTGCTACTATTTTCTGTTTTCTTCTGTGCTGTTGAAAAAAACCACTCTCATGAACATTAGAAATCCTTGTTGCACTGATATAATTTCTGTCACATAAGGTCTCAAGGAGATAAAAAATATGCATACACCTTTCCGTTAGTGAACCCTCTTGCCCTAGCAATGGATGTCGCCTCCAGTTTCCTGTAAATTAATTTAGGATGTCTTTCCATAAATACATAGAACCATTTTTTTGCTGGCCATACGCTCTTCGGCTTGAAATTACGAGGGAATTCTGCAAACTTCTTATTGTAAGGCCAAACATCATTTCTTCAAAGTTCAAAATATGTTGTTCAAATTCCAATTAAATTTCATTAGAAAATACTTTACTTCTTCCAAACATTTTTATGTCTCCATTTACTGTTTTGTTCTTATTTTCTGCGGGTCTCTTTATGGTTGGTTTAGGCACATTATATATACGGGCACATTCGTTTAACCCATGATATCAGATAAATAAGCTGTGACGGCTAAATGAATTTCATCTACACTCCACTTCCCATACCGTCCTTCTTCTGGCGTCTCTCTCCTGTAATGAAAAGTTGTAATTTAATTAAGCTTACAAAGTAATGTATTTTTGAACAGAAACATTTCATGTACACAATTTATGGTACTGCGAAGAAAGTAAATGCAAAGGAAATCGAATATATATTTTAGAATTAGGTTGCCAAGTAATACTACGATATTGCTAATTATTTATGAAAATTCAAGAACTAGTTTCCTAAACTGTACCGGTACGATATTGGACTATTATTATATTACTACTATAACTTCTACTGCTACTACTACTATTACTACTACTACTACTACTACTATTACTACTACTACTACTACTACTACTTATACTACTACTACTACTTATACTACTGCTACCTACTACTACTACTACTACTACTACTGCTTATACTACTACTACTACTACTACTACTGCTTATACTACTACTACTACTACTACTACTTATACTACTGCTACCTACTACTACTACTACTACTACTACTTCTGTTACACTACTACTACTACTACTTCTGTTACTGCTACTACTGCTGCTGCTGCTACATATTACAAATATATTTAATGCATGGGTCGTCGATTGCACATATGAAGTACGACACACAATTAGAAACGTGATATATTTATTGCTCAGGCTCCGAAAATAACATATAACGTGCCATAATAATAATAATAATAATAATAATAATAATAATAATAATAGAAAGTTGGGAAGAACAGTATTTACAGATACGAGTATATGAGTGTAAATACCTTACATATTATTTACAATTATATTAATTAATGCGTTATAACCGAAAATACATTGCTTTTAGCTTCACGTCCTCTGGCTAGGAAAATGTCTACATTCAGCCCATTTATATAGTCCACAAACAGATCCCAAAATGCAGTCTATCTCTAAAAAAAGTATTCTGGAAACAGAGTTTTACCCGGATGTTTCCCAGAGGGTATATTCTGCCATATATATATACTTTTCTCATTCTTTTTATAAAATGAGAAATTCTCATTTGCGAGAACTGTCAGCCATTTTTTATCCTTTGAAGTGATTCAGTTGACCCCAACAATTAGAACCCAATTATGAGACTGTTTGTTTGTGGCCCCAAGTTGAGCGCCAATTTATGAGCGGTTTCGTAGGTTCCGGCTAAGTGCCCCAGGTAATTTGATGCGGTTTGGTAAACTGGTTAATAATCCCTTGGATGTTGCTGCCTACGCTTCAATGACAATAATTTCTCAGGTGAATTCTGCTATTTTATTTATTTGTGCCTAACTGATGCATCAGAAGCGGTTATCTGCTGATTCTCTGAACTGCATGCCTCAGCAATGTCGCACTTATAATGAGTACTGCAAACTGCTTAACTGAACCGGCATTGCTCATCACCTCATATAGATTTTATAACTGCATATTGAGAACTGCTTAATTAAATTGAACTGAATATTTCTGCGAACTGCGTGTATCTTTCCGCTTTTAGATCTTATAACTGCTTATTGAGAACGGCTTCTGAGTCGAATTTGTGCTGGACTGGGAGAGGAGTTCATGAGTAAAATTGAGAACTGACCGCCCCAGCCGATCAACCGCTTCACCGCCACACGTGCCATTAGCTATTTGTGAAATTTTAAAATATTTTGTTGGCATTGGCTAGTTTAAAGGCTAATAGTACAACGCCTGTCGGGGTCAAAGCTCCATTTAAAAGTCCTTCAATTTATTAACCCTACGACAGCAATCCTTTAAAAAAACGGGCATCATACGGGACCCTCGGATTTCTTTCTATTGCATAGTTATTTGGCTTCAAAGCTACCTTAACCTAAAAACATCAAAGAGCGCTGTCTTTTTTACAATTTGCATGTTAACATTATGTGTATTATATACGTATACTCACATGGTATCTACATTATTAATTACAATACATGAAATATTATGATAATTAAGTTTTCAACACATATATTATGTTTATGTTCAGTGGGGATGGATCATAAGGACCGTTTCATCTTCTAATCTTCCAGTCAAAACCAGGTCATTCCTAATCTTGCCTTTCTCCCTCGAAGGAGCACATATACCTCTTAACCCCAGGTTAATCTAATTTATTTTGATAGACTCAAGGAAATTTCCGTATTACATTCTGCCTCGATTCTTTGCCTGCTGATATCCTGCAGCACTATTCTCACTTTCTTTCATAATTTTCATTATTTTCGTTACCTCGTTGACATATTGCATGCACTTGGGCCAATTTCCCCGAGTCCTCTTTCCACCTCTGCAGCTCAAAACGTTGGAGTTATATTATGTATCTGTTATCTACAGCATTAAGCGCGGAGTGTGGACTGGTCTCTCTGCATTAGTCTAAGCCAGGGTTTCACCGTCCTTGTTTTACTGTTAACCGTTTCTTCATACCAACCCACTTCCCTCATTACTCCACAATTTGACGTTCCTTTGGAGAGCCCCAGAACCTTTTTCCATATTTCACTTCCATATAGCAGAATATACTTAATCATAGCATTGTACATCCTCTCTAGTGTATATACTGGAATGTGTGGAATGCGAGTCGGAACACACCTAGTGCTTTATAACTAATAACAGATAAGTGCTTATTTCATTTTCCACCCTTATTAAAGGTTACTCGCAAATAACACAAAATGTTTTATCATTTTGTATTTCTTGTTCACTGTAGTATTATTCTTCATCTCTGTCATACTTATTTTATGATAATTATGTTAAAAATGACATCTTATTTGTGAGTAGGATGTTTACTCAGTTCGGCCTCCGGCCTTGTTTTCTATTCACGATATAAAATTATTTTAACACGTATATCATACACAAATTTAAGATAGTTCTTAATATTGATAAATCAATTAGCAGTCATAAATTAAAATTTTTCACTCATTCTGAAAATGTTCTTTATTTCAAAGAAATAATTCGCGCATCTCTCACTTGGATAAGTATAAAAGTACATAGATTTCAGGATAATATAACCAATATCGCAGCAGAGGTAGTAATTAGTGTCTTTAAGTTTATTTTGGCGGAATAAAACTATAAAGTTTTATTTTTATTATTACTATATTTTCTTTGTGTTTTATATTTAATACGAGGTTTAAAAATGTAATTTTGTTACACTGTAAAAATCTATGTTTGTACAGGGCATGCGCAATTATCGGATTGGCGGTTAAACACAAATTCACTTAATATAATTATTGCACTTTGGCGTTATTTCAAAGCTGCCGTGAGGAAGGTAAAAATTAAAAATATTGGCGCATATATGAAACCAAAGTTGATATTATTGGAGTGTTACACTTTTTTATAGCACTGTTACAAACGCAGTTTCTAGTTTAAGTGTCTACTGTTAAAAGAAGTACTTTTATCATGAGCAGCCTAAAAAGTATTTTAATAAAACTGTGCTGAACTATTTTTAGATAGAAGAGCAACATTGCTGATTGCAGTGTAGGCTGCTATTTCGTTCAGTCTTTGATCTTCAGTAATTTATAAGTTAGTGATATTCACTTTTCGCTCTTTTGTTCCGTCTAGAATATTCTTGAACCGTCGATCTAATTAACTTCTTTGAGCGTTGAAAAACCATTTGTATTCTATTTTTTACATATTTGATTACGTATGAAGTAATATTTATCTTTTGCCATAGACTTTCATTCTATACCTTTTTTCTATCTTAATAGCTGTAAGTGACTTTTAAAAGCCAAATAATTATATACATTAATACGTTTTTATTTCACCTCCATATAATATTATCACTTTTAATCCTCAATATAGTTTATTTACAATACTTTTGTTCCAAATAACAGCATGTAAATGAATGTAACATTTCTGCATAAATATATTTAAATGTGAGATTATACCAACAGAAGGAAATATCGAACATGCCAGTGAAGTAGTTACAGATCATATCAATTATTGCAATTATGCGTGTAATTTATAGGCATACAAGAATCAATAATAAGAACTATTACTTCAACTAAATTGCGGAAAAATCTGCATTTCGCCCAGGGAGCTGTACGACAGATATATTTTGTCCATAAAAATTTAGATTGTCTCTACTTATAGTTTTCTTTGAACTAACAAATGAATTTCCTTGTTCATATTTTTACACGCATTAAATGATTCTCCGATTAATGTTGCAGGAGTAAAAATCATTAATGCTGTATTCGACTTTTAAATTTTATTATACTCTGACTTTTTTACGTTTTTCTGATTTGTTTCATACATCATTTAGATTTTGCTACTTTTATTTATTTCGAGTTAGTTATTGATTTACTAGGATGTACTTGAAACCAGCAAGCGGTCAATCTGTCAGTTTGACTTTCTAACAATAATTGTTTTGATGAAGCACGTGCATGTTGAATCAAGGCTAGTGTTGTAAGCATAGATAACTATAAGGAAATTTTAGGCCTCCGATTGTTAGTATCTGAAGAGTAAACATGTCTCGGCGATCAAAGTGGCCTCATTCTGTCACAGATTTTCAATAATACTCCCGAGCATCTACCGGTTCTCTTGGATGTTTCAGACATAACGAAGCATGGTAATAAATCAGATGAAGATAACCATACTGCAATTGTTTCAGGGAGTAGCAGTTTGGAGAATGAAAGTGACTCGCTAGTAGCGTTGGGGACCTCCATACTTCATTCAGACAATGAGTGGGAATAGGCTTCACAAAAGACGCATTTCTACTGTTCAAAACCACAAGGTCAGAACGTTTGAAAAAAATATAAATTTTCATTAATATTAAAGAGACTGATTCGTGATTGCCAACTATGCTAAAAAGCCGGGTGCAAATGTCACTGTCGTTGAACTTTTCCCCAGTAGATCATAATGTCCTTGCCTACATTACATGTCAAACAATCTCGATAACTCGGCATAAAATTCTGATTACTAGTAAGTGAACTTTCACTCGAAATGTCTTTGTAATAGGTCCCTGTATCTTGGTAAAGATGAACAGAGAGCAGCTCACGAAAAACTTCCCGGAAGGATATAGTAATGAAGTTGTCACTACAAATAACGTTTTACTACAGTGAAACTTGTAGAATCTGAAAGTTGAAAGGACGTACAGAACGGAAATACTTGGTGCTACAAAACACATGAAATATTTTCTGTACATACTCGTATCTATTCTCCTAAAACGTTTAGTTACCTTCCTGGTGCATTTTACTTTGTGACGATAACGTGAGCACACAATGATCTAAAATTAAAAGAATAATTACGTCCATACTATTCTCACACCACTCCGATATTCAGTTTAATTTCATTTCTTAATAGTCCTCCTCCTTATAAGTCAAACCCGGGATGAGGTGACATACAGGACTCTGGATCTTTAGGGAAAGTATACATATATTAAAAAATTCCTAACAATTGCAATCTCTATTCCATTTTAAGCATACTAAATTAGGGAAACCAAAGTATAGAATTTTCTATATCTACGAAAAAATACAAAAAATATATTTCGCGACAGTTCAATATATGCTGATGTTGAAACACAGAATTATGTAAAATAATTTCTGGATACAATCAGTTGCTACAAAAAAACACGATTCAAATAAATGATTGCGAATTCCTTTGAAGAACTATACTTTTATTTCTGAGTCGTCATTTATTTAAGTTATAGACCGAAATTAAGGAATATTAAATTCTAGTAAATAAAATAAAAAAGAACTATACCACACTAGAGGATTACTCAGAATGTTTATCTGAATTTAGTTGTGTAAAACTAAAATAAGAACGTTGATATTGATATGAGACTGAAAGTAAAATAACAGTAAAAAGAACTACCCCAACATGCAAAGTTCTTCCTAAGGGGAAAGAAAATAAAATTAAATTAAAAAAAAAAGAGTTTGATGGTTAAGATCTTTGTTTTGATTAAAATTAACATGATTAAAACTTTAATGATCAGAAAAAGAAAATGACGAACACATTAAGCAGAAGTTATAAGTTTGAAAAAAAAAAAAAAAACCCTAACTAAGAAACAAAAGAAATGCTGGAGATGGTTACAACTAGAAGGAGAAAGTGAAAAAGGAGAAGGCAAAGCTTATAAAAACTATGCAGAATGTAAAAAAAAATGAAGGAAACAAGAAGTGTTGCATGAAAGATAATGCTACACAAGACCAGGAGTTATGCTCTCGAAGCAACAAGATCAGCACACTGCTCTCAATCATGACGTTAGTCTCTCTCACACGAGAGCCGCTACTGCGCGAATCCTCTTAGCAATTCCCCCAAGGTCCACCGTCTCTGCCTCTTGTTTGACAAGGTTATGACAGTAATCTTTCCCAACGACAGTAAGCCATCAGGCCGCTGAGAGCTACCTTACCTCTAGCAAAACGACAGACATAGAATGCCCTGTGGACCTTCTCATGCTCTTTCTGTTCCAAAAGCTTCGCTTCCTGAGGGCTTCACGTTTTCACTGCGTCAATTCATTGCATTGGGCAGTAAGTGCTCTGTGAAATGTGTTGCAACCAGTCGGCATTCTTCAATGCTTTTAGTGTCCCCTTATTCTTGTGTTTTTTTTAAAGAAACTGCTGCGGTAATAAAGCAGTTCTGGAACTTTTTGTCTCTATTGTGAACTTTCAAATATATTTTTATCCCTTTTAAATTCTCTAATGACATCTAACGGCAGCTAAACAAAAATTGGAAAAAAATAGTGCCTTCATTGACTATATGGACATTAAACTTATAGTACGAAGATAGATGGAGTAGATTCAGTTTAACCTCATCTATGGTATGTACACTTGAAGCTGTCCCTGGAGTCCTTTCAATTACAGAGCAATTGAAATAATTAATATTTATAATTTTAGAATCAACAACTCAGTAATTATGTGCAAGTATGTCGTACATTTTCTTTCAGTCAAGGAACTTTAATGACATAGCCCGTATATGTAGAAATATTGTATCGTTTTTAATTGCGCTCATAATTAAAAACTATACAAACTATGCAATGCAATTTTGTTAGTATTTAAGAAATAATGTGTATAAATGCAACAAGGTATATAAAAACTCTGGTCTTTCTCCGAATATAGAAATACTTGGCAAAAAGCCAGACTAGCAAAGTAAGCCCTTCTGGTATTCAGCTAGCGTTGAAAATGCCCCCTGACTCAGAGTAGGAACCGGCCTGTTTGGGGACAAATTGCAGGTGTCCGAGTAAAATGAGCCGTTGACAGTAATGTATGAAATTCGTTTAAATTCGTCTTACTGACGAACAGTGAAGCATTTGGCTTGACAAAATTTTTCCAGCGAATAGAAAAGAAGTTTTGTGAGGTAAACATTGACCAATGAGAGTCGTTAACACAAAACTGGCAGGGGTATTTCTCGCCTTTGCCCATTTTGTATGATGTATAAAAGGGATAGATTTTGCCCAAAAGTGGGACAGTCTCAGACAGTTTCCGGCCCCGTGTGGGGGAATTTTCCGGATACGTGTGGCTGCGATCGCCCGGAGATCAGCGGAAGAGCGGCCTATATATCAAGTACCAGTTCCGGCGACAACGAGGCTTAAGTGTCAGTCGCCACGTTAACTGCCGATACTTCATTGAACTGCATTAAGACTTTTATTGAATTAACAATCTCTTCTCACTCGGCACCATTCTGATAACGCAATAAATTAAAGTGTTTGCCTAGATTACCTTGCCTGCTGTTCGGCGTAAGACGTGGATTTTCCCAAATATTCACATTAAAAGGAGAATAAATTATATCAACAAGTAAATAACTAAGCGTTATTTGTCGTCACCTTCGGAATCCCGTCTCAGGCTCGGCCGGTTCCCAGCCGCCAAAATTCAGCGAAACGTCCTCGAGAGAGTCTCATCGAAGAAGAGTGGAGGTGGCCAGCCGTGGTGAAACCGCGGGCATAAATTATTTGCCGCAACAACTAAACAGCCCAATTCCCATTCCCACCTACAATGCCGTTTGTTCCGCACACTAAGGGAAAAAAGAAAAAAGAAACAAACTAACAAACAAATGAGCAACGGGTGAAAACCATGTCCGATTCGGAAAATATCGGAATCATTCGCTGACGCTTGTTTCACAATATCGGCTTTAGTTCATGTTCATGTTATGCCGTAAACAGGAAATGCGTTACTCAGATCGTGTGCTTTGATGGCTGAACGAACCAAAGCGCGTGTCTAGTAATAATAGCTATGGAGGCATGACTCCTTGTTTTGTTTGAACTATTATTTGTTAGATTGTATAAATAAAATTAATGTTTAATATAGGGCAATAATATATATTTTACTGGATAAGTACATTTTAATTTTAAAGCACATATAAATGCTAACTAACAAATATTCCAAAAAGAAAAACTAAAACGAAAATATCAATTTCCTTTATTTTATGCACTTTTTAAATTTCCAATTTATTTTTAAAACAAAGAGCGCACTTTACTTTTTTGTGTGCGAACATAATGCAGCAAATCATGCGCCAGGCCGAACAAAAGTTACAGAAATAAACGCTTTGATAGTCAGCTCGTTTTGAGGGGTACAAAATGATATGAGTGATCGTTCTTCTCAAAACATAATTAATACTCACGCAACAGTCGCCCTAAACAATACTCAAAACTTTTTCATTTTCATTTTAAAGACTTTATCACTTATTTTCTTGCGTGTTTGTTTACTATCTAGAAGAGATCCTTAATTAATGGAAGTAATATAATAACAATATACAGCTTAAAGAGCTACGGTATTTAATAGGCAGCTTAGGCCTAAATGTTTTATAAATTGGAAAGTGTTTATTATTAATAATAAATTGTTATTTTTACCTGGAGTTAGAGCCGTATTCGTGGTCAACACTTATAAACGAATGAATGTTATTTCAGTACTTATATTCATTTCTAATTCATAGTTGCCCCTCATTCGTAAATGAGTGAGCAAATTTGTATAAGTGAACTAGGGTGCCCACTTAAGTGTTACTCATTTCCTACTCTCTTCATTCCTAAATAGGTTAGGTGCTCTTTATGCATTAATTTAAAATGTCAATGACTTTGCAAAATGCGTTGACTTTTATGCTGCAGATATGCCTGCGCAAAGATATTAAAAGTATGGATAAACACTTTAAATGTGTATGATGAACAGCGATTCAAGCAGAGTTTTTTGTTTTAACAAATAACTGTGCGCAAAGAAAAACGGTATGTTAGAGATATGGAGAATCCTTTAGACGTGCAAGATGAACAGCGATCCAAGAAGTTTGTTTTAATAAATGAACTCTTGTAAATGTTTTGGTGCCATTATAGGGGAATACCTCCAACAGAGGCTTACCAATATCCCCTTTAATGAACATAACAATTGCTCTGAGGTTGTATGCAACTTCCTCTTTCCAGGCGAGGCTTTATAAATATTAACATAACCTTAAAAGATGTATAGCATAACTGTAAAATATATATAGTGTGTTACTATTTATATTTTTTATTTTCGCAGTTAGTTTGTGCGGATTTATATCATTTAAGTCAGCCAACAATTTTGTGTAATGTTTGTGAAGTGTCAGAAATTTTAGCATCTGAAATAAAAAGCTGCTTACATTCCCTGTAAGCCAAATGTATGTGAACAATATGAAAGTTCAGTGGAGGCAATAATGCTGAAATATTTAGAAACAGAAATATGTATTTCTCTTTGAATGTGCAAATAGTTTGAGGACCCAATGAAGAAGTTTTGGACATAAATGCGAGCTGGCCAGATTCTGTTCGTGATAGCAGAATTTTTGACAACAATGGCATTAGAGTGCGATTAAGCGAAAGACTTATATCTGGACATTTGCTTGGAGATAGTTACTTCCAACGACAATATATATTTGCTGTTCCACAACCAACTAACCGTTCCCAAAATAATATACAGGCCCATACAAGAACCAGGAATTGAATAAAAAGATTAATTGGAGAAAATGGAAAAGAAGATTCCCATTCCTGTATTTTGAATTACAAAATAAATTAACAAACATGACAAGAATCATAACTTCTTGCGCTATTTTGTATAACATGGGCTACAAGCTTGAGATGGGAAAGACACATTATTGAGGTTCTAGCAGTACCTGTTGTGGAGAACAGAAGAGGAAAGAATTCATAGAAAGATATTTCACCAATTAGTTTTTTTTTTCAAGTTACAAATTTTGTTTTAATATCTTAATTCTAAATTGTATGTTTCTATGCTTTTTCATTCTTTGCTTCCTCTAGCTGATGTTTTATCAGTTGACACCTAACTGCCTCTTCCTCCTTTCTCGTTTCTCCAATCTGCTTCCCTAGTTCCAGTAAATACCCAGCCTTTTCGATTCTTAATTCGGCTTCTTCTATAAAAGAACTCTCTTTCCTTTTCTTGGTTCCTGAAATGATAGAGAATAGAGCAACTTAGGTTACAGGTGTACATAAACATTTCAAATGCCATTACATAATGTACATGGTTAGTTTTCTTTTTAGCTCGCATTCACCATTATACCGCTCTGATGAGATCCTTTTTTATGTATACTGATTTTGCCCCCACATTCATAACTTGTTACGGGAAGGCTTGGAGGTTTACCATCCCCTGAAAAAAAAAAAAAAAAAAAAAAAAAAAAAAAAAAAAAGTAACAACTGTAACAACTTGAGTACACAATTTTTTTTCCTTATAATAATCTATTGTATAAGCACTGCTTTGCTATTATGAATTCCTTTGTTACTAGTTAAAACAAAAGTTTGTTAAATTTAAAATGTAAAAAATAACTTTCTGCTTATTTTTACTGGACTCATTGCATACAGCTAATACTATCCACCAGCTGATAATCTTCTGGCTGTAATAACATCAATGTGTCGCTATCAATTACATTTTATAGATCTATATTTAAATACGTAGATGTAGGAATTCCCTTCTGGTTTATTAGTAGGTGGTTCACCCCAATCTTTAGCATGTTTCTTTTGTCAGCTAAAAGTTCTGCCTTCATTAGGAATTTAATATTTTTCCACAATTTTTTCAGCTGAGCAATGTCTTTCTGAGAAGGAAGAAAGAAAAGAATCAATAAATAAATAGTTTTATTTTATTTGACATGATAAGAATCATGGTCTCTTATATTTACCTTTCTTATATGCAATTACACTACTAAAGCCTTAAGACGCATGCGCACTGCAGTGCTGTAATAGTTTCATTCGCGAGTGGTTAAAGGTGTCAGCATTACACAAAAGGCATTGACTGAGTTGCGAATATAATTGCTTTAAATGAATAACATCAGAAGTGTAATATGTTCACCATAATATACAGAAAACGTAGACTGTATCATACCTCTAAACACTATCATCTTTGACCGTAAAAATATAGTTGTAACAATTCGGTGCTTTCTGAATCTATTGTTTTGGTATACATGCTTGCGCATGTGATTACGACATACATTAAGCATGAACGTATTAATTTTTGTTCCATTTCTATATCTTTATAAGGCTTATTTGAGCTCTATATGACATCCTATTAAAAACAAAATTATGTCACGTGCAAGAAAAGATGAGGTACAGAATCACGATTATTTATCATTCTTGATAGTTTTACAAGCCTGCAAATAAGTTTACATAATATGCATAACCCCTTAGAAATAATAACATTTAGTTACGTTCGTATCTTCAGAATTGACATTGAATTGCAAGTATATCTTCTCCTGCGTTTCTTTCTTTATTGAATAAAAACTTGTTGCCACCACGTTGCCTACGAATAAACAGTGTGCCAATAATAACTGAATCCATAGCCTGTTTGACCAGTAATCAAAGAAAAACTGGGATCTTAATGATATGGGGATGTGAGAACCAGATGGCGTCACGTTAGTAAACTAAAGCTTGAGATTGTCGACACGTGTGTAGTTTTCGTTACCCACAGGAATGAAAGCTTTTGACTGCTACTGCTGTTTTGTTAAGGGCCTTGTGCTGCTAAATTCCGGAGAGGCTAGCCAGATACGAGCGAAAGCGGAGAGAGTTGAAGGTAGTGAATGGCATAATGATTAGCTGGGTAATAACTGTTTAGGATCAACGGTGCAATAACGCAGGTGGTTAGAGCGTCATGGTGCACTTGTAAAGATAGGATAGTGGGTTCGAATACTACGATCCCATGCTTTTTTTCTGCCGGAGTTAATTGAGATTTGCCACAATTACAATGATTTACTCGCTAAACCACATGGTTCACCCGTTTCTAGGATTTGCCCGAGGTTAGCCGACAGATTACGTTAGTTTGTGTATATATGAATTAGTTGCGAATTGGAATAAGAACACATTTCCCACGGGTGCAATATTTCACCCGCCTAATAATTCCCTCATTATAGTGATTTACCCGTCCCTATTCAGTTATATTTACAAAGTAAAGTGCGTGTGGAGAAGTTCCGCTCTCTCCGCTGTCGTTCGCTTCTGGCTAGCCGCTCGGGCATTTAGCAGCACAATGGCTTCGCACCAGCAGCAGTAGCAGCAGAAGTGTTTTTAGCCCTGCGTGAGACGTCAAGTCGTGTGTGTTGCTATCGGCTGCGATGGTTGATCGTAAAGAGCGTTTAGTTGGTGCTTCCGTCCTAGAAGAAGCAGTACTCGCAGTATTGGCTCAGGGTGTTTCCGCTAAATTTTTATTGGTGTAAAACCAACAGGGTTTAGGAAGAATTTAGGGCGTCGTTAATAAACAGACGTTTCGATGATACTTTTAAAAGGGTTTATTCAGCGTACTTTCTGCTGTACCTCGGTGCTTTACCATTGATAAGGTCGATACTGCTTATAAATTGTTGCGATTAGCTGAGCTAGTAAAAATTTGAGATGCCAATGGAACTGAGGTTCGAGGACTTGAGATATGGCTGCGATGATATATTGAGGCTCAAATATCTGAGATTAACGTAGAACTGAGCGACGAAGGAATCGTAGAAACCGAGAATCGAGTAAAGCTCGGTGTCCAACTTGCCTTTTTTATGCAAGATTCAAAATGAAAACGTTGGAGCAAACGATCTGCGCGTCAGCTTCGCGTCTCTACTTCGAAATTTAAAACTTGTCTTGATATGGTTACTTTAAATCTGCCCTTCTTCCCCTGATTTAAAAATTTGACTGGTGATACGAGGCTTTTCAATCGTAACTGTAACTTCAGCTGACCAATGTAAATTGGCTCTCTTGACTTTTAAATCCATGATTACGCGACTTTGAGAGAATGAAAACTGTCCCCTGTCAAAACATGTAGAATACAAAAGACTGGCCTTGGCGGTTTACCCTGGTCGAACAAAAGCACTACCCTCGCTGTTCCTATTGTGTGAAATTTTCAACATTATGACAAGCAAAGCACTGAATTTGCTGTTTTCTACAAATACATACAGTTATACGATGGAAAAATACAAAAATGGTCAATAAACATAATTGAACATAAATATTATGGTAGTTTAGGGAAAAGAAGGAAACATAGGTAAATTTTATTAAGAAAGAGGTGAAACTGTATAAACAATTTCAAAACTGATATAACGAATCATGACAACAAAGGATACAGTGATGCTGCTACTACTATAAGAATCACACATGTATGAGTGCGTAAATTCTATGAGTGTTGTTTATGAATTAGAAACAGATATAAGTGATTCACTTATACCTTATAACTAAATTGTTACATTCATTTATAAATGTTGACTGTGAGTACGGCTCCAAGTTGTGATGATTTTTCTTACGTCAAAAGCAATGTAATGTATATTTGCCAATGAGAGGTGCGCATGCCTCCCTCCTCTTTTTTCCTTCACTCGCTTGAGAGGAGGACTGGTCTTCAAGCTTTCGAAGGGGATCTCCTGTTTATTTCGTATGCAACTCACGAATCGTGTAATGCTGCTTTTCATTTTTGATTTTTGAATTAATATATTATATTCAATATTTATTAACATTTGGGGGAATTTTTTTCAAGAGCTTTTGGTAAAATTAGTGTTTTTTTTTTTTTTTTTTTTTTTTTTTTTTTTTTTTTTTTTTTTTTTTGCTCAGAAGGGACCGGACTAAAGGAAATGCTTTGATTTCAACCTATTATTATTTATTTAAATATGCATCCGTTATAGATGTTCCATGTTAACCAGATTGTTGCACATTCTTAGTTATTTCCTAGACGTACATTGCTTGTAAAATTTAAAAGGAGTGAAATGTTACACTTTAGAACTACCCTTAAGCTTGATTTTGTTATGCTGTTTACGTTCTTTGGATATTCCTGTTCAATTCTGTATTTACCTGATTTAATATATTTAAATTGGAATAGCGATTGCACTTGTTAATTTTTTTAATATTCTTTCCTAAACGATCCATGTTCCAGTGTGTCACCTTTCCCTGGTTTTGACTTATAAGGTGGAGGACTGTCCCTTGTTAAAAAGTGAAATTAAACTGAATATTGGAAGAGGTAGACGAATACAATGGATGGAATCAAGCATTTAGTTTTCCATTGTTGTGCGCTCGTCACGAAGTAAACTGCATCATAGACATACGTTTATACGCCATGTGTAAATTGCAAGAACAATTTCCTTTCCACTCCACAAAACACGGGCTGGTTACGAAACTGTGTTGATGTGGTTAACAATTCTAAAGTAGCGCTCTCAAATTTAAAACGTTTTGCTCCTGAATACTTGCTTTTCATAGGATAGCTTTTAAATAAAATAAAATTAAATTAAAACTTGTCATTTATATAGAGTGGATCATAATTCCGACATCACAACTAGATAATGCAGAAATTTAAAAAGCGAATACTGGCAATTAAAAATCAGACTTCACTATCCGACCTAGCACATTATTACCACTGGAACCGGCAGTGTTCACGCTCTCTATAAGGCATGTGATTCAGTACCGCACGGTATGTGGAGGGGATGCAGTTGCAATGATAAATCCTTGTTTGTCATTGTACGAGTGTCTGTATAAAATGGTTTTAGTGGGTGTTCTCATGCACATTAGATTAGAAAAACTCATTTCTTCTCCTTTCGTGTTTTATTTATTTCTTCACTTAAATATTTGTTATTTAGTTTGCGACCCTTAAGAAAGTATTTGTTGAATGGTTTAATTATCATGTAGGCGTGCATTTGAAGTTGAATAAGTGCTTCCATAAATAGGAAATTTTGAAGTTGGAAAATACAGCAAACATTTAAATAAATAAATCATAAAATTACCTTATTGTTTGTTTTAATGAATTCTTTACGTATACACTGTTAAAAGCCAGTGACAACTTGGCAGGACTAAAGGCGTTTGGCTAAAGATTAAGGACTATGGAGTAACATATTTATTGAATCCTAGTGCAGGAAATAAATATGCAATTATCAGTAAATTTTAACTCATAAGGCAATTGAGCGTAATAGCTATTTTTGTAATGAAACAATTGATAAAATATGCAGGGCAAGGTTTGAAAATACCTTCTACTTTTATCTTTCGACAGTTATCAAAAAAGCTAAATTCGTATTACATGAAAGCATTATCACCTTACTTACTCTGTTGTTAAGAGGCAACAACCTTTCTGTTGGTCTTAGCCCTAACTGCTACATGTACAACCTTTTGACACAAAAATAAATAAATAAAATGAGTAATCTATTGTCTGCAAAATTCCTACTCCAAAAGTCCTACTCGTTACAGCGCGCGGTTCACAAGGTAACCAGCAAGGTTGTGTAGTCACTGCATCAGTTGTCTTATATGACATGCACTAATGAGACTGTTTATTATATGTGTTCCGTTAGCTCTGTGGCAGAGTGTGCAGTGATATGGTTAAAAGTGCAAGTTTTTTTTCAATAAAATTTAGTAATATATTATGAAAAATTAGTTTCGTAATATAGTTTCACATACAGAGTAAGATTTAATATTAACACATACAATGTATATATATAAAAGCAGAAAAGCATAAACACTAAGAGAAAGTCACACTTGAAATCGCTTTCAAGTGTGACTTTCTCTTACTGTTTTATCCTTTTCTGCTATTTAATTACTGTTAATTTGTTACATTGTTAATATGCTACATTATGCTAAGTTTCATTTTTTATTATACATATATATTATAATGGATTTTATATTTCCTTCAGTATTTGTTCAAAATACAATATGCTGCACATGAATTCCCGCACATACAAGAAGGACAAAAGATGGCTTATGGGCACAAATTCAAGGAGCCTCATCCACACTACTGTAGAAACCTGACATCATCTACACCCCGAAGATTGAGGGCAGTTATATATGCTGATGGTTCATACACGATTTAATTTGTGTTTATTTCCATGTGTTTTCACTTTTGAGGATTACTTTTGCTGTACATGCATTTATTTAATTATTTGTAAAGAATGGGGTAGTTTGTGATTGTTTTTATAAATGTATAGGCAATGTCATAAAACTCAAATTATATTCATGTTAAAATATAATATGATATTAAGACCACCAATGTTCTACATGTATACTTGTAAAACAAATTTAAAACAAAAACTTAATGCGCGAAATTTGAACCCAGGAGATTACAAAGTCTTCTAAACCGTCCGGCCATTGCTAATTACCCCAGCGTTCTCCTTTCAGATGCTTATGATTGTGACCAGTACGTTTACAGGGAAAGCACCCGCTGCATGCGCATGTGAATACAGCGCTTACGAGCGTCGTCGAAGTTTTCCGATGGACACGAATCTGGCGATGACTTTTTTTTTCTCCAAAGAGTTTACATCAACATGTTTTTGGTAGAGGTGACAAAGTGCTTCTCTTTAACGTGATATCACTCAAATTTAAATAATAGAAAAATAGTGAACCTAGATATATACAGCAGGTGGACGATAAGCGATTGCCTCAACAGCATGTTCTGCCGTGCGTGTCGTTCACCTGCCCATGCTCTTCACTAGTTCCGTATTCAGACTTTTTTTTTTTTTTTTGAGTAGTGTTTAACGCCCGTTTTTACTACTGAGGCACCACAGGCGGTGGACAGTGATGACACATGAGATGAAATGATAAATTGGGAAAGGATGTTTTTTTTTTTTTAAGGAAGGAAGCGTTCCAGGCCTAAGTTTAGGTATCTCCCCGGCATTTGCCAGTTATGAAGACTGAGGAAAACCTGGAAAAAATCCCAGTCAGGGAGGACGGTCCTGGCGGGATTCGAACCGCAGACCTCCCGCTCACGAGTCCGTGCCTTAACGACCTCGGCCACCCGTGGCGGTGCATTCAGACTTTGAAATATGAGAGGTAAAACGTTCTCTTGTCGGAAAAAATTCTTACTGTCTTTTTTGCTAGCATTTAATCTAAATTAACGTATAATCCCTTAATTTTCTGTTAAATATTATTACACCATGTTTGGAATCATCTTGGCTATTTATTTCTGAAGCTACAGATTCCAAGTCTGCAAAAAGTCTGAAAGTGTTAGATATTAGTGAAATATTGTCATACACTCAGATTTTCCTATAAACGATTCAAGAATCTGAGTTGAAATTTGAAATGGGTTCAGTAAATTGCTGGATTAAGTTCCCTACTGTGAACACAGCGGCAGTGGGTACTTTTTATTATACTCTATACTTATGAGTATATAATGTTGTTTAATAAATATTTTCGAACTTTGTTTAGAAAACTGATCAACTATTTACACATATCTTCTCAAGATAATAGTTCCTATTAATGAATACTTTATGTTAAATTTTTAGTATTTTAAAATAATTTTAAGTGTATTAAATATACAGAATAGGTATTTAGCAGTGCAGTCAAATTTATAAAGCTTAATAGATTTTTAAAATTTTATTATGCAATGTTTAACATTTGATTCCATATCCGGACATAATACTCCAGATTAATTTTTACTTATTACTCTATTTACATTTGTTAATACAATTTAAATTCTATAGATTTTAAAATCTACAGTACTAATACTATAACTAAACAAAACTAAAACTTCAAAAATCTAAACCGACATTGTAAACCAGAACTACGGCTATTTTAACTATAACGTATATAAATGAATGAATAGACTTATTGATTTTATATTAAATACCTTTATATATTACATATTATTACTAACTTATACTAACTCATATTCAAGTTCAAAAAAGAAGTTAAAAAGAGAGGTAACATTGTAACTATTCAGTTTTATATGATTGTTTCATTCAAATGATGAAGTTTCAATTTTGTATGTAATAAACAAAAATGTCACTGTAATTGCATAAGTATGAAGCTATCTCTTGTAAATATAAACAAAATGTCTAAACAAAATTAATTATATTTTAAAGTACAAATAAAACCAATTTAATACAATTTCATAAACAAGTAACATATTGAAATCAAAGTAAATAATTTACCTTTCCATGTTCTCAGTAAATATAAACTTTCTACTATTAAAAACTTTTAAATTTCCCACTTACTCTACCTAGCTTTATGAAGTTGTATTCCTTCCGTACCCCATTACAATTAACCCCAAATTGAGTGTGTAATGGAGATCTATATTCATTCCTAAATAATGCAATTTTCAGCATTGTTGTTCCCATTTATCTTACATAAGCATTTTTGTCTCATCTTGCCTATGTGTTCCAAGCTCCTTAATATTTTCGCCTGATTTTATATTTAAAATTCTTGTTCCTCTTATTTCATTTAGTAAATTTTCCCACTTTCGTAATAAGAGTTGTTCCCTCCAAAACTTTGTTTGCTTACATTCTAATATGCAATGCCAAGCACTATCTAGTTCTTCGCACATAGAAAATGTAGAACATATCCCGAAGAGGGCCT
Organism: Metallyticus violacea; assembly: GCA_030762175.1. Taxonomy (NCBI): domain Eukaryota; kingdom Metazoa; phylum Arthropoda; class Insecta; order Mantodea; family Metallyticidae; genus Metallyticus; species Metallyticus violacea. The sequence continues at coordinate 48,201,203 of CM060843.1, forward strand.
AAGTGAGACCTAAATATTTCATTGAGGAAATTGGACCTCTGGTGCCGCGAAAATGGGATGGGGGTTAATAAGAGCAAAGCTGTGTCATTATTTTACTTTGAATAAATAACCTTTATACCCAACCTCAAGTTTCAAGGAGAGATTTGGCAAATTAGTGAAGCCGCCACGTATCTTGGATGTGCACTTGACTCCCGTTTGAACTGGAGGAAATATGCGGAACATGTGAAGGCAAAGGCCGAGAAAAGCTTCCCCATTCTGCAACGGACAAACTGGTTCTAGATAGGGATGCAATAGGGAGACTCTAAATACTACCTACAATTTTTTATACAACCAGTTATTGATTATTATAATGAAGTCCTTATTACTGCACCGGATCACACCATCCAATGCCTCGAGGTGTTTCAAAATCAAGCTCTGCATATCATAACAAGTGCGGTGAAAACTACTCCTATATGCTATGCATATTTTGACAAACACGAGACCTGGTCATGAATCTATACAGAGGAGGGCAGTTATTTTATACCATAAACTTATCTACTAGTCTACCAAATAACCTATTTTGGAGGAATTATAATAAAATTAGAATTAGGAATTAAAAAACGAAAGATGGTTTGATACAAGACCTTTAGGGCTCTATCATGAAACTTTTACCTTGCCCTTGCTTATGTACCCATTGGATTATATACACCTTGATGTAAACCTCGATCTTAATATGAAGGTACTACAGAAGAATATGGTCCCGGATAAATTAAAAGCTATAGCTCTCGAAATTGTTGGACGTCCATTTCCGGAAAGTGAATGGTTGAATATCTTCACAGATAGCTCCATGTTAGATAGAGACCCTGGAGCTGGAGTTTTTTTGTAAACTTTTTAATTATTGCTTATCTATGAGCAGCAGTGTTCTCTCTTTGAAGTCCGCACTCCCGGTCTTATCACAAAACTACCATTGCAGTTTGCAACGAATTCTGGAATGCAGACTGTTGCTGAAGAATCTTGCTCATAAAATTTCTTTCTAATGGATACCTGCACACTGTGGCATCGTGGGAAACGAACACTTGGACCTACTTGCTAAAAAAGGAGCTTGCTGACTCAGAGACCCACGAGGGCAATACCATTTCATTCCCTAAAGCTTTTGACAGATAGAGCTTTTAAACATAATTATAAATCGAAAGCTACAACGGCAATTAAAGACAAAAAACTGGCAATTCTTAATGAGAATACTACTTGTGTACCTGACGGCCTAAGGTAAACTGCGGTCGCTCACTTTCTATTGTTGGTGAAACATCCGTCTGACCTCCCACCTCTACCGTTCTCCAAATTGTATACTTTGAGATTCTCGTCAACCTATGACGGCCGAACATTTGGACTTGTGCTCTGCATTAAGTTGTTTTAATTGTGTTGTTAAAAATACTGGAGAGCCTGTATACTAATGGCATAAGTGCTAAATTGTATGTGGCATTTGTTAAATAAATAATAAATAAGCATATCCCGTTAATATATCCAGTTTTTATTCCACTTAAGTATATTATTCCTATTCTAAACCATGCCCATCCTTCCCTTCCTGTATTATCACAGATTTCAATATATCTTTATATTCCCCACACATTTTTAGTGTGCTATATAATTTCAGAATTTTTTTGGCATTGAGATTTACTCATATTTCCTATTTTCAATATTATAACAAAGTTTCTCTTCTCTTAATTTTATCTTGTGCTATCAAACACTGTTTGACAATTTTAGATTCTCTAATATCTCTAATCTATACCAATATTTCAAAACCCTTTCCATGATCTTATTTTTATAGCCCAATCTTCTTAGCTCCATTAAAGTTACCTTGTCATGTGAATATCTAGGTAAGTGTAGGACAATTTTACAAAAATAGTCTATTTATCACGTATACCCCTCAACTTTCTATTTCATACATGATTTTGCTCTCAACCGTTGAGCCATATATTCTCTTTAATCATTTTACTTGCATATTTGGTATTTTATTTACACAATATCTAAATACACTGAAGGCTATTTTTCCTTCTGCTACTTTTTTTTTTTTTTATTTGTCGGTCCATTTCCCATTACTAGATAATCTAACACCTAAATAATCAGATTTCTTGACAACTTCAATTTCTGTGCCCTCCCAAACCATTTTTTTAATTTGAAGCGTTTTTTCATCACCATACTCTTAGATTTATTTTTATTTATCTTGAGATGCCGTTCTCCATAAAATGCGCCTATAGCTTCTAGTGATCGTTTTAATCCTGCACTTGTAAAAAACCCGGTATCTCTGTATTATTTTTAGTTGGTAAATGTAAATTAATTTTATTAATTTCTTCTAAAATATCAGGATAAATAGATCGAAGAGAGCTGAACTTAATTTACATCCTTGTCTTAGACCTACATTGTTTGATATTTTATCTGTAACCTTCCCCCTTTCATATTTAATACCACATTCCTTTTCCTTATAAATATTTTGTATTACGTTTATAAAATTCTGACTTACTCCTTTCTTTCTCTATTTGATCCAAAGTGCTTTTCTAAAAAATTGTATCAATAGCTTTTTCTAAGTTCAAAAACATAAATGGATCCTACCTCTTTTGTTACTATAATATTAATTATTGACTAATGTGCGAACTATAAAAATATTTTCAACTCTTCTTTTACTTTCCTAAAGCGGGATTGAAATACTTAAAATTTCTTTTCTTTCTCTGCCCATTCTTGTAATCTTTTTTCTAACACTCCAGTGAAGATTTTCCAAATATTTGAAAGTAAACTAATTTTTCTATAATTTGTTGGTTCCTAATATCTCCTTTGCCTTTATAAATTGGCATTACAATTCTGACTCCTCAATTTTTGGCAACTATAACTTATAGTAAACTTAAAATTGCTACAGTAGCAATACATTTTTACACTTGGAACGGTTATTATTGGGTTCCACTGTTGTTCGTTAATTTGCAATAGTTAATATAGTTGTTCCAATGTAGGGGGATTGATGGGTTATCAGGGTAAATCTGGACTGTTTTTAACGACTTGAAAGTCGTTAGGGGGGTGGGAGGAGATTGTTCACTGTATTAATAAGTCCGGCACTGTTTAAACATTTGATTTATTTAACAACTTGGCAGGTTACTTCCTGACGGCTCGTAGCTGAACTCACTACACACTTAGACTGACCTTAGAAATGACTTACACTGCCCTCAACTGAACTTTAGATATGACCTAGACTGATTACTTTCGGATGACTCAGACTGCCTGCTTCTCGTATATTTCTTTCGTGTCTCTCGTATGATGTCCTCTGTTTCTCCTGAATGAATGTCTGAATCTCAATCTGCGAATGTCTGAATGTGCGAGGGACTGTGAATGTCTGAATGTATGAATGTCTGACTTCTGCGAGTGTGAATGTGCCTCTGAATGTCTGAATGTGCCTCTGACTTCTGTACTCTAGTTTTTCTACCACATCGCCACGCCTTTCGCTAAATTAAATTCCCTCGTATTTTATCTATTTCTGTGTTACATGTTCGTCATTGGCTATCCTAAAATTATTTATTTGTATCTAAGTTCTCCTGATTCGTTAACTTCATCCGAAGACCGTTGGCTAGAATTATTCTTTCCCCCCTGATCTAATGTCTTCCCACGAACTTGAATTTTCCCAGAACAGCCTGTCATAAATTTCGGCGCGTTCCTTACCTTCTGATGTCTATTGATAATCTTTTGCCTTCCTTAGTTTGTAGATTTCCAAATGTTCTCAGAGATAATGCACGTGTTTATGGCTGTTTTCGGCTTTCCTGTAATAAAACATTTTCGTCTCCGTTCTGACATTTTCATTTTCTCTTAAATTATTGCTACCTCTGACTTTGTTAAATACTGTCCCGTTACGGCCACATGTTTCTCTTATTGTCAACTCCTAAGTATTTCCTGGGTAGAAGGTTCGTGACCTAACAAAAGTTAGTTTACCCTTTCCTCAGCCTTGTCTAAGGAGTGGTCAGTGGACGTGTCGTCAGGTATACATCTGTCTCTTTCTAACATCTTAACTACAAAATGTATACAAAACCCTTTTGTAAATTACTAGTTACAAATTATTTCAATTTCTGTTATACCTATCTCTAAAATGTTTCTTTATACATATATTACAATTTCCCTTATCAAATCTCATGCCTTTATAAATATAACTCTGTAGCCTTTAGTTATTAAATTAATAAAGGCAGCATTATTTCCTGCTTCACACTTCATTTATATTTCAAACAACGTACTTTTTAGATGTCTTTACTTTACTTGTCTTTACTTGAATTACACTTATAATTAATTGATTTATAATTTTATACAATCTATTAAATAAAATCCTCATTTCTGCTGACACTGGAAATCCGAGCTGCTCTCCACCGGGATTCCATGCAACACGAACTGGACATCAATGAAAGTGCTGTCAGTCTCAAACAGCGGCTATATTGGACAATAATGTGTTGACAGTACAGTTTCCTTCTCCTCTCTTTTTTCTTTATCTTCTGCTACTTTTCAGCCTTTATCTGTACCTTCACCATAGATTTAAATTGGTCGTTGGTGCTATTTACTTTTGTGCTTCTATTTTCCGCTTATACTTTTTACCATATATGTTTTATATTTTCCTCCTCTTGTTTTCGGCCTACTTCTTCTTCTTCTTCTTCTTCTTCTTCTTCTTCTTCTCCTCCTCCTCCTCATCCTCTCAGCTGCTTTCTTTCCTTCCGAAGACTACATTTACTCTCTTCTTTTATTAATTTTGCTCCCTTCTTCTGAATCAATCTTGTATTCTCACTGACTCTTCTTGTACATATCTTTCTCGCCTTTCTCTGATTTTCTAGGATCTGCTAAGGGAATATACGATTTCTGGCAGTTGAGTTTTCTCTCTTTTTCGATTTTTGTTGTTTATATACTCTCCTGCCATTTTCACGATATTTTATTTTTTTAATCATTCAACGTCCTAATATCATCTTCAGGTCTGATGATATTCCAAATGTGTTTCTCTGCAAATAGCCATCTATCCAAAAATTACAACTGACTGGTATTTAGGGCATACGAATAAAACATGTTCGGGTGTATCAATCACAAAGCTTTTTGGATAAAATCAGATTTGAGGTAAGTTTAAACAACATTCTCCTGGTTTAAATAACTACCTTCTCATCAGTTCTGGCCTACCTAGAAAATCGCATTCTTTATTTTGTCAACTTCGCTTCCATTATTGGTTTCCCACTAACAAGATACTTAATCTATCTGCTTTTTAGTAACGTTCTTCCGCGTTGTAAAAGATTTAATACAAATTCGCCCGACCTTAAAATTGAATTTAAAGTTTTTAGCTTAAACATATATTAGTTGACGCTCATGATATTTCCACAAAAGCATTTTTCTAACAGAATTTCTTCTTTCCTAGAGTTCAGATAAGTTCTATAAAAACTTAAAGGTTCCTGTTGTTGGTCCTTAGGTTTCCTTAAAATGAATAGAAAGAAAATCAGACAATAACTGGTGTCCACAATGTTCTTTTAAATGTAAATTTTTCACATAATGGGAATTTTTAATGATAATATTTTTATAGGAAGACCAACTTTCTGTTCTCTGCTAGAAGCAGACGAATCTAATTTCTAGCTGGCGATCTGTGAATTTCAAATATTTGCAAGAGAATTTCAACTTGGTGTTTACAGTAGGATAGGACCTTAGAAAGAAGCAGAGTTAATTAGGCGGGACCACGTCCTTATTTCCGGACACGGGAAGGAGAGAGACAGAGGGAGAAAGAGAGAGCGAGAGAGAGCTAATATTTAATGCAATGGGCTGAGTGGAATGGGGGGCAGATGACAAAGCTCTCACCCAGTTAAAGCTCATCCTGGGGTCGTGTAAATTAGTTACAATCCCTTCTCTCTTTAAGGCGGAATCACTGTTTACGTTTCGTATAATATTAGCTTAAAATAAGTCTGGCGTTCATTATCATTTAATTCCTCGCTCGTAGTTTATGTAATTGTGGTTTCATCCTACACTTCCTGAGGCAAAGCCTGCTCTTATTGTTATAACCTGTTTCAGTTTCTATAAAAGGGTTTTATATTTACTTAAACGTACGGTTTGCCCTTATATATCGATCTTGCTTCTTAGTGTTCTGGAAAGGGTTTCTTATGGATCACATTGGAACTTCCAGAGAAAATATTTGAATGGAAATTTGATAAGTTTAAATTTGAGCGTTTCTATGAACGGGAGGTTAGAAATTACAGGTGCTTTTGGTATTACAATTTCAAAACATAAAAAAAAAGAATTATATAAAGTATTTAAAAGAATTTGGGGAAATACATAGATATTTGTGACAAATTTGAGAGAATAAATTTTTCATCAATGCGTACAGAGATATGGTTTTTAAAAGGACTAAGGATAAATTATAAAAAAAATATATGAATTATTTGTGGAAAAGTGGAAAGTCGGTTCCACTGCTTAATTTAATGTGAAATGTTAAATAGATGGAGGTATAGTCTCTGGGATCGAAAATGGGACAAATTAACAGAAATAGTGGCAACAAAAATGCTATCACATACGACAGTAAAAAAAAAGGAATAAGGTAGGGGAATTTTTAGGAAAAATAAGGGATAAGTGGAGAAGAATTATAAAGAAGAAGCTTGAGAACGCACCCACGGATGAAAATGAATAATTTATTTTAGGGATCCTTTACTATACATATAATATGGTGGTTGGGATATGGGAGGGCCTCATTTTTGGTGCTGCTGAACTTTTGGAGATGTTGTATGTTTATGTAAATTATATTGTGTAAAATAAATGGTAATTGTAATTGTATTTTTGTAATTTTATTGTATTTTTCTTTGCCTGATATTTGTATTATTTAATATTGATAAATTCATTCATTCATACCTAAACGTCAGTACTTTATTAATACATCAACAACAAAAGTTGAACTTAAAGATTTAACATTTTAAAGTCAATATTTATAATTTCAAATTTAAGTAAGAATGAGAGTTGTGAATAAGTCTGTCCATGTTGTGGCATGTTTTAAGGTTACGTATGCACTATTGGAAGAGATAATATGTCTAGATTGTGCTCGTGTGAACATAGCAAGAAACTGCATGATTTGGTGCATTGTTTCGTTATACTTTTCTTACAAAAGAAGGGAAATTACTTACGAAGATCCTTGGCTGTAGTTTATGTTGAGTTTGTATCATCTTATTATAAGGTCAAAATTTGGAGCACTCAGTTAGGTATGGTAGATAATCCATTGAAGATGACCCTCACACTGGAAGGGCTGTGAAAGCAACTTCCAGAGAAATTTGCAAGAAAGTTGAGGATTTAATTTTGACAAACAGACGAGGTAAACTTTTCTGAAGAGTAGACGAACTGGGTATTTCGGTAGATACAACATGGTAAATATGTCCAGAAAATGAGCTCTTGTCCAAGACTATATGGACACGAGAAACTCTTCTTCGGTTAAAGCTGTTCATACTTATTTAGATAAATACTTCACTCTATTCTATATGAAAATAAATTATTATATAAAGTGATATTTTTACCATTGTTGAATCGATTAGCATTGTTATTGCCGATGTGTTACAAGACACCTGCGGTGGCTTCATTTATTATAATAAAAGCAGCAGAAAGAAGCTCGATTATAGTGTCAACAATGTGTGGCAATAGGTTCCATTTTTCGTGATTTGAGACAATCACATGAAGGTAAGGTTGCACGTGTCTGGATAGTAATATACCTCAATCAAATACTAGTGAAAAAATAACATAATTTAAGTGATGAATGTGCTAGGGCATTCAATAATTTTTATCATGAAAAAGTATAAAATTCGACGACTTTGATCCAAGGTTGTGCAGTTTGCTGATCCTCCACGACAATGCCCCGTAGGCTGCCATCCAAGAATGTGGATATTTCTTCTTGGATATCCTTCATCCGCGTTTTGTCTGGCCTTCCTCGTTTCCGTCTTCTTAGTGAATGCAATTATGTATCATCCTTGATAATATTTCTTCACCTATTCACATTAAATTACCATGCCATGTCAATTGTCTTGTTAAAATACCCTTCACAATATTTATTTTAATTACAAATATTTGTCTTATTATATCATTTCTAATTCTATTTATTCGCGACGCCCTTGCTGACTGACTCCATTCCATTGCCAAAATGTTATTTTTGTAGGTATTTTTAAGTTTCCATGTTTCTGCACCATATAAATCTAGTTTCTAACAATCAATATATGAATTTTATGTTTTATTTCTTTGTTAATACGTTTATCCCATAATATAGGATTAAGAGTCGAAATTGCAAGTGTTCATTTCTTTATTTGTTCTTTAATTTCTTTATTTTTTTCCACTATCAGTAATTATAACCCTTAAATATTTATATTTGTCACTATATTTGATCACTCCGATATGTTGAATAATTATATTTTTTCCTCCTATTACTATATAATTAGGGTTTTTTAATTAAAAAAAACCTTTTCATATTATGCAATGAGAGCTTCCTAATTATGTATTCTAGATTATCATATTCTTCAGCCATTATTATTTCATCATCTGCAAATTTCAAGGTATAAATACTTCTATTATCAACCTTGATTCCCATTTCACTCCGTTCGTATATTGTAAAATATCACAAGTAATATTACAAGAGGATCTCAGATTGACGATAAATTCATGAACGTAGTGAATGAGTTTATCTGGATAACTCAGATCCTTGAATATATTTATTAGCATTATTTCACGACTAAAATAAGAATTTAAATATAATTCCCGTAAACATAACTTACACTATTGCAATAATTGTACATTTGTATTATGAATACTTAACCTTTTCAAGCCATTCACCACCAGACGAATGTCGATTATCAGTAATGCCAATAGAGAAGAGTCAAATACGAGTTGGGGCTATTTCATCAACAGAATAAGAATAAATTGAATTTAGCTCACGGATTATTAACTATTGTATAAAATATTATATTTATTTGCGAATACCTACCTATTCAGAAACCGTGAAAATGAAATAGGCGAAAGATGAATATTACACTTGCTACCGTTAGATTTACTAATACCATCTAAGAAAAACAAAACAGGGAAATTTTTTACAATTCTGAACAACGTGTTTATTAAGATTTATGGTTGTTTAGGCTGATATTGTTTAGACATTTTGGATGAATATACAAAAGCAATTGATTTAGTAAATACGCATTAAGTTATTTAAATGTACAATTACTGAAAACATAGAAAAGTGATGCATGCTCAGGAATTGTAGAGTCGGCTACACGGACCACAAGACAAATGCACGTCGTGTGATAAAATGGATTTGATCATTTTTTGATGATTTCACTGTGATTGGTGCAAATTAAAAAAAAATATTGTTTCGTTTCATTGGTCGATTTTAACAGTCACTCAAAATTTTAAATTGAACGCTGAAGCAATGTAAAATGAGCAATCCAATTAATTCGCCGTATATGCAAAATGGTTAATAGAAGAAGAAAATATTTCTTGTGTATCAATCATAAATTCCATAATTATAATAGGTCGTATTTTCTACGTGACCTCATTGACAGAGGGTAATACAACTGAGAAATGTGATTACTACATTGTCACATCGCCAGCTGTCATCACTCCGAAAATGAAAGTATACTATCTCTCTATCGGACAGCTGCTCATTTGTCCTCACAAGCTAAGTGGACTTAGTTTTATATCAGAGATTTTTCACATAGATACTTGGAATCGAACCCAAGACCGCCGATGCTGCAACAATGCTAATCACTAGACTAGAAAGACGCTTCGTAAAAGAATTATGAAAGTGAAAAATGAAACTATCTTTATTCCTGAAAAAAGTATATTTAAATTGTATGTTTTTGCTTTCTACTCCGCATTGTTATTTTTTGCTTCATTGAATCTACTAAGACTTCCAGATCGAACATTGCAAAAAATGAAAGCAGTTTATATTCTTCTAGCGCAGCAGTAATATTCCATACGTTTCTTTATTAAATGTTTTTATCTTTCATCTTTAAGCAATAATTTAGCTATAAAGCTAAAACAGCTCCAGGACGAACCCAAAACTTCATTCTCCGTCTTCATTTTAATACCAGTCCCCTGTTTCAGTCTCGTGATAGTAAAGTTGGTAAAGAGGGTAATGAACAGTTTATAAGCTTTGTTTTGAATCAGATTCCAAGTTTAGAGGCTTCATTTACATGATCTGATTCTTATGTTTATATTCATCCACAACAGAAGTATAATGCTTATTTTTTATTATTAGAACTACTGGGCTCTTATTTCATCCAGCGATATGCCGCAATTTCGCAGCTTAGTTCCTTTCCCTCCCTCTTTTATTTCCTTCTTTCATTCCTGTCTTTTATGAAAGATTGAGAATAAGCAAAAGTTGCTCTTGCATTCTTTGGAAACTGCCTTCGTTATTCAGAAAGCATATAAGTTATGGTATAGCAAAAGTGTTAAATATTCTATAAGTCCGTCATGCACTTTCTGCCAAGCTTTGGTAGTTTTATAAACCGCGCTCGGAATATGATTTCTGGAATATTCCACCAGCTGAAGCTACAGAGCGTTCCTTATATTGCCGGGCCGCGGATCGCGTGTTCTGCGCACTATTACACTGGGGGTTTTCCGTCCCGAAACTCCTGCGTTACTTATATGCGCGATAAGTAATAGTATCATGCACCTTGGTGTAAGTGGTGATAATAAATGAATGGTGTGTAACGCCATTTTTTCTAGTGAGGCATCACAAGCGATGGACACTAATGATACATGAAATGAAATGGTATATTGGGAAAGGATTTATTTTTTTAAGGAAGGAAACGTTCCAGGTCTAAGTTTAAGGTACCTCCCCAGCATTTGCCATTTATGAGGACTGAGGAAAACGTGGAAAAACCTCAGTCAAGGAGTACGGTCCTGGCGGGATTCGAACCTCAGACCTCCCGCTCACGAGTCCGCGCCTTAACGACCTCAGCCACCCGTGACGGTCTATATAAAAGTGGTGGTGAAAGTGATGTCCATCTGTATTCAGACATTCCTGGCATCTTCAGATGAACTTTCCATTCACAAGCATAGGTTCGTCTTGTGCAATGTTCATAATTTCTGTTCTTATATTGTCCTTAAGTTCGTATATGGTGTAAGGATTGTTCTGATTTAAATGACACCATACTCATTTGATAAAATTATTAAATGTGATCCCTCAGTACGGTCAACTATATTTGGAAAATCTAGTTATAGAAATATACTCTTTTATCGTTGTCATGAGGCTCTTTGGTTTAGCGATTATGTCGTCCTAAACTTATTAACCAGACATCTTACAGTTTCTCTGCCTGGAACTTGAATACCCGAAAATTTCTCCTGAAATAATCTACACACCTGACTATATGATTCCGTTTATACGTATGTATCGTACATAAAAATTCTTCAAGCGTGAAATTTTCCGTAGGAATTTCAGTGGACTAATAAGAATAATCTAATGTAATTAGCACACGACACAGATGTCACTTTTGAGATGCATAACAAAATCTAGCCTTTCCAACTCGAACAGAAGGCAACAACTGACACAGTATACACAGCTGATAGTAGCCTTGAGCGGGTCATTCACCGCTAGTGCGCTACTGAAATAATACCGAGGTCACTGAAGTGCAAGCGAACTACATGTATACGCACGCAATCTATTACCCGGGCTATAAATGAAACGCATGGTGTTAGCACTAGGAAACTGGTTCTAAATGACAACACAATACTTTTTATATATCGTTTACGGCGTTCAAAAGTGATTAAGATTATCTTAATTAAAAATCAAGGAAAGCTAGCCGAGATGTGAAAATTTCAGGAGTGAACTTCATGATGGTTTTCTTGAAAATCGTATGCGTTAGTGAATGTATGTCCTCTTAAAGGTTCAATCCTTTTGTCCGATAAAATCTTTTGGAGCTAAATCATGAGAGTAGGGAGAATATTGCAAGAGCGTCTATCGAAGTTCATCAAGATGAACACTTATCTGTAGGAGCGATTGGGGTCAAGCGTTATGCAACAAGGACACTTTGTTGGTCCACTTTCTCTTCAAGCGCTACTCAATTGTGAGGATCATAGGGTCATGCTGTCACTATTTATTGTGGTGCTTCAAGAAAACCTAAGAAAATTAAGTTTTTAAACTTCCGGTGTTCTTCTGCATTTTCGTTATCGCCTTTGAAGTTATGCATCCTTCAAAACACAGTTGCACTACATGATTGACATCTTTGCATACTGCTCTAGAATAAGAGTAAAATTCAATCTGGTACCTTCCAAAAATAAAACCATACTGCCCAATGTCGCCCATCTTGTCAATAAGTGACTTATATTGAAACAACTGTCCATAATGCAACACCTCTTGCACTTTCGTAGCCATCTGTTGACATCTTCGCAAAGCTATAACTATCTATTGTGTACCGTCACCAGTAATAAATTTCTTCCCACCACTTTCGTATACCACCCTCTATGTCAAGTTTTAATGACCGATTAATAAATGCGCTTTCCTTTAGATAATAAAGGAATATAATATTTTTTATTTATCAAAATGCCTGAGAGTGAAGTATTTCACTTTAGTCATAATGCTGTTACTTTTCTGCAAATTTCAGTATTTTGGCACATATTAACTGTAGTTTCTTTCCATTATGACAATATAAAGTGTGTTATAACATTTGAAGAAATGTTCTCTTATTCTTTGATGCCCAAGTACCGGTAGTGACTGGCACTCTTTTACGTTTTACTCTATTCTAATGCTTAATAAATATCGGCAGTATCAATAACCGTAAAGCGATCGTAAAAACATAAGAGAGTGCAAAACTAATAATTAATTGTTAATAGTATCCTATGTTTAATAACTGAAAAGATAATTATATAATATATTAAGGGATCTTCACTATATCATGTAATGAAATCCCACATATTGGCGCAAAGGTTTCTCTTACACGCTGGCAAACCCATATCGACTCTTCCAAGATACTCTTCGACATTGGTCCCTTACTTGTAATTAAATGAGTACACTGTAGAAAATATATAAACGTCCGCCCCTATTCAGATAAACCGGACAGATAGAAGTGAATTAACCAGTATTTCAGGAATTCATAATTCGAAATTTTTCTAGCGCTGTTCGAGTGCCTCAGGTTTGGTTTTTGTATTTTATGCAAGTTCTCGAATCTGATAGGAAATATGGAACTTTTAAAATTTAGTTGTCATTTCAGCATTGATTTATTTTATACCTTTTTATATGTGTATTTAAATTGCCCCGTGCGATTGTTTATTGGCTACTCATAACGAAACGTTTAATCTGAGTACTTAACCTTGAATGTTGCAAAACTAACAATTAGTTATCATCTCTATCATAAGTATTTACCTTTACATATTTATATATAGGTGTATAAAAGTGTGCGTTTTTATTCTGGTAATAACTTTTTAGTTTTAAAATATAAGTTTTATTTTATTAAGTTGTGTGTACAAAAAATCTAAAATTGTACCTAACAGCCCACGCCTTCGTTACAATTTTCTTGATTCTTTTCTCTTTTCTATGCCCAACAATGCAACAAAAATCCTCTATTTAATCCCTTTATTAAGAGGTATTTTGATTTCTTAGTAAATCAGTGATTTCTAATAAATAACTCTTACGTGATATAATTTTATTGCATTAATGTTTATATTAAAGTTTATAACTCATAAGTTTATGACATTTTAATAGATAACTGAGTACTAGTGTACTGTGTACTTCAGGAGAACCCCTTTATGACTAAAAGATAAATACACTATTTTAGCTTTGTCTTTTTAGCATAAATTAGATATATTTTTGTCTTAATATGCTCGAATCGTTTTTGGAAAGCTTTGTCAGTTATACGACTCTAGAAGACAATTCTCACATTTTCCATACAAATATTTCACTATATGTGTATTGTCTTGCATAAATTATTTGGGGAAATCAACCGGAGAATTGGTTTTAGTAAAGTAGAAGCATATACATTGCTTAGATGTACTCGCAACAATCGGGCTCTTAGAACATAACAAAGACAGGTTTATGCTGCAGTTAGCTAACGTGGCAACTTGGCGGATTGAATGTACGTTTAACATCGAGCAACACCTGCCGCTAACCATATTGGAAAACTTCGTAGCCTCCCAATCAGGTCATCTAAATTAAGATCGCTTTAAATGTTAATCATGGATCAAAACTAAAAAGTAGAATCATGTTCATAAAACTGCATCAGTTCATAAAACTTTAGGGCAATATATTTCAATAAAGTGATTTATCCAATGCTATGAAAGTTGGCAAAACTTTAAACTATACATACACGTATAAGCTTCTAGAATCAATACCATTCAGAAACAAAACTACACAGCACTGAACTTTCTCACATTGTAGCTTACGATAAAGCTAGAAATAGGTATACCGTTAAAATGTTTTTATCAGATACTCCTTTTATCTTTTGCGCCACACCAATTTTGGCTGGCTGTCTTCCTTACTTAATATGCTATTAGAATGGGATTGTCTAATAGAACTCTACAACCGCACTTGGAGGTGTTCCATAAGTCTAGCTACAACAGTTGCTCAAAATGCCCACTATCGGCGTCGATACACTTCTGAGTACGTTGAACTACTGATTGAGTAACGTTTGCGAAACTGTCCTCAGCGAGTGCAGCACAAGCCGTTTCAATTTCTTCCCGAAGTGCTGCCAGTGTAGCTGGTTTTCTACGGTATGCAGTATACTGTATACGGTATCCTTAAGAGTTCCCCATAGGTAGAAGTCCAACGGCCGGTTCTGTTCTGTACACACGTCTCCATTGCCTTTGAACTTCAACAAGATTCTCGCTTTTACAATACCACTTCAAAATTGCTTTCCGCTGTTCGAACATAATCTGGGCTCCATTTTTTGTAGCAACGGATAATGTAATGTAATGTAGCATAATGTAATGTGAGTCACATCTGTTTACAGATTATATTGGCTTCATTTGTTCATTGCTGATTTACCTCTCACGTATCAATGCTACCATAATATATGTGAGACACATCTGTTTACAGAACATCATATGATCGCCATGGGTGGCCGAGGTCATTAAAGCACGGACTCCTGAGCGGGGGAACTGGGGTTCGTTTACCGCCAGGACCGTGCTCCCTGACTGAGATTTTTTCCAGGTTTTCCTCAATCCTCATAAATGGCAAATGCCGGGGAGGTACCCTAAACTTAGGCCTGAAACGTTTCCTTGCTTAAAAAAATAAACCCTTTCCCAATATATCATTTCATTTCAATCATCTGTGCCCATCGCCTGTGGTGCCTCTGAAGCAAAAACGGGCGATATATATATAACGTCATACTACACATTACACATACTACATTCGGTCCAACTTTGAAATATGTTAAATAAATATTTACTGTGAAAGTGTGTATACATATTTTGGCACCCTCGGTAGTTATGAGCAGTACAAATGTCAATAAGTAGAAGAATGTTTCTGTTTTCCACCGCACGTTTATCTAATTTGGACAGTCAATCTTAAGAAATATCTGCGGTCACCCAATTTTTTTATTTGTGCTGTACTCTATCGGTTTTTATTTGATATTTTAAAAACATTTTGAGTCCGCAGATTTTCCTACTATGAGCATTAGCTTTTTACTTCTGTCTATGTTAGCCTCTGCCAGTAACGTGACTCTTTCTTAAATGTTCTTTCCCACACTGTTTTCCCTTGAAAGACAAAGCTTTGTCTGATGTACATTTAAAGAACAAATCTGTTTCGTCAACGAGGACTACGTTCCAACTAAACAAAAAAACTTTTGAGTAATGGCTTCTTTTCCCGAAATACACAAATTTCCGTATTTAGGCTAATTTTCGCCTGACAATTCCGAATAAAAACTTCGAATTAAAGGGAATGAGATTCGAATTAAATGTGACTTTTTTACGACTTAAACACAAGGTTCAAGGGAAAGTGAAAAAGCTTCGAATTAATTATGATTTTGAATTATATACGTTCGAATTATTCACTGTGTCTTTTTAAAGCACAGAAGTAAAATCAAATAAAATCCTCCGGGCGTTATTATCTGAATACTGACCGTTACTAATTAGTTCTATAAATTGATGACAGAGGGGTCGCGGGTTCGGGCATGTATTTTCCATTTCTAAGTAACACTAATTTCTATATCCTTCCCACCTTCAAACAGTCGCATTGCTTCACATTCATCCAATATTCTATATTCATTACGAAGAACTGCTGATGTTTCCGGGATATTTTTAAAACAAATAAATATTTGCTTACCATTAATTCTCGCTAAGTATTTATCTTAGTACACTCAACAAGTAATTTAATTTGCCGTCGGTCATCCTGGTGGATGGTGGAATGCTACTTTACCTCTTCAGAAAATATGACGAAGGATCATAAGGTTTGTTCATAATTGAGTTAAGGTTTTAATCTAGTTATTCATGTTTCATATTTATGTACTCTCCTTATTACTCCCATTATATTTCACCGATGCTTTCGTATTATTTTATGTACTCACTTCATGACTTAAGTTCTACGTTTTGTAATCAGTTCCGCGAAGATTAAAGAGTCTGTTAAGCTATAAATTACTCTGAATTCTTGAATATCTCAGCATTTTTATTTTTTAACAAATTAAACTGTTTCCTTTGCTTAGTGACGGCGGTTATCTAATGTATATTTAATAGAAATGAATCAGGGATTATTATGATTTTAATTGTTTTCAGCTTCTGTTTTGAACTGCTTCCTTTCCAGTGTTCTTCTCCAATATAAACTTCATGCATATAGAAATACACTGTTCAGTGCAGATCATTTATTAATTATTCAACAGTTACGCTAACAAATTTCTTCAGTTTGATGAAAACAAGAAATTCTGTAAAGCATAACGTAACATAAAATTCTCATAAACGCAACAAATATCAAATTAAACGCTAAAGAAATATTGAAAAATCTGAACAGCCCAATTACAACTCTTGTTCCTTAATCTAACTGGCCTGTTTCAATTCCTAAATGTTTAATAGCTAGCAAAGCTATTGTAAACATATCAAAGTATACACTTTAAATTATTTAATAATGTGTTATACAGGATTAAAGCTAGTGCTGTGTAATAATTGGTTGTATGTTTTTTGGCATAAAATTCTTTTCTACATATTTTGAAATGAATTTCATTCTTTCTTTTCTAATGATAATGGAAGTTTATCAAAGTTAAGCTTCAGCATAAGCTTTACATTATTCTAATTTCAGAAGAGCTCGTTATCTACATAACTGGTGTTTAATTTTCTTTATTATCCTCTTACTATTAAATTATATCTAATTACTTTTTGAATAAAAAACAAAGCATGGTCTTTTTGTACGTGCAACAAGCATTTTTTTAAAAAAATCATAATAAACAAATCACTTTGGGTAGTCTTCTATACACTTCATAATACTCACTAGAAGAAGAAAGAAAAGGACTCTGAGTAAACTTAATCTGCCGTTTTACAACCTGAATTGAATGCGATCCTGTTGGCCTGAAAAGTGTGCTTAAATAAACGAAATTATTCAGTCACTCCAATAAAACTTATTATCAATTCCCTATTTTTGAGAATACTAAAGACTCATAAGCAATGAGATAATTACATACTATATAACATAAGTATATATAAGGATATGTGTGTGTGTGTGTTTATGTAACATTGATCATTCGTATTTGCTTACTAGGATATAAATGACATATGAACAAAAGATCAAAGCCATTAACAAAACGTTTTGCAGCAATTGCCATTTTCCAGGCTTATGTTGTAAATGCACAAAGCACCATCTGACATAGTGCAGAGATAGATATAATAAAGTTTTGCAACATAATTACTCTGTTTGTCTAGGAAGGAATGCAACAGCTTATAACTTATAAGTTGAGAATAAATAGCGTTAACATTTAAATTCTCGTTGTACAACAATTTAGAAATATCTTAGATTCTAATGCAAGAATTGTGATTATCTATTTCTTTTAAACGTAATGTAAGCAAATGTGACCTTCTGAAGGTATAGTAGAACTATCAGAAAAGAAATATACAGACATTTCTGTGTACAAAGTGCTTGTAGATTTATGGGATTCTTATTAATAGTTTAGAAAGAATTGCTGCACCTATATATGCATGTTTATAACTACGTATAGAGAATTTATAGGAATAACTTAAACAACTGGAGAGAGACTATATTCTACGAAATATAGAACTGGATATGTTTTCGCGGGGAAAATGCTGTATAGACAATGCCCTTAGCATTCGAGAATTAGCATAAGAAATAGTGGAGCAGAATTTACAAACCATTATATTTTCGAATATGTTGATCCTCTGGCGTTATGCAAAAGTTATAATTAAATATCAGAACTTGGAAATACATATATAAAATATCTTTTCTGTCTTTTTTAACACAACCAAAGTCGACCATATCAAGTTGGATTCTAATGTAGTGGATATCATTAGCTATATACATTTTTATATGCTTAAGGTGAAAATAGAGGTAATGCGCAGTACACTACAGCAAACATTTTGAGTAGTACGTATAACGAAACTTAACCATAAATAAAAATAAAATTAGCATTTTTGTTTGGAAGTAATGCAGACCGTCTAGAATTGGAAAGTGCTTCTATCATAAAAGAAACAAATTTCTATAAAACTCTTGGCAGAAGAATGACAAAAGTTGATTCTTGTTCAAAATATCTGGCAGAGAAGAAAACTCAGCAATAAAATAGTTTTTAAAAAACCTTATATAAATACAGACAATAAGCCAAATCAGCCAAATATACTTAAGGTTCGGAAAATGGATTCAAATTTAAGGGGATGATCGTGTTTAAAATGATGAAATATTATTCTGACAAGTATAATTGATACAACAGATTATAAAAGATTAAGCCGCATCATCATTGGCCAAGAAATATATTGGAATGGAACCCTCCGCAACTCAGGAAATAGGACCGTTAAGAAAAGTATTGACACCGGATATTGACAGGATGGATAGCCGGAAATTGGAAGACGATTACGTATACCGGCAGTTATAGAGACTAGGTTGCGAGATGTATATAAATCGGTTATATATAGTTGAACTTATTAATCAAAAGTACTTATATCAGTAGAAGTTCCACAGCAAAATATATATCACATCTTTTAAAACTATCAGTAATTTATAAAATATACTAAATTTATTTTAAACAGGCTTAGTCATTCAAATTCAGTTCAAAATTCTCAGCAGCAGCAGTAGTAGTAGTTGTTGTAGTAGTAGTAGTAGTAGTAGTAGTAGTAGTAGTAGTAGTAGTAGTAGTAGTAGTAGCAGTAGTAGTAGCAGTAGCATTAATAGTGTAGTAGTAGTAGTAGTAGTAGTAGTAGTAGTAGTAGTAGTAACAGTAATTATACAAGTATTAGTAATAATAGAACTAATAAAATAATAGTAGAATTGCTTAGTGCTAGTGGTAAAAGTAATATTAATATTACTAATAGTAATAATAAAATAGTAGAATTGGTGCTAATAGTAATAGTACTGTTAGTCAAGGTGAGGGTGGAGTGATGATGGTATCCTGGGATCTGTTTTGGGGGGACGTGGCAGCGTACTGAATGTTATAACAATGAGTACAAAATAGCAGGCAAAATATAAATCAGTCTGAACGTTGCGAGCATCTGTATCCACTGGAACTCAAATTTAGCGATTATATAGGCTGAAGGACATAGGGTGCTTGTGATGTGATAGGTGAAATATAGGTAGGTGGCAGCCTTTCAGTTGGTATAAGGTTCATCGAGTTGGTGTGTGAGATCATGGGAGATATATCAGGACATATTAATTCTACCACCACCACTACTACTCTTATTTCTCTTGTTCTTGATCCACCTGCTCTCCTACTACAACTAAAAGTATTGTAACGAACATACAAAAAGGTTCTTAAAGGAACCACGTCTGGTTTAATCTCCTACTATTTGCCGAAGCATGTGCCATTATTGTCATCCTCTCTTAACCACATCACACGCATCCTACCTCCTGCATCGCATGTAATAAGTTGAAGTAAATAGCTACGCTCAAGGCAGACTTATATTCAGCTTGTCAGTTAATCCTCATCATTTTCATCTTAAATTATGTTGAAAACATACTCCAAGGGTGAACCTCCAGTCATTATGGGAGTGGCTCCCATAACATCACAAACATTTTACTTCATTCACATGCAGCGTTAAATCAAAGTTAATAAGTACGCTCCGGTACATTGACCTCAATTGCAACGTTATATGTTTTATACTGAATTGACCTCACGTAAATGGAATTATAGAAGATCAGAAGATCAGTTACTGCAAATATTTTACTTATATATAGCAAAAACTATTTTTTCCAGCTCTGTTAATTAATTTCTAAAATATTGGAATAGACAATGACCGTTAAAAAAAGTGGCAATTAAAGAAAATGTTTGGTAATTATCGTAATGATATAATTGTAACTGTATGCTGTAATAGGTTTATTGGTGGGGGCGTTTATTATTTGCCCCACATAGGGCTGCAGTTTAAAGCGGATTTTATATGTGGAGGTGGGAATTGGGCTGTATGGTTGCTACGGTAATCAATTTTCTGCCCGCTGATCGCAGGTTTCGCCAAGGCTGCTATAGACCACCTCACTCTTATGCGATGAGACTCTCTGGAGGGCATTTCGCTGGATTTTGGCGGCTGTGGGCCAGCAGGGACCGAGTGAATGCGATTCTATTGCAAAAAGATGACGATAAATAACGCTTTGTTGTTTCGTTGGTGATATCACCTTAACATGAATATTACCGAGCCACAGCAAGGTAATCTTGGCAAACACGTAAGTTTATTGCATTAACCAAATGAAGCTGAGTGTGAAGAAATTGTTAATTCAATAGGATTCTTAATGCAGCTCAATGATACCTCGGCAGTTAGTATGGTGACACTCAAGTTTTGTTGTCGCCGGAACTGTACTTGGTACTTAGGTCGCGCTTTCGCTAATCTCCGGGCGACGGCAGCTACACTATCTGGGGCCGGGAAATTCTGAGACTACGCGACTTTTGGACAAATCTATACTTTTTATACACAATACAAAATGGCGCTATCCACGGGCGACGGCACGAAACACTCCCGCCTATTTTGTGTTAACTCACTCATAGGTTAGTGCTTACTTCACTGAATTCCATTTCTATTCGCTGGACAATTTTGGTTAAGTCAAATGCTCCGCTATTCGTCAATAAGATGAATTTAAACAGATTTCATACGTAATTGTCACTGACCCTTTACTCGGACCCCGGTAACTTTGCCACCGAACCAGCTGGTGTCTGCCTCGGACGTGGGCATTTCCAATCCCAGAAGGGACTAACCTGCATTGTCTGACTTTTTGCCAAGTCTTATTGTGCCCGGAACAAGACGTGAGTTTTTCGTTACTTTGTTATATTACTACATGTAATCTCTTGAATATTATCAAAATTACTCTTTTAAACACTATACAATATTAATTCTACATATACCAGTTATGTTATTGAAGTTTCTGCACTGAATAAAAATGCACAACATACTTGCACATAATTACTGAGTTGCTGATTCTAAAATTAAAAATATTAATTATTTCAGTTACTCTGTAATTGACCAGGAGCCAAGGACTGCTTTGATGCTTGGCAGATGTTATAAATTTGCAGGAATTAATAACAAGAAATGTTTGTAAAGCGATTACTTCTTACCTATGTTATAAAACTGTAAGTATGTTTAATTATAAGTACAACTATTGTAAAGTAAGTTTCGATAAACTAAATAATTAAATGTTCAATTAGATACAAGTTCATATTTCAAGGCTACAAACCCATATTTAACGTTTATTGCTCCTGTTTTAACAAATTGTTAGCTTTTAATTTTCCAATCGCAAAAATAGAATATATATAAGCAATCCTATAGCAACCTAGTTTGGGCACGTTATATGATATATCTTCTGCTTACTTTCCAGAACATTTCACTTCATTTCCAGGAATAAAGTAAAGCGCTAAGGAAAACTTTTTTTTTTCAGGGAGTACATAGTTTAAAATGTTCGTAATTCGCTCAAGCAAACAGGAAGTAGTTCTCTTTGTCTAAGCTGGCAGTTCGAATTGCCTTGTCTCGCTTAATTGCACAGTAATTAACGTTTATCAAAGTCTGCTAAAGTTATAGAAGTCGCAATTACTACAGCAGAGGACAAAGCGCTTTGCCAAATGGGATGAAGCATCTTCTCTTATACTGCAGAACTGGAAGGCAAGTAACAAATAAATAGCAGAGAAAATATTCTGGAAGGAGTTCAGTGCTTTATTAATAGTGTAAAAGCGGTATTATTTAATGTTTATTATTTGTTTTTATTATATTTGTTGTTTTTAATTGTTTTTAATTTTGATATTGTTTGTCATACAAATTTTAGTAATTCTTGAAAGCGGAGATTAGCCATTCTGGATATCGTTCTCTATCAGAAGTATCCCTAATATATTTCACTCTCTGAGACATTATCTTCGCTATCAATATAATATAATGCGCCCGCTAAAGAAAGTATTACACTGGGGGTATTCAAATTAATAAATATAAGCTGAAAACAATTTTATTTGCTGATAATCAGGTTATTTTTGAGGAGACGGAAGATGGTCTACAGAGAAGTGTTAATAACCTGAAAGATATAATGGAATTTATATACTTTTAAGATTTCAACAACCAAGACAAAACCGATGGCTTTTAAAGGGAATAATCATGTAAGATGTAACATAGTTATTAATGAAGAAATAATAAAACAAGTATTCAGTTTAATTGTCTGGGTTTTAATGTATCATACACTAAAATGAAGATCTGAATGTAAAACTAAATAAATTAAGACAATGAATAGAAGAATAAGGAGAACATTAAAGAACAAGTCGTCATAAGCAACATAAATGAAGTTCCACAAAGCAATGACAGTGCCAAAGGCAACATGTGGAAATGAAAACGGGACTATGAATAAAACACAGAGAAAAAAATAGAAACTACAGCTAGAGATTTTTAAGAGCAATAGCTGGATTAATTCTCTTAGACAAACAAATAAAAGAAGAAACTCTAAAGCTGTTAAATACACAGGGCTATTCAAAAAGAAAGAACACATTTCAAACTTTTATTTCTTCCAAATTACAAAAGATAGAAACGCAATTCTAACGTTCCTGGAAAGAGAAAAGTTCACTTTCTTACTTTGTGTGCATTCAATATAAGCACTATGTGTTACACGACAAATATCAAAACGGTGGCTCATTTCTTGCCACACACGAATAAGCTGGTCTCTAGTTATCGAATTCACAACTTCAACAATTCAATGTCGCAGACTTTCAAGTGTCAGGCATAGGGGGATAAAAACACGGTCTTTTACGTAACCCCACAGATAAAAATGACAAGGAGTGAGATCTGGAGACCTGGGAGGCCACCGGCGATGAAGTTCATCTTTGGCTCCTCCTCTTCCAATCCAACCTCCTGGAATAGTGTCATTCATGTAACGCCGGACGTGCTTAAATAAGTGAGGCGGGGCACCATCTTGCATGAAGATAAAGTCATCTGAATCATCTTCAAGTTGAGGAAATAACCTTTTTTGAAGCATGTATAGATAGGTAGTCCTGTCACAATGTTCTCCATGAAGAAGAAAGGCCATAAACGTTGTTTACAGATATGCGACAGAAGACGTTAATCTTCGGTGAATCTCTTTCATGTTCTATAACTGACATAGGATTTTCACTTGCCAAATTCTAACGTTATACCGATTAACTTTACCGGAAAGATGAAAAGCGGATTCATCGAAAAAAATTAATCGTTTAGAAAAATTGTCTTCCATATCATCTAGCACGCTAATGCAAAATTGGTACCTTTTGTTATGGTAGTAGGATGTAATGCTTGCAATAACTGCAATTTTTACGGCATCAGGTGCAGACGGTGTTTCGCAACTAGCCATACCGTTGGTTGAGGAATGTTATGTTCCTTGCTTGCTGGTGCTGTGGAATTTTTAAGGCTGCTTTCGTAAACTGTACAAATACGCTCGAAATTTTCATTCGATGTGGGTGGACGTCCCGTGCTTTTCCGTTGCATATGCAACCATCTTCTACGAATTTTGGATGCCACTGGTAAATCTGCTTATCTGCTTATGTTTATTAAACTGACGGCGAAAAGCAGCACGTTGAACTCCAATAATGAACTCTAGTTTTGCTAATTGCAGCACATAAAATGCTTTTTCCTGTTGTGTCGCCATTTTACTACAGACAATCAACATGGCAAGCAACAGCGCCAATGCTGCCGTGATTGTAACTTCTACCTGAACGTTGAAATTTTAAACTTTTATCTGTCCAGGAACGTTGGAATTGTAGTTCTACCTTTTGTAATTTGGAAGAAAGAAAAGTTTGAAATCTTTTCCTTCTTTTGGAATAGCCCTATATGTAATGGAATAAAAACAGTGGATACAAAAATAATTAGTATCGACATATATTAAGAATGAAACAGGAACGGATACCAACACTTTTACTAAATTATAAACCAAGAGGTTATCGCCTAGTAGGAAGACTAAAAACAAGATGATGTTTAATTGAGGACGACAGGCCCTACACCTTTTGGAAGAAGAAATTATGAATTTATCTATTTGGTCATCAAGAACACGGTGTGCATCACATACATTGTTCTGTAACCAATTCTTTCACTGTTGTATACTACCACACGAATATGTTGTGGCACAATGCAAGTTCAGAGGTAAGGTATATAGCAAATAAATAAAGTAAAAGCATGTAAAACAAATATTGTGCACGATAAAATCTGCACAAATAGAATTAAAATTATTATCAACTCTACATAGTTAAATTCAGAATTTAAAAAAAAGGGGGGGAAGCTTTGTGTGCCTAAAACGACACCAGGTTAATTTATTGCAAGAAAAAAAAAAAACGACTGGGAATGAAAGCCAAAGGGCATGTGCTGATTCAACGGGCTACAATAAACACTTAGGAGGAAAGAATAGCCATGAATTTGATCTTAGGAAAATCGAATGTATTTGTTTTAACTGGAACTAGTAAATACCTGGGATTAAGAAAATCAAGGGGAAAAAACATGTTTTATTAATTTATTTATAAATTTTTTGTTAAAATTGAATACAAATACGAAATTTTTAATTGCTTTCGAAAATCTTCCATTGAAAAGTGGATTGGCTTGGTTTGTTTTGTTTACAGACGGCCTTTAACATCTTTAACATCTCAGGTCATCAGCGTCCTATTCAATTCAGGGCATGAAATGACAGACAAATTTTGCTCAAAGGTCTCTTCTTTCAGGCTTGAGGTTCTTTTTAATGCCGTAAATGTACGACACGGGACCGACGGCTTTACTTCCCTTCCGAAGGAAGCGATACGCATGATTTTTACGCCCGAAAAAATCCATCGTTCCTGGCCGGATTTGAACCCGCGATCTTGGGTTTAGAAGGAAAGTATGACTACCACTGCACCACCAGGACCAACTATGTAAAAAATGGAATAGTACGTATAATTGGCCGAACTTCAGTAGAGTAGGTGAGGAAACATCTTGCGCATGCCTACAGCTAATTTTTATTGATATTTCTAGTTCACAAAGGGGAATTTTTCAAAATTTTTATTTTTATAAATTACAGCTTAAGATTTAAGAACCAACACCATAAGAGTGGGTTTGGATTAAATAAATTAAAGAAAAATGATAGCCCCAGCATTAATGACTGCGGTGTAAGGCGTTTCTGTTCCATTATACCACAGCTTAATAGTTCAAGAGAAAAAACAGAACTATTGAGAAAAACTTTAATTACTATCCAAGTCCTCTTGCATTATTGGTAAGTTCCTCAATGGTTTTCCTTAAGTACAGGGTCTCCGCATGAAATCTCCCAGATTTCAAATTCTAATTTTAAGGAAACTATTAGTCCTAAAGATTTGCGATTTGCTGTGTCTTGTAAAGCAACTCAAAAGGTTTCCTTTCTCATAGTGTTTTGGAATATGCCAGGTGCAGCAAAAATTGAATATTTGGTATTCATGAAAGAATTGTCGGACTATTTCTTTCATGGAGAAAAAAAAAACAATAAATGATGCCTTTTTTTCTTGACATTCTTGAGAAGTTTTCTGTCCCTTTGCACTCAAAAGTGCAAAGTGTATCCAGTAGCATGGAGTTTCACCTCAATGTTAGTGCGTTTATCACATAACCCCAGAGGAAGAAATCCTGTCTGGAGATCGCATGGTCAAGAAGTGGGTTCATGCCTGTGGAGTTATGTGAAAGACAGGGTCCAGTTACACCTGTACATGAACTTGCTAATCCTTGCTAAAAACTGCGGCAGCTAACAACTCAATCACTCCGACCATGCTAATGCATACATGGCTTGAGATTGATTATTGACTGGACATTCTGAGAGCTACTAGTAGACCCCCACATAGAAGTGTATATTTTATCAGAAAACATTTTGAGTAGTTTTACATGTCCCAAGAAACTACAAGTCTCTAGGAGTAATAGTTTCCTAAAAATTAGCACACGATGTATTTCATTCAAGAACTAAACGTCTATTTTGGAATACAACAATGTAATTACTTCAAACAGTCCTAAACAATCCGCATAGTGAATGGCCGCCATAATGACTAGTTTCTTAGGAAGGGGAATTAAATGATGGAAAGTGGTTTGTTAAAATGTTTTGCCTAGTATGAAGTATAGATTGTTGTTAATTCTAGCGAAATCTGGCTAACTCTTGCAAAAATCACCTTTTTAATAGAACTACTGATAATTAAATTATTTATGCATGCAGTAATTTATTTATAATTAATAAAGTATTTGTTTAAAATTAATATACAGATACGCACATTAATGAAAATATACGTGCAATAATGAACAAGTTATTGTAAAATAAAACTAAAATAAAACTAAATTCAATACTGCAAAAGTATTTATTTGTATTTAGCTATTGCAAAGGAAATAAGTGGCCAGCAATTATAGGTGTTTAGGGTGTGGTGTCAGCCATTGCAACAATTATATAAATAATAAGAAAACGAAAATCTGTAAACATGTGGATGCGCAAAATAGAACTTTCATTGAAAACAGTTAATAGCTTAACTAAAACTGTGAAACAGGAACTAATAAATAATTACAGAGTCATTGTTTATTTTGCTGTATCAATTATTATGTGCAATTGCTAATGTTATTATTGCTTCCATTCCATAAATATTTCGTCGGTCGTGGTGGTGTGTGGTAACCATACTTGCTTTCTAAACCCAAGATCTCGGGTTCAAATCCGGGCAGGATTGATGGCTTTTTTTTTTCGGGCGTAAAAATCCTAAGTATGACTTCCTTCGGAAGGGAAGTAAAGTCGTGAGTCCCGTGTCGTACATTTACGGTACGATAAAGAACCTCAAGCCTGAAAGAAGAGGCTTCTGAGCAAAATTCGTCAACCGTTTCACGCCCTAAATTGAATGGAAAGATGATGACCTGAGATGATAAAGAGCGTCCATAAATAAATCAAGTCAAAATCCATAGAGATTACATCAAGAATATTAAAAAAGAGCAACACAAAACACTGTTTGTTTAGATAAAACTACATGGATAAGTAAGGGAAGATTATATAGATAAGGAAATTAACCTAATAAGTTATAAGTTTATAATAGGAGACCTGTTTTGTGACAAGAAATAAATAATTTGTTACTAAAGATATACCCTGTTAGAGAGGTATGTCAAACCGAAAATCCGCCGGTCAAATGCGGCTTTTTATTTATTCTCTTACGGTCTGTTGCATTTTTCTGTAAAAAAAAGTTTAACTATACAAGTCCCCTTTATGTCACACTCTTAAGACGCGATACATCTGCAACTTACCTGAAGGAATAAACGCAGTTTATCAAATATTCCTTATTGGCAGGTGAACTATTTCATATGTTAGAGCAGTATTGGACCTTGGTTTTTCCGCGGAAAGTGTTTAAGATAGAATGATATTGACAATACTGTAGAAGAAGTCCATGAACTATAGAATATAGTTAAAGAAGTCAGAAAATACAAAAATAAATAGAGAAAGCATGTGGAACGGATTAACCCTGATTGCTCTGTAACTGCTAACTCCATAAGAGAAGAGAACAAGAGCAAGCCCAGAGCAAGGTGGTGTGATCAGTTCAGAATTCAAAACGAGCACGTTTACCAAACCTTGGTTAGAAAGAAGAAGAAAAATATTGCAATGTTTGCCAAACTTCTCACTCAGTGATCATGGTTCCCTGTAACTTCTGGTCGTTCTCCCATAGTTAAACTCTGATGATTGGTTACCGAGAACTATGCGCAAGTAACGACGGAGCTGAGTGTCATTTCACCAGAGACATTCCAGAGATGCTTTAAGCAATACAAGATTCGTTTGGTGAAGCACTGGAAGTTCAAAATGCCTATTTTGAGGCGTATCAGGAAGGTCGCATACTTTTTAGACGTACCTCATATATCTAATTTATGGATCTAGCAAATTCTGGCGAGCTCTAGGATCTTCCAATGCCTTATTTACACCATCGTATGGCGTGCTATGATATAATAACAATAAATTATAAACTACCAGCTATTAAGATTAAAATTGGCCAAATGTATAAATCATATGTGACCTACAAGAGGTACAGTGTTACGGGAAACGGCCTTAGACTTCAGTGATATAGAGGCTTGTAATGTTGTGTATATGTAATTCTTTTAAAGTAATCCAACAAATAAATATTTAATAGATCGAAGCCTGTGGACCGCTCAGGCATCCTATTAATTAATATTCGTTCAAAATGTGGCTATTCGGGTGAAAATAAAGCGCTGTAATGCTTAATATAATTTGTAATTTATGCACGAGGGCGTTCATTATTCATGCACAATCCATTACTACCAATGAAAAACTTCTTCAACGGAAAGAAATTTGTGTCAAATCAATTCGTCAAACACACAGCACACAACACAGAGCCTTCATTCTATGACTACATTTTTATTCAGGCTAAAGGTGGTCACTTTGAGCAGGTATTATAAAAGTAATATCTTAATACTGGGATACAAAGATCACCGTGATAACTTTATAGCAAATTATCATGATGACTTTCCATTGTATCTAAAGGTCATTGTATGTTCTTTTCTATGTGCATTTGTCAAATTTGTTTCTGTGGGTGGGTAAATATTTCAGTTACCATTTGTGAGGAGAGTTGACACAATAGCACACAGCGAAATAATTGTCTTATAGTAATACAGCACATATCAGCAAGTTCTGTTAATTACCAATAAGAATAAAAGTGTGTAGAAGAATTGTTGGTGAGGGATGGGTATTATTCGCCCCAACTTGGGCTGCAGTTTGAAACGGATTTGATAGGTGAGGGATGGGAATTGGGCTGTATGGTTTCTGCGTAATTTATGCCCGCTGATCGAGGTTTCTCCACGACTGATGTAGACCACCTCATTCTTCTTCAATGAGGCTCTTTCAAGAGCGTTTCACTGGATTTTGGCGGCTGTCGGCCATCCGGGACAGAGACGGAATTTCGAAGGTGACGACAAAAATCACTTCATTATTTACTTGTTGATATCGTTTATTTTCCTAACATGAATATTCGGGAAAACTCACGTTTCACGTCGAACTACGGGCAAGGTAACCTTGACAAACGCGTCAGCTTATTACGTCGACCAAATGGTGCAGAGTGCGAAGAAAATTTTAATTTAACTGAATTCTTAATGCAGCTCAATGTGTATCGGCAACTAACGTGGTGACTGGCATTCAAGATTCGTCGCCGGAGCTACTTAGGCCGCTCTTCCGCTGATCTCCGGGCGAGGCAGCCACACGTATCTGGGTCCGGAAAATTCTGAGATTGCCCCACTTTTGGGCAAAATCTAGTCCTTTTATACACCATACAAAATGACGCTATCCATGGGCAACGGTACGGAATACTCCCGGCAATTTAATGTTAACGTGTCTCATAGGCGAGTGCTTACTTCATGGAATTTAATTTTTATTCACCGGACAATTTTGGTCAAGCCAAATGTTCCGCTATTCGTCAATAAGATGAATTTAAACAGATTTCATACGCTACTGTCAACGATTCTTTTACTCGGACACCTGCAACTATGCCGCCAAACAGGCTGATTTCTGCTTTTAGGCGGGGGGTATTTCCAACCCTAGCTGCACATTATAAGGGATTAACTTACATTATCTCTTGACTTTTTGCCAAGTCTTTTTGTGTCCGGAGAAAGACGTGATTTTTTTTTCTTACCTTGCTTATATTACGTGTCATCTCTTAAATATTACTATAAATTACACTTTATGAACGCATTTAAATGCTATATAATATTAATTCTACATATACGAGTTATGTCATTAAAGTTCCTCCACTGAAAGAAAATGCACAACATACTTGCATATAATTACTCAGTTGCTGATTCTAAAATTACAAATATTAATTATTTCAACTACTCTGTAATTGACGGGGAGCCAGAGACAGCTTCAAGTGTCAACCCGTAATAACTTCCTTGAGTATTTTTATGCCGTTGAATCATCAAATAGATTCTTAAATGAAAATTAAGTGCAAAATCATGTTCAAGAACTAAGAGATATCGCTCTAATGAAACAAATATCTTCTTGTGACTCCAGGAGAGATCTCATTATACCTCTTTACATTCTTTCAAGGTAAAGAAAACATAAAGGTCTCAAGTGTTGACATGAATGTAATTATTAACAACTTTCAAAACCTAGAAGATGAACAAAAAAGAGCTCATAAGAATGTAACATATAAGTCTCTTTTTAACGCACTTCCTAACACACTACATATATACACACACACACACACACACACACACACACACACACACACACACACACACTCACTCACTCGCACACACACATACGTTGAATATATTTAAATATATTCATAATGTCGACATGCTAAATAGATAGTGATGGGTTTAGTACCTTTTTATATGTATGCTAAGCATAATATAAAAATTGTTTTGGATTATTCCCTTACTGAGCCGATTAAAGTCTTTTCTTTTTAATAAAGTGAAATTAATTCTCGTACAAACTCGCTGTGGTCCTTGGACTACATCGATATGCTATGTCGATACGAATTTGAGCGATATACCAGGTGGCCCTTATGCACCGTCTTTTAATTGAAGGTAAATTTCCCTGCAGCACAAGAATTTCCATGCAAGCAATTGGCATCTAAGATAATATATGGAGATTTTATTGGTTTACATCAATGTACTGCAGGAAAATATATCTTAATTGAAATGGCGGCACAGGAGGGCCTGTCCCTGTAAATGTATAAAATGTGAGTCCGTTACGTATGCCACATTCTAAATATTATTATGCGTGTGCTCTCTTGTGATATTGTTTTATTGGTTAAGACTACACCAGCGACCCACTCAGTATTTTCTTATTTCCGTATTTTAAATTCTGCACACCTCTATCACTTTATTGGCTTTACGTTTTTAAAAATTAGCCATAAATCATACATTAGAGATCAGCTTTGAGAAAACAGTTTATTCAATATGCTTTAACACAATTCATGTTTGTATTATTTTCCGTGTGCAGTCTATTACCAGGAATGGAAATTTGCCTCCGAGTGAAAGCAGGAAAAAATTAGAAAAAATAAAAGAACATTTCTGTATTAAATTAATTACTATTTTGTTTATTCTTATTCAAACGAAGCTGTAAATTTGTTTTTAATGTTATTAAAACAATACATATTAGCATTTGATGAGCTCAAAATTTTGTTTTTTTTTTATGGTTAACCTAATTACTTTATTTGTGTGTAATTTTCATGTTATACTTATTTAACAGTTATTTAATTTTATTATTGTGCGATATTCGGAAATGTAAAACAATAGATATATCTACATTGTGTCAGGGAATTATTTAAAGCTGGTTCAATTTAAAGAAGAGTGTTAATAGTTTTAATTTTTCCAGTTAAAATAAACAGTTAATTATATTGTATTCTAAAAATTACGAAAATTTGTTCTTTAATAGGATTTAATTAATATTTATGCCTTTATCTAACTGCTCTGTTGCTTGAAGCTTCTAAAAACCCTAATACCTTTATCATATATTGTGGTATCTTTATATTAACACTTAAACTATTCGTCAAAAAATCCACATCGTTTAATAGTAGTGTATGTCATTTTAGTTCTAGTTCCTCTAATAATTTGGGCAATGCTATGTATAATGCAATCATTCTGAAATCGATTTTAATCAGAAATTTTGCAATAGTGATAAAGTCAAGCACATTAAGGAAATCTGACACGATTCTTCTCTTTTTCAATTTATGCTGATAACGGGATAATGATATATAATTTATATATATACTTATATATTAATCTGTTAATCTACCTAGACAGTTTGTAGTTCAGTAAAATATGAATAGCTTTAGAGTCACCGTCACAAACAAGATTTAGTTAGAGATTCACTTTGCTGGAAATTCATACGTGTTCGCGACAGCTTTTGGTTCGCTACTTTCTACGCGATGTTAGCTTGTTACATGATGCAGAACTGTCACGCAGCGAGATAACCCTATATTGGGTTAAAATCTGACTTTATCGTGTATACTGATTGAGGTCGATATAGGAGTACGGGAGTGCATTAATAGTAAGGAATGATGCTTGCTGTACCTGGGTAAAATATTAAATACATAAATTTCGTTATCAACGTTCATATCTCGACGCCAACAGCTGTGGAGTATTCTACAGCTGTTAGAAACTGGAATTGCAGAAGGCTACCTAACGATTTTGGAAACTCCCCCTGCAAAATTCCCCGTTGTCTTTCTGAGGGAACGGATTGAGCTTATAATAATAATAATAATAATAATAATAATAATAATAATAATAATAATAATAATTCACACATTGTAGAGGAACTGAGAACTAACATTAGCCTATATTTTGCCTCATTTCTCATAAGAAACTACAGGTGCATACTTTCTTAAGATATTAGAACAAAAAGGCAGAAGGCTCAAACTCCTAATATGGGGTAGGTAGAAGACGCCTCATTTGTTTGTGTTTAACTATATCTTAAATTAATTGTGCTGTTAAAAGTAGCAGAGTGTAAAGAGCGTAACAGAGCTATTAGGTTACAACTTTGACCTGATTTTATATAGGTTTAATCACTAAGGCTTTTATAGTGTTTTCGTTTCTTTTAAAAATTCAGTTTGTTAATTGCGTTTATTTAGATAAATTAATTTTAGTCCTCTATATTACGGGATAAATTTGCTTCTTATAGTGAATGTAAAAAATGCCAAAAAATAAAAACAATCGTCTATCTTTATGAAAACAGGAAAGAATTAATTACACTATATAAAATGTAATATGAAGTGCGAGGTACTTATTATTTTAACAGTTTACCTTTCTTATACAATACGATAAATAAGTGGCAAATAAGATTTTACTGTCGGATCTATATTATTTCATCCAGTATTTTTTTTTTTCATATAAAAGAATTTACTAGTTCGAAAACATAAGAAACTGCCCGGAAATTATACAGATATTTTTAAAGTCATGGGGTGTTGATGTAGTTTGTTACCTTTTGATTACCATACTGTTGCCTTTCGGAAATCACCTTTATGCAAGGCTATTTCACTGACAGTAAGTAAACTTTATACTATCAGATTTTTATCTCGCAGCCCTGGCGCCTCACTTTAACTCCGATAACTTCAATATGGGCACCTGTGTCATCAACTAATTTCTTCAAACGGCCCGAAATAGGGGAAGGTCTACAGTCTTCTGAAGGAGATATGGCACGATGAAATTTGTGACTGTCATTCCGTACCACACGGTGACTTTTGGCGACTCTGCATCTTTTCCACCGTCACACCGGGATCGTGTTCAGCCCAGAAATGACGATGTGACGATTGGCGAAACTTCCCGCATGGAATACGGCCTCTTCACTCCAGAGGATGTTTTGAAACAGCTGAGGCCAGCCTTTGTGTCAACTCAGCATCAACTCCCCTTACTCCATTCTGCCGCCGCATTCTTCTGGTTTCAGACGCTGCACATAATAGGATTTTCTTGAGCCGTATTGCATGTCTTCTTACGCACCGCCTACCTTGCGAGTCCGCTTTCGCGAGTTGTCTAACGTGTTGATTTATCCAGTTGCAATCAAACATTTTCCTCACAACCCCAACATTTTCCTAAGTACGGAATGCGGATGGACGGCCACATCTTCTTGCATTCTTAACCAAACCTGTGGTCATTAGCTTCGAGTTCGGCAATCTGCGCACGCTCCCTAACAGACAGGCGTTCAGTCATATTGTAACGAACCCCCTCTCATGGCCACCGTCTGTACTTCCGACGCGGAAAGCTTAAGTTCTATATAATGACGCAACATTATGTCTTATTTCAGTTATGATTTCATTGACATTAACAAGTCTACAACTATTAATAAATACTTAGTTACTTTTCGCGCACCCTGAAGGTATGCGATTTTATCAGCAAATGTTTAGAAACTGATCCACCTCTGCTAACATGTACTTAAGAGCAAAAACATCTCTCAGTTTTGGAATTCGCTATTGGCTAAGAAAGTTCTGAAT
The DNA here is from genome assembly GCA_030762175.1 of Metallyticus violacea. NCBI lineage: Eukaryota > Metazoa > Arthropoda > Insecta > Mantodea > Metallyticidae > Metallyticus > Metallyticus violacea. Next base: position 48,235,669 of record CM060843.1, read on the forward strand.
AAACTTTGCTGGTAGGGATGAACTGATTCGTGTTAAAAATAAGGTTTACTCTTCCATGTTCCATAATCAATCTTGTGGTCCCAAGTTCGCGAGTTCAAACCTTCTCAGGATCGATGAATATTTTAGGGCTTAAAGTCCTAATTGTAACTTCCTTTGGAAGGGAAATAAAACCGTTGTTCCTGTGTCGTAGAATAATGGCATGTTAAAGAACGTAAAAACCCCTGAAAACCTCTGGGCAAATTTGATTGGCTGTCCTGAATTGTATGGGACACTAATAACCAGACATGAAAGTACCTTAAAAACCAAATAAATAAATAACAATTTATATCGGTAGGGGATATGTTCATAAAGCGGCATTTAGGAAAATGAAAATGTAAACAGTGCAACTGGTGGTTGAGACATAAACACACAAGACCTAACTAGTCTTATACATGGCTGTAGCATTCACAAAACTGGGAATTTATTCGACATTCAATATATGTAACTCAGGTATAGTTGTACTATCTGACGCTAGAATGATTACTATAATTCGTTGGAACGTCTTCAACTAGCAGAAGGCAAGAAGTTATGTTTTAACTGAGGGAATTTAGCACGAGTATGTTTCATCAGACCTGAAAATAAATACAAAAACCTGCATTGAAGTTCTTCTACTTGCTAGCGGTAACTGCTGCTTCATCGTGACAGTTCACCAGCCAACTACCCGTACATACGATAATTACCGCTCCCGTAATGCCCAGATTTGGTTCCCAAAGGCTTTTCGTCTTAAAAACAGAGATTTCAGACATAGATGACATTAAGAAATATCATACAGGACAGCTGATAATGGTTATCCGTAAAGAGGAATTTGTAGAAGGACTGCTGGGAAAGTATATAGGAAGCTGGAATCAAGGTTTTAAGCTCCAGCACGGAAAAAAAATTGCAGCCTTTCTCTGATTTAAACCTTGAATACACTGCAACCTTAAAAATCCTGTTTCTGATATTTTTTATTTGAGCGGTAAGTGTTAAGGAGTGGTAAGGAACACGATTTTTACCTCTGGGGCAATAATGACTATTTCTTGTCAATTTTGATACATAGTAACGGAATATGTCCTTTAAATTAGCCCATTAGGTCTTCATTTTGATTTATATCCTGAAATATTTACATACATTTGGTAGAATGGATACTAAATAAATCATTATAGGCAGTTTGAAATATGTTTGTGCTGGGTACGTTTCCTAATCTCCAAACTATGTGTCACTTACAACTTTATTAGCGCCAGAGCTGAAGTTAGCATAAAAAGTGCAACTCTTAAGGGATAAATATACTAATAAGCGTGTAAAATTGTAAAATTGTTCTGAGTGAAACTTTCGTTTTGAGTTTTAGTCTGACGATTTAGTGCAGTGCTGTAATTCTTTGGAACAAGGTCGGTGTAGTGACTTTATTTCTGTGTTCAGCATGTATAAAAGTGAGAGACACGAGTATAGTTATCATCCAAATATTTCCTTTTATATTCATACCAAAGTCCCAAAGGAAATAATGTATAACTTAAAAGGTTACTTTCACTACGTTGATTGCAAAAGTGAAAAGTGGACCCCCAAAAAGTTAATTAGTCTAACTTGTGCAACTAATATGAGAAAGTAGTTTTATGAGAAATTAAAATCCTTAAAATTTGCCATATCCATGATCAGGCGGGAACAACAAAACCACGTGAATGCTGTTATTTTGTGTAGTAAATGTATTAGGCAGGACTAAGATGACCAAATCCAGTGTTATGATCCAAATATGCTTTCAGCGGTTAAACCAGACCCTCCTAGCGAAACTTTACCAATGCCCGTTTCTCTAAAGTCATTTGAAGAAACTGATAGTAACAGTAGCGATGATTCAAATGAGACTTTAGTTAACGTTTTTCAACTTACAAACCCTACACCACTAGAAACGTGGCGTAGTTGTTCAATCAATTAGATTTAGGATTTAGTGCGAAATTTAAATTTGGGAAAAAAACAAATAGATATCTTAAAAACATGCTTGCTAAAACTACTACAATTACAATCTATAGGAAACGGCATGATTTATTTTTGACTTATGAGATGAAAAATGATAGGGGGCGTTATTGGACCACAGATAAAGAATGTTTTAAAATACGCAATTTTTGAAAGTAAGCTAACAATTGAAAATTATCCACCTGGCGTGCTTTCAAGGCAGCGGTAGAGGGTTCCTTGGCACTAGAAAGAATGAACAATATGAATCTTTAGTGGGCACCTTCTTCTAAGCCTGGTTTTCCGCAGCTCTTCGGCTAACCGCGACGTCTTCTACCTCCATCACGTGGTTCCATTGGTAGGGTGCAGTACTGTAGGGGGGTATGTGATCACATCGCATCCCACCGGTCACTATATCGCTGCTTACTAGATCGAAGATCGCCACCTCTCCATCAGTCAACTCTCCAATTGTCCTCACTTGGCTGAGTGGACCCCTTTCCAGACTTCCTAACTTAGAAAAAATCCTAAGCAGTTACGGGGAATCGAACCCGGGCCTCTCGGACAGCAGTCAGCAACGCTAACGACTAGACCAAGTGGATGGTCAGTGGACACATGACTGCAATGTTATAAAGAAATTGGTTGTTAAGATGTTGCTAAATTTCCTAATCCGCACTTAGGCTTTTTCATGAAAAGTGCTGAACAGGGATTGATTGATTGGTTTATTTATAGACGCTCTTTAACACCTCAGGTCATCAGCGTCCCATTCAACTCAGGGAGTAAAACGGCAGGCAAATTTTGCTCAGAGGCCTCTCTTTCAGGCTTTAGGTTCTTTTTCGTGCCGTAAATGTGGGACACGGGACCCACGGCTTTACTTCCCTTCCTAAGGAAGCCATACTTGGGATTTTTACGCCCGAAAATATCCGTCGGTCCTGGCCGGGTTTGAACCCGCGTTCTTGGGTGTAGGAGGCAAGTATGGTAACCACTACACCACCAGGACCGACACTGCTAAACAGGGAGATCGTTTTCATCAGGACATAGCAACAATGGAAAATGTTATCAAGGTCGTTAGGATTCTAGAAGGTTGCGGGATTGTTGCTCGTTTCTGAAGAGGGAAAGTAATTCTGACTACAAGACAAATCCTCCAGGTAGCAAACAATTTTAGAAGCAATGAAGATATGTGTTTTGTTATGTATAATATTAATATTTTAATCTATTTACATCAACGCGTTTATTGCTATTTTGACTAATTTTTCATTGTTATAAAATAATAATATTAAACTGACATTTAATTCGCTAATTAAAATTGCAGAATTTTACTTTTCTTAAATAAAGTTATTTTCTGAATCAGCGTATTGTTTTACATGATAAGCGGATATTTTCACTCTGGAATAATACACAAACATTACTTTTTTGTTCCCTAGTTCAGCAACTGCGCGCAAATAGTTTCACTTTAAGTAGGTCAACTACTTAGGAATCTCTTTGGAGTAAACAACTGAGCTACGCCTAAGGAAAAGTGAAATGTAATGTGTGGCAACATTAAACTTAAAGTAAGCATGTGGTAGCACTGATAACGTTAGTCAGTTGCCAGCTATTGCGAGTAAGTAAATTGCAATGGCGTATTTCGTATATATGCCTGCTCCTTTTAGGCCTTGCAGTGGATTTCAACTCTCCTTGATGATATATGACAATGGAAAGAGGCTAGAGTTTTTATAGCAGATGAATAAATATGAAACAAGATAGGTGACAAAGATGTACACCTTTAGTAATGAAGTAAGTTTATTTGTTCTTGTAATAATGTTATATTTCAAATTTAATGGGTACTCGTTTTTATTGTTTCGAGGGAGTATTCTCAATTGTGTGGATTCTTTCATGTAAAATATATAACTGATGTTTAGTGATTTTTACTTTTATTGGGAAAACTAGTTTTGTCTCTGTTCGTTTTTAGGGGGTTTTATCTTCCTGCACAAACGTGCAGGACGTAACAAAACTCTTAAGACGTCACAAAACTCTTTGTTAGCAAGGCGTTTCATTAAAATTCTTACAGAGCATACAAACTAAACTTGTAACAATTTAACTTGCAGCTAACTAAAGTTGTAAATTAAATTGTAACTGAATGTAGTAAGTTATAAAAACTACCACATTAGGCTTCCATGGATTGATTTAATTATTGAAACTTGCACTTCCAGGATGTACTTATAGCAATACAATTTAAATGGTAACTTAATAAGGGAACAATTCTGAAGTTTCAGAAATATATTAAAAACTTATAAAAGTTCTTGAAATAATTTGAAGACATAAGGAAAGATTTCGGTGTATTTGAAAAAATAAACCTATCCGATACATAGTCTTAAATGTTTATCACGCGTATAGTTAATGAGCCTTGATAAGTTTTCATTAGTGGATAAGCCAATAGAAAAACGCTTAATTCATGGATAGTAGGCGATCGCGGTGTTTCTACAATGTTAGCCGAGATGGTTGACGGACTTGGGGCATTTTATTTCCATTATTAGATGGAACAAGTTTCTTAGAAGACAGTAGAAGAAAAAGGAAAAGATCAAATTAATTCCGAAGTTAGGGAGGAAGGACTGGGTAGAATATAAAGCACAGGAAAAAAGAGGAACATAGAACATAATAAAAATATTCACTTTTCCCCTTCAGCGACGTTATATAAGTAAGTGGTCTTGGGGCTGCAATCTGAAACCCGGAATACTTCTCCCCTCAAATTGAGCAGAGATTTTCTTCCCTTTTATCCAGAAAGCAAAACAAACGCCGTTTATAGTAAGTTGGGGGTACCAACCGCCCTATTCGTGTGTACATTTATCAAAGTGAAATCCTGCTGGCCGTCACAAACACAAATCCCGCAGCAGTTAATACGAATCCCATCAATGGACCGCTGAATCTTCTCCCCTCTACTCCTCGATCCTTCTCTCTCGACCATTAGCTTGCAATTAATCGGAAAGGTGGTCAGAGATCGAATGACGCGTTCCTCCTCCTTTTGTTCTTTCCGCTACAACTTACTTATTCTTCTACTTCGATTACCAGTAAGGTAAACAGTAGATTCTATATAACTAGTAGACAGTTGGTACATCAAGTGGAGCATTTAAACATTTACCAATTTCTTAATCAAAATAATAATTCAAAATAAGCATTTCATTTATCTTAGAAAGTTTTCTGTAATTTCTTGCCTCTATTTCAGAAGTCAGTGCAATATTTCCATACGCATCTTATAGACGACAATTGAAGCGTTGAGATTAAAAAACGAAATTAGTTACTCAGAGTTTATTTTGATTAAAAAAAGAAATAAAGAAAAGTTCGTCTAAACTCAATTTAGAAAGCTGATATTTTTGCTGTACTAAAAATGTACTTTTACTCAATCAAAATTTTAAGGCAACTTAAAATATGGGAATATGCTTGCAATTATAAAAGGTACAATAGAGCGTTTATTATTATTTTAAACGTAAGATGGTAATCACTTCATACTTGAATATTGTAAGTCTTCCAATAAACTTAAAAATAGTAAAATGTTACCTTTAGAATCTCAATTCCAATTATACTTTTGAACATTTTTTATGTTTTAAGTCATATTATGTCACAAGCAATCTCGGTAAGCCTACTTCGGGCATACTCAGTACCTAGTCTTGGAGTGAACAATGGGAAATGTAGCTCCAAAGGAATCATGGTAGGTGTTTATAAAAGAAACGTCCTTCCCAGGATGTTAGAACTGTTTATTAATATAACTTTTGATACTAAATGGTATAATTATAATGACCCTTCCCTTACTTAGGGAAATGCCGTGCTAAAATCAAATAACTGATGATGGCCGTTGGTGTCAGCGACTCGACTAAATCCTTGACCTTGTCAGCCGCGGTACATAGTTCTCTAGATCCTTCTAGCATCACTCTCTCAAGCCTCCCTTTTCATCCGTTTTAAACAGATCCGTTTTAAACGGAGGTGGCATTCCTAGCTTCTCACCACTTCCTGTTAAAAGTTAATCCGTTTGTTCTTATTCTTAATGTAGACGCCCAATAATTTCAGATGTAAAAAACGAAGTCATTCAACCATCTAGAACGTACTTTTGCTCTAGGATGCAAATGTTTAAAAATATGCTTTATATGGTTAGATTCTTCCCGAAACATCCCGTTATCCGTATGTGACAAACAGGAGTGAATAGTGTCTTCATTGCCAGCTAAGTGTCTGTTTTGTTATGTAACCTTAAGGCTATATGTTCTTCCTTGAGAATTTCCATTGCTGCTCTCAATCTTTTGAAAGAATGTCAACCGTTTCATCCGTGAACAACATGTAACTATTTCCCCTAGATTTATGACTGTTTGGCCTGAGCACGTGACAACACGACGTAATAATGTGCCAACACACATATACTTTGTCACCATTGTCTCATCCTTCCCTTCTAGAAAGATAATCTCCAGTTCGTGTCAAAATGTACCAAAACTGCATCATTTTACAGTTGTGGTTTCATACGTCTTTAAATGCATATAGATTATTCACTGCTTCAGCAATTTATTTTTTAGTTAAGTTAAGAAGTAAGGAATTAACTTTGTTTCCACCCTTGCTTTCTATCGTTTTATCATATACAGTGAGTTTATGTGAATTGCGTGCTGGCAGAATTTATATTCCAATTTCACTAATCAACAACTTCCTCAGCTTTAATTGGAATATTTGTGCTAATATTCAAAAATTGGTGTCATTCACTTCATGGAACATAGAATAACAATAAAGCAACATAGTTACATTTTGATGCTCCAAACTTAAAAAGAAAATGAGAATTTGATCGGAAATGTTTTCCCTCAACACTAAATAGCCCCCCCCCCCCCCCATCATGTCTACCGTATAGTGAAATACAAATTTGGAGCCTTACGATTTTACTATGCATCCAATGAAGATGACGAGATAGCTGCGAGAAACAGGTTGAGAAAATAGAGGGGAATTTCTTCTTGATACTTGTTCGTTGATAAGATATTCAATTATCCGTGACTCCACAATCTTCTGTATTTAATGAATACGCATATCTAATGCTTATATAGCGCTGTTGGGGTCTTTTACGTGTCAGCAGCCGAGCTAGTTATGACAGTTCTTGTATTTATAACCTCAAGATGCGTTTGGTACTCGGGTTTAATAACATTTAAAATAAAACAGAATAAACTCTTAATTAGTATAATGTACTCAGTCTAATTATAGCTTAGTTTTCTAATAAATTACAGTCAATTAAACTCATTAAAGAGTGATAAAAAGCAGAAGACACTCTAAAATTTTTCTGCCAAAAATTTATCGCTTTAGCTACAAAAGAAAGTAAAAAAAAAAAAAAAAAAAAAAAAAAAACAAAGCATAAATAAGCTGAAACACGTATGCAATACTTCTGTTCTGAACACTGTAATGCGTAGAGTTTTGGGCCTACCGTTTGTATCAATTTCCATTTAGTAATCTCCTGTAAACCATTAGTATCACATAAGTGTGCTGTTTATTTTTGTGCGCATCTGTGTATGTTAGTTCCGTAAAGCTGTTTTCGCCATTGTGAGCCCTGATCGGAACTTGGCGAGCTCTTACGAGAGGGTTGCTGGGCAAACCTCCCTATAATAGACGCACATTATATACCGAAATACTCTTACGGCTGTAAAGGTTGGGCCAAGTGCTAATGGAATTTAGTTCTACGCATTCCAGCTTTTACTATCCCTGCTGCGAATTACACGTTTCTGTTGAAATCTAAGTAGCTTCAGATGTACTAATATACAGGAAAACGTAATCTACAAAAAGGATTAGATTCCGGATTAGCTACTGCCAGTTTACAAAGATCATTAACTTTAATATGAAGATGATATTCCTGTTTCTTTTCCTTTTATTTGTAATAGTAGCCAATGAAGTTTTAATTTATATATCTTAATTGAATATATCATTTACATTCCATATGCATAAAGAATATAGCTTTAATTTCTGATCTGCACTAAATTAAAATTAAAATGCTTCTATAAAAGAAAGATACCTATTTGAATTTACTGTAAACATTTATAGAAGGTGCTTCCGTATTTAAAATAGTCTTTGAGTTTAAGAAAAAAGAGACAAACTTTCCTAACAGTATTCACTGAAAGTTTGTGTTTATTACTTTAATAATTGCATTTCACCTGACTGTGGGCGGTTTACAGGTAGCCTGTCTGTTTTTGCGCTTTTTATTAATTGGCATTAACTACCTCTAAACGAGAAAGTGAATCTTAAACTATAATTTCAGTTAAGTTTACATAAAATGTATTTGCGACAGAAAACATATGCACCAGAATAAAATAATGTATAACTCTCTATTCATATTATTTTTATTCATTTTAAAGATTGAGCATTATTTATAACAAAAACGTTAAACTCTGCATAATGAAAGCTAAAATATGTAAATAGTTTCAAAATACTATAAAATGTGGCTTAGAAAAAACGACATTTATGTATAGAAAAATGGCGCAAACAACCAACTGCATATCTGAAATTACACGTAAGAAGAAAGTTTTAATATACGGAGGGATTGGTTTGGAATTCTCTTGAACATTTTTGGGAATTCTTTGAAAAATGTTTACAGACATTTGAGTAGGTAAAACATATTTTCACTGTCCAAAAAGCAGTATTTTATATTTTCTTAAAGTTTGCAGGGCACTAACTCTGTACCTTAAAGATGTGAGTATTAAATGTTGGAAATTTTATACAAAAATATACCAAATATCCCGTTATATTTCTCGTACTAAAAACACTGTTATATGATAATAATAGTGTTAGGTTATAATTGAGTAAACGTTAATTATTAATGAAATGATATTTTGAAATTGAGTTCGTAAAAGGTCAGTTTTTCTATTCATGAGCAGCAAAATTTTTATCCTCCTGTAATACAATATGGAATATGACAAAAATGAAGCATATCGGGACTATACTGAAAAATATTCGTGTGTTTGAATTCCAAAATTTGTAATAAAAGTTTAGAGGATAACATATATTAATTCAAACATGTTCTTTGATCTGTGATGGTTTTATGCCTTATAAAGAAAAATCCACAAAATAGTGAACCTTAATAAATGTTCAGCTTTCAAAATAATATCCTTTCCATTTTTTATACAATTATATTTAGTTTAAGTGTACTTAATTCTTCATTTATATTTATTTTTATTTTAACACATTTTCTTTAAAGCCCCTTACATTACTTGTCAATATAGGTTTTAAAGTGAGTTTTTATTGAAAAGGGAAATAAGCTTTAAGTTTCAAATGGTGTACAAGTTCACTTCGAAGTAAACAGATGCTTATTACGCAAAACATTGAAAGTCAACAGTTCGATGATGAAATGCGTTGCCATCCTAGTTTGTAATAGGTAGAATCTCATAATTAGCTTTCGGAAACCTCAACAGCTGGTTTGCTTAGCGAGCAAATTAAATTGCTTCCACACATCTATAAAAACTACAGCAATGAAAAACATTGTCATGCTACCTGAGTTTATATTCATCTCAAAAACTCAGTTTAAATGCAGAGAATGTGCCTTAAGGAGTACATACAAATTTGACAATTATAATTTTGTGTTTTTTACACATTTTATTTCTCTGTTTCTATAAAAGTTATTAAAATTAAATTTAGTACTTAATGTTTGAAATCTGCTCTTTATTATAAAAAGAGGAGATATTCCCATGCTATTTAATATACTATGAATTTTAAATCGATTTATATTCTAAACACATATTTTTAGATTTACATAAAATGAATTTTCCAAATTATTTTAAATAATTTGAAATTTTATGAGGAATTCTTTCTTTTATGAAGGTTTTAAATTAGTTCTTAAAGTTAAATTGTTTGCAGTGCAAACATAGGTAAAATTATTTTCTGAAATTTAAATGTTAAATGCATTTTCCCCATTATAATGTTGATTTTTTTGTTTAATATAAAATAAAGATTTGAGGCTTAAATTTCTGATCCCAGTAAGAAGAATATCTGTCCAAAAACTCCATGTAATTACCTTAATATTGTAGAAATTATGCTGTAATCAATTTTGAAACATTCACTTTTGAGAGAGCCACCGATATGATTAATAACAATTCCAGTCCTAGCACGCCGTTTTCAGTAGTAAGTTTGCTGTATTCATTGCCTTTAATTTCAAAAATTTTCTTATGTTGTAGCTAGCTTTTACCCATGTTTAGTTGTTAACTTCACCAAAAAAAAAAAAAAAAAAAAAAAAAAAAAAAAAAAAAAAATGAAAGAAAGAAAGAAAGAAAGAAAAAAGAAAAGAAAAGAAAAAAAAGATCTGACTACCACTTTAAAAATCAACAACAATAAATAACTGAACGATCACTTCCAGTATGTAACATGGCTAACAGACTATAATTTCGTCACACTACTAGAATGAAATAAATTCAACCACAACATGAAACTTTTAGATTAATAAATGTCAATAGTTTAAACATTCTCAAATAGGGAAAGGAATCTGATTGGGATTGATTTAAAGGTCCAACTTTGATATCAAGTAAATGTTTCAATAGAGGAGGATGGTGACACCAAAGAAGATAAAGAAGAAAGCCGCCAGTTCCCGCTCCATCACCGCAGATCATCACGGCAATGCTTGCCCATCTACCGCAGAACTACAGGAATCCACACTACCAGACGCTCATATACAGTTGTAGTCAACTGTAGTCTTCTCCCGCCGAGACTCCATTGCCTGCTTCTCCGCAGCCCATCACCGCCAGGCCTCCACCAGCACACTCCAAGCACACCGACACCGGGCAGCCAGTGCAGCGCAGTGCTTCGTGGAATTCCACGCAGCATTACCGCACCTTTTATCCTGCGCCTAGCTCAGCGAACCTGGCCATCCATTACTCGCACAGCATGAATATATTCTGCTAGAGGCCCGACCTCTCTGGTCAGAATGATCTTTTTCGATCCAGAGGACCGCGATACCACCATCACTAACGGGCTCTTCTTCTCGGGCCGCGTGTTCCCTATCGAGGCAAGCCTGCACAACCCCATCACACCGTGCCTCAGGTGTTACCACTAGGCCACGCTGACCAGAACTTCACGAGGAATGCACGCTGCCACTACTGTGCTCTGCATCTATTACTTCCGAGTGCAACTACCACGACCTGACTCGCCGCCTCAAGTATTGTGCCTCATTAGGGGGCACCACGCATTTTACGGGCCAGGCCTCCTGTCCTTCAAGACCGCGGACGCACACCGCCGCAGACCACAACAACGGCCGTCCTACACAGCAACCACCACCTCGCCACCAACCACCACGACTCGTCTCGAGTACATCGGCCACCTGCACCTCCACGGAGATAATAGCAACCAGCTCACTGCCTCCTGCTCCTACTCCCCAAATCGGTAATGACTCTGTCCTTGAAGCGGTCAACATGCTCATCGGCCACCTGCACCTCCACGGAGATAATAGCAACCAGCTCACTGCCTCCTGTTCCTACTCCCCAAATCGGCAACGACTCTGTCCTTGAAGCGGTCAACATGCTCACCGCCCGGATGTGCGCACTCGAAGACGTAACGGTAACCTCACCAATCTCTTTACCTGCATCCAGAGTTCTCTTCAGACCACCGCCACAACTGCTGATGAGCACCTGTCGGGGATTACTGCCCAAATACTCTCCATTGAAAAACTGGTTGCTGACATGACAACACTGGTACCACCCCGCTCAACCAACATACAATAAAACCAGCAGAACATACCTTGACTTGCAAGAGCAGTACGCACGAACTAGACAAAATCGCGACGCCATGCACTACAGAGCCAAAGAAATCAGAAGTGATACCGCAAACCTCACAACCATAGTACACCAAATCCTGTCCAAACTAGAAGACCTCCATTATCCTCAAGACCAACAAAAAAATACACGCGCCTTCATACTTCAGTACAGCCAGCGACACGCAAAGCCACAAGATAGAGTCCAACCCACTTTAAACACCCGCAACAGACGTTTTCGTCTATCATGATTAATAATTGATGATTAAAGAATTTTTAACTCCACCTAAACCTACCACTCATCCTCCGGGAGCCAAGCAGGGCTTGACCGTGTTTTGCCTTAGGAAAACTTCCCTACCCGACTCAAGGCAAATCAGCCTTTAGCTTACTTTCTCCTTATAATTACGAGGGTGCGACAAGCGGGAAATAAATAATGAATTACAATTAGCATTTTAAAAAATCATATAGGAAATGTAACCGATGAGCAGTGAGAAAACTATATACCACTGTTTTATCATACTATTGTAATTTAATAAAACTTTTCTTATGGCATGTTATCTACTAAATAACAAAAATATTGTGTCAAGTAAATTCCTCAAAGTGACGCATAATGATGAATAGTGTACTTAGGAGATAACTAATTGTTCTGGTTTTACTCTTGAATGTCCCATTCTCAACTACCCTTTTCCGGGACAGCATACAACTTGATCTTTTTGAAAACTATGGAAAAACACCTTTAGCAATATTTTTTAAATGTCTTGTTGTTAGTTTATTTTAACTTAATTGTTTGTTTATTTATCAATTAATTCATTAAAATTATCAGGTGTAAAGCATGCGATTTAAACCTCTCCAGTTTTAAATAAAATTTTCTGAACTTGTCAATATTGATGTGAAGTTTATCGTGCGTGCTATAATACCAATTGTGACATTATTGTTTCGATATGATACAATCAATTTTGGACATCAGCCACATTTTTAGCAATCTTTCTGGGTCTATGTTTCTACTCTTGTGGTTCGTATTCTCAGCTTTATGTTTGTATGCAATCGTGTCTTATTCTACAAGTTCAGAAAATAACAAGCCAAAGTACCTAAGCCGTCACAGAAAAAAATAATATTTTGAAATTTCAACGACATTCATACCAAAAACAGATGATAATATTTTCTTAATTTTCTTGGATGTAACTTTGGTCTCACCAGCACAAACTGAGTACTAAATCGTTTTCATTGAGTTCACCAGCACAAAATGAATACTAAATCGTTTTCTTTGAGAACAATAGTTTATTGACGCAAATGATTTAGTCGAAAAGCAGGTCACTACGAAGATAAGGCTGCAAATAAATAGGTGAGCAATCGTTTTTGGAGCACCGGAGACAAGCTGTTACAAACATAAAAATTTGTTATTATTAAACAATATTCTAAGTATTCTCAGTTCGGATGCTTTTCCAGAGAAAATGTTAATTTGATGCCATCACACTGGTGTGACACTATTAACGAGTGTAACGTGGCCTTAATAACATCGGAACTTCAAATGAAAACGAACTGTAAATTTAGTGTTCAATTGTATCATTACATAAAAAATAAGAAAAGTGTTCTAAATGTTGCAGTCCAGATGTATTATTGGAAAAGGAAATGTCCATAAGTGTTCCTTGTACGTTAATGCTTTCATTTTTATATAGTTATCGTAATGCAATGTAATATTATTTACCTTTTTCCGCATGTGTACAATATTTAATTTTGCATTCGAAAGAATAAGTCTAACTCACAATAAATATACTAATAGAATATTTATTCTAACTCGGAAATGTGGTTCGAATTATACTTCTCTAACTTTGGTTAAGTAATTGTGTCGATATATTAAATATAAACACAGTCCACATATTAGCATAATGGAAGACCATCAATTCCTCAGGGAGGTAAGCAAGTTATACATCCATACTATCCTAAAACTTTCGCCCCACCTTGTAGTTGTCTAACGAAGGGAATAATCAGATGGTGCGACTTATGGGAACATAATGGACGCATCAAGTTCTCCCAAAAAACCCGGTTAATATTCTCACGAATTACCTCAGCTCTATGTGATTTTGCGTTATAATGCAATAACACAGCACTATTGCAATTTAGGAGTACAGGCTGTGTATTTTCAGTTTATCGTGGATATGTTCCAGCTGTTCATAGTTTACAGTAGCACTGATTGTTTAGCCAGCTGGCAGCATTTCTAAATAGACATAGCCTTCTTTGGTACAGTGGTGGATTTGGCTGTTCATTGAGTACTGACTATTGATGTTGGCGTCTGGAAATGTCGTACATTGCTACCACCTGTTAGGAACATACAAAGCAGACGGTAAGGATAGACAGACATAATCTTTCTGAGCATGCTCATGCTGGACCTTTTCCTTAAGAGGTGGGTGGGTAAATAGATGGTTTCTGCACTATCTCTTTAACTTTCGTGGCACTTGGTAACATGTCAGGCCGTTAGCCGCAAGCAAATCTGTCATCCACTGCTGTGTGATGCATCCTCTAAGGTTTCTTTACCTCTCTGGAACTCCTTTTATCTCTTTTGAGCTCTTCGTTCAGTTGCACATTGGAAATGGCTGGCATATTTTCCATTTCGCTGCAAGCGTAATGCCCTGTTTAATCTCATGCAGTAAACGTACCTGTGCAACTCTATTCGGGATAACCATTTGTCCGCGCTTTTCTACATATAGCAATGTACGGGCAAGAATGAAATCTACTAACTTAAGAATGTTAAATGGAGCATGTTCGTTGATTCCCCGTTTATCTGTCTCTATTGTATTTAATTGTTATGGAACACTTTCCTTAAACAAAGCAAAAACCCGGATATTGCTGTTCCAATCTAAAGGTTAACGCCGGAAAATCATAAAATGTACTTTATCTAAGGTATGTAACATATAGGAGTCTTATTTATTGCCATTTACAAGTAAGGTTGCATTGTCTACATTCCACATAGAGTGCTCACAAAAATAGCATTCTGTAGTCCCACAAACCTCATTGGTTAGTTAAGAAGCCGATTGTTGGGGCAAAGAACAAACACACCTCCCATTCTTGAATCACCGAGCAGGACGGCTCAGGCGGTAACGCTTGGGAGTTGCATTCGAGAGTTCCCTGGTTGAAAGCCCTTGTGCGCGGCCAAAGTCACATAGGAGAATGTTGGAGTGTATTTCACGAATCATCATTATATTCAGTTGACTCTGTTACATAGTTTCTATGGAGTGATAGACTGGTGCGGTGTAACGGTGGCTTGCGCTTTGCAAAAATTTCTGCCCCCGTATCTTATATAGAAGGGTCGAACCCCTTGGAAGGGGGGGGCCCCTCCATCTGAGTCGGGACGTTCTATAAAGAAACAATGTTAGGGGCCTGTTGTGTCTCACCGACCGGGGGTTCTGGTATTTCCCGTATGTCATCCCTTCCTGCCGGGGGTTTGTTACTGAGGGCGTAGGTACAAAGGGCCAACCCTAGAAATAGGCTAAAATATCGAAATGCCCTTTTCCAACCCAAGCAATCCAATCCACTCATGAACCAAAAATTAAAGAACGAAATATTACCTATGTACCTTAACAAAAACCTATAAATTATGGTAGAGAGAAGAGGAAAAATCAAATAATATTTAATTTCAAAGGCAGCCAGTGAGGAATATGGTAAGAATATGGTTTTCGGACTCCGTAACGTCGCCATTTAAAAGTTGAATGTTTCAGCCTTTTCGTAGAAATCATAACAAAATAAAATTCAGAATGATACTGTATTGAAATGCTGTGTATTATGTATACTAAACGAAGAAAATAAATGAATTCCGGAAGAATATCAGCATAATAAAAGATAGAGCAAAAAGTTAAAGATAAACCAAGAGAATTGAATGAAACAGATGAACTCTTTTAAAACATGAAGAAAGATGCCAAAGTGTGACATTTATTAGAAACCTTCAGACAAATTGATTTCATAATTCATTACCTATAAATGAAAGTGACAAAGGCGTTGAATAAGAAATGGTTAGAAAGTAACAACATTTTTGATAGGAACTTTTTAAAGCCGTGAATATATCAAGCAGATGAAAATTACTACTCTCAAATGCTACCCGTTAAATTTTTTGTTTCAAGTATTTTTGTTGAAATAATAATGTGTATAGTTTTAGAAAATAAACTTATTTGGAAAAAATTACAAAATACAAATAAAAGACAATGCGCAAAATTAATAGCCGTTCCTAATGCTTTACGCTGACGGTGCCTTGTGGCAAAGAACGATGTCTGGCTGGTCATACGTTTCCTTATCGTTTTACTTTAATAAACTGACAATGAGTAATAATTGTTTGTTACATTAGAAGCAATGTTGCAGAAATTAATACCATACTTAATGTACACATAATCTATGTTTTTGTACATACTAACGCTCTAATTACTTATGTTAATATTCGTCGGAGTTATCGATTTCAGTTTTTTGTTGGTAATTCCAAGTACTGTCTTTCTACTTTAATTGTTTTTAACGCACGTTTAATACAAATATAAGGCGAAGAACGGTACATACTGTAGGTAAGAGACAGGGTCAAATTCTCTTTCCTAACTGCTTTTGTTAGCCTTGTCCATATGAGCTCAATAAAGTTTGAACTACAATGGTATGGAGCAATCTAAAAATGGCCAACGAACCCTTTTTATTTCGTCGATAACGAATAATTCTTTCTATATGTTGGCTTCCTTATAAGTTGCAATAGCACCGCCTTAACTGTAACTGGGTTAGGAATGTCTAGCGTTCTGTTCTTCCATAAAACCAACCAATTCATATTTTCCAGTAACCGCAATTTTCTTTTAGTATGATAACTTCTATTTTAAAAACGATAATTCAACTTTAGGACCCAGTATGTCAATGACATTTTCAAACCATATAAAAACAAACATTCAGAAACCCTGCTCTCTGCAGTAAGTATTTTTATACTCTACCCGCAGAGCACAGGTGCGTGGAAGTATTAAGAATAACTTAAACTAATCCCTTCTTATGCTTTTGGGACAATGTCATGCATATCAAACTAGGTTTTGTCTTTAAGAGAGTTAATAAGTATCTAAAACTTCAAAAATAGTTTATCATATTCAAGGTTTAATATCTCAACGATGCTATTCGTGCAAATTCCCTTATCATAGTTCTGTACGGGTCCGAACTGGAGATTCTTTGCTGGTAAACAGTGTTTTTTTATTTGTAGTGAGAATGATATGCGTTCTGCATTTGAATTAACATTCTGCTAACTTTGATGAATGCCCTTTCTCCAGAACCTTACAAGCCTCCCTATATATCACATTACTTCTGAAAGTGTGCATTTTTCATTGTTTTGGAGGGTTAATGTTTCTCCTTATAATTCTGCTCATATGATTTATAATGGTAGTATGCGTATATGTATTATTATTATTATTATTATTATTATTATTATTATTATTATTATTATTATTATTATTATTATGTCTATATACACATCACAAATATATTTTATGCTTGGGTAGACCGTACATGCTTAAATGTAATGCAAACTTTGAAAGAGGAACAAATAATAATAATAATAATAATAATAATAATAATAATAATAAATAAGACAAAATTAGTAATTATAAATAAATATACTATTTTGCATTTTTTAAAATATGAGGAACTGTATTTACGGATGTGTATTGAAACTGATTATATATAATTTATAATTATAATATAATTGCGTTCTAACCAAATAGTTATTGCTTCTCGCTTCGCGCACTTTGGATAGGAAAATGCGTTTATCTAACCAATTAGTGAGGTTCGCAAAACAGATCCCAGATGTCAATTGACCTTAAGGCACTGCATTAAAATGATTTCTGGGAACAGCGTTTTTCTCAGGTGTTCTTAGTGGGTACATTCTGCCAGAATATGCAACCCATTCCTCCTCCCCTTCAAAAATTGGACAGATTCTCCTACTAGAACTATCCGCTATTTTTTGTCTTCCAACCTCCCAGTCTAAACCAAACCATTCCTGATTTTGGCTTTCTCCCTAGAATGAGCATATACACCTCTTTACCCCAAGTAAATTTCATTTCATTTCATTTGATAGGCTCAAGGAGACTTTCGTGTTACTTTTTGCCTCGATTTTCTGCCTGCTAATATCCTATAGCATTGTTTGAACCTTCTTTCATACATTTTTATTATTTCCATTGCCTTGTTGTCATATTGGACCCAGATCAATTCCACTGAGTCCTCTTTCCATCTCTGCATTTAAAACGCTGTGTTATATTTTGTGTCTGGTGTCTACAGTATTTAGCGCGAAGTGTTTTCTGGTCTCCCTGTATTAGTCTAAGCCAGTATTTCACCGTCCTTATTTTGCTGTTAACGTATCTTCATAGCAATCCATCTCCCTCACGACCCCACTGGAGAGCTCGAGAACCCTTGTCAAAATATCGATTTGCAGTTTTATTTCTAAATCATGCTTACTGTCTTAGCATTTCACCAGTCGGTTTCTTTATGAATGAGCATTATTGTTATGGTCACTATATCGCACATTATTACAATTTAAATTATTGCTGAAATTAAAATAGACTTGAACTTGAAACATTGATTTTGCAACACAAAAATCTTCGAGAAAATTAACATGCGTAAACACGGTGAAAAGATATCTGTAAAATGCTACAATCTCACTATCTGTTAAATGGGATTGTTTTAAAAGCACGCCTAATAGCCATTGAAAAGCACCAAAAACTTTCTGCTCAGATATCCGGGGATTGTATGACATTAACAAAATCATCCATAGAAGAAAAAGCAATCAACCTACACATTCAGGCAAAAGAACTTTTGTAATGTTGAGAAAGTTCACAACTAAAATGAATGGACAATTAAATCTGTAAAGCGATTACTACGAAAGGGAACTAAATTGCTTAAAGGCGTATTGTGAAAAATAGAAAATGACAGTCAATGGGTAGAAAACTAAAACACTAACATTACAAAAAGGAGCGGTGTACAGAAGGAAAAAGATATGGAAGTTGCAAGATATGCATTAGAAAATTTGAGGAAATTCACATATTTGGGGGTCACTTTAGCTATGAACGGGAGCAGCAACAAAACATGTAGTCAGCACAAAATGGCAGGGGCATATTGAAAAACACAGAGGTAAATATTTTAAAACATTGCTGAGAACAAAGGAGATAGTGTACATGATAGTTATTACGTCAACTATAACGTATGGAGGCGAACTTTCGGAGTGGAAAAACACCGAGATACTAAATCAGGTACAAACGTAGTTTTGAAACGAATGCAACAGGCTTTTTTTAAATAGTCCGTTATCTTTAATAAAAAAAGTAAATTTAAAAATAAAAAAATTAAGTATTGTTCTTATTATATAATTACATAATACGACAGTATCAAGCACTTCTTTGAGCATTGTGTTTGAGGGAGCAAATAAGGGATGGGTGGGGTATGTGTAGGACGTGGAAAATAAGGAAAGACTTGGAACAAATTGTGAAACAAAATACTGAGGCACAATGCGCAGAATAAGTTTCGCTTAACCTGCAAACTCAAGTAGATCGGATGTGGGGAAGGGATATTTACTTAGATGTACATGGGAGAGATGAAAGAAGTAGTTTCGCATGACTCAGGTTAAGTGCTTGGAAGGGGAATAAAATAAAATAAATAATTAATATCTCCATGAATTTACCCAGTGCGGAGAAAGCGATATTTGGTGACATATTCTGGCAGAATGTAGCGAAACAGAGCTTTTAATAAATGAGCATTTGCCATCACGATTTCAGAATTCTAACAGAAGTTTGAACGCCTGAAAGTGTTGGTGCATGAGAGAAACACACTAAGATCGGAAATATTTCTCTCGAAGACCCGACAAAGACGGCGAATGGTTATAGAGAACAGGGGAAAATTTGGAGGTAGGGAAGGGATTTCAGGTGTAACGATTCCACGCAAGTCCGCATGTATATGAAACAATTCAAAGTAAATGTTATCATTCTTCAGTAAAATTTCTTTTGGTTGTTAAACGGACTGTATTAACATGTGTGGCTGTAAGGCCCATGCGAGAGTTATAATTATTTGTGTATTTGTAAACTTGTTACAATAAAAATTCATTACTACTACTACTACTACTACTACTGCTACTGCTACTGCTACTGCTACTGCTACTGCTACTGCTACTGCTACTGCTACTGCTACTGCTACTGCTACTGCTACTGCTACTGCTGCTATTACTACAATTACTACTATTACTACTATACCACTATTACTATTACTACTACTATTACTACTACTACTACTACTGTTGCTATTACTACTACTACTACTACTACTACTACTACTACTGTTGCTATTACTACAATTACTACTATTACTACTACTACCACTACTACTACTACTACTGTTGCTATTACTACAATTACTACTATTACTACTACTACTACTACTACTACTACTACTACTACTACTACTACTGTTGCTATTACTACAATTACTACTATTACTACTACTACTACTATTACTACTACTACTACTACTGTTGCTATTACTACAATTACTACTACTACTACTATTACTACTATTACTACTACTACTACTATTACTACTTCTACTACTACTACTACTACTACTACTGTTGCTACTACTACTATTACTACTACTACTATTACTACTACTACTATTACTACTACTACTATTACTACTACTTCTACTACTACTACTACTATTACTACTACTACTACTACTACTACTACTACTATTGCTACTGCTACTACTACTACTATTGCTACTACTACTATTGCTACTACTACTACTACTACTACTACTACTACTACTATTACTACTATTGCTACTGCTACTACTACTACTACTACTACTACTAGTACTACTACTACTACTGCTACTACTGCTATAACGTGTGAAGCCGATTTAATCAAACTTAAAATCCATATTATATATTTTCATTATTTGTCAGCTTGATAGCTTAACATTGTGCATTAAGCTATCGTACACTAGCTTAATCATTTCCTCTTAGTCATGTAATGTGTGGGAAAGTGCAACTAGACTACCTTATTAGGACATACACAGTCGTTTCCTTTGATGTTTTCTAGTTCATGTATATATATATATATTTTTTTTTTTTTCTGGAATAACAGTAGTTATAGTTGCTGAGGATCTGTGTTGGAGACTCTGTCAGTCTGCAGAGCTAACTTCCTACATACATCAATTTCCGGAACCGCGGCTACTCCAGTGGCTTCATATAAGTTACACCTTAACCAAGGTATGTGTATATGCTTGCTTGTAGTCTATGCATTCATTTATATACATATCTATTTTATATTAAAGTATGTTTAATGGAATTAATGAAAAACAATATTCTAAATGTGTTAAGAGCATATTTTGACTCTAAGGAACCACAGTTAAGCCATTACACTAGAAAATTGCATAGTACCAAGTAGTAGGATAAGGAAGCTAGTCCTAAAATTATCCAGGAAGTACAGGTATTCTGGCAGAGAAGAACGTACCTTGGGCATTGTGGTAGGATGACAATTGGGACTAAGGCTCTTTCTTTTAAGGTCTATCCAATATAGTAGGATATTCAAAAAGTATTGGAAACATAGAGTTCACAATAAATTTGTTTATGATAATTTTTGCAGAAGTTACTTAAAATATTATCAATAACACATTGATAAATCCTCCAAAGACTGCGCACTCTATCTGCAGCATCATTCACTGACTCATCTAAAGCTATTTGAATGTGAACTCTTGATTCAAAGTGAATGCTTAGCAAAGGTTTATCTAAGTAATTGGTAGTAAGCGGAATTTATTCCCATATGAAAAGGTATAATATGCAACAAAAATCTAGCTTCATATTCCGAACACACAAAAATCATTACTATCAACAAACGATCTACCAGTGCATGGTTTGTGTTTCTACCTTCCTTAACGAAATACTTTCATCCATCTTGCAATAGTTTTGTCTAGTAGGGCCTCTCTTTCATAAGTTTTTTGTAATGCCCTTTCCTCTTGCGACTTCTTGAAATTTTATCTAATAACTTTGTTTATAACTACTGAGCAATTTTAGGGCCTCATTATGTACTATAAATCAAAAACATTGAATGTATTTCGAAAGATGAATACTTTGAGACCTTCAATATTGCATATTTATGAAATAATTGCTGTTTTATAGCATAATAAACATTCTTATGCTCACCGCTAGGAGCACTGGCTTACAACTTTGTTGCAATTAATTTTCGAATTCTTGGTAAACACAAATAGATATCATTCAATGATTTTTTCTTCTTTTAAAAATAGAAATACTTTTTATCTGATATTATATTTCACGAAAAGTGTTCAAAGTGTCACTGACGTGGTTACGAAGCTCTGCGGGTCATATCATATGACGGAAGGAATTGACGTAACACATCTGACTTTTCCCGGATTTTCGCACAAGATCTGGTTATTTGTTCATCCATATCATAACGAGGGAATAAATAATACATCCTGACAAGTCTGAGGCATGGGCACTCATCGCTTCATATTTATTTTCTTTTATTCAACAATTTTACAGTAATAAGGTAAAATGAAATCATTTAAGATTGAATTTGAGTAAATTCTGTTTACATAACTAAGTGGACATGGAATAAAGGAAATGTACCGTTCACGAAGCAAATTATAGGAAATGCAGAAAGCAGGATTAATAAAAGTTAGGGTAGCAAATAGAGTAGAAGTTTCTGTAAGCACACGTAAAAAAAACATCGTTATTATGCAATAAAGGCCAGCACATTTGCTATAAAAGTTGTTCAGCTGCATGTTTATTATAGGGCTCTTAACAATTATAGAGATACAGTAAGGTTCATTATCATCATCAAAAACTTTAGACTTTTGGACGACAGTGTCAAACATCACAGGTTTGCCACTATGCTTGATGACTTTGAAATATTCCCTTTTCCACCTCCTCCCCAGACATCTGACGTAAATCCAACCCAGCGTATATGGATTTTACTGCACCGAATGCTGAAACATCATTCTCCAACTTAACAAGTCCTAAAAAACTTGTACATGTTTATTCTAGTGAACTATATGCTGAGAAAAATGGAAATAATAATAAATGCAAAGGATAAGTAAACAATTTCATTTCTATATAAATTAAGTAATTCATTGCTTGGCTTAATTGAGATTTTAATTTTATAATTAAAATGGATTCATTCTCTCAAATTTCATTTATTATATATTCACTGACATTATTCAACGTGTTTTGACATTACAAATATATCACACAAACTTTTTAATATACCTAGCCTTTGGAACGCAGTTAAGCTATTTTAAATACGAACAAAGTTAAAAGAAAATGTTATATGTTTAATGTCAAGTTGTTGGTCGTGAGAGAAATGGAATTTCTCAGGTGTTGTTTATTGTCCACTGATGATGCCAACCGTAGTAGCTGGTGAAAGCTATAGTAGTATATTAAACCATGGACCACGGCAAAACAGTCCGGAAGATTTTAACTGTGTTAATTATAACACCGGCCGGACCGTGAAAGCCTAAGAAGTTTCAATAAAGCGTCTGTAGGTACTGGATATATGAAAGGATAAAAATATTGTACTAGCAATCAACTTGATCATATTCACCGTTCATCGCTATGCGAGTCTTATTTAATAGTTGGATGTAATTACAAGTTCTTTTCAAAGATTTATTTGAACACCCAAGAGTATAAACCTTCGGGTCTTTCAAGGCAAAAGTGTAGACGGTCTACAATATATGTAAATATGAAGTAATTTTCCTGCAATGGAAGATTAAACTTCTGATATAATGGTAGATGTAAAACATTCCTAAAGCGTATGCTTTAATGAATGTATGATGTTAGAATTCAACAAAAATTTAGGAAATATTTTGTAACCTTAGTATAAATGAATTCTAAACTTTTATTGCAAATAGATTATTACCGTAAACTAATAATGGATAGTTCTTATCTATGTTCCAATGCCTATAATCTTGCTCCGAAGCTATACATTGTAAAATAATTATATCTGCAATATTGCTTTCCATTGAGAATTGAGGTTTTATCTGTCTCTCTCAGCGTGAGAGAATATTATTTAGCTCAATGATTTCCTTGTTGGTAAACCTGATATATTACGTGGGAAGATGGGAAACTGCCGATAAATTTCATGAAGTTTCTTGGAAGATTTGGATATTAAAGCGGTAAAATGGAAGTTACGTATAGTGTTAGAATGGTTTAGGGATAGTACGAGAGAGATTTCTTTAGAGAAGATTTTAGAAAACTAGTTAGGAGTACATTCCTGTCGATTGAGTAGTAGTAGTGGTGAAATTCAGACCAATAAGACTAATTTATATAAAATAATTAAATTATAATAAAAATAATTATTTCAATAAACAACTGTGCAACTAATTGTAAGTATAAGCCATGAAGACCAAGAATAGTTGTTCGTGTTTTTTGTAAGTTAGCAAATCATTTTCAAAAAGTACATTCTTAGAGCAACGGAATGTTGTGAAAAACCATTGCTAAAGTCTCCAAGTCCAGAAGGAATGATATTTTTATGTAGAGGTTTTTTCATAGGAATCAATCTAATTTTCTATTGTAATTTTTTTATTTAAAGTATATAAAATAACTCCGAAAATGATGTATAATGAACATAAAAATAAAAATTCAATCTCTTATATATCAAAGCCAGGTGCCATGGTGAGAAAAGAAAAGAAACAATTTCTGCAGACACAAAAGATAAAAGTTGGAGCCTATATTAGATCCTGGCCAAAAGTTGAATTTCATAGAAAAAAAAAAAAACGATTTCCCGTAAGTTTCAGTTTCAAACTAAAACTGATTTCAAGGATTTCCGTTACAGAAATAAACATGTAAATGCAAACAAATTTTCTCAAATACCTCAATCAATTTAAATTTGCTACAAACTGAAACAGCTTTCAACCTCTTTATGTCTACATAATATACGATGCATGAACATTTATCCCCTAACGTTATCTTCCTCTGCTCACCCGTTTGCAGGTGAATTTTGAGCAATCAAAATATTTCTGATATTAAACATATATTAAAATGGATGCCCGAGCAGTACAGAAAATACTATGAGGTTATAGTACACACACACACACACACACACACACACACACACACACAAAATACCTTCAACACTACACTATTTTGTAAGAAGTGTGTAATGTGTAAATCTGATTTTAATATATTAATCTTGTGGCTTTTATTTATTCTTTTTATTCAAACGCTTCGCTCTTCAGTTCCAGATATAGGAACTTCATCCGTTAATTTTTCTGGTGATAATTTTAATTGCATCTTTGGTAATAAAATTAAATTTCGAAATAAAATGTTTCTATCTG
This sequence comes from Metallyticus violacea, assembly GCA_030762175.1. Lineage (NCBI taxonomy): Eukaryota > Metazoa > Arthropoda > Insecta > Mantodea > Metallyticidae > Metallyticus > Metallyticus violacea. The sequence goes on from CM060843.1 coordinate 48,260,669, forward strand.
TAAAACCTACGTTTAGAGTTTCATATTTATACGCATCATTTAGCTCTACATTGGTCAGATACTGTAGACTATGGAATAATATATAATTCATATATTCATATACAACTGTAATTGTAATTTTTGTAAATATAATACAATGCAAACTTTAAATAGCTCTCCTGTAAAATTAACTTCCTTGTAGATAGAACCATTTTATTCTAAGGCAACGATTTGGTTGTTAAAATACAATTCTAGTATCATTGATAAATGGACCATTCAGATAAATTTTTTTCATAACAAGACAAAATCTAGCATGGAAGAGACATAAAAGAAGCATTTCTCACACTGTGGATTTGAATAATAGACAAGGTACCTATGGCTGTTTGTTTCGGTGAAAGTCAGTGAGTTAAGAATCTTGAATACGAATTCCGGTCTGGAAGGATAGATTTAATAAGTTTGTCCATTTCTGAATTTCGCCATGTACTGTATTCATTACTGACCACATTGCTATGGAGCCCCGCCATTGTATATATGCCTAACTTGTACATGGGATCCATGATGGATTCGGAATAACCCTTAAGTCTAATCACTAAAGATGATAATTTCATTATATTGTAATAAATACCAAAAAATCCAAACAAAAACATATGGTGTAGCACCATTATCTCTTATCATTGTAAATATTCACTTATTAGCTGTGAATATTAAATTCATAGTCTTAGTAAGATAGCATTGAATCGTATATTTTGATAGCTATAACTGATTTTACAATTCATTTATTTCATCTTTAATATACTAGAATATGTCTATTAAGAGAATCAGATTGATGAAAGTAAGATATTAATACGTATAAACGAGAAATATACAAAACAGTGCACTATATATTGTCCTCAAGTAATGGTGTTTTAAGAATAGGGAAATTTGAACCATGCTCTTTCAGTTATCTTTGAATCTTAAGTTTGAAGGTACTAGTATACGTACTTAGGCATTAATTCTTTATTCTTTAATAAAGTTATGTTAAAATATGGATAATAAAATGAGACCACTTTGAAATTTTCATCAGAATTGCTGCAACGTATGCAAAGATTTAAAAACTTGAATCCTGAACATTAATCTTAAAAACAGTACATACTAATATGGCGCAGCGGGATGCCCCCTGCTTCTCTTTTGAACATTAGCGAGCATTTCTACTACCCAGTTTCTTAAGGTGGTTCTATTCAAACAGTATCTTCCTAAAGTTTCTATGGTTGATTGTATCGCAATCGAATTCATTACACATGATTTCATGTGACAAAAGAATTTTGCTATTACAATTTCAAGACAGTTTTCAAGGCATTGCCGTTGATACTTTCCTTACAACTACATTAAACTTCAAGAGAAAGAATTTCACCAGCTTCTCCCATCAACTAAGAAGGCTTGCCCTCGGATGTTTCATTTCTCTCTGGAGTTTGACTTGTTGGCCGTCTCTCGCTGACCGTGGTCCATACATCTTGTTCCTGCCTGCCAGGACTCAAGTCTACCCACCCGTATCCACTGCCTTCTGCGGCTGACAACCCCAATTCCAAGGAAAATGCTGGCAAGCGAGTCTTAATTGATTTTTGGCTCAGTGAAGAGCAATGGAGGGGTAAGAAAGAAGGAATAAGAAGAGAAGAAATGACAGAGCACCAGACGGGGGATGCCGGGAAGGGGTCACGGAGGACAGTGGTGCAGTTTGAAGGAGTTTTCTTCCTCGAGGGAAGCCTCATTTAAATGTCAAGATCCGAAATTTTGCAATCACGGAGAGTCAAATAAAGGTCTGATGTTTAGAGAAAGAGCTCAAATAGCTGTTGGACGGGTGGTTATCCAGTTGCATGCAGCCTATTATTGACTATAATACGTCAAGATCCATTTCGAGTTCCTCAAAATTCATCTTCACAAACTATCTGTGGTGATAAACGGATATAGCTTGTCTGATATATGGACCATTATCAATATATTCATTTAATGTAACATTATTTGATTCCATTCAAAATATAACGTATTTTTGAAAATATTTGTCACCAAAAGACTGCATGTTATGGTTTATTAAAATTACGTAATACCCCATTTGCCTTTTTAGTCTCCATATTTTTCTAATCGTGCTCATTTTACGAAACAATATGAATGTAACTATTTTTTCATGGTGTGATTAGACTTAGCTTAAAATGTACTAATTTGTTCACAGAATTTTAACGAGTTTCATGTGGATAGCTTATAAACAAATTTAAACTTTTTGACAGCTCATACTAATAGTAATTGGAACAAAAAGCATTAAAACTAGAAACTGCATTTTGTAATACTTAGTGCTATAAAAAGTTTAAATCACTGCAATGTTATCAACTTATGTTTAATATTGAATGTGATGATTATTATTTTATTAAACGAATGCAAATTACATATTTTGTAATGTATTATATATTTTTACGTTTGCATCATCACGGTAGGTTGTTTCGATGATATAGCCTAATATTACCTAATATCATAAGATTTATTTCCATAACTTATCATGTTGGCAACCCTGGAACTATGTCAGACTAAAAGAAAACCAATAAAGCTGATCCCATCATTACACATGTCCATATATATATAAAATATTTTTCAGAGGAAAAAATTACATTAAAAAAAAACAATTTAATACAGCATATAAAGAAAATTTAATAATATTAAGCATAAAATGTTTAATTTGTATTTTTATCCTGGCAAACTACGTATATTTACCGCTGCGATGTTAGTAGCATTATACAGAGATTTAGATTACGTTTTTGTCATGTTACTCTTAGTGAGAAATACGCGAAAAAAAAAAAATTGAAACAAGGAAAGTTTTGGAATTAATGAAATAAATCAAATACCTATTACATATCTATTAATGTATGTTTAAAAACGGTGTATGATTTACATATTATGATTTTCATTATAAAATGCCACTTTTAGCTTGTGTATGTATCATAAATAACTATTTTGTGGATCTAATAGCCAGAACAAACCTTTAAACTTTTTGACACTCTTAATTTATACATAACTTTATCGGTTTGTTTGTTGCTGATGTATGCACATATTTGAATTAAATTGAGTTAACTGGATGTTTTTTTTAAATAATGTGTGGATTTTTTCCTGGACTGGGCATTTCATGGAAAAAATAATAAAGTGTATCAATTGATATTTAAATTATTATCTAATATTGACCAGCTGTATACATTTCCAAGAAGTAAACAATAAATAATTTAAAGATTGGGTCTTATACTTTGATTTTTTTTTCTCAACATCGTTTCTAATTTCAAATTTACTTTGGATTATGTTTTACTAGCAATTGACTACCTGTTGTATACAAAAACAAAAATAATAATTCAAAAAAGCTAATTTCTTTATTTCTTATAAAATACAGATTTTTGATTTACACAATAATTAAGTAAATTAAAAACAAACAAGAGTTTTGTGGGAAAAGTTGCTCTTCAGTTCCATTATGCATTAGAACAAATTTGTTTTTCCTTTACTAATTAGTTAAGCTGTTCATTACTGCTTCATTTTGAAAATGTTCATTTATATAAAAGTATACACCTTTTAAGTGCTACCCTAAAAAATTGATTAACTCAGGAGGGCTTAATGATTTATCTTCTAAGCATTATAATTTATTACCACCACCAATAGTGGCACCATAAAATTAAATTCTTCCAGATAGTAGCCAATTATACGAAGAGTTATATTCGTTTTTTTTTTTTTTTTGCCCTCGGCACTCCACTATAAATAATTAAATAATTAAAATAGCTCTTTTTGTAATTCAAAAGTATTTGAAAGTATTTAATTGTACCGCTGTGATTGTTATTACATTCCTCTTTATTAAATTATTTGAAAGTTTTTAGGTTGGAATTTATTTAATAACAGTAGTAATGCCATGTTCGTTTATAGTGACTCCTGTACTTAGAAGAACTAATTGGAAATATCGTATTTTTGGAGGAACCAGTTCCATCATCCTTTCTATTTTCAATTATGTCATTGCTTAAGGTATTATAAATACGAACATCCAAGATGATTTTAAAGTTTCGATCCATTTCCATTACATAATGATTAGTTGTAAATTACAAGGATGTGTCCCATAGATATGAAAAGGACATATTTTTTGTATTTTTAACTTATTTTTACATGGCGCCCTTTCATTTGCTCTGCCATAAAGTCATAATATTCTCTAAACATTAATATTTTATATTTTAAACTTTCGGTGTTTATAGAGAAGAGTGGCCAGGAGTTCATTCAGAAATGTCCGAGGAATTGCGGACATCCGCGGATGGAGCCCCCGCTCATTTTGTGTTGGGTGGTGTGAGGCGTATGACTTCCCAATAGATGGATTGGCAGTAGTTCACCTCGAATGTGGTCATTTCTTGCTTGAGGGCTTATCAAAGGCAGTTCCAGCACCTGAAGAATTGTATTGCAGCAATTCAGACACCTTACTTGCAAACATCTTTCGGGCTGTATTTCAACTTCTGGATGCTTTGAAATTTTCAGCGACCATATTTAACTGAGATAAACAATACCTATGTACTTACAATATGTTCTCGTGCATGCCATATAAACATTGTTTACGAGAAATCATTATTTCATGGACATGACACGTAACACTTTGTCCACGTATGTAAAGCTTTCCTCAAACGCCTTAGAAACACTAAATTGTATTAGGTATGCATTAGAACTGTCCATCTCTACATGTGTGTGTTTTTTGTTAGTTATAATAAGAAACTATCAAAATACAGCACAATATGATCAGCGCCTAAGGCTTTTAAAGCAATTTTCTACAGTCGGGCCGTAAATGGTTACGAATAAAAGAATGAAACATGACAATTTTAAAGCATGTTCTCTGAGTGAATCTCGGCAGGACAATATGGTACAGCTGTGCAGAATCTGGGAGTGGTGCAGGTGATATATGAAATGCGGTGAGGTGGTTGGAGCTCGGCATGTGTGTGTTTGTGTGTGTGATGGGAGGGTGGAGGTAAACTGCGTGGTCTTGTTAGGAAATGTTTTAACTCTGGGCACTAATCCTCGATCGCCCTGTGGGCACTGCAGTTCTGTTATAAATACGCCCATAAAAATACAGATCTGCCATTTTTAAGCCTAACGTACATTCCACCCACACAAACACAGCATGTTACCGCTTACCGAAATAATTTTTCCTCGGCATCTAGTTGTCCTATCACGACTTTAGTGCGCCGCTTATCAGTAAAAACTTTTTAAGGCTTCCAGACTATGTAATTTCAGAATTACGCATAAAATGTATATTTGAGGGAAAAAGGATGCTTCAGCTATTACAACTATGAAATGTTTTCTTCTTGCCCTCTCCTACTGTCTCTTTAAAACTACGCCTAGTATTAAACCAAGTTTACGTAATTTATCCCCTAATGTGATATCTGGATTACACCTAATGAACGAGTGGAAAATGTAACATGTACAAAGGTGATTAAATAAGAACTCATAGAAATGTATTTACTCCTATGCATATATGAGAATAAGCGTAACCTCGGTAAAAGTCTGTTTTTATAATAATATTTCTTAATTTAATTAAAATGTATTTAATATTATATATTATTTGGAAAATGCTTTTCCTGTATGAGATATGAATGATAAAATCTGAATAGATCCTATTATTGACAAAAATATTATTTTGATAAGTAAAAAGAAGAAACTTTCCTAAACTCTTTAATTTAATTGATAAAACGTTTAAAGTTTTATTTTTTCTGTCGATTTTCTTATAAAATAATGCATTATTTATTCATAAATGTCTCACATTGCATTTGTTATCCTTTCATTCCAATAATGTTTATCTTCATTCGCGTCCCGGGCGGCATCTCCTCTTTACTTGCCACACTTTCCCTCACTCCATTACTCCTTGCGCTTGCCTTTTATTTTTCTTTCCCCCTCAGTACCCCATTGTAATATGACCCTCGGTATTCTGCTGCTTTCTATTCTTTTCATGTTTACAAGCCATTAGTCTTCTTTCTTCAAAATTCAATAACATTTTTTTTTTATTAATTTTCATCATATCCCAATTAGCCATTTCCCACACCTCTTTCTCTAAACTAACATCTATGCTCCGTTGCTACTCAAAAACTTTTCTGTTAATGGATATTTACTCGTTCATTTCCTTACTATTGTCACGTGAGCGTAGTGACGTCACCTAAGGCTAAATGTTATTAGTTACCACATACCTTGTCTTAAGGCTCAAAGGATTTTTATTTTTGATCGGTGCGAGCACTTTCTTCTTTTTCTGAGCTCGCGCAGTGGCAGGTCGTAGTAAACACTTCTATGAGGAATGTATCTAGAAATCTGAACTTCCATGTTATTTCTTTGTATAATAGCCTGCCAAAAGGCAGATCTATAGTTTGAAAGTTAGCTAGGCTAGCTTTCTTTGTTTTTATTGGGCAGGGTTTCGCAGCATATGCGCTGTGTGTAAAGAAAAATGTTTAGGTGTTTTAAAAAATATATTATTAGGAACAGTTTTATTCCTTGATTAATATTATAATTTACTTAATTTGAAGTTTTGCTGTTTTGTGTGCAGATACAAAGTTAATTTTGTTCAAGTTGCCATAATATATCACATTTACATTCAAGTTTTAATTAGTAACTGTTCAATAAATCTAGTTAATGTCGCTAAATCCTTGTTTTCTTTTAGCAAACACACAACAATTCGTTTCTGCACATATTTTAAACCTTTAAGCAAGGTTTATTAGGACATCATCTCAACAGATCACTGATATGAGAAGAGAATAAGGTGCAGAGTTGTATAAAGTAAAAGTGAGTTTTAAAGTAAATCTAATCACTCCATTAAGTGTAGCTACTCTATCTTAGAATTGCGAGGTAATGGTATACTTAGATGAAATTGTAGTTAATTTGTTTAAATTTGCAACTTTTCTACTTTTGATACTATAATATTAATATTTTGTTTCATAAAAGTAATTTAAATTAAAACGTTATATATATAATTTCCAGCAACTTCTGCCAAAATAACATATCAGTAAATTTTTGAAAGTTAAAGTATTTTATATAAGAATGGATACAGAATGCTTAGTTCTTCAAGTTGTTAATATTCTGCCTGATACACAGATCTCGATATTACTACTAAAGTAAATATTAAAATGCCCGGCTTCTATCTTCCACAACGATCAAAAATTTCTGAAATGCTTCTCTCGACAACCAAACTGCCACATTACGATTGCGCAGACAAATAAACCAATGATTTAAAATAGCTCCACAAGTAGAAAACCGTTTAAATCAGGTGAGGCGAATACCAGACAATTGGCTCACCTGAATCTATCCATGTACCAAAAAAAAAGTTGGATTGAACTAACTGAGGGCACAACTCTAACATACATGAAATGCGTTCCGAATGCATGAACAATGGCAAGTTCCAAGAAATCGGGTTATTTTTAATTTTATTTACGGATTTCTATAGGTACTTGTCTTCGCGGACATTGAAGTGATACCTGCATTCACGCAAAATGTGAACATTTTGAAGGTTTTTACTTTAAGGTAATGTGAACAGTTGAGTATTCATAGGTAGATCTTAAAAACTGGTAAAACGAGCATTTTTGTACTCATGTTGATATACTTTTTGTGTATATTTGAAAATACATTTGTTTATATAACGCCCTATACATTTAAGGAAATACAAATTATATGCAGAATATGCCTTGTTCAATGGCATTCATAGATAAAACTTTCTGCATAAGTAGCACTTAAGCTCTACACTTTGTAGTGCCATTGCTGTATAAGTATATATATATATATATATATATATATATATATATGAAACGTATATATTCATATATATACACATATATCCATAATTGCTTTCTGGAGGTTTAGGTTTACTGGGAAAAATAAAGTTGTCACTAGCTAGACATTAGATATCAAATAAGTTGAAAAAACTAGGCAATGGTTAAACTATTACATCTGGAATTACAAGCAAATACTGAAAAATCAGAAATAACACTCCTAAACGGTTTAATGCAATGTCAAGTGGCTGCCAGAATTTGAAAGAGAGGTAATAAATCAGAGAAAAAAGTTTTGACAGGATACCAAAAAATAGACTTACGTTTTCGAAATAATCATACGTTGCAAATATGAAATAAGAATATATTATAATAATAAGATGAATTACTGAAATGCCATGAACAATTTTATGTATATAAAACACACAATTAGCTTCAATACTAGAGCATTCCGCCAAACATCTATAAAATATTTGAAATATGGACAAAGCATCTCAATAAGATCGTTCCGTTTATATATACTTTAAATAATAAATTACAGAAGTAAATAAAATAGCTATATTACTATTGTTCAATCATATTTTTAACTCTGAGCTAGTACTAAGAACATGGTTAACTTCATTAAAATGAGCTTATTCACCTTATAAGGTATTCACCTATCCAAGTAGTAACAGCAGCGTATTTATTTGAAAATATATTTGTTAGAAATGAAAGTCATCCATGTCATAGTAGGTTTGTTAGCTAGGGCAGAGGGTAGTGGCAATGCTGGTGTTCGCCGGCAGACAGAAAGGCACAAAAGGGAATACGTCAATTTTGAAACAAAGTGAAACAGCTCAGATCTGAAAAGGCAAACAACCGGGAAGGGGGTAGGGGAGCCTTAGTCACAGAACTATCTAAGAGATATACGTACAGTATGTATGGGGCATACGTTATTTTAATTTTTGTATTCGTGTGTGCTCTTTTATTTTTTATTTCTTCTTTATTTTCTATTTTGAATATATTTATTTTTTATACTTTTATATATGTATTATTAGTATATTAAGAAATAAATGTCCCTTATGCAGTTTGATGTATTTTGTAGTATATTGTAAAAACATGCACTGTCTCAAGATCCCTATGACGTGGATGTGGTAACTTTGTAACAAATATATGTTATAATAAATACATTTCTACTACTACAATAACTGCTGCTACTACTACTATAATAACTACTACTACTACTACTACTACTACTACTACTACTACTGCTACTACCACCACCACTACTACTGCCACCACTACCACTATCACCACCACTACTTGTACTATTTATTATGGACTAAATACCACCAATATTAACAGAAATCGCTTTGGTTATGTTTAGTGATAAGTAGTCAAATAATTAAATATATCTATTTAAGGTTATTAAACGGAGAACACTAATTAAACATTAAAGTTTGCAAAGAAACTGTATAGGTAGACTAAATCAATTTTGATATTCCATGAACAAGTTTTAGAATTATGTTAAAGGACTTTAAAAGAAATAAAACTGAATTATGCAAGATAAATAAAAACAGTTGTAAGCCATGATTATTATTAGATATTAGCATAAAATGAGGATAAATAATTTACAAAGAAATGAATACCGAATATTTTTTTAAAAAAAAACAATACCAGAATGCCAACTAAATAAAATAAAAGTATTTAGAAGAACATTAGTTATTCAACAAAATGTTTTCTGATTGACACTGTAAATTTACCATGTAAATATAAAGATTTTGAAACATTAAATATTTGGATATGATTCATCACAGTGGACATATTGAATGAAATTATTTCAATCCATTTCGGTAGAAAAACCAATAAATAAACAGCATGAGAATTTTAGGATGTAAAATCCAAGCTTTCTTTCAAAGACCCAGGTAACTATGAGAAATACAGTGCAGAGTGAAGGAAATAGAACTCAAATGAGGCAAGAGGATATCTGAACAAATAAAAAATACTTCCATCGCACTTTCGATTTGGGTATTTGTGTAAAAGTAATTGCAAATATTTTGTTCCAAATAAATGTCTTTCTATAATTTTGAAAAAAAAAGCTCCCTATGTATTTCAATGAACTATTTACTTGTATATACATATATAGGATCAAGCATTTATAGTGTCGCGGTCATTTTACTCCGAAACAAAGGGAAAAAATCGAAAAATGTCTCGGATAAAATTTGAAGTGCTCATAAGGGAACATAAGATTGCGATATTCTAATTTGTTTTTTCAAACGGAATGGTGTACTTACATCCCGAGAATGGAAAGAACATTTAATTTTGAGTATAAAAGTTATGGAACATCTATCAGCTAGAGGTGACAAGTGGTGTGATATTTGACAAAGAGTATAGGAAATTATTTTCACATACTTTAATTTCTCTCATTTTTATTTTGTTGTTGCTATGAAGGAAGCTCATTTGTTTATACGCAGATGCTCTTTTGTTTACATCGACACACAATCGAGAGCTCATCATTGCCAATTCAAACCTAAAGAAAGTTATTCTCAGTCAGTTCTACTTCAATCATGGATGTTTTATACAAGATAAACGAGAGGATTGATATGTGTTACATTTATAACGAAGTACATAAGAACGCTAGAGCAGTTTTCAACTTAAACGGGAATCGATATCCTGAAAGAAGGCAGCCTGCTGTTAGACATTTTCAACTCTTGTGAACTTATTCTCCGAAACAGGAGGTGTCGCACTAAGAAAACACCAGCGAATGAGATGTGCTATTCGTAAGTCGTAAGTCGTAAGTCGCTAATTTAGTTGCAGTTGCCTCTAATCCTCACGCAAGTTCCCGTCACCTAGAACATAATTCGGGAATCTCTCAAAGGAGTGTTCTTCTAATACTTCAGCGTCACAAATACCAACCTATCATGCTAGCCTACATCAATACTTCATGGGGATGATATTCAGAAGCGGTCGAATTTTGCTAATGGGTTTTACTACAAATTCAAAACTTTTCCAACATTTTATTTTCTGATGAGGTCACCAGTCATGCTCAAGTAAACTAACATAACATACATTATTTGGTAGTGGAAAATCCAAGAAGGTTACTAGAAGTAGAGCATCAGCGGTTATGAAGCATGAATGTGTCGTGTGGTATTTTTGGATTCCGTATGATTGGACCACACTTCATGGAAGGTAAACGTAATGGGCAGAAATACAGTAAGTTTTTGGATCAAGAACTTCCAATATTTATTGAAAATGTGCCCCCTGTGGACCGAACTGCAATATGATATGAACACGACGATTGTCCATCTCATTTCTCAGCTGTAGCTCGAGAAATATTAAACAGAGAGTATCCTGGGCGATGGATAGGACGCAGAGGACCTGTCCATTGACTTGCCCGCTCCTCAGATCTCACTTCTCTAGACTTTTTTCTTATGGGGATATATTAAAGATAACATTTATGAAGAGGTACCAACTATACCTGGTAAACTACGTCAACAAATTATGAATGTCTGTGCAAGAATAAGCGAAGAAATGTTCGGAAGTGTTCATCGATCTTTTGAAGCAGGTTTTCGGAAATGCTTTGAAGTTAATGGTTATACTTTTGAGCATTCACTAAATTCAAATTGTTTGTAATGTGGACATGACATTGTTTGAATTATGGTTATAACTGTACTGTACCATACTTAAATTGATGCCAGTAAAGTGACAATGGGTTAAAAATATTTGCTGTCATATTTGTCCCATATCACATCATCTATCACCCCTTGCTGATAGAACTACTAGACTTTTTATACTGAAAATTAAATGCTCTTTCCACCCCCCCCCCAAATGGACCTTGAAATGACCTTTGAAAATGCACTTCAAGAACGTATTAAGGTCGCTATCGTATGAACACTTCAAATTTGTGTGAAGCATTTTTCGAATTGTCCCCTTAGTTTCGGAGTAAAATGGCCGAGAAACTACAAATGCCCCATCCTGTATATATCTGCAATAGACCCACAGAAAATTTTAATTTGCATTTCAAGAGAAAGTGTAATAGATTAAAATTTGAATTATCAAAAATGCACTCAAATCACCATAATTGAAATTTATATACATAAAAAATGAACTTGCAGTGGAGCTTGGCTTGATAACTATCTACAACCCTCAATGCAAGACAAAAGCAATATATTGCACAAAGTATGCCGCCAGTTTAAAGGGTAAATTTTAGTTAGGCATTGTATAAACACACAAACACATCCAATGAAAACAACAGGAGTTAGTGTTTTTTTATTCTGTGTATGTGTGTATGTGTGTGTGTGTTTTATGAACTTATTAACTTTGGTTTATTGCTAAAATATTAAGTTCAACAAATTAATCCCAAAATAATGTAGATGTGAAATCTTTTTCTACTTCTTCACCGTTTTTATCTGCTTCATCAGTGTGTTTTTCACGTGGGGTTTTTACATCTATAATAATCTTCTTGGTAACTAAGTCGAAGTTTATTTAAAAACAGTTCTTTACGGTGAATAAACAAACTTCTAGCTTCAAATATGAAAATATAACTTCAGTTAAAATATACACCATGAGTTAGTTTAAACACAAAATTCAAAGGAAACTATTGCTATACAATTATATTTCAGTTCATTTAATGATGAATTTAACTGTTTAAGTATTTAAATATCAGAATTTAACTGTAAACTACTATCCAAATCTTTAAAATGAAATATATGGCTAATAAAGAAAAAATGCGTTTTCACATGTTCTAATATTTAACTCAGTAGCTTGTAAATGTGGCATGATTAAATACAGAAAAATAACAGAAAGTTTCCAGTTACATTCTGTATTTAAGAAGATGATGTTCATATGTTTCAATAAAACAAAAACATGTTACTGTTTAAAAACCATTTCGATATCCTAAGCAAATATATAGAATAAACAAAGAACAATTGAGAGTTTCATCGATTTTCATTCGCTTTGATATTTATTTCCTGTGAAGTTCCAGCCAGGAGGCATCTGTTGTTTCTGTATATTGTGTGAATGGCTGCAAGCCTATTTATTTTTCATTTATACTTATTTTTATCTAATTTCCATTTTGTAGCTGTTCATTCAGTTCTCCGAAAGAAATTGTTAAAGTGAAAGAGAGTTGTGCTAGTCAAATGTAATGTTAAATGTACTCTCTTTCCAATTGGGAAGAAAAGTTAAATGAAACGCAGAACTTACCTATGCAGATGCCGGCAATGTACTGCCACAAAATGGCATCACTTTCAACGTCTCTTATATGACACAGAGCTAGTACTTATTATCAGTGTAGTAGATCCATGCTAAAGACATTAATAAGCTCATTTGAAAATATTACTTTCTTAGGAAGTGAAGTAAAGCCGTGGGTCCAATATCGTAGATTCACACTCTAAAAACTGTTTTAACATTTGGACATATTTGATTTAGATAAGTGGAAGCAGGTACTTTGCACTTTAATAGCTTTCGTTAGAGAAACTCCGTATATTTCAGCACAAAAGGATTTTTAACGGTACTTCAAAGTCTTTTATTTTCGCCTTTACATGGGTCACGTACCCGAGAGACTACTGCTTGATTAGTGAACTGTGTAGGATTGTTACATATTCATGGTAATGAACACAGAAAAACACGGGACCCACGGCTTTACCTCCCTTCCAAAGGAAGCCATACTTAGGATTTTTACTCCCGAAACAAATTCAGGATTGTTGGTGGTAGGTTCCGGCCAAACCCTGGTAAGCACTTTGCATTTAAAAGTACCAGTGATTGCATGAATTTAAAAGTATTAATATTTATGGACTAAACTTTTGTTGTATCCCTTACGTTAGAATAAAGTTGACCTCGTTGTCAGATTAAAAATAATACACTCTATCAGAATAAATTCTTTTCTGTAACAGAAATAGTAGGGGAAAAATAGTACGGAAAAGATGATTGTAGGAATAACCAAATTGAATGGAAACCAAGAATGAAACAGAAAAGGAAACTGAAAGAGAAGGAAAAGTAAATGACAAGAGTGATTATGATATCACGTTAAGGTTTCTGCAGCTTTAGGCAGTTATCAGAAATACTGGCATTCTTGTCGACGAAGCGAAGTGGATCATCGGTACAGACAGAGAAAACCGGAGTGAGTAGGAGTCTAAACTTTGTTTCGTATCGGAAGCGCTCGTGCCTGCACTGTTAATATCAACAAGCGGACGGCTCTCAAGTCCCCAAGAAATGAACGGTTTCGTCTTCACCCTTCCTGAAGAGCTACTTGGTTCTGGGAACCTCCTCCTTTCGACCTACTGCACTCACGAAGTTTCGTTCCAAGTTCTCGAAGTAGGGAAAGTGAACTCGTAAGAAGGGACAATCTAAGAAAAGCTAATATAAAATCTTTAAAAATCTGAATCTTAGTATCCAGGTAATGAATATCAAAACCGAAAGTTTTTAGCACATTAAAAATAGTATTTAGACTTGTGCATCATTCTAAACATCCTTTTTGATACAATGTTTCCTGCAAATTAAAAAAATTATTATTATTATTATTATTATTATTATTGTTGTTGTTGTTGTTGTATGTCTTAACTGCAATACAGAGTTACTCAGAGTCGAGTGACAAATTATAGTTTGTAATAGCTTTCTAAGTAGCAAAAGAATAAAGAGATACACCTATGTTCTTTATTATAGCGTACGTGCGAAAAATAAAACATAGTTAGGTGCTTTAAAATGTGTGATTTTTCCTTCACAAGACCGCTTCATGCATAATGGCCGGTCTGTCGGTCCAAGCTGGTACCGCGGTGAGCGGAAGTAAGAAGATTGTCGCTTAAGTTATTACTAACGTAAGTACTTAAAATATACATTTACTTACTGCCTTCCTTCATTGTCCATAATTTCTGGCATCGGTTTATGAAATGAATCATTATCCTCTGCAATTCAATTTGAGAATTGGAAGAATGTTCTTATTTTTCAATTTGTCTAAATCCACTTTTTCCTTTAATGTCTCCCAAAGACAAAAATTGCAGGGCGGTTAATTGGGGGATCAAGGGGACCATACATTGTTAGTAATCACTTTATCGTCGAATATTTTCATGAATTGCATGCAAGGAGACATGGGCTGTAGATAATGTTGGCAGAGTTCAGTTGGAAGGTCTCGAACCTACGTTTGCTTACGATTAATTTACAAAATAGTTTGCAAAATATTCTGCACATATCTATAGCCATTAAATATTTCTTTTAAATTAATAGTGCAAGTTAGTCGGTCTCCGTTAATGGCGCACCGTACTTCTATCTTTGAGGCAGATTAGATTTTTCTGAACTCCAGTGTCGGTTGATTTGTGAATTAACATATAACTTAGGTGGACTCAAAATTTGTCCATAAAGAAAATGATATAAGGGTCAATTTCTTCGTCATGCACGCAGTTCAACACCCATTCACAAAATCTACTCCTGGACGCAGGGTCACCCGGTTTAAGTTATTGAATTACAGTAATTTTATATGGTTTTAACTTCGGTAGTTCTGTAGCCGTTCGAACAGAGAAATACGAAATTCCCGTTTGATGAGAAAGACGTCGAAGTTATTTTTAGAAGAACGTTCCAGAGTATGTCCTATGTTATCTAACGGCTCTTCTGTAAGTACACGGCTGTTTGTCTTTTATCAAGAATGCTTCCCGTTTCACGAAATTAATTTACCATTCTGTGGATTGAACTTCGACTTTGAATCATTCTTGAAATAATCTCGTACACCACGAGTCCGATTCTGTACACACGTACAAATCGTAAATAAATTGAGTTATATTAACGTAATTAATGCACTATATTACGCCATTTAATGCACTTTCACCAACACACAAAAACACCTTCGTACGTTTCTAGAATTGAACTCATGCTGGCCTTCCCTCTGGCTTCTCAGCCGGCTTTCAAGCGTGGAGTCCAGGACTGCAGAGCTCGGGTAAATGCGGCCGACTACAAATGGAGCGATCCCGGGAAGAAAATATCACCCAGTATTTGTCTAAATGATAAGTATAAACCATTATCACAAAAAGCTTACATAGCTGTACATGTTGCAGTATGTGAAAATGGTATTTGAACACACGATATTTCCATCATTGGTAAAATACATCTCTGGAAATATTAGGTATGGTGACTATAGGGGATACACCTCCAAACTGTCTTAGCAGTGTGAGCGGTAACTCTATCTTGCGTTAGTTGAAAAACCAAAAGGACTTCTAATCGTGAAAAAAGGGATCTTAGTACTCGGGTGCATTGAATATGCTGAGATATAAATATAACAATTTTGTTTTCATTCACAGAGGAAAATGGTCCAACAAATCTATACTTTACCGCTTTATGCGATATAGTAATTAATTATTAAATGCTGAAAAATGCATCGGCGCCTAGTAACGCATATTCTGTCCATAGTCGGAGCCCGTTATTTGAAAATACGCCTACTCGTCATAAAAAGGTGTTTTAGAATGCGGATCCCCATTGATGAATTTTAACATTGTATAGCAATTCTCTACTCACTTACCTAATCTCAAGAAAGAAACCTCTGGGCAATTTTATACGAATGAAATTAGATATCTAGCCAGGTCTTTCAGCTCACCCTAGATATGCCAAGGATGGTTGACGTTCTCGAGAATTATACCTATCTACCATATCACAAAGCTCTTTGTCATATGAATCAAAAATTAATAATTTGCTGACGGAAGAGCAGTCGAAAATGTTATGGAATATTTTATACAATCCCTGGAAATACAATCAATATTGCTATATTTATACATATAGACATAGCTGTTACATATATAAAGAAGTTATTAAAATAATTCATCTTTTAATTTTAAACTTTATTCTTCCTCATCCACTAGTGATATCCTTTTTGGTTTCTACTGTTCAGAGCTACTGTTTTTGTAAATAAAAACTTTTCAGATCTGTATATGTTTACATATGTAGTCGATTTTATTTCTGAAACTTTACTTTCAATTTCGTTTAATTTTTTTAATAATATGGAGAAATAATTAAGACTGCTTCATTATTCTCGCTTTACTTTAATTTTAAATTTTGCTTTGATATCACATAATGTAATGCAGTCAGTTCAAGTATAAGATATTTAAAATTCTGTTCACTGGCCGACAGAAATTAAATCAGGTAAATGTTGTGAAATAACAGAAACCGAGTTGCAAGGAACGCCATAATTTTTTTTTCGAGGATGTCAGCGCTTTAACAAAAATATAGGCAATTCTCAGATTTATCATAAAATTCAGATCAGATAGAAAAATTGAACTTTAATTTAAAATTAGTCAAACGAAAAATAATGACCATAGTTTTTTCGAATTTAAAAAAGTATAAATATATTGACTTATATCGAACAACTATAAGAAAAAGGTTAGATATTTCTAACAATTTTTGGTACATGTATAAGTGAAATAATTTTGAAGTCTCAAAGATGAAAGTTTAATTTAATCTTGATAGAAATTATGCTCCTGATAAATTCTGTTATCACATTGTTTGTTAGGCTTCTTGCTAGATGGAAAATTCGTTTATTTCGTATGCCAGTTCCCTATGATTTGGAAGAAGTCTTCATATTATTTCTGTTTCAGCGAATGTTAAAGTGATAATATCTAAAACTAAATATACGGCGAATTATCCTAATTTACCATTAGCAGTGTGGCCATTTCGCTTATTCAGCGATTTCCTACATAAAAGTGTTCAGATTATGTTACCTTAAGCGATGAAAACTCAAACTCAGATGCAACTAATTTTTATCAAGACACAAACAGCAAATAGATCATTACAATTTTATTTTTAGCATCTTACGCTAATTTAGACTTGCCCAAACAACAATTCAGACTATATTATAGTTATCGAATCCACTAGAGTAGTTTTAAAGTGGTTTTGTAGTTCTGCTTAGAGTTCTTTACAGAAAATCTTAGGACTGTCAGTGATGGGAACGGAGAGTGTCTCAGTCGGCAGACTTCTACAATAAAAAAAAGACACTAAATAAACGGTATTGCAGTGCTGACTGACCAGTGAAGCACCATAAAGCGAGACATCTGAGAGAAAAAATGACATCAAAAAGCATCTACAACGTATTAAATGTGTCAGAGTGTGTTGTATATCTACAGTGAGGTTATTTGAGCTACGGCGCATTTGCATACTAGTAGAAGCCAGTCATCAAAAACAGTAAACTATATTTAGTATGAAGGAGACTTTATCAACGATTGTTATGCATTCTTTACTCGGTGCTTTCATCGAGGTCAATGGTGTGATAATAGTTCTTCTTTAGTTTTGTCACTGCATAAACATAGTCTTGAAGAGCGGGTTTTAAGTACGATAAATACGTGTAAACAAACTCTTACAGAGAAATGGGAGAGTAATTCGCTACTGTCTCAGGTAGAAAAACTATTCAACTTATTAAAAAGTTATGAGAGACATGAACATGTGTTCGGAACAGTTGTGTTCTTACTATGGAATAGTTAGATGAAAATTAGAAGGAATTTTCTTCCCAGATCCGGCATTGTTTTACCGCTGAGGGATATAATTTTCAACATTTCTTATAGCACAGATAAGTCATTATTATCAATTTTAAATACAATATAAATATACCTAAATTTAATGTTCTAACTTTACGTGCGGTGACTATTCCTTCCTTTGTCCGGTTGCGGAGGCTGCACATTGCCAACAGGCTGCTCGAAACTCAAATAATCTCACTGTATCCTTTAGCGTTACTAAGTATCCAGTTATTTAAAAGTGTCTCAACAATGTTCTTTCTAGTGGAATTAAAACTAGCATACTCTAATTCTGCATGCAATGTCTTTAGTCTTTCTGTTTTAGTTTTATAAAATGTATTTTGAGACCAATGTTGTCACTTATTTTTTCTAAATGCTTAAATTTCTTGATTTTTTTTTTCTGTGTGGTGCACTTTCACAAAAAGAAGTAAAATAACTATGCGGAGCACACTTTGCATTCTGCGCTTAAAACCTGCATACACTGTCCTAGTCGACATTGTATACAGAAGATACTTTTTTTAATGAAAAAGTATATAACTTACCATAGTTGCCATGTATCATTGGTGATCATTGGTGATCGGCATTGTCGCGTTAGTAATATGAAGCGTTAATTTTAAAGTGCTAGGATAAAGACGAGGAGGTGCACATTAAAATGACATTTACATTGAACAAGACCATTGAAATAGTGCATCAAATTTACGAAAGAACAAGACAAAATAAATTATACAAGAAATTTACCCCCATTATACATCAAAAGACAATTATACAATAGTTATTACAGTTATTCATACATAATAGTAATAACCAATACCATAAAAATAGAAGTATATAAAATAAGGTTATTTAGACTTTCACGGCCAGAATTGAGAATTTTAAACTCGACCGAACAATTTTGCCGTGGTCGTTAGTGAACTGAAATTTGAAACAAAAACTTTCGCATGCTGCTGTGGCCACCATCATCATTTGTCTGAGTGAACATGTCTGAAGAAGCAGAGGGTCAGAAGTGGGACATCGAGAACAGTAGAAATGGTGTGATGTAGATATTTTTGTTGATCTCTAACGGATTCCGTGTGTTGCATATTAACCAGCATCCAAATATTGTGAGAAAAACAGAGGACTTTAAATATGCATTTAAAAATTTGGTTACACCACTGACCATGGCAAAATTGTTCGGTCAATTTTAAAAATCTCAATTTATTTTACATAATTCTATTTTTATGGTATTGGTTACTACTATTGACTATAAAGAACTGTAATAACTATTGTATAATTGCTGATTTATATCTAAGGTCTATCTCCTTTAATAACGCTGCACAACAAAAAGCTTCAATGTTTTCTTAATGAAAGTACTCAAAACTTTATTAATTTCAAATCGGAAAAAATAGAATCATATGTATACTAGCTGTAGTTTCAAATATTCACAATTTTTTCGTCTATAGATCTACTGTGGAATGTCTTTGTATTAATGTCTTCCAGAAATAATTATATATGGCATATGTTGGCATATAGACAGCATTGCTTACAGAATTTAAAGGAAGATAATTGACATTGTGTAACAAAACACATTTTAAACTAAGCGTTAATGAGTCTATGAATAGTCTCCAGTACTGTGGGTGCTCCACATTCAAAGGTGTCATCAAACCATTCACATCAAAGTTGCTAACTAGGATATTATAGTGTTTAAAATATTTTTGCTAACTCCTGTACACTGACACTTTAAAACTACGCTCTAGAAGATTCTAATGTCTTAATTTAGAACCCAGAAGCTGGACTTTGTCTTAAATTAAATCACTTAGTTTACCTTGAGTAAGTATGTGTCTCACCCAATGACTGAAGTGCAAAATCAGAATCTTGTAATGTCGAAACCTGAGGGTCCCATGTCTCCGTATTGTCTTCCTCTTCATCTGAGCTCAGACTCTATCCTCTGGAGTGTTATGGAAAGGAAGATCGTCCCCAAGGGATAGCTGATAGAATGTTGGGGTATTTTATATTCAGATTTTTTATTCTTCGTTTGCCGTTCTTAATAGCAAATTATGCAGAAATAGCAGTTAAGTACATGACTTCTTGGTTCTCTCCAAACAAATTGAATGTTCATTTTTACGATCGTTTCAAGTAGATTCAAAGAACAAGAATTGCAGCAAATGAGCGGTGCTCAAGTTTTGCCATGATCCCCTACTTTCATACAAAAATAATGATAGGCTGCCTGCATGAATGAACTAATTGCACTTTCCTGGGCGTCCAATGTCGCATCACCACATACATAACATTGAGTGTCAGATTTGTGTAAGCATTTATGTGGAATACTGGTTTTCCAAGTATGACCACAAAATAAATCTGTAAAGAATAAAATAAAAATCACTCTAACATTCACTCCAAACAAACTGTAAACAGATAATGAACAAAAGATGATCTACAGTAGCTCCTCATTCCCGCTTTTAGATTAATCCCTTTGAATTAATAACCAATTTTGCAAAAATTTACATAATTGGCCCATTTGATATAAGAATTAGGAAACAAATAAACGTATTACTAATAAATACGGAACTGAACGCTACGCCCTTCAAAAGCCACGATTTATAGGTAAGATTACAAAGGAGACGCCATTAAAACTCATAAAAAGGCACTCACTCAGCTCACTCCGATACCCAGCTAGAAGCCGAAATATGTTTTCTAGGTAAGTCAACGAACAACTTACCAATACCTCCAAATCGAATTTAAAGGCAACCGGAAACAAGTTATGATAAAAATTGTCGTGACCAATCAATAACAAATACCACTATATGCTCTAATTAACAATAATAACTATTTGGGAGAAAATTACAAAAGAAATAAAAAAAGTATGGGTACAAGAAGGAAAAACAGGGTGTAACGTGACAGCATGATTAATACAAACAGCAACATTTAATATTGGAGTTAGATAAAAAAAATAATTATATTTATCTGATTCCAAATGCAATTCCTACGGAAAATAGAAAAATATGTAATGACGTTAAACAATATCAACCTCTGTTTTTTTAGATAATGTGTATATTCCCGTTAACTAAATTGCACTTTTAAATTTCGTCCATTCCTCTCAGTGTCCCCCTAGTGTTTTATTATTAATTTCCTTAGCTCTCTTAATCAATATTTGTTTTTTCTTTTGCAACTGTAGTCTCAGTTTTCCGGTTTCTTCTTAAACTGGATTTCATTTCAATTCACACCATTGTTACAGAGAATTAACATCTCTAACTTTGTTCTGTTTTCTTTATTATCACAACTTAGGAGTGACATTTTACCACAGCGTAAAATATTTGAAAAGAAGAGCAGCTTTAATTAAGTTGAAACAAAACTTGAATGGCTATATGTGTCTTCTCTTTTCGGCGGTTTTTATTGTAACGGGGTTGAGAGAAGAACGGCAGATTGGCGAAACTCGACAGCAACATAATTACGATTCCGTCTAAAGACAATGCCACTAATTTGTTACGGCTAAAAGTCGCCAGCTGAATGAATGACTGAATTACTTGTGATCACTTAATGACGCCCTTGGGGCTACGAAGTCGTCGAAAAACTTTGTTCTCGCTGTTGCTCCAGGTATAATCTCGGATTTTCGAGGACAAAAGGCTAAAAGTCGATTAAATGAACAGTTTGAAAAGTTTTTAATGCATGTAGCTACTCGTACTTGTGACAGCATGTGATAACAGAACTTAATAGCAGCATTTGTCAATAGAGCATTTGTTACTCTAAATATGACTATTAATATCTATTCTATCCTTAGCAAAAATATTGATGGAAATATTTTCCAAGTGAATACATTTATCACCGGTACGAACTATAATGAAAATTATAACTTTAAAATATCATTATATGAGATTAAAATTTAGGAACATTTACAAATAGGAACTAAAATGCATTCAAGTAGGCACCTTTATAATTTAAAGCGTAATATTTCTAGATTTTATTTCTAGATTTGTCTTTCTAGATGTCGTCTGCCTTGAAGTGTATGCTGAATTTACAGTTTTATTCTTAAGTGATTAAGTAATGTAACTTCTCTTTTCTGTGTGTTAATATTTCCCACGGTGCTATGAACATGCAGTTTTAAATGACAACATTTATTTAATGTTTTAGTTATTTAGCTTTTATAAGGTTTTACAAATTGCACAGGTCGTAATTTTTTATTATTTCTTAATTTTAATATCCATACTTTGCCATTGTAAGAAAGGGTTGCATGGGAAGTATTATTTTATAATATCATTTATCTCTTGGCTTGTGTTTCACAAAATAGTATTTTATTATTCAGTTTATCAAATAATTCACAAATTTATCGAATATCTACATGAAGACTGTAATATTCATTGCTGTGTAGAAGAAGATGGGATTGATAATGTACATCGGTTCTTACTATATTGCACGTACTGTAAGTGTCGTAACACAAAGGCTAGACTATTCCGTAACGACATCATATAAATGAGGCTTTCAATTAGATGATACACTTGCGGCAATAACATAAGCGCACAACGATTAAAAACTAATACTTCGATCAGGTCCATGTTACTCACGTCTCCCGCCCGCGATGTTGAGTTTAATTTCACTTCTTAATATAGGAAGAAAATTCCCCTTCCTTTAGAAGACAAAATTCGGGAGGAGGAGATGTATTGGAACCTGGATCGTTGCTTAACATTACAATTTGTATTACATAGTGGTAGAGATAGTGGTGGTAGTAGTAGTAAATCAGACAAAACAAAAATTATATTTAACAACAGCACCCTAAAATCCAGACAATATAAATATAATGAGATTAAAAGAATAGCTCCAATATGAAAGTTACCATTACATGTCCCTTTATATTTAACAATTAACTTTTAAAACACATATAAAATAAATAAGCATAAATGCGTTCAATCTGTTTAAATTAGAACCTCTAAAAATATTTTTGAAAAAAAATATGTCTAAATCAAAATAATAATATGCATTCCTCTAAGTCGAATCGCCACTTTTTGGACCATAAATCACCAATACTTACCAAAAGCTCAAAGGGAGACATAAACTATCGGGAAAAGATTAATTGAATTCAACTTTCTAATTTAGAAGGGTCTCCAATGTCAACATTACAAGATCATCAATAGGTTCCGAGTTCGATGTTTACCTTCGAAAGCTATAAGTGCAGCCCGCTACATACACACTACGATGCTCATCATCCTTGCAACCAGTCAAAGAAGAGGAAGACTTACGCATCACTCATTGGTGAACTTGTGACGTAAGAGCGTCTGTCACACGCTATAGATTTAAATTCACTTTATTTCGGAGTCGAAGTGATACGCTAGCCCATCAACATTTTGACAATCCCAGAACAATACCACATGCAAATGGGCCATACTATTATTGGCTACGATATTCCAAAATGCGTTAGTGTCAATTTTTGCTGAACTGTTGTCTATTAGTTTGAAATTTTTAAGAGGAAATCACTTGCCGAGAGCAAGTGAAACAGTTTGTTACATTGCAGCAAACTAAATTTCTCATAAACTTAACAGGCATGTTCATCTCCAACCAAACGTTATTTATGGTGTTATTTGTAAATTTACACTGTTACTACAAACTATAGCGTGTTTCGCACTTCTGTCTCCTCTTTCACCATGGCGCGGACTCGTGAGCGGTAGGTCTGGCGTTTGAATCCCACCAAGGCCGCCCTCCTTGACTGAGGTATCTTCCAAGTTTTCCTCAGTCCTCAGAAATGGTAAAGGCTGGGGAGGTACCCTGAACTTAGACCTGGAACGCTTCCTTCCTTAAAAAAAAAAAAAACATTCTTTCCAGTTAATCATTTTATTCTAGTCCTCTCTCAAAGATATTCACCAATTCCAGTGTTTTTTTCATTCATCAATAAGGTTTAATATGTACCAAAAAGTATATGTGTACGGGTATATATTCAGGTATTTCCTTGTTCTATTCAATTATTTATTAGTATTTGGTATACGAATTTAAAAACAATGACAAATGGACATGTGTAAAAACCGTTCTTATAGAAACATTAAGAACCATTATCTAAGTCTTCATAAAACAAAAAGCGAATAACTTATTATATCCACGAGTATCAAACTAAAACAAAAGGCAAAGTTAAACGCAAAATAGAACTTAAATATGCGGATCTAGAAGCATAAGGTTTGATTTCATTGTTAATGATTTCTTTAACATGTGACAATTTGTAGCGAATTTGTCCACTGTCTTTCTCTCAAAATGTTAGTGAGCAGAGAGTGGGGAGTAAAAGTCTCACAGCTGGAGACTGGGGTAGTGAGGGTAAAAAAACTATCTTAATTTAAAATTGTTCAAAAAGTTTGACTAATATATTTCATAATTTGGTAAGTATTTAACTAAAACTATATTGGGGTATAATCTGTAAGCAAGTGGCTGTCAAAGCAAAGTAAAAATAAGGACATTTAACATACTTTGATAACGTAATTTGTAAAGTATAGTTATTAAACAAGGAGAAATTAAAGTAGTGATAGAGATTCTAACATATTAATGACAAACTAAATCGTAGGTAAATATTAGAAGGAAATTAAAAACTAACAAAGTAATGCCGTTGTAAATTTCAACTATAATGCCATATACATTACTTATAGATATACAAAGAAAATGCAAAATCATAATGACTTAATGAGTCCTAGCCATGCTATCAACTGAAACTTGACTCTTGGAATAAATTTTCTCTTTTTTAATCACGATCTGCTAACAACAGTAGTGGCCTTACATATATCAGCGCTGTTATTGATTTGTAAGTAATAATAATAATAATAATAATAATAATAATAATAATAATAATAATAATAATAATAATAATAATGCGTTTTCTACTGCTACTTGCAACTCTTTAGCGTACACAGAAAAACTCTAAGGGTCTATAGAATCCGTGAAAATGTACGTGTGTGTGGTTCTTTAAAGATAAAACATGTCACAAAATTAAAATAGCTATTATGTTTTACATACTAACTTATAAAACATTAAAATAATAAATAAGAACTGTTTATAATTAAATTTCAAGACTTTCTACAAAAGCATAGGATCTACTAGAAAATTACCTAAAAATAGCAGATAAAGAAACCTCCCTAACTGGGTTAGCAGGCAAATTTACATAATTTACATTATACAATCGAACAGATAACAAATAACGCTCTTAAAATCCCAATATTTGTGTGATACAGTTTTTTAAAACATTAAAGTTCCATAACTGCAAAAGTGAAAATGGCGTAAATTTTACCTATACATTTTGTATTAAATTTATAATTTACATTATACATTTATATAAAAATGGTAACATAACAAACCTAATCACAAAAGTAACCATGAAGCGTTATTAAATGTATAAAGAAAGTCGAAACAATGGCCCATTCCCGGAGTATTTCTTGGCTACGTCCTATTACTCGAACAGCTCAGAGGGGAAAGAACTTTTGCACTGTCACGAAGCCAAGTACTATTCCCCGACAGTCGAAGGCAAGACATGTTTGACCAATGAAATTAAACTTGAAAGTCGCGCAACATGTTCACATGATAGTATCAAGGGAAGAGATGAGCACAGAAATGTCATCGACGTTCCTTCCTTTATTCAACAACGGCACATAATTATACACGGTTGTAAATTTAGACTTGTACAACATGCAACGTAAAGTTACACAACATATGATCTTGATGAATAAAGAATGAATGATATAATTTATTAACTTTTACACAAAGGTATGGGTAGCGACTTTAGTCCTAAAACTTGTCCACTAAAGCGCCGTTTTAAGTCTCGGCTACTAGCGTGCCGAAGCCGCAGGCTTTGGTACTTCAACTTCATTTCCTAAAATGTGTACACAAATTTTTCTTATACTTGTAGAGGATCTGGGATTTTCCTCCTCGG
This sequence comes from Metallyticus violacea, assembly GCA_030762175.1. Taxonomy (NCBI): domain Eukaryota; kingdom Metazoa; phylum Arthropoda; class Insecta; order Mantodea; family Metallyticidae; genus Metallyticus; species Metallyticus violacea. Next base: position 48,286,741 of record CM060843.1, read on the forward strand.
CTAAATCAAAGCAAATTTTGATTGTCACGATTACATATGGCAGCATAGGGTCTGATTTCATTGTTAATGTTTTCTTTTAAGCAATATTGTTGAGTTTTCCTTTTTTAAAAAGTCTTATTTTTGCAGTGAGCCAGGATTCTTGCAGGATATCTTCAATTGCATTGGAGAAGAGGGTGATTGATCAATCCTTCTGAATAAACACCACGCGCATAATACAAGTAATTCATTTGTTTAAAATAATTTTTGCAAACACATACATATAAAGAGTAGCTCTAGAGTCAATAAGCATATTCGCGAATGAATGTAAACTGCTGTGAGACTACCAGATTGTATTTCTGTTCAAAGAGTGCGATCCTGGAGCTGGTTGCCCAAGGTGGTGGGGGCACGTCGATGGTTCCTGAAGATATTATGTAAAACGTAGGAGTCTACGACTAAATCTCATTTCCTCTGGTGAGGTTATGTTTCAGTACTCCAAGCAGAGATTTTTTCATATATGGCAAAGAATCTTATTCAGATAGCCAACCAACTACCTCGACACTTAGCCCTCTCAGAGTAATCTCCAACCTAGTGTGGTCAACGAGCTAAATCCCTAATAAAACGTTCGAGACAGATCAAGAGGCCCGATTTCTCACTAGAGTTGTGACTGGTCTCCTCTACACTCAATAGGCACCTAACTCTTGTTGGGCTTTATGAAGATTATAAATGCACAAAAGGAGAAAACCTTGGTACATATCTTGTGCTATTGTGATGCTCTGTTTTTGTAGAGAAGTGTTTTTCTCGGACTGGTACAATTGATCCAGAAGTAATTACCGATGAAGGATGTGATATATCCTCTTTTCCGAGATGGATTGCCATCAAGATTTACTCTAGATGAGCACTATAGGTCAAAGTGAATTCAGGGTTTGCGATCATTTCCAGACAGAGGAAGAACAGGGTCAGAAAACGACATGACATGATAAAAGTGCGGAAGAGTAGTTAAAGTATAGGTGTTGTCGGTTGCACTACACCCAGCAACCGAGTCAAAAACAGCGATGGAGCGGACAAGGTTTAAACAAATTCTCTATAAAGTACATTGTCAAGGATATGAATAAAACAAATAAAAGACAGGTTTTAACACCATGAAATTAAACAAAAATATTTTCATGCAATAAATTAAAAAAACGTCCATCTTCTTGTGTGTATTTTATATCTATAAAATGCTTTAAAATTAAATTATCATTGCACTAGAGAGAAAATAATTTATGAATGGTCGATTTAAGTGTTTTTAATACATTCCCAAATAAGAAATCTCCATCAATTACAGGATTTCCGATTCTTTGAACTGCACATTAATCTCTTAAGTGGTTTCTACGTTCTCTCCCCCTACTTTCTAGTTCCTTTTGTTTGCCATTTCAAGTTTTGGTTTGATTTCTTTTTAAATGGAAAGAGCCCATTAGCTTTATCAGTGCTTCGGAGGCTCCCTCGTACATCTTGTAAGGCTTCCGCTTTTCCGGTTACTGCCTTTACCCACGGAACGGGAGTCAGATGACTGACGTCAAGTTAAGTACCAGCTCTTCCTCTTTGGATGTATTGATTATACGAATAAATCAAGCACAGCTGAAAAAAATTATTTCGAAGTTTTGAAGAGCTGTCATATTTTTATTTCATTTCGAGCGCGTTATGAGTACTCTGTTCATTTACGAAGAAAATTTGGTTCTTTTTAGTATTTTCATGCAAGTAGTTGTGTAATGTCATAATAACATTACCAGTTAATATGTTCAGTTGGCTAGAGCACTGAACTTCTACGACTGCCACCAAAAATATCCAGTTCTACTTCACCGCATCGGAGTGGCAATTTGTCGAAAGTTTTACAATTATTTTATGGAATTCATTCATTTCTCCAATTTCATTTTACCTTTACTCTTCAAGTTCGTTACTTAGGTGGATCAATTTCTGAATTCCAACTGAAGTTTGAACACCTGCCTGGAATACTAGTGCATGAGAGTTACATAATCAAATCGGGAATATTTCTGTTGAAGACCTGACGAAGAAGCTTGAAGGCTATAGAGAAGAGAGGGGAGTTGGGGAGAAAGGGTGGGTAATGGAAAGGGGACTCGGGTAAAGGTTCTATGTAAATTTGTGTGTGTGTGATACACACAAAATAAGGCTCTATAGGTCAAAGTTCATAGTAAATGTGTGCTATAAGTGTAATGATACAAATACGAAGGTATTTATAGCAAATTTTACCGTTCTTTAGTGTATCTTTGGTTGGTAATATTAGCATGTACGACTATAAGTCTATGTGGCAGTTATAATAATTAAATATGTGCTTATAAACTTGTCACAATAAAAGTTTACCGCTAATTCAGTAAGTTGGTTCCTTATTTACTTAAGTGCTGGTGAGGATTAAAGTTTCCCTTTGTTGTAGTGATTTTAAAAATTGGCTCATTTCCATCACCTTTAACTTAATTTAATTTAGACTCATTTTAATAAGAAGATGTGGTGACCGCAAAACTCTGTGGTCTTCCACCTGACTTTAAGTTTTGAGTTACTGGTGAAAAGCCTGGACATGAGTCTGGGGAGGTTATTTGCAGGCGATGGGCGATAAAAGAGGGTCAGACACCATACTCCATTTACTGTATCACGAAGTGGCAATCGACTAGCAGAGAATGGTGATAGGGGATGACTCCCAGGATGCCATTGTCAATTCAACCTTAGTACTCCACATCTACAGGGCGTGTAGATAAAATCCGGGCAAATTAAACATTTTTAAACAAAAATTTATTAAACAAACAATTAAAGTTACACAATAAATCCTTTTGTGAGTCAGTGGTGTAACCTGTTCAGAGTAAAATTACTCGATGTAATCTCCTCGGCCAAGATCATTGGCCTGATACGCTCGCACGCTGTCTGTAAAATTGTGCTGTTCATATTGGCAAGTACTGATGCAATAACGCTGCCTAAAGATACCACAATAGATTTATGGGTTAATTAGTACCCTTTTGACTAAATTCCAAACATAATAGTCGAGAGGGTTCAAATCCGTGCTTTTGGGGGACCAGAACATGTGCACGTTATCAGACAACCAGTTTTGCACTAAATGGCTCGTATGTACCAATGCCCAAATTTCTGAAATACATGTCTCTTTCCTGAGGGCACAGTTTCCATCCACGGTTACAATACATTCGGCAGAATACCTACATTAACATCTTTAGTGACTATCCCCCCCCCCTCCCTACGCTTTGAATGAAATGCGGTGGCATAAAGTCACCCTCACTGAACTGAACATGACACCTAATAGGTGAACACCGGCCAACTGTCATGGCGTCAGCATTAGTTTTTTTTTCATAGAAAAAGAATCAGATCCGTCCTGCTGCTTCATTTTTCAACAAACACAATACAGGTTGCAGCGAGCAATTCACAATTCACTTTATTCTAGCAGCCTTAGAGAGCTCTGTCGTACCTTTATTGCATACGACTTATAACATAGACCCTCCTCTGCAATCCGGCACATGGCGTGATCATTAACACCCAACACTGTTGTGCCTCTTTCCTAAGAGATTATCCCGGATCCTCCGAAATCAACTCCTGAGCCCTTTTCACGATGGTCGGAGTCCGTGTCACGGTTCTCTCGAATGACTCTTTCCCGCCTGACTGGTTAGCGGAACCTTCCCCAGACTTCTCGGAAATAATAAGTTTAGTAACAATGGCACGCACAACTGATCTCGGGTTCCGGAATAATCGAATAATTTCAGCTGCCGAGCGCTCAGCACAAAGACTTTCGATAATTGCGTTTATTCGGTTGTACTCCGTATTTGTTCGCAATAGCTTGGCCATTTTAAGGTTACTTCTGTTTACTAGAAGTATGTGGCTTTCAGAAATGCAATCAGTGACCTATAGCGGAAGTATTATATGACGGGTAATTCACATTTAAATCTGCTCGAATTTAAGCCCGTACCCTGTATATTTTTAAAAGAAACAAAATTTCATGCTAAACTTTAAAGAAACGCTAACTTAATATATGAGTGAAAGCTCAAGTAAGATGAGTAGTCATGCTTAGCAGTAGTTAACTGCTTCAGAGGGAGAGAGAGAACGTAATGGTGATAGTCCAAAATAAAAACAAAGTAGTAATTCTAAAATTAATAAATGAATCACTCCTGGTTAGAAAACTCTGCAGCGACTACAAAAATGTGATGTGTTATATATATATGGCCATTGAAGAACTCGCAGTAGTTCGAAATATAGCAATTTCAAGTGTGACTTTTTCTCAGTGGTTTATCCTTATCTACTTTTATTATATATGTGTGTGTGTCTGTGTAGATAACATGAAATTTAAATAAAGGTTTCTGGAAATGTTTAACATCTGAGAGGAAGAGGGAAAAAATACAGAGCATTTGCCTGTGAGCTTGGCCGTACGTGACGCTGTACTGTGGTCGACTGAGGCACTGTCTCTGACCTTGTTTCTCCTGCCGGCAAGACTCGTACCTGTACAAGAAAAGACATGTTTTGGTTGTGTTTAAAAGTGTGGAAGCTGCGCGGTTATTATTCAACGAATGTTAAAAACTGAATCTTAAGAAGCGAGGGATAGAGCAGCGCGTGCTTACTGAGGCAGAACTAGACGAAATGGAGAAAAATTAGAACGTAATTCTAAAAAATCTGTTCAATAGCTTACACATAAAAGCAAGCTCCGCAAACCACAGCTTGCAAAGCTAAACAATTCTTAATGATGATCACAGATTACATTTTTGTTTTAACATTTAAAATGTTAAAATTTAAACCATATGGGGCAACTGTTGTCCAACATTTGCATCCACGGTGTGTATTTTTATGTATGACACCATTTAAAACTGACGATAATAGTAAATACTAACCTCTGCGTAGAAATTCCTGTATTTCGTCTTACTTTTCTTGTGTAAGAATACGATATTTCGGATCACTTTTCTTGCCGTAGGGATATCCTGTCTCTCGCAACATGTAACAAGTTGGCGAACAGTTTCTCCATCTGAAACACGATTGCCAGGGCATTTTCATGCCAATCGCTTTACCACTTCTCCGTGAGCATCCGTTTTCCTATATGTTTCACACATATAATCCCGTTCCACACTGTGTTTATGAGTAGCATAACTAACGAAGAACAATTAGCATATTATTTACCTACAATGAAACCAGCAAGTAACATACGAACGAATAGCCACTTGCTGACAACTAAATACTAAGTGATTACTTTCACATATATTTATGACCTTAACGATAGCTTTCTCCTAGGACGCAGCCGCACTCTATCGGCCTGTAACTCAAACTCACTGTACGAGGTGGTTAGATCCGTGAGCAGGGTTACACGGATGTAGAAATCCCTAAAGTTCTCAAATTGTAAGCCTTAGACTCCTGTAGATCTCGACACAACGGTATACCCAAAGAGGTATTACCGAGGAGGTGAACGCTAGGCGCCAGGCAAGAACTTCTTCAAACTCCAAATTCAATTCAGTACCAGCCCTGCTCGCGTGGCTCTTTCTATCCTGCAACCAGAACTATGAAATTAAATAATAGGAAATGGGAGATCGGAAAATTCATGCAATAATAATCCGAGAACAGGATGAAACCTCCAAAATGTGAGTCCCATGCAATACCTTCTAAGCCTCTATTTGGTAACCGGGTCAAATATTTATTTGTGGCCGACAATACTAACGGACCATCTGTCAATAAAATAAAATGCAGATGTTTCAAAAATACGTTTATGAAAAGTTGTGAACCAAGTTCGGATTATTGTAATCTGTGTAGATTGCATAATAACGGAGCGTTTTGGCAAGTGCGGTGTGGTGATACATTTATGTCGAGCAAACGCTTTCTCTTGAGGTCGCGCAGGACATGTTGGGAATACACCCTTAGAGATGAGACATGAAAATATCGTTCGACCCGGAAAGCAAGGATTTTGGACAAGTACTGCGATATTAAAAGAACTCGATTATGAGTTGAAAACCATTCTAATTTAAACCTCAAAAATATTTTCAATGGCCGTACTTGATAAGACTAAGTGTGTGTGTGTGTGTGTGTGTGTGTGTGTGTGTGTGTGTGTGTGTGTGTGTGTGTGTGTGTGTGTGTGTGTGTGTGTGTGTGTGTGTGTGTGTGTGTGTGTGTAGAGAGAGAGTCTAACAGAATATATTTTCTACCATAATTACAAGTGACATCATGAAATATCTTGAAACAAGTTAAAACCCTCTCACAATGTTCTTTGGGCTGTAAGAAAGGGCATAATAAGTAATGTTGGATTATATATTACTACTTTCTGCAGACACTTGGAAAAATAAATTAATCCAATTTGCTCCTTCAATGCTATTGGTCCATTCTTATTATTTGAGTTTCCTGATAAAGCATGTAATACAGTGGGTGAAGAAATAACAATAACAAAAATCTGAATAGCTGAGAACGCCGCCTAAATTAAGGGATAATTATCAGCCGAATAAGTTTACAGTTTTTGATGAACAATAGATCCAGATATAGTCCAGCTTCTTCTAACACTTGCGACATTTCCTATGAAGTGCGATGCCTTTAAACCCTATACGATCAAGACAGGTTAAAAAGAATATAAAATTCACAATTATGAATTCAAAACAAGTAACATTATAATATAACATAGCAGCTTGGGCTTCCTGGAACATGTCTTTTGATTTATTAGCATTTGGTTGTCTTTGTTGCAACATAAGAAAAGCAAGAATGTAGGTAGCGTCCAATATCAAGGAAGAGTTCTTGCTTGTTGAAATTCCTGGCGTTCTTAGTATTTTGTAATAAGATCAAACCCTCTCAAATTTCTGCAGTATTGATAGCAAAGTGTGAGCCACTTAACGAAGTATTCATGTGGTCAGGGGAATCCACAATCCCAGCTTTATTTTGTGCATTGTGACAGTAAAGAAAGTGAGATGCTGGCTCAAATGAGGACATGTTTGTATCCAAGGCATTCTCCAGACTCTGTGAAGTGGACACACACAGTTGCCTCAATCATGACGTCTTTGTATGCTGCTACCAGTAGGGTCTTGTCCTTCCATAGGGAGAGAGTGTGTGTCTGCTGTCACAGGGGTAAGGTATACAGAAGAGGCCTTTCATCTTATCCAAAATTGGATTACGGGCACACTATGCTCCTTGCCTTCCAACTCCACTCCTACCCAACATCACAGCTCTATTTATCTTCCAGAAACTTTTACTCCTCTACCGACCTGCTTCCCCCTTTTTTATCTGGCGTATTTCTTTCTGGACTTCTCCTTCATTTGAAGGCCACCGTGCTTGTTTTGTTTCCAATCTCATCTTTTTTTTTTTTTTTCAACGCGCATTTCCTTGTTCGGTTCTTATAGCTTTCCCCCTTCAGTCTCTCTTCCTTGGGTAGCTTATCTTTACTTAATTTAAAAGCTTTCTTCTAATCCCCAGTTGGCTGAAAACTGTAGTTCATGAAAGTCTGCAAAGCTTAATACAGCATCCTCAGAGAGTTACGATACACAGTTCAAAATCAGCTGACATTCCTTATTGCCTCTCTTATATATTTTGAGCTAAATTTTCAAAATTACAGGAGGAATAGGGCTGTCTATACATGTTTGTTTTTTTAGTTGTAGAGTAGAAGTCCAGATCTAGCTTATGCTGTTTTTGCATCACAACTTCTTATTAATTTAAGTAGTACACTCATTATCTTGTGGCTAGGCATGTTTATATAGCTGCAAACGTGTATAAAGCAGCACATTCTTCCTTTAAGCTTTATGAAATAAGCGTTATGGAACTGATGGAAACGTTAATAGCAGATACTATCATACGATTTAGGATAAATGCAACTATATGCTTAATTTATATTTAGTTTGTTTACTCATTGTATTAGCTTTAAAACATAAAATAAACCTCACTATTTTTCAGAACAGTCTCAAACTGTAACTTTCGAAGCGTTTATTGTAAGACTATTACTTATAAGGCACAGAGAACTAGCGCCTCTTTAAAGTTTCCGAAATCTTAAGAAAGACTTTAAAAATGAAGATTGTTATACTGTCGCAAATCAGAAGTAGAACAGAGAGCAAAGGTGCGAATACCGAACAATTTACGGTATAGGAAAAGTCCATACGCCAAACGATTAAATTTATCCAAGAAGATTTATAGACATTTCCCTCAATAATTACGAACATTACAAGTGTCACATTCTAAACCTGTGTTTATGTGGGCTGGTATTAACTGATAGCAAAGCTATCTGGTAATTGTTTTTGTGAGCCAGGTTGAATGCTGCATCGATAAGTTTTAGAATGTTTTCTGTTCAAGGGAGATGAATGGTGCTTTCAACATGATTCATCTACTTATTATGTATAAAGAAACCAGAAGACTTCTGCTTATTTATTTCATCTATAATATGATTGGCCTATCAGAGCATCTCCGGACTTCAATGCACACGACTAGGAAAACAAGTTCGAAGCTCTGCACAATTTTGTGTTTAGTAAAGAAGATCTTGAAATTGTTTACCAATGAATGACGTGCATATGCCTATTAATGCAGGACTATCAAGAATAAAGCTCTATGCTCAAAGTAGGGTTGGACAATTTGGGATTACTTATTTTTGTCCTAGTTCTATGATGTGTACGTTACACGTGGTATTAAATTATAACGCTTAATTTGATTACTTTCTACACTTATTGTTGTGCAAAAATTTAGAAATGTAGTTCCTAATTTTGTAATCATTTTAAGATGCCTAATAATGCATTTTCATTTCCTGATGAACTTATGAGCTTATAGTGTTCATGAAAAATATTACAATAAAATAGGTCTTATTAAGGCATTAGTAATGCTTTAGCTCTGAGTAATATTTTTAAAGAACTTCCAAAATTATTGGCGCATATCATTATAGTAAGGTTGAATATATATATATATATATATATGTAAAAGAATTGGTTTAAACGTTTAAAAATAATTCATATTCATATCGTTTAATGCACACTGTGATATTGTTGTATTCTTGTTAACAATCAGACATTTATTTTATAATATTGATACTAATTAAAATTGAGCAATCACATGTTCAGTTTATCCTACATAAGTTATGAACGCTTCGTATTTCTTCCTTTCTAGTACCTCCTCGAATCTTGATATAAGGAATGGTCATAGAGTCCTCTACTAACGAACATGTAAGGGGAGCTGATCTTTGTACATATCCTGGAGTTCTTCCTTAGCAGACGTAGTCGAAACGCTTCGGTTGGAGTTAATATTTCGATTTAACAATTACATTTTTTCAACAAGCTCCTTGACTGGCTATCAAGTGACCCAGGTATTTGGTTATTAATGCGGTAGGTTTTTATAATATTTTTATTTTTATACTTAAAGTAGGGTGTTTTTCTTTCGTTAATTTTACTGATCTTTTCTAATGGGATTTTCACGGTATTAAATAATGTATTTAAAGGTGATATTACCTTGCCAATGAATTTAATAGTCATACCTTTTGTAAGTATTTTACTATTGTTTTATGAGGTATTAAGGCAAGTTGTCATCTAGTTAATAGTTAATCACCTTGGCCGAGATTGAATGTAGCTTGGCCGCCAAATTTGTTTTGAAGGCCTTTGTATTAAACATTTTAATCTTAATTATTTCATGATTTATTACTTTTATTGCTTTAGTAATTTCGGTTCACATCATGTGAATATTTATTATGCTGCACCTTACATGCATTGTTTTGGGTGTTTTCAAATAATTATGTGTGGAGTATATTACCGAATTTTGTTTAAATACATTTTACTTAAATAGTTCATCAATTACTCTTCTTTTGTTATATTGTTAAATTAGCTTTCCAGAGTACCTCTAGCACTTAGATTTACAGTACGTCCACATAGTGACAACTATAAATATTAACAGGAGGAAATGAAATGAAAATCCAAGTAAATATTGTATTAAGTAGTAAGATACATACTTGCTCTCTTTGTCTTAACCAATTACAAAATTGCCACAGTTAGGAAATATTATACTTCGTTATTAATTATTTCCATTTCGTCAATTTTTCAAACTGAATAAGAAGAGGGTTGATCTCAGTTGTTTTTTTTTAAACGCAAAGAAAGTATTTGTGTGACATATGTACACTGGAAGAAATTTCATCAACATATCTAGAAGTGGACGAATTTTCAAGAGAGAATTTATTAAAGAGAAAGATTGCTAACCTTTTGTTAAACAATATTTTCTTGATGTCAGTTTAGTAAACCATTGAATCTTTCTCTGAATGTTGCTGGTAAACCACTTATGTGACGATATTATTGCCCTTTTTTAACATAAGTTCATAATTAAAGAGAGTCTAATGATAAAAAATAGGGGAATAAAAATTTGCCCATATTGAAACTACCAGTAGTAGGATTGTAACCCATCAATGAAATGATTTAAAATTAGCTAATGACTATAATAAGTACCTGTTGAGTGATGTCGTTCCCTGCCCTATTATGTGGTTCTGAGTACCGGATTTTAATAAAGAAACATCAATAAAGAGTTCAAATTGATAACATGGACATTTTACACCGATGAATAATTAAAACAATGGTGAATACAGTTGGAATAAAATGAATGCTGGTTTAATGTTATCAATTCAAGCAATAAAACTGAAAGTAATGGAGAAAAATATTTCAATAATGATTTAAGAATAACCTAGGCCGCTTACCTTGTAAGTTCTCTTTTTATACTGTAAAATGATATTGTGTACCATTGTGTTAAATTTTGTGCTTGGGATACAGATGTTTTTATCAGATGTTTTTTGCAATGTTTGGTAATTGATTATTTAAAAATCCCTTAAAATTTAAGACATCGCATAACAGTATTAATTGTTATATTTTGTTGTAAATAGCTTTATAAAGTTATTAAGAAATATTATTTAGGAGTATAGTTGCTCTAGTGTAAATGTGGTCGTTGTATATCAATCAACTCCAAGGATTCTATCAAATCATCCATTTGAGTAGAATGGCAGGCTGAAAAACGTTTTTCTTTAAACGCTTAACCCACTTTTATTGCGTTATTAGGTAACGGCCCATCGTTAAAATATGTTTATAGTATATATATGATTTAAAGGATACCTAAATACAGGGTGTTAATGAAATACACCGAAATAATTTCTATAATTTGGAGGTCTGTTAGATAGAAAACCTATGGCCTGTCTGTTTAGCTTTCGAAAATATGGCTATAAGCGCCACTACGCCACCAATCATTGAAGATGCCCCTCTAAAGTATAACACACGAAGGAAATTTTCAGAACGTATCATTTTGGTGCAATGGCTATAACATTAGCTTTCGAATAAGAGCCAGTCATTTGTTTTCTAATTTGAGTCTCGTTCATCACATTTTTTTGTTTTATTTTCTGACAATGTCGTAATAATACAGCTTTTAGCCTATGTTTTAAATGTATGTTTCATATTATACACTTAAATCTTACCCTATCAATTCATATAATTACAGCCTTTGCAGTTGCTATTTTACTTATTAATAAAAATCGTGTCCTGAGTATGTGTAAATTAATAGGAATCATGGTAGTAAACTAATCAGCCATTGTATGTTGGTAATAGATTCATTGTTGAGAAAGAGAATAAATCTTCAAAGCATTAAATAAATTTCATTCATAATTCTTTAGTACGCGTTTCATTTTAAATAGAAAGAATAAGGCATGAAAAGAATTGAACCCACGGTCTGCGGAACATCAGTTTTTGCGTTATGCATTACGCCTCACAAGCAGAGCTTCGTCTAAAGTAGGCTACTTCAAGTTCGACTACATTTAATGTAATCGTTTTTGGCTACACAATGCAAGAAGTTAGCTAATAGATGTTTCAGTGCCTCACTGTCAAATGATTAGTTCGAAATTTGAGGGATTTTAAGGCACTAAATCTTTAAAACGCTGATAGCGAGCTGTGGAAAATCGATAGTTCTGGGCCGAAATGTAGTTTTAAAGACATTTTAAACCAATTTTTCACCCGGCCGTGCTTTAACACCGACTTATCAGCATCTGATGCCAAAATGTTTAACACCATAAAACTGTGCTATGTTTAGTTGAGAGCCACACATTGCCTTTCCCAAATTGTTTATATATTACATCTCTGCACTCTCTGAATTTATTTTGGTGTAGTTCATTAACCCCCTATATATACATTTTCCTAGTATTGTCCAAAATCTGAGAACAGCAATGTCAACATCACAATTCCCTTCTACTAATATTTCAATAGCAGGAAATGTTTGAGTTCAAAGTTTGATACCGAATAAATAGAAGATTATACTATTGTCCCTTTCCATCTTTAGGTGTGAATAGTGTGTGAAGATCAGGCACTTGCCAGTACTGGTGAATTGTAAGTAAGCCTTATGTTGCCAAAGCTACAGTTGCTATATCAGCAGGATAATTATAGGGTACAAATAAGCTGACAAGTAGATCCATATGAAATGACAACAGCTCATGCACATTGAGTTGATATTTGTAAACAGTTTCTTGTAAATTCGCTAGGTGATCGGTTCTGGAAACGCGTTGTGACATGAAATTAAATTTTGCTCTTTTTTAGTAATTGTAAGAAGAATGGTTGCTTTGAGAAAAGGTTTGTTAAGATTATTTTGATATAAGCTGATTTTGTAGAATTTGGAAATACTGTATATTTCACATTTGTTCCCAGTGGCTGTGAAGTTGACGCTTAGTTGTACTGTTAGCAGCTGGTCCGTTTATGGATTTTAAGACTGCGATACTTGATGATACTGCATTGTAAGTGCGCTATACTGTATGATACAATGCTCATCGAACGATTGAACTAACGGAAAGTGCAGAAATTATATGGTATAGAATTTTTGTCTCATTCAGCGTGCATTCCGGCACGTTTCAATTACTGGTAACATTATCTTAAGAAAGGTGATCTGATAACCTGAAAAATGTCACAAATAATGCATTTGTAGAGTTTTTCGTCTCCCAAAGGCTGGTATCACCAATGGTAAAAGTCATCGTAAATGATGGTCTGCATTTTAAAGATTAATAATTTTTGTTGTTCATTAAGATTGCGATTAGGTATTGAGCTTAAAGTAAAATATTGAAATGCTACATTATATGCAATTACTTGTAAATATACTAAATAGAATATTGTACAAATTGTAATACTTAGTACCCTAAAAGAAACTTTAAAAGGTTCATTAAAAATTCTTAGTATTTATTTCCAGCATTCGTTGATAAACTAAAATTTGCCTCAAGAGTATGCTGTAAATGAAAATGGAAAAGGTATAACGTGTCATATGTGCTAAACCAGTATTAGTATATTATTTCATCTTTTTAAATTTTATACATAATTTAGTTGGAAAAACATATATTAAAATTCCAATTAATTCTTGTATTTAAATATAAACCTAGTAGATTTATTTGATCCTCCTTTTCAGCATGTTTCAGAGAATGCTATCTATTTTATATTAACTGCCAGCTTGGAATTATAGATAAATTTTAGATTTTTATAAGTTTTCTTTTGTTTCCCTTTATGAAACAATGGAATTCAAATCACTAAGAATAATTCATTTAATGGAAGGTATAGCCTATATACTTCAACAATGAGCCATATTATTCCAGAGGTCATCAGATATAACTTAAAAGAAAAGACCAAAAATGCATTCCTAAGGTACTATATGCATAATTTTAATAAGATTGTAATATCCGTAGCTTACTTGATAAACGCTATTTCAATGCTTAAAGCACATAACCTGCAATTCTACAAAATTTAAGCTTTTGAAAATGACTTAAATGAAAAACAGTGCCAAAATTAATATCAAAGATGAGTTATTAATTATAACACAGCTTTACATTTAAAATTGCAACATTCAAAGCAATATCTTATTGTGTAATACATTAAAAATATTAAATTAAAATACTCTTCTGCGGCTCATTAAAACTTCTTAAATTATTTTAGTTTTCAAAGGAACCAAACAAATTCTTATAATAGGTCTGTTATTTCAAAACTTCCCATGTTTAAATAAATTTAATTTCATTAAAATAGTAAATTTATATATTGAGGGAGGCGTTTAAAACCAATGATGATTGAATTGTATGCTTCACCCGCTCAACATCATCACCGCCACTTCGTAATTTCATGAAACCCATTATTTTACAAAGCAGCGTTCGCTGTCTTTAGTTTTTTACTGTTTTCTGGCAACCTGATCTTTAATGTTCTTTGATTTCGACAGAATAATATTATTAAATCACTAAGCATTTAATTAAATAGTTGTGTTTAGGTAACAAATTATTTCAAAATGAAGTATACTACTATACTACACATGAAGTATACTACAACAAAGAATAGAATTAGTCAAGAGTTCTGAAATAGGATGTATTACTGTAATAATAATAATAATAATAATAATAATAATAATACACTGTTTTTCATCCTATAACTAACTTTATTGAATCCAAATTGTATTTAACTTTTTTACTGAAAATGTAATTTCTATTTAAATGTTCATGAATTAGTTATCACCATGAGCAATTATTAATATATATAAACCTTAACTATTTAAAAATGCTAAACCCTCAGTAACTAACAATAATTACAATCTAAGTTGACAGGAGACGATGAAAAACAAACGACGATAATAATTTAATTACTTTAAAATTAAAATATAAAAATATGGTATCATATGAAATTTATAAGTGGAAGTGGCTGGTAGGAGATCTAATATAATCATACTTGGTGGTAACTTTTTCTACTGCATTTCAAAAGCGGATGTTTTCTTTTTAAAATGTTTTGTTAGATATTTATTCATACTGGAAGTTTTCAAATGAAAGCTCTATATAATTACTTCAGCTGGGACATTCACCTTTTCTTCTGGATAGGCACTGTTATAATAATCTTTAAAGATTGGATAAGACATTCTTGCAACTTCCATTTAATAAAACAACTAAAATATATAGCCATGTTTATTTTTAACTTTCTAATAAGAAGACCTATTCTATTCTTCAGATCTGGAATATTTTTAACTATTAATTCTATGAATTGCATTTTACTCTGACATTAGGTTTTGCTTTAAAACTTCATTCTCTATAACATTTATATATTTTAAACCTAGACATACTCTTATTTTATGTCTTTAAGCCTATTTACTATTTGGTATGGCTTTTATAAACCTTTTCAAAGCTATTATTATTATTATTATTATTATTATTATTATTATTATTATTATTATTATTATTATTATTATCATTATCATCATCGTCGTCGTCGTCATAAGCAGCAATTTATTCTTATAGGTATATTTTATTTAATTTTTCATTTAATGTGATTTTGTATAAATAAATGTTAAGTTGATAAAAATATAAGAAAGGGGTAAGTAAAATTAATTCTGTTGCCATAGCTCATACACAATATGTAATGAAAAGTAAGTTTAATAAAAAAAAGCATTATAGGAAATTGAAATAGCCTAATAAACTGATTAGCTTTTTTTTTTTTAAATACATTAAATTTACTTTAGTTTTAAAATGTTTCCTTGTCTTGAGTGTTTATAAAAGGGTTTCCTTTCAAGGACAATCTTGAAATAAATTATTAACAAATTAACAATAATTTTTTAGTTCAGAGATTTATCAAGTGAAATTTTTTTGTGATTACACTTTATCCTCTGGGCGGCTGTTGATTCAAAGAATATAATTATTTTCTTTGTGCTACTATTTTTATATAAATATTCATGGGAAAAAAAGGAGTCAGAAGAAAATTTCAAATATTGATGCAGCAGAATATGTTTTAATCTGGAGAAGTTTTGGCTTTAAATTACAACGAGAATTGACCTGTAACCATGGTCATAATGCAATAGGTAAAGTTGAAGGACTTAGCTATTCCTTGGATTAATGTATCGTATTTAACAAAACATCTGAGATTATTAGTTTTCTAAATTTACTACTTATACACATCTTGTTCAACTTTATTTTTTGTTCTGTGAAGTGCTTTCTATTTCAGTTTCTTTGTCTTATTACAGATGTCTTGCATGTGCTTCTTAGAATCATCGTTCTCGTTCGCTGTTCTTGTTACAGCTTTAGTCAGCAGCAATAAAAACCATTTTTAACGTTGCGAAAGCTACTGTACCTGTAAATATAGTGTCAAGTGACGCATTCCTCTTTGGTTTGATGCCCGGAGCGTTACAATAGAAAGTGATGGTCCACATTTAGATGCAACTCATGCAGAAGAACTTCGGCCGCCGGGTTTCACTTCCGCACATATATTCAGTAAGATATGAAGGCTGTGGAACATTTCAAAAGTTACGGCACCGCTGTCATAACAGTTGGTAGAGCTCTTATAAGTGGCAAAGCACCCTGTAAAATGAGGTGTATGGAATGAGAGGGCAGGATAGAAGAGGAAGGCAACACGTCCAAATTGAGATGCTGTTAACGTCAACCCTTCCATTCCCCCAGCTTCTGCTTCTTCTTCCTCCTTTTCCCCCTACTCTTTTCACGGTAAGTGAAGAGAACTGGAAAGGTACGAGAGAGGGGGAGAGCAACAATACCACTTGCAGACGCTGGTTATGATTCAGACCGCATCGTCACGACCAGAAATGGTTTCGACACCGGTGACGAAGACGAGGACTTCGCGCCGTTTATATCGGCGATAAGAAACCCCTGCCTGCTAAAGGAGCAGCCTAGGGCATTAAATCACCCGATCCACTCCCACGTGTATAATAAATCTCGCTCGTGCGCGTGTGAAATACTTCACCATTCCACATAATCTGGTTCCGAGGACCCCGTTTAAATCGGAAGCCCTCCACTTCAGAGTTATTTATTTTTTAAGTTAAGTGAGCAACCGAGATGTGTGCTGCTTCTGGAGAGAAACGGTTTCGTTTTACGAGAATATGCGGCTAGAAGTTGCACGTCTTTGTATACTAAAAAGGCAAAACCTATTTCGAGTTTTAGGACTCTAGCGACGAAGAAAATCGCATTTCCTTTTCATGCTTTACATTGATGCTCTTTGCATTAATTTTATTTTTAATTTAGTAAAGTGCAAAGTTGTGATTCGATATGATAGGATTTTACTCCAGATACATTAAGATCAGAACATTAAATGTCTTTAGCTTTAACAGTAAATTATTAAGTATACTAATATAGTGTTTTCTATTTAGAATGATTATATTAATGCCAATGTAGATAGATATTTTCTGAAATCTTTCTTTGGGAAAAATATATCCTTAACTCAATACATAATATGGACACTTGCCGTTACAAACTGAACAGCTGTAGCCGGCAATCCAGAACCGTGGCGAAGAAAGCCGACTAGTTTCGATACGACAAGCAGTATTATTATGGAGTAAAATTACTTTTTATATGTTGAATTATTTTTTTAAATAAGAATAGTAAAGAAAACAAGTGTTATTATGAAGTAATATTATTTTTTGTGTTCCCTTTTTTGTGTTAAACTAAATTAATCTAATCTAACTTAAGCAACGTAACGTAACGTTTGAATTATTTTTTACGTTCTATTATTTTTTTGTTAAACTTAAACTTAACTAACCTAACCTAATGTTTGAAAAAGTAACATTTATTCGATTAAGAGCAGTGTAGAAACTTTACGGAGATAAAATAAAACATTAATTTATTATGAGAGAAAAAAAAATACAAAAATACAAGTATTGCAAAAAAACTTGCCAATGAGGGAATGAAACCCATGACATTCACATCATTAGTACGACACCCCAACTTAATGAGTTAACAGCGTTTAATGCTTGTGCGGAAATTATTCGTCTAAAGTATTAGCAACTAGCTTTCTCCGTTACGGTTCGGGACTGCGGGCTGCAAATGCTTTCAGTTTGTAAGACAACAACTCAAGAATTATGCACTTTTCTGTTATAATGCCAAACGAGAAGCCACTGCTGTAATGGACGACTATTATTGGACAAAGGAAATGTGGAAGCAATTGTCTTTTAACAAGTAAGTAAACGGATTTTATTCTTTAATACATGTGCGGTATAAAATTTCTCTTAAGTAACAAAACGTTGCTCTGATGTACTCCTTCATTATATACTTCCTCTTTGTCACTATCCCCACTTAATTCCATAGTTTTACAGCAATGATTCTCTGCACTAATAAAGGGCCCAAAATCTATCTTCCAACTCTTCAATGGACAGTGTTGTGCCTTAATTTAATTTTATATGTTTCTTATTTCCTATACTTGAGACTAAAGCCTACTCACTTCTTAACCTAACCTAATCACTTATTATAAACTCAAAGCTCAAAAAGTGCACGAATCTTGCTTGATCTATGGGCTACCTTTTTAATAAGTTCTATATAACATGCAACAAACGTTCAGAGAAAATAATAGTTTTTCTCCACAGCACTAAAGGCTAAGGGAACAAGTTATAACAGAAATAGCCGCAACTGACCACTTCAACATCTAATAAGTAAAATATCGGATCATGATAGTCTCTGACTTTCAATATATTTCACCTTATGCAATGTTAACAGAAAATAACCTAAAAGATAGAAGAGCCACCATTTTTAGTATAACATTAAAAGAAATAGATATAGAAAAAAGTCTACTCTCAAGTTACATAAACTGTAAAATACATTTTTATTTCTGTTTCCTTGCCCAAACGGAAGTTGCATACGATGTTATCAGTTACGAAATGTTGTACGTTAAAGTTCTTAGGCTTCCATGTTGGCTTGAACTTCTTCAACCTTTAACATTTATCGCATCTTAACAAACACACAGGTATAGGTCATGGTCACATGGGAAATTTAGTGAATGTTCGCAACTACCAGTTATTGTACACATTTACCTTACTGCTTGGTAAATGTAGGTAATATAAGAAAATGTCTGTATATTTTCCCGCTTTTGGTATAAATTGTTCACATTTATTGGCAAGCGTGTGCATTTGCCAATGCAGTGTGGTAGTAAATGTTGTTGGACCTAATAAATTAAATGTTGATTATTGCATTACTTCTGTATTTGTGTAAGGCTGGTATTGCTGAGATCTCAAAACATAATCATGCAAATTTTTGTGAGCAATGATCGCATATTTTATTAGCATCTGTTTTAGCTTTCTAGGTTATAGAAGTACAGGTGTTTAGAGTAAAAAATTACCAATTAGTGTTGATTACATCAAGAGGAATGTCCGTTAAATGTTTGTGAAATCACCAAGAAAAATTACTAAATAAAACAGAGACTCTCTGGAAGATATCCATGAAGTTTCATAGTCTTAACCACAAACACCTTTTCCGACTGCACATAAGAAAAAAGTTTAAATTAAAAAGATCCCTTATTTCCACCATTTGGTGAGCCTTAATGAGCGGGTATATCAATTATTTAATAACCAGTTTGCTCATCAGCAGATAGCTGAACACACGTGTCCAGTTATATATGTGTATGGATGGTACCTATAAATGCTGAAAGTTAACTAAAATAAAAAATAACTTACTAACAGTTGTTGCCTTAAACATACACTAGCTCAATAGCGCCACTCAGCGGTAGAACATATAAACTAACATGCGCAGGGATATATTTTCACATTAAGGGGATTGTTAATTTCTAACCATTTCCTCAAAAACTGATAAACTAAAAATATTTCCTATATATTTAACTTCCTGTTTGAACACTGTTCAAATTTACCAGTAATTAATTGTTCACAATAATCTATAATCCCCTTTGATCATATGATACATAATGGATTTCTCCGAATCCCTGCGACTGATAATGATCTAATTGTATTTTTATCGCTGTATTTTGCAATTGTAGTTTACATTGCAAAAGTTAAACATTTGTTTATACGAGCTTTAGAAAGAAAATGGTGTCAACACTATCTCCACGCTGTTGACGAAAACATGTGAGGTCTTGTTGTTCTCAACCTGTCTAGTGGAATGACATATCTATCCAACACGCTCAGCGTCACTATTGCATTAAATGGGCGAATGCAAAGCTGTCGAGTAATAGGTTTAAATTTGGACACCTCTAAGGTATTTTTTTCTAAACCAGTAAGCATGGATTAAAATTGAGGTGGTACATGTTAGCAACGCTAAGAAAGCCGTGTTTATCTGCGAGAAGCCTGTGACAATGGAACTTTGGCCATATTGATCGGTAGTCCGTGGGGTACCATACTTTCGAAATGAACGCAAACACTGGAAGTTACACCAATTTTTTATTGCCTTATTCTTGAAACACTTTTCGTTGATTTGATTCAACAGTTGTTGGAGGTGGGTCGTTAATAGACACTGATGAAGTTACCCGCAGAAGTCAGAACAAGCCATATTACAGTGTTGCAGAAGGGCGCTCCTTTTCAAACATAAACAAAAATGTCTTAACTACGGAGGTCCAGTGTCTTCCAGATGTGTGACAGAGGGTGATAAATGTGACACGGAATTGCATTGAAGGAATTTAAATTTCCAAGTTCTATAATAAATAGCTTACTGTTTATGATTAAGCTGTCATTCCTAGCTTTCCAGCCTTTCGTATAACCATTTAAATGCAAACAGAGTGCCTTAAGAATAAGGTCGAATGTTTTTATGCAAGCTGTGCTCAAGTTTTCGTTCATAAATTCTTGAGTGTTGAAGTATAAACTCGAGTATGCTTACTTTAAACATATTGAACTTTATGTTTGCAGGAGTAGGAAAGGTAATGCAGGCATTTTGAAAATATAGTGTTATTCTTTCATATTGTATATTTTATATTAATATTGATTTAATAACACCTTAACAACGTAAAAATATATATCCATAACTTTACAAATTAAGTTAATGTTCGTTCCCTAAAAAAGATTAATTTTACCACCTATTCGAAAATCCCAAATTTCTGCTCTATTTAAAACTCTTTATTTTATAAGTTGATGAATATAAAGAGTCATGACGTACTAAAGTACGTAACTAATGATGTAACAATAAATGTTTATGGCGGATTCAATAGAGTTGCATTCGCCTTCCTTAGCAGGAAAGTAAAAAGATAGCAAATGCATTTATTGTTGCATTTTATCTACTTTAATTTATTCTAAATTAAGAAACATTATTTGAATAATAAATTTTTGAGAAAATTTAATTTCCTAATTTTATAAGCCTATCTCTGCTATCCAACTTTGTGTAAACAAAGTTTTACTAGCACTCATAAAGAAGATAATCAAGCTGTTGCTTTTAGATGCCTCAACGGGTTTGGGTGCCTCAACCAGTAAACACAATGTAAATGTTTGTATACTCGCTCAGCAAAACTCAAATACGAGGTGTTTGGAAACGGTTTAGTTATTAATGCTAGTGATTTATTATCCTCAAAACTAGAGTTTTAATGAACATAATGCGTACATAGCACCATCCACACAAACCTTCTGGAAAGCTTTGCCGATATTGATGTTTCATTTTAAATTTAAAGTAAGGAAAAACAATATCTTATGTAGATAGTGCAGTTTTAATTTGTGTTACTCCAAGTTTATAATATTGACGTTAAAAATATTACTAGGACTCAATTTCAGTTCCTCTTGAACGCCAAATTAAGTAGTTTATTATTCTTTATGAAATAATTCATCTTATAAAATTCTTATTATTGCTAATGAGGTAATTTTGCTGTTAACGCCCTGAAAGAAATATAGTGCGTCTGACAAAGATCTTAATGTTATTAGTTTCGGAGTTTCGTAAGGCAATTGAATTATTCCAGAAATTTAATCTGATATTAGGTTTAGACGGTTCTTAAATTTACGAGTAAATGATAAAGGTTACTTCTGGTTTTTAAACATGTATTCTGATATTGCTTTTTTTTCCGGAAATAGGTCTGTGCTTTTCGATTTCGGCTCTTTCTGAGTGAGAAGTGGAAAGCGTTGAACTTCTGTAAACTTGCAGTATTTTGTGTGCTAAAATGAACTGTTTTATTGAACATGCTTCTCGATTTCGTTCTCATATACGTGCATATAGTAGGGAAGTGGAATTCGTTTTGTGAAAGTGGTTTAAAGTTGTGCTGCAAATATAATTCAGATTACTTCCAAGCGTATAGCAACGAGCTTTGCTGTGTATGCGGTTTGTTAGCAAGTTATAAATATAAAGAGAAGGAAGTGGTAGACTTTTAGCACTTTACAGTGAATCATAACTGTAATTCTGTAAATCAAACTGGAATGGGTATACCTACAGAGAAAGTCAGGCTTATGTGGCGCATTTTAAAATTAGGAAACAAAGCAGCAAGAAACAATTTTTATAGATATTTAACTGAATATTTATCATCTTTCATTTATTCAAGAGGAAGATCTATTTTTTCTTGATGAATGAAACTGCTTCATCTTACTAGAGATATCACAGTGACGGATTTGAATTGCATTCGGCGCGTTAACAGAAAAGTACGTTGATGCTGAATGCATCATGTCCATGAGGCTATGGACTACTTTTATGCATGTACACTATCAGTTAATATAGCTAAGCAGTGTTTGGATTACTGAGTTAGCAAACGTGACAATGTAAATAATTAGTTCTAAAATATAAATAATTTTGACATCTTTGTATGCTTGGTTTAAAATAAATACATCACTCTTAAATTTAGATTAAACAAATATAATAATGTTCATTAGCCCTACATTTATAGAGTACAGATGAGGATAGTAGTAACCTATTAATTAGAAACAAGAGACATAAAATTGATTCCTATTATGGAAAAATTATATTTAATTTGTTATTCCTAAACTTAGGACTGCATGTTATGCTGTTCGATCGTTGATAAAACTTAGATTGTTGAAAGCATTAAAATTGGTGTATTGTTCTTATTTTAACATAAAACCTAAATTTATGAGAGTTATGTTTTGAGAAAACTCAGTGAAAAAATAAGGGCATCGTTGTTTTAAAGAAAAGAAATAGGATACTGTTAGCACATTACTTGTATAAACATCCTCAAAACATTATAAATATTAACTTTTATATATATATATATTGTTTACATTTATATTTTATGTAAACATAGAGGAAAATTCAAACGACTCCAAAACATTGCTATCTTACTAACAAAATGGGGTTATCATTAATTAATAAAACAAATAATATTCTTTCCAAATATTCATTAAACAAAGAATCTTAGCCAGTCATAGTACATCTTTAAAATGGTTGTACAATAAGAACTATTATGAGGCTAAGAACAAAGAGATAATTGTTTATTATGTGCATGTGTAATGTTTTATTAAATAAAAGTGTGTATTTAAAACTTTCCTTGTATTATGTTTTACGTTGCACCTATTTAATTTATTTTTGTGTAAAAGACCGTAGCAATAGTTTACCTAGACTTAATAAATAGTTTCTATCATCTAAAACCGTTGGAACTATGTAAGATCAATTGAATTTCTACATCCATAAATTTTTTTTTTTTATTTCCTGGCGTCGACGATACTTTCTGGTTCTTAACTTTAATTGCGCTCATATTACCCTGGTATTTGATGTTGTACATATTTTGAATATTATTTATTCATTAATTTATTTTCTTCAAAATGTGTCATAACCTATTATCATCATTAATAGTGTGTATGTCTTCTATTTGCCCCCATCAGGGACACTCTATCCGCCACCTTCAGCTGTTTATTTATTCTTTTTCAGAGCTGCCAACCGTTATTTAATTTCATTACACACGATTTAGTGTAACCTAAGGGCTACATTGAAGTTTTACGAGGATCCTTGTTATAACGAATATTTACTTTACGTTAGGCTGTGTTCGCTTAAGCTTGGGTTAAGAAATGTTCCTTAATTCAGATTTATCCCTGACCCTCCTTCTATGGGCTGCTATCTAGTGCATTTCTTGCTGCTGGTAACGACCGTGCTACGCTACGCCGTAATTTACTTCTTCTTGGTCCGATTTCAGCTGTAAAAGCCCATGCACTTTTTTGAGGCGTACTATAATTTTCAACGCATCTATTCTTTAGCTTCTACGCTTTTGCAACATTTTGCTAAGTTCCGCTTCTTTTTCTATCATTGGGGATTCATGTTTTGTAAATATTTTAAGATCTTTTGCATTTTATTGTGTTAATCATGAAGCCATTGGAAAACGGGTATTACTAGATAATGTAATAACTAACTTACTTATATTAATATTTTTATTATAGATATGCCGTCTCATTCGTTGAAATGGGACTATCTTGTTGTATGCTTTAAAATTAAATCCGTGGTTTTTAGTACCCCTATGAAGTTTTATGTGTGTGTGTGTGTGTGTATGTGTGTGTGTGTTTTAATATATCTTCTTTATTTACTGCATGCTCCATTACTATAATAATTAGTAATACTACATGCATTGCTATCATTTCATTGTTACATGTTATCCTTAATACTATTTTTGAACACTGTTTCATTCTTATTCTAACCTAATCATATTTGAAGATTGCCTAAATTGGTTATATTTGAATGCTTTTACATTATCATTCTCAGTCACCACATTTCCTATCCTATTAGTCAATTTGTGTTAATTTGAAAACTGTCAAAATTTATACTGTTTACAAAAGTTTTAAACTGTTTATTATATTTTAGAACAATTTCACTATTGTCTATTGGCCATCGCCTAATTACTTTTGCTACATCTTTCCGAAATATTTCTCGCTCTTTATTCAAAATTTTGCAGTCCCACAAAATGTATTCCACCGTTTGAATACCCTCCTGACATACACATGATGCGTTCTCTGCTATTTTGAAGCGATGAAAATAGGCTCCAAATTTCCCGTGTCCTGAGAGGATCGCTGTAACATTGGTACATAGAAGGATGTTGGTTTTTAGCCTTTTAGCTACAGTTGGAAAATAGGATTTTGTAATCGCTCCGTTCGTTGTCATTTGCCACTCTGTTTCCCATAGTTGCTGACTTTCTTCTCTTAATTCATTCCTCACTTCACATTTTGGGATGAGTTGATAATCCACTGGCAGGTCCTTGCTTTTCGCTGCTTCTTTAGCGAGTCGGTCTGCTATTTCATTTCCTTCATTGCCTATGTGTGCTTTAACCCAAGTAAAATGTATTTCCCAGTGTCCTTGTTGGAGTGATTTTAACTTCTTCCTTATTCTTTCACAGAGGTTATCATGTTTTCTGTGGTTGTTAATTAAATCTAATGTAATTCGACTATCCGTGTGGATGGCTGCTGTTCGTTTGTTGAAGATTACATTGTCTGTATTTTCCAACTGTTCCAGGGTTCTCAATATAGCGAACTGCTCGACTTGATTATTTGAGCGTTTTTGGTGCAGCATATACCGTAGTTGATGAACTGATATATCATTAATATACATTATTATTCCTGCCCCCACACCTGCCTCGCTTTTGCTGCCATCAGTGTATACCTTCAGTGTATACTCTTTGTCATTTTGTTTCTCCACTATTTTAGGTATATCAGCAGGGTGAGGCCATTCCCTGTACGGTGTTTCACTGTCTACCGCTTGTCCTCCATTTATTGGTCTTTTCTCGATTCCTCTTGTGAAGTTGTATAATTTGGCGATTTCTTTGAGTGCTATCGTTACTGGAATTATACCTGTAATAATACAGAGAACTTCGTTTGATGTTGTCCTAAACGCCTTGGCAATTTTGATGTTTATAATTCTTTGTACTCTTCTCACTCTCAGTTTTCTTGCATTGTAGGTCCGCTGTACAGCGTCTATCCAGACAGGTGTCCCGTAAGAAAGAAGGGGCAGAATAGCTTCATTGTATATTATTCTCAGCACATCAGATCGTAGCCCCCATTTTATTTTGCCAGTTCTGGATAGAGAGTGTATGAGTTTGGTACATTTCTCTGTTACATAGTCTATGTGTTGATTAAATTTCAGCCTATTGTCAAAAATCGCTGCGAGGTATTTTATAGTTTTAACTTGTACTACTTTGCTGTTATTTAAGTAAATGTTTAACTGTTGGCTTGTGCTGGATTTCCTCCTTGATATGTATATAACCTGCGATTTTTGTTCATTGAATATTATTTTGTGTTTGTAGCCCATTTTGAGATCTTTAACATTTCTATATTGGCGTAGTTTTCAATTTCTAGTTTGTTTCCTCCCCTAATCAAAACAACAACATCGTCTGCAAAAGAAACCACCTTTGTGCAATGTTTGTAGCAAAGATTTAATAATGAATCATAGTGGATATTCCACAACCCAGGTCCACAACAAGATCCTTGCGGGCATCCTTTGCTCACGGTTCTTTCTATTCTTATACTCCCTGCTGATAGCATGCTTCTTCCCCCACTAAAATAACTCTTTGTTAATAGGTAAAGGTTCTTGGGGCATAGAAAATCCTTCAGTGACTTAAGAATACTGGGCCACCAAGCCGCATCAAAAGCACCTTGAACATCCAAGCTAATCATAGCTACCTGTTGCTTGTTTCTCAAAGCTTCTTCCATAAAGTGTTTCACTGTCATTATTGCGTCAATTGTTCCGGTTTGCGGAGTGAACCCAAATTGATTCTTATTTAGCAGGTCATTAGTGTTCAAATAGTGCATTATTCTGTTTATGAGAAGTTTTTCAAGCACTTTCCCGGCAGGGTTTAAAAGGCTGATGGGTCTAAATTTGGTGACGTCTGATTTATTTTCCTGTCCTGGTTTCACAATTAGTATGATCTGTGCTCTTTTCCATAACTTGGGGAAGCTTCCAGTCTTTAAGCAGTGATTGTATAATGCGGTCATGAATTGTGTGTGTGTGTGTGTGTGTGTGCGTGCGTGCGTGCGTGTGTGAGAAATAAAAGTAGCTTGGTCTAGCTTCTTGTCATAGAAGAACTCCAGTAGTTCGAAATATAGCAATTCCAAGTGTGACTTTGTCTAAGTGTTTTATCCCTATCTACTTTTATTATTATTGTTAATTTGTTACATTGTTAACAGTGTTATTTTATTTTCATTTTTCATTTTATATATATATATATATATATATATACATATACTTTGTATATTTTATACCTTTGTCACTAAATACTGAATGAGATTTTGATAAGCATTCGCAAGAAAGAAAATTTCAGCCTTTCTTTAACAAGTTTATTCGTCTTTTTAATATATGCTTTTCTGTTAAAAAATATATATTCCTCAAATAAGAAAAGTGATATAATTAGAATATTGAAACTCTTAGAAACCAGATAATAAACATTTATGTACGATATAAGTTCTACAATAAAGCAATATATATATATATATATATATATATATATATATTTCAAAAATTGAAACGTTTATACGAAGGCTTTATTGGAAGCAAACAGAATGCAAATGCTAAAATTTCTGAAATTTCATTAATATGAGGTTAGTAAACATTTTATTCAATCAGTTGAAGAAATAATTAGAGACATCATTTCACCATCTAGATTAACTACGACATTCTCAATTGCAATTTTAGGCTTATAATTCTTAGGAGTTCAATGTCTTGGGTCTGTGACCCAGAGAGCGTACGCGAAGTATGGGGCACACCCAATGTGTGGGCATGTAAGGCTAACTGCCTTCAAGTGCTTGCCAATTCTTCTTTTTGGCCTCCTTTACTTATTTTCCTTTAGGCTGTTTTTGAAATATGTAAATTACATTTTAAACGACATTTCCAATTGCCTCATATGAGATTTGGATCATCCTATGTGTCGAGCGATGACGTGCTCAATGTTGTTACAAGTCTAAATTTCAAGCATTAATAATATTTACAGAATAAACAATAATTTCTTTAAAATATAATTTATTATACTCTGTCATCAGTTACAGAATGCACTATTTATATTTAGAACATGGTGCGTTTCCTGACAGTCAGAAAGCATCTAGGGTATGCCCCATCTATAAGAAAGGTTTTAGATCCATTCTTACTGCTTTTGGTGAAGTACTAGATTGTGCAAGACAAATAAGTTATTAATATTCTTTTAGAGTAATAAGTTGTTTTGTGATTCACAATTTTGTTTTTGTTCTGAAAGATGTACGATTGTTTTTTTTTTTTTTTATTCAGTAGTGTTTAACGCCCTTTTTACTACTGAGGTACCACAGGCGGTGGACACTGTTGATGCATGAGATGAAATGATAAATTGGGAAGGATATTTTTTTTAAGGAAGGAAGTGTTCCAGGCCTAAATTTAGGGTAGCTCCCCGGCATTTGCCAATTATGAGGACTGAGAAAAACCTAGAAAAAAACCCATTCAGGGAGGACGATCCTTGTGGGAGTTGAACACCAGACTTCCCGCTCACGAGTCCGCGCCTTAACGACCTTGGCCACCCATGGCGGTAAAGATGTACAATGGATAAGTAGTTTTCTTAGTGATTTGTTTTCTGTTTTTGATAGTAAGATGTATGCTCAAGCTTTATTTTTTTGATGGTGTGTCTCATAGCATTATAATGAACAAACTTCAGTTATATGGTATTGAACACGGAAAACTGGAACTGTTATGATATCTAAAATTTTGTAAACAAACAATGGAAATAGTTGGAGTTAGTTTCTCAGAAGTGGAATTTGCTGTTCTATAGTGCTCAGTACTTGAACCTTACTTTTTTGATAATGATTAATTACCTTCTTTGTTTGTTTTTGCCAAATCAATGCTGTGTGCTAATGATGCTTCATTTTCACTTATGTTAATAATGTAGAAGAACTTGAATTATGTATACTCAATACTCTGAAGAGATGATCTTCAATTGTGCAGGGCTATACAGCAAATAGCAGCCAAACTGAGAATTATTTTTAGCTTAAGGTCTGTAGGTATATCTGAATAAACGGCGGCTAAAAATATTTGGTATATAAAGTTGAGTTGGAATCCACTTATTGACTTGGAAGGTAGGAAATTGTCTAGGTTGCTTAATCTTGTGTAACATTATAGATAAAATACTATTAGACTATTTAAGAAGTGTTTATTTTGCATTTTTTTCATACTATTATTAAGTATGGTATTTTATTATGAGGCAATAGCAGTCAAATTAAAGCTAAACTTATATTCCAAAAGAAAGCATTAAGATGCATAACAAGATTCCATATTGTAAACTATTATATATGCAGGAAGGCATTTTGATTATAAATCTACTCATTTATATTAAGGAAAATCTCTCCAATGGTATTCAGAGATAACATTCATAGTTAAACTAAAAATGTAAACCAGCTAAATGTTGATTTTTGCAGGCTAACTAAAACTATGCACAATTCTTTGATATTGCATATCAGGATGTTTAACAAATTCCATTTTGGTCAACGAATTTACCATGCACTGTTTTAAAAGTGTATTAAATATTGGTTATCGAGGAATCCATTTTATGAAGTAGGCAATCAGCAATTAATTAATATATTTTATACTTATATGTCTTCATTATTATTATTATTATTATTATTATTTTATTATTATTATCATTATTATTATTATTATTGTTATTATTATTATTATTATTATTATGTAAATTAGACTATCTACCTGTAACGGCTTAATGGTGAATAATAAATTGATTGATTAATTGACTGACGTTTTACCCCATTTGAATGGAAATAAATAAAGATTAGAATTTAAATCTATAAGAACATTATGAAAGTCCTTAATTTCTAAAAGTGAGTGCAAATTTCACATACCCCAACAAAAGTGTAATAGTTTATAATTATATTGCCTATATTATTAAGCTATCTTTGAATAATAAGCAACTTATTTTATAACTCAAGATCATAGTTAATAATTTTGTTACAAGTGTGGTACCACATAAATGCCAAAATTAAAACAATCCTCAAGCAGAACATTTCTTTTACATTAATCTTCTAATCAAAACGAAAATAACTGCATTACAAATGGATTTTGATGTAATTTGGGTAATAAAATAAATAAGAATTGTAAATAACAAATAAACAGGTATAAACACCGATAGCTCTTGCAAATTGTACTGTCATGAAAATAAATAATTTATAAAAATATTTCGCAAATAGTTTTCCAATGTGTATCTTTCTGTGAAAAATACAACAGAGGTGGCCTTCTTAATGCTATTTACAATGTGAATGAGTTTATGCTATTACTTTTGATGCCCATTACTATAAAAATTCCAGGAGAAACAAGAGCTTTACCGACTTATTTACTTATAGGTCTTCGCTTTTATGGTCTAAGATTACGGAAATTAATATGTAAAAGTGAAACAATGGCATAAATTTATTTTATATTAATTAATATCAATCGGATGATTGTGTGCAAATAAAACTATAATATTGAGTAGTTTCGGTTCCTCGTCATTGGAATAAATAATATCTTTTTAGAATGTATAACTGCTGATTTAAGTGAATGAAATCAAATGAACGTAGCGCATTTCACACACTTTCCTGATATACTAAACTATGAACTGTATACAGCTTTTATAGAGAAAAATCCAATAAATGGAATTTCCTTACGTTTAAATTCAAAAATTATCTTCAGGCAGATATGAGTTGTAAGATCTCTAACTCTTTTAAAAATTCATAAAATTCTTGTATGACGCCCCATTAGAATTTCTTTGTTCTACCTAAGTTACCCAGATAATTTTTTGGAGCCGAACGTTTAATCTTAAAGCTGCTTCATATTTCCCCATATATATATATATATATATATATATATATATATATATATATATATATAAAACAACTGGAAAGAATGCGTAACTAGAATGTATTAACTGCAGAAATGAGTCAGGAAATTTCCAAAAGAACATCCTGGACTCGAACCACGGATCTTTGCCTTGTTTCCTGCCTGATCTCAGCCACAAACTTTCCCCTTTTGAGTCGTGAGGACATCGAAGGCTATCTCTCAAAAAAACTTTGATCCCAAGAGTTGACCGGAATATCTGTCAAATCGTTGAGCCGAAAAGGATGGCTCAATGGTTAAAGCCAGAATTTTCTGACTCCCATTTCAAATTCGTGTCGGCATATATGCTTGGTGCGAACACTACGTTAAAACGGATAAAATTTTCTTCTTTCAAATGAGGAAAATAGAGAAGGAAAGTTATATTTCTGCATTAAAAATTGTTTGGCCTAATTTTAAAATATTTTGCTTCAATTAAATGAAAATATAAAATACATATTACTAA
Organism: Metallyticus violacea; assembly: GCA_030762175.1. Lineage (NCBI taxonomy): Eukaryota > Metazoa > Arthropoda > Insecta > Mantodea > Metallyticidae > Metallyticus > Metallyticus violacea. The sequence goes on from CM060843.1 coordinate 48,317,598, forward strand.
CTTTAGGACTACTGCTAATATAGATTTATGGAATATATCATTTTATATGTTATAAATGATAATATTCCAAAACATTATGCCATTGTGCTGGTTTTAATAAAACCTTATTGTCATTGTGCTTCCCACCACTTGCGTATGATAAATTTATTGTGCAGGCATTGTTTCTATAAATATAAATACGGGAAAGTATCTAGCCATTTTATTCTCTCCATTCCTGCAAATATTTACGGCTATAAAATGTGTTAAGTCTCAAATGGTTAATCAAATGTATCTTGAGTGTCGTGTTTATAACACTTTGATGAAACTAGCGAAATGTGAAGAGGAAACATGAGGTGTGAGCTGCCTTCACTGTCTGGTTCCTTTCTTATTAAATGAACCGTTATTGACTTCTCCTTGTTTAATTCTACACATCAACAAAATATAAAATATGATAATTAGTTGTGACATCATGAAATGAAAAATAAATATGCTGAAATACGGGGGGGGGGGGAATGATTGAGCAAAAATAGTACATCACTATAAATTATTTCCTTATATGTATGGTACAATTCCTTTTACTGCAAATGTCTTCCCATTTTACCGTATATAACGTAATTGGACATATATATGCATATATGAATGCGTATCGCGTCGTTATTTCTCTACCCATTTGGAAATTATGTACACGAATGGAAATATGTTAACTTTCAGTGGAAGTGTGAATCTCAGTAAGACAGGAGTTAAAGTCCCCCTGATGAAAGCAATTGAGCTTGCTGAGTCGTGTTTATCAAGTCAACTGTTTCTGGTGCATTCCTGTAGGAAGTGAATTTTAGGCTTTCTAAAGTGAATTTGTTTATTGTGAAATGTGCTGAGATTGAGATTCGCTGGAACAAAAAATATTTAATTTATGACTGTTAGGTGCAAAATAAAGTGTACAGATGTTATAGAAGAGAATTTTGCGCTAAATTTAAAATAGCAACTTCTCCATCGGGAAGTGCCATTTTCAGATTGATGTGCTAATTTCGAACCTCCGCGTTTTTATTGACAAGAAACGGAGATAAAAAATCCAGGTTTTTTACAGGGGAGAAGCTTGGTGAAATAGGTTATTGGTTAGAAACTTCTCAAAAGTATTTGACTCTATTAGTCCAGCAAGTTGATGTATCTGTGGGCAGTGCGTATAAAGCCACTCAGCTGCTGCAGCTTCATCATAAAATTATTGAAATATCTGAAATAAAACCTATAAGGAACATTGAAGCAAAATATCCGGGAAGCAGTTTACAATATTCCGGAACATAATTGCGCCCAGTATATTAACAAGAATTTAGACATGTCTCACAGAATAGGGCAGGATGCAGAAAAGCTGGCAGTTGTGTGACAAGAAATTTTCCAAAACACAACACGTACTCGAAAAATATGAACCACAAGCTTCCATTTTCTATGCAAATACACTACACAGTTCACAGGCTCTCTCTACAGTTGATAGTTAGCACATGACGTTGAACTTTCCTCTAAATAATGGTAAATTTCGATTATGGTCTCAAAACTTCATGGGACTAGTTTCAAATGTCTTTAACGTAAAAATATATACGTTCCATACTTGTATTACATAGTTTATCAAATTATAAGCTTTTAAGAATGTACAGTGTATTTAGAAATTTAAAGCTTGACTTCAGGAACGAATCCCTCCTAGATATAAGTGGGAAAATGCTTGATTTCTGAGTTTAACATCATCGTAATGGCTGAAAGTAAATCTGTAGAACGTCCATGTCCACGCCGGCACATTTCATTATTTTTCCCGCAAGTATCTAAACAATAGAGATCCTAGTGGACGGATGGGTAGAGGAGTATCAGTTACATAGCCTTAATTTTTACCGTATATTAACCTAATCGATTTTTACTTGTGAGTCAGTAAAAATCAGTCCAGTTTGTCTGCGACGAATGACGTGAAAGCTTCGCAATCAAATCGTCATAGTTTGTCAGACAATACGCAATGCCAGGAATTTGGGATCGCAGGGCAAAAAGACATCGACTGTATTTAAGCAGGATATGTATAGTTTTAATTTAAATGTTTAATGATGCAATATTTTAGGAAAACTAAATTATTAATTGAGCAGTTTAAAAATTTAGTCATGCTGTGCTTAAGGATACACAAAGATAAATTTTCTAAATCTTGGAATTTGTTAATAATATTTTATCATTTTTATCTCAGGTTGCTCTCTAGTGTAATACACGTGAGAAACTTTTTATTAACCCCTTTTCTTGTCTGTTCGGGTGGAATTTTGCAATTAATTTTTCATGCACTTCTAAATGAAATACAGACTTAAAAATTTGCACATAGGTCAGAAATGAATGACAATACAATATAATGCGGTCATTATCGTGTTTCAATAGTTCCACAGTTCTAAATTATGGTTCCGCAGTTTTAAAAGTAAAGCGCGTAATATCAAACAGTAAAAAATTAAAGATTGAAGAGCAAGAACACATTTCTGTAGTTTCGTTAATAATACATAAAATATAAAATTTATAATAATCTTTATTTAAAAATAAAAGCAGTTGCTATGATGACTGCATTATATTTATCAATACAATAAATTATAGTGTAACTGAATTTATGTTAATTTTGACGTTTATTTGAATCTAAAATGATTATTTTGATAACAATACAGTTGCCATGACTACTATTCAAATAAACCGGGCGATGTTGAACGCGCAAATTCCAAGAAACATGCACTATCAACTCAGACGATGGAAAAACGTTCTTTTCGACTCACTAACGACACGCAACGACATGCTAAATATTTTGATAACAATGCAGTGGTCATGGCAGCTTTCCAAATAAAAACGTCAAATTTAAATGCTCACAATTAAATCCTTACAAATAACATTTAATAAATCTTATTTCTATTATATAAATTCAATTGAGCTAGTTTTAATGTGTAAACATGTGTATTAATAATGTGTTAATAATTTAACTATGTAAATAAGAAGTGAATGAGTATTAAATTTGATATAATATAATGAGTTACATATATTATCAAAGATTTTGACTTCTATATTGAGGATCTGGTACAAATGTATTTAATACTGAAATGAAAATTTTCAAAATTAATTTTGTGTTTCTGTATTTTGTTTTTTATTAAAAACAAAAATTAATCAACTGTTTCGATATATCAATGAAGTAGATAAAACAATTTTCTGTTTTAAATGTGATCAAGAAAAAACAAAATGAACTAAGTTTCAATTTTTGTCATTAGTTAACCAAGATGTGTAATACTGATGGCAAAATTACGTACACACAAGACTAAAAAGGACAAAATAATTTAAATACTTTTTTTAAAAACCACGTTTTTATTTTCTTAATTATAAATAAACTAAAAGGTATAGATAGTTCATCCTAGCCAAATGCAGATTTATAACCCATGCAAATTCATAGTATCATAAACATTTTTGGAAAAGTTCTTCTAAACGAAAAACGTGGGGCGTATGCAATAGATAAAAGTAGTAACTGTTAAGAGTATTTATAGTTTAAATTAATCACACAAAATGTTCAGTCAAACTATTGCATGCGTCCCACGTTTTTCGTTTGGAAGAATTTTTCTAAAAACGTTTATGAGATTATGAATTTGCATGGTGTTATAAATCTGCATTTGTCTAGGATGAATTATTTTATACTTTTTAGTTCATTTATAATCAAGAAAGTAAGAGCGTGGTTTTAATTTTTTTTTTATTTAAATTATAATAGCCATAGCTCTCAACAGAGGTTTCACTTCTCTCACGTTTAAAAGTTACATACATATTATAAAAGCACAAGTTTTCATACTTTTATTCTTTAAAACAAATTTTTTATTTTTTTGCAGAATTTGAAAAAAATTAACATGTACCCTTTATTATATTTAAATCAAAGTAAATGTGTTTAACTCTGGCAGAAACGCTAGAGAAATACTGGACATTTTCAAATAGATTAAACCGTTCAATTTTTCTTACATTTTTAACATTTATGCTTTCTGTATCTGCTATATAACTTTATTCACTTTGATATAAAAGAGCATTTAATGTTAAAAACAAGTTATTATTCGCTTCCTAGAGATAAATTTAATAAACTGTACTATAAAAAATTGACAGAATAAGAGAGAAAATTCATTTTTAGTGTAAAGACTAAAAATGAAGAACACAATAGCAAGAATAATGGATATTGTTGTAGCTTTTGTTTTATTCTGACTTTTAATTCCAACATTTTGAATGATTACATTTTTTGTCTTTCTTTTACTTAAATAAATATTTGTCCATGGTTTTAATAATCTTTAGACATTTTATAGAAAATAGTTTTCTTATGGCAGTTTTAATCAATAATTGCTATTTATATTTATCAACTGCCTAATGCACGGTCAACAATTCTTACTTTTATTATAACTCTACGGCAATAAATTAGTAGAACTGCCTTAAGCAGTAGGTTTTAAAACTTTTTGATTTGCGAATATATGGAAACATAAAACAATGTTTTCATATAAAATGTCAGGCAGAATTAAAAAAAATATATCTCACGTTAGTATAATGAACATTAACTTCTATAATTATTCTGTGTCGTGTTGTAATTTAGAAGTTTAAACTGGTTACTGTTTAGATAAGAAAGAGGACAGTAAGTATTTCATATTCTAATAATTGTGACAGGTCTTTACACTCCCGCCCGCACTTAACCGAATTTACATGGCAGATAATTGATGATGATCATATGTTTTTAATACTTGTTTTATTGCATAATGAAATATATATTTAACAAGAAAATGCGTGTACTTCTGGTGCCGCTCCCTAACAGCTTCAAGCGAAGGCCGCCTAAGGTAACAAAGGAAAATGCACACCTGTATGGTGGACGGCGGAAACAATAAGCCCTTTGTATTTTCGTTAATGCCAAGCCCTCTCAGAGCCGTTACAAAATTCCTCAGTAAGCGGTAGAGGTGTGACCGACCTCTCGCATCACGCGCTAGTATGTTTAAAAGTCAACCTTTCGGAGATGAAAATTTGAAGAATTAAAAGTTAGCACGACTGGGTGAGTTGAAACTCACCAACCACATTAAAGAGTTTCAAGAGCTCACTTCCCGTGATAACCCCTGTGAGCTAAGAAAAACATTATGGCGATATTTTAAATATTGTATATAAGGGAAACATCCCCCGCGAAGTATTGAGTACACTTAAGTTGAGGCAGTTGGAGCAGTTGAAGAAATTTGAGTTGACGCACGCAGTTCACCCAGCCCATGTAGTTCACGCACGCATATGATTATTACTTGCAATGGAGACATTCAGTTCAGTTAGACGAGTTATGCGTTGTCGTCTGTTGTCAGTTCTCGATTGTTTAAGTGATAGAATATCAGTTCACGTGGCGCGATTCAGTACAGCTCAATCTGTTTATAAGATACGAGTATGTAGTGCGTGGTTTCAACTCTCGTATTATAGCATGCCTTCGTATGCCGCTCACGGGAAGATTAAGACTAAATTACTTTCCGAACATAAAATAATTGCGTTCAGTTTGATCTTTTGCGAGAATCGCGTGTTCGGGCAGCGAGCTAACTTCGCCGGTTAATGGCAGCAAACGATGTGGCCATCCATAAGCTCATGTTCAAACAAACGCATTCCAGATTTAAATGAAGCAATGCCTTGTAATCTGCATTATCTCCCTTCACTTCCTTTTTCCCATGACCACGAAAGCACGGACTTCCGGCCATTGCGATATCTGGGTTAAGAGATGGGACCCTCTGGTAATTACTCTACAAGAACCAGCTACAACGAGGTGATCGTGGCAGGCTATAATAAATGGTGATTCGTTATCATGGAGCCACCAACACCTTCTTACCTCAAATTTGGCGCTTAACATTGAGCTATTTCAACATCCATTAAAATCCATCATAATATACTTATATTATATAAGTATCATTTAAAATTCACATACCTATGTATAGACAGACGATTAATAGGCAGAAGGAGAACAATATTAGCAAAATCACTTGGATTGGAAATGTTTGGAATACTTAGCAGTTGCAATAATTATTTAAGAAATATTACTTTACTTTATACAACTTTATATTATTAGTGTCATCGTCAAAATGTTAAAGCTTTTGACCTACACTTTATAATGTATTTATTTAAGTTAAGCTTTTTAATTATATTCTTTGTGAAACCTAGATAAAGCAGACCATTAAAATGTTTAATAGTATTGTTCTTGTAAAGTTGAACCACAATTTGATAGTGCTTTAACATATAATACATTATTTTTTCTTTTTATGCGTTCATGTTCTTTCTTTTTACATGTTCTAGACCTTTTAAGGATTAGCTTCAAATTAGAACATAAAACACTGCAGTTTTCTTCCCTTCTCCTCCCCAGTTTCAAGAAGCTCTTAAGAACTGTTATTTTCCTATTTATTGAAACGACTTAGGATATTGAAATTCGGTTTTCATAATATTGAACACACATAGAATAATATATGTAACTTTTATTTACTGAAAATAAATCTACTAATAGGAAATTAGCATATAAATGAATTCTAATAAAACAAATTTAATTATTAATATTTAAAAATAATATAGTTGACAAAATACATATGTGAAATAAGACAAAAATGTGCATTATCTACAAAAAATCGAACATTGTCTTAAAAAATATAGAAAATAATTTTATCATAGATTTTTTTTTATATTTTCATTGCGATCCCTACTTCTTCTGAGAATAAATTCGGTTTTCATTATGCTACTTCTTATCACTTATGAAGTCCGTAATATATTTTGAAAATCATATGCTTCACCTATTTTTAACAACGGAATATGGCACCAAATTTTAATATGTATATGTTTGTTTAATTTGTCAAACTAGGAGTAATTGATAAATTCAAACTGTTGAATTTTTGTGCCCCTATTTCCATGTACAATCATTCAGTATATAGCCCCGGGATATATGCAGTAGTCTGGTTAAAATGGAATAATTTATTATAAATTGAAACTTTACCTTAAATTGTGCATTATTTATACAAGTGGTACAGAAGTGAGTTGGCGATTAAGTTAGCTATTCCAATTTCAAAATGTCTCTTGGCAATATGCATATATTTCATTTATAGTTGTTGCATTAAATTATGAATACTGCTATACTTGCATTTCCAGTGAGAAATTGCATTACTTAATATTAACTAAAAATTACGATTTAGGATCTGCTTTTAAGAAAACAATTCACAGAATTTTTCATCAAGATATATATAAGAAGCTGTGAAGCCTCCTGCTGCTACGGAAAGGAAGCTCAAAAGCGTAGACACAGATTAAAAAAAAAAATAAAAAAAGCAATTAGCGAAAAGTTGAAAAATTAATTAACATATTTTTGAGACGAAACAAATACATGCTTTCAGAAATTTCTTAAGACTAATATCAACAGCCAATGTACTTGGGAGAAACAGTACTGTTGTTTGGATTTGTAAATCCAGGGTCATTAGTTGAACCTGGTGGTTCAAAAGGAGTAACAACGGCTTTAGTAGAACTTGAAATAGCTGCACTAGTAGTAAAAAGTGTACTTTGGGTGTTATTGCCCATATGTATTGAGGAACTGGGCATTGTTGAGCCTCTTGCTGGAATCGTCGTTGGAGATACAGTAGGTGAGGTCGATGACCCGGTCGTGCCGGTATAAGTGGAATGAGAGACAGTTTTGGTAGATGAAGCAGGAGGTTTATACTGTGTAGGTGAAACTGAAACGGTAGAAACTGTTACTGTATCAGGTAAATAAGTGGATATGGTTGGAATGGACGAATGTGTTTCAGCAGTGGAAGATAGTGGTTGAGAGGAAGTAAATGCGGTGGACATTGAAGTGTCTGCTGATGACGTTGGCATACTGGAGGCAGTACTTGCCGTTGAATATGAGTTTGAAATTTCTGCAGTCGAAGCAGATGATTCAGTGGTAGAGGGTGTACTTGACCTGGAGCTTCCCGTAGGTACTGGGGAACTGGGAAAAGCGGAACTTACGGCTGGACTTGTCGAATCATATTCATTTGTGGCCATCGATGAAACAGGCGTGCCGGAATTAGGTGATGTGGAAGAAGTTTCCATAGGCGGGAGAGAGATTTCAGAGGTAGATTGATTAGGTGAAACTGAAATGCTCGGAACCGATCTTGTAGTAGGCACATGAGTGACTACGCTTTGATTAGGCGATTCAGTTGTTGCGGGGAAAGACGATGTTTGTGAGGAAGTAAATGTGGTTGGCATAGAAGTGCCTGGTGATGAAGTGGGACTTCTGGAGGCAGCGCTTGAGGGGGAATGTGTGGATACAAATTCTGTAGCGGATGCAGGTGATTCAGTGGTCAAGGGTGTGCTTGACGTGGAATTGTCCGAAGGTTTTGCCGATCTGGGCAAAATGGTACCTGGTGCTGGAGTTGTTGCAGCAGATTCAGTGGGTGAGGTCGTAGACGAAGTTGAGCCAGTGAACGTTGACATTGATGAACTTGCCATCGTGGGAATGGAGGATTCAGAGTAATATTGGGTGGGTAAATCTGAACTCGTAGGTATTGTTATTGCACTAGGCAAATCAGTATTCATGGTTGGATTAGGTGATCCAGTCTCGACCGTGGATATTGCTGGTTGAGAAGAAGAAAATATAGTTGGCGAAGAAGTGGTTAAGTGTGACGATGGGCTATTGGAGGTGGGGCTGAAATCTGGATGTGAGGATGAAGATGCTGTCGCTGTAGTCGACGACACAGTAGAGAAATTCGTAGTACTTGACTTCGAGTTGCCTGTAGGAAGTGACGTAGTGCTTACCGCTGGATTCGCTGTAGGAGATATCTCAGTCGAAGTGGGCGAAACAGTCGAGGCAGTAATAGGTGACATTGACGCAGTTTCATTAGTAAGACTAGAGGGTTCCGAGGAATATTGGGTCGGTGAAAATGAGTTATTCGGGACTGTTATTGTAGTAGGCAAATAAGTGATTGCGGGTGTAACAGGGAAAGACGATGGTTGTGAGGAATTAATTGTTGTTGGCATAGAAGTTCCGAATGATGACGATGGACTGGTGGAGGCACTACTTTTGCTCGAGTATGAGGATATAAATTCGGTAGGTGAAGGAGATGATTCAGCGGTCCAGAGTGTGCTTGGCATTGATTTACCTGTAGACGCTGCCGAGTCGGGCAATGTTGTACTTGGTGCTGGATTTGTTGCGGCAGATTCAGTAGGTGAAGTCTTGGACCAAGTCGAGCCAGTGGACGTTGACATTGATGACGTTTCCATTGTGGGAATGGAGGGTTCGGCGGTATATTGCGCACTTGAATCTGAAACGGTAGGATGTGTTGTTGTGCTGGGTGAATAAGTCACTATGGTTGGATTGGGTGAAGCAGTCTCGACACTGGATGGCGGTGACTGAGAAGAGTTAATTGTAGTCAACGATGAAGTACTTAAGGATGACGTGGGATTATTGGAGGCAGTGCTGAAGGATGGATTTGTTGGCGTAAAATCTGTATTAGAAGCTGATGAATCGGCAGTAAAGAGGGTGCTTTGGGTGTTATTGCCCATATGTATTGACGAACTGGGCATTGTTGAGCCTCTTGCTGGAATCGTCGTTGGAGATACAGTAGGTGAGGTCGATGACCCGGTCGTGCCGGTATAAGTGGAATGAGAGACAGTTTTGGTAGATGAAGCAGGAGGTTTATACTGTGTCGGTGAAACTGAAAGGGTAGGAACTGTTACTGTATCAGGTAAATAAGTGGATATGGTTGGAATGGACGAATGTGTTTCAGCAGTGGAAGATAGTGGTTGAGAGGAAGTAAATGCGGTGGACATTGAAGTGTCTGCTGATGACGTTGGCATACTGGAGGCAGTACTTGCCGTTGAATATGAGTTTGAAATTTCTGCAGTCGAAGCAGATGATTCAGTGGTAGAGGGTGTACTTGACCTGGAGCTTCCCGTAGGTACTGGGGAACTGGGAAAAGCGGAACTTACGGCTGGACTTGTCGAATCATATTCATTTGTGGCCATCGATGAAACAGGCGTGCCGGAATTAGGTGATGTGGAAGAAGTTTCCATAGGCGGGAGAGAGATTTCAGAGGTAGGTTGATTAGGTGAAACTGAAATGCTCGGAACCGATCTTGTAGTAGGCACATGAGTGACTACGCTTTGATTAGGCGATTCAGTTGTTGCGGGGAAAGACGATGTTTGTGAGGAAGTAAATGTGGTTGGCATAGAAGTGCCTGGTGATGAAGTGGGACTTCTGGAGGCAGCGCTTGAGGGGGAATGTGTGGATACAAATTCTGTAGCGGATGCAGGTGATTCAGTGGTCAAGGGTGTGCTTGACGTGGAATTGTCCGAAGGGTTTGCCGATCTGGGCAAAATGGTACTTGGTGCTGGAGTTGTTGCAGCAGATTCAGTGGGTGAGGTCGTAGACGAAGTTGAGCCAGTGAACGTTGACATTGATGAACTTGCCATCGTGGGAATGGAGGATTCAGAGTAATATTGGGTGGGTGAATCTGAACTCGTAGGTATTGTTATTGCACTAGGCAAATCAGTATTTATGGTTGGATTAGGCGATCCAGTCTCGACCGTGGATATTGCTGGTTGAGAAGAAGAAAATATAGTTGGCGAAGAAGTGGTTAAGTGTGACGATGGGCTATTGGAGGTGGGGCTGAAATCTGGATGTGAGGATGAAGATGCTGTCGCTGTAGTCGACGACACAGTAGAGAAATTCGTAGTACTTGACTTCGAGTTGCCTGTAGGAAGTGACGTTGTGCTTACTGCTGGATTCGCTGTAGGAGATATCTCAGTCGAAGTGGGCGAAACAGTCGAGGCAGTAATAGGTGACATTGACGCAGTTTCATTAGTAAGACTAGAGGGTTCCGAGGAATATTGGGTCGGTGAAAATGAGTTATTCGGGACTGTTATTGTAGTAGGCAAATAAGTGATTGCGGGTGTAACAGGGAAAGACGATGGTTGTGAGGAATTAATTGTTGTTGGCATAGAAGTTCCGAATGATGACGATGGACTGGTGGAGGCACTACTTATGCTCGAGTATGAGGATATAAATTCGGTAGGTGAAGGAGATGATTCAGCGGTCCAGAGTGTGCTTGGCATTGATTTACCTGTAGACGCTGCCGAGTCGGGCAATGTTGTACTTGGTGCTGGATTTGTTGCGGCAGATTCAGTAGGTGAAGTCTTGGACCAAGTCGAGCCAGTGGACGTTGACATTGATGACGTTTCCATTGTGGGAATGGAGGGTTCGGCGGTATATTGCGCACTTGAATCTGAAACGGTAGGATGTGTTGTTGTGCTGGGTGAATAAGTCACTATGGTTGGATTGGGTGAAGCAGTCTCGACACTGGATGGCGGTGACTGAGAAGAGTTAATTGTAGTCAACGATGAAGTACTTAAGGATGACGTGGGATTATTGGAGGCAGTGCTGAAGGATGGATTTGTTGGCGTAAAATCTGTATTAGAAGCTGATGAATCGGCAGTAAAGAGGGTGCTTTGGGTGTTATTGCCCATATGTATTGACGAACTGGGCATTGTTGAGCCTCTTGCTGGAATCGTCGTTGGAGATACAGTAGGTGAGGTCGATGACCCGGTCGTGCCGGTATAAGTGGAATGAGAGACAGTTTTGGTAGATGAAGCAGGAGGTTTATACTGTGTCGGTGAAACTGAAACGGTAGGAACTGTTACTGTATCAGGTAAATAAGTGGATATGGTTGGAATGGACGAATGTGTTTCAGCAGTGGAAGATAGTGGTTGAGAGGAAGTAAATGCGGTGGACATTGAAGTGTCTGCTGATGACGTTGGCATACTGGAGACAGTACTTGCCGTTGAATATGAGTTTGAAATTTCTGCCGTCGAAGCAGATGATTCAGTGGTAGAGGGTGTACTTGACCTGGAGCTTCCCGTAGGTACTGGGGAACTGGGAAAAGCGGAACTTACGGCTGGACTTGTCGAATCATATTCATTTGTGGCCATCGATGAAACAGGCGTGCCGGAATTAGGTGATGTGGAAGAAGTTTCCATAGGCGGGAGAGAGATTTCAGAGGTAGGTTGATTAGGTGAAACTGAAATGCTCGGAACCGATCTTGTAGTAGGCACATGAGTGACTACGCTTTGATTAGGCGATTCAGTTGTTGCGGGGAAAGACGATGTTTGTGAGGAAGTAAATGTGGTTGGCATAGAAGTGCCTGGTGTTGAAGTGGGACTTCTGGAAGCAGCGCTTGAGGGGGAATGTGTGGATACAAATTCTGTAGCGGATGCAGGTGATTCAGTGGTCAAGGGTGTGCTTGACGTGGAATTGTCCGAAGGGTTTGCCGATCTGGGCAAAATGGTACTTGGTGCTGGAGTTGTTGCAGCAGATTCAGTGGGTGAGGTCGTAGACGAAGTTGAGCCAGTGAACGTTGACATTGATGAACTTGCCATCGTGGGAATGGAGGATTCAGAGTAATATTGGGTGGGTGAATCTGAACTCGTAGGTATTGTTATTGCACTAGGCAAATCAGTATTTATGGTTGGATTAGGCGATCCAGTCTCGACCGTGGATATTGCTGGTTGAGAAGAAGAAAATATAGTTGGCGAAGAAGTGGTTAAGTGTGACGATGGGCTATTGGAGGTGGGGCTGAAATCTGGATGTGAGGATGAAGATGCTGTCGCTGTAGTCGACGACACAGTAGAGAAATTCGTAGTACTTGACTTCGAGTTGCTTGTAGGAAGTGACGTTGTGCTTACTGCTGGATTCGCTGTAGGAGATATCTCAGTCGAAGTGGGCGAAACAGTCGAGGCAGTAGTAGGTGACATTGACGCAGTTTCATTAGTAAGACTAGGGGGTTCCGAGGAATATTGGGTCGGTGAAAATGAGTTATTCGGGACTGTTATTGTAGTAGGCAAATAAGTGATTGCGGGTGTAACAGGGAAAGACGATGGTTGTGAGGAATTAATTGTTGTTGGCATAGAAGTTCCGAATGATGACGATGGACTGGTGGAGGCACTACTTATGCTCGAGTATGAGGATATAAATTCGGTAGGTGAAGGAGATGATTCAGCGGTCCAGAGTGTGCTTGGCATTGATTTACCTGTAGACGCTGCCGAGTCGGGCAATGTTGTACTTGGTGCTGGATTTGTTGCGGCAGATTCAGTAGGTGAAGTCTTGGACCAAGTCGAGCCAGTGGACGTTGACATTGATGACGTTTCCATTGTGGGAATGGAGGGTTCGGCGGTATATTGCGCACTTGAATCTGAAACGGTAGGATGTGTTGTTGTGCTGGGTGAATAAGTCACTATGGTTGGATTGGGTGAAGCAGTCTCGACACTGGATGGCGGTGACTGAGAAGAGTTAATTGTAGTCAACGATGAAGTACTTAAGGATGACGTGGGATTATTGGAGGCAGTGCTGAAGGATGGATTTGTTGGCGTAAAATCTGTATTAGAAGCTGATGAATCGGCAGTAAAGAGGGTGCTTTGGGTGTTATTGCCCATATGTATTGACGAACTGGGCATTGTTGAGCCTCTTGCTGGAATCGTCGTTGGAGATACAGTAGGTGAGGTCGATGACCCGGTCGTGCCGGTATAAGTGGAATGAGAGACAGTTTTGGTAGATGAAGCAGGAGGTTTATACTGTGTCGGTGAAACTGAAAGGGTAGGAACTGTTACTGTATCAGGTAAATAAGTGGATATGGTTGGAATGGACGAATGTGTTTCAGCAGTGGAAGATAGTGGTTGAGAGGAAGTAAATGCGGTGGACATTGAAGTGTCTGCTGATGACGTTGGCATACTGGAGGCAGTACTTGCCGTTGAATATGAGTTTGAAATTTCTGCAGTCGAAGCAGATGATTCAGTGGTAGAGGGTGTACTTGACCTGGAGCTTCCCGTAGGTACTGGGGAACTGGGAAAAGCGGAACTTACGGCTGGACTTGTCGAATCATATTCATTTGTGGCCATCGATGAAACAGGCGTGCCGGAATTAGGTGATGTGGAAGAAGTTTCCATAGGCGGGAGAGAGATTTCAGAGGTAGGTTGATTAGGTGAAACTGAAATGCTCGGAACCGATCTTGTAGTAGGCACATGAGTGACTACGCTTTGATTAGGCGATTCAGTTGTTGCGGGGAAAGACGATGTTTGTGAGGAAGTAAATGTGGTTGGCATAGAAGTGCCTGGTGATGAAGTGGGACTTCTGGAGGCAGCGCTTGAGGGGGAATGTGTGGATACAAATTCTGTAGCGGATGCAGGTGATTCAGTGGTCAAGGGTGTGCTTGACGTGGAATTGTCCGAAGGCTTTGCCGATCTGGGCAAAATGGTACTTGGTGCTGGAGTTGTTGCAGCAGATTCAGTGGGTGAGGTCGTAGACGAAGTTGAGCCAGTGAACGTTGACATTGATGAACTTGCCATCGTGGGAATGGAGGATTCAGAGTAATATTGGGTGGGTGAATCTGAACTCGTAGGTATTGTTATTGCACTAGGCAAATCAGTATTTATGGTTGGATTAGGCGATCCAGTCTCGACCGTGGATATTGCTGGTTGAGAAGAAGAAAATATAGTTGGCGAAGAAGTGGTTAAGTGTGACGATGGGCTATTGGAGGTGGGGCTGAAATCTGGATGTGAGGATGAAGATGCTGTCGCTGTAGTCGACGACACAGTAGAGAAATTCGTAGTACTTGACTTCGAGTTGCCTGTAGGAAGTGACGTTGTGCTTACTGCTGGATTCGCTGTAGGAGATATCTCAGTCGAAGTGGGCGAAACAGTCGAGGCAGTAATAGGTGACATTGACGCAGTTTCATTAGTAAGACTAGAGGGTTCCGAGGAATATTGGGTCGGTGAAAATGAGTTATTCGGGACTGTTATTGTAGTAGGCAAATAAGTGATTGCGGGTGTAACAGGGAAAGACGATGGTTGTGAGGAATTAATTGTTGTTGGCATAGAAGTTCCGAATGATGACGATGGACTGGTGGAGGCACTACTTATGCTCGAGTATGAGGATATAAATTCGGTAGGTGAAGGAGATGATTCAGCGGTCCAGAGTGTGCTTGGCATTGATTTACCTGTAGACGCTGCCGAGTCGGGCAATGTTGTACTTGGTGCTGGATTTGTTGCGGCAGATTCAGTAGGTGAAGTCTTGGACCAAGTCGAGCCAGTGGACGTTGACATTGATGACGTTTCCATTGTGGGAATGGAGGGTTCGGCGGTATATTGCGCACTTGAATCTGAAACGGTAGGATGTGTTGTTGTGCTGGGTGAATAAGTCACTATGGTTGGATTGGGTGAAGCAGTCTCGACACTGGATGGCGGTGACTGAGAAGAGTTAATTGTAGTCAACGATGAAGTACTTAAGGATGACGTGGGATTATTGGAGGCAGTGCTGAAGGATGGATTTGTTGGCGTAAAATCTGTATTAGAAGGTGATGAATCGGCAGTAAAGAGGGTGCTTTGGGTGTTATTGCCCATATGTATTGACGAACTGGGCATTGTTGAGCCTCTTGCTGGAATCGTCGTTGGAGATACAGTAGGTGAGGTCGATGACCCGGTCGTGCCGGTATAAGTGGAATGAGAGACAGTTTTGGTAGATGAAGCAGGAGGTTTATACTGTGTCGGTGAAACTGAAACGGTAGGAACTGTTACTGTATCAGGTAAATAAGTGGATATGGTTGGAATGGACGAATGTGTTTCAGCAGTGGAAGATAGTGGTTGAGAGGAAGTAAATGCGGTGGACATTGAAGTGTCTGCTGATGCCGTTGGCATACTGGAGGCAGTACTTGCCGTTGAATATGAGTTTGAAATTTCTGCCGTCGAAGCAGATGATTCAGTGGTAGAGGGTGTACTTGACCTGGAGCTTCCCGTAGGTACTGGGGAACTGGGAAAAGCGGAACTTACGGCTGGACTTGTCGAATCATATTCATTTGTGGCCATCGATGAAACAGGCGTGCCGGAATTAGGTGATGTGGAAGAAGTTTCCATAGGCGGGAGAGAGATTTCAGAGGTAGGTTGATTAGGTGAAACTGAAATGCTCGGAACCGATCTTGTAGTAGGCACATGAGTGACTACGCTTTGATTAGGCGATTCAGTTGTTGCGGGGAAAGACGATGTTTGTGAGGAAGTAAATGTGGTTGGCATAGAAGTGCCTGGTGATGAAGTGGGACTTCTGGAGGCAGCGCTTGAGGGGGAATGTGTGGATACAAATTCTGTAGCGGATGCAGGTGATTCAGTGGTCAAGGGTGTGCTTGACGTGGAATTGTCCGAAGGGTTTGCCGATCTGGGCAAAATGGTACTTGGTGCTGGAGTTGTTGCAGCAGATTCAGTGGGTGAGGTCGTAGACGAAGTTGAGCCAGTGAACGTTGACATTGATGAACTTGCCATCGTGGGAATGGAGGATTCAGAGTAATATTGGGTGGATGAATCTGAACTCGTAGGTATTGTTATTGCACTAGGCAAATCAGTATTTATGGTTGGATTAGGCGATCCAGTCTCGACCGTGGATATTGCTGGTTGAGAAGAAGAAAATATAGTTGGCGAAGAAGTGGTTATGTGTGACGATGGGCTATTGGAGGTGGGGGTGAAATCTGGATGTGAGGATGAAGATGCTGTCGCTGTAGTCGACGACACAGTAGAGAAATTCGTAGTACTTGACTTCGAGTTGCCTGTAGGAAGTGACGTTGTGCTTACTGCTGGATTCGCTGTAGGAGATATCTCAGTCGAAGTGGGCGAAACAGTCGGGGCAGTAATAGGTGACATTGACGCAGTTTCATTAGTAAGACTAGAGGGTTCCGAGGAATATTGGGTCGGTGAAAATGAGTTATTCGGGACTGTTATTGTAGTAGGCAAATAAGTGATTGCGGGTGTAACAGGGAAAGACGATGGTTGTGAGGAATTAATTGTTGTTGGCATAGAAGTTCCGAATGATGACGATGGACTGGTGGAGGCACTACTTATGCTCGAGTATGAGGATATAAATTCGGTAGGTGAAGGAGATGATTCAGCGGTCCAGAGTGTGCTTGGCATTGATTTACCTGTAGACGCTGCCGAGTCGGGCAATGTTGTACTTGGTGCTGGATTTGTTGCGGCAGATTCAGTAGGTGAAGTCTTGGACCAAGTCGAGCCAGTGGACGTTGACATTGATGACGTTTCCATTGTGGGAATGGAGGGTTCGGCGGTATATTGCGCACTTGAATCTGAAACGGTAGGATGTGTTGTTGTGCTGGGTGAATAAGTCACTATGGTTGGATTGGGTGAAGCAGTCTCGACACTGGATGGCGGTGACTGAGAAGAGTTAATTGTAGTCAACGATGAAGTACTTAAGGATGACGTGGGATTATTGGAGGCAGTGCTGAAGGATGGATTTGTTGGCGTAAAATCTGTATTAGAAGCTGATGAATCGGCAGTAAAGAGGGTGCTTTGGGTGTTATTGCCCATATGTATTGACGAACTGGGCATTGTTGAGCCTCTTGCTGGAATCGTCGTTGGAGATACAGTAGGTGAGGTCGATGACCCGGTCGTGCCGGTATAAGTGGAATGAGAGACAGTTTTGGTAGATGAAGCAGGAGGTTTATACTGTGTCGGTGAAACTGAAACGGTAGGAACTGTTACTGTATCAGGTAAATAAGTGGATATGGTTGGAATGGACGAATGTGTTTCAGCAGTGGAAGATAGTGGTTGAGAGGAAGTAAATGCGGTGGACATTGAAGTGTCTGCTGATGACGTTGGCATACTGGAGGCAGTACTTGCCGTTGAATATGAGTTTGAAATTTCTGCCGTCGAAGCAGATGATTCAGTGGTAGAGGGTGTACTTGACCTGGAGCTTCCCGTAGGTACTGGGGAACTGGGAAAAGCGGAACTTACGGCTGGACTTGTCGAATCATATTCATTTGTGGCCATCGATGAAACAGGCGTGCCGGAATTAGGTGATGTGGAAGAAGTTTCCATAGGCGGGAGAGAGATTTCAGAGGTAGGTTGATTAGGTGAAACTGAAATGCTCGGAACCGATCTTGTAGTAGGCACATGAGTGACTACGCTTTGATTAGGCGATTCAGTTGTTGCGGGGAAAGACGATGTTTGTGAGGAAGTAAATGTGGTTGGCATAGAAGTGCCTGGTGATGAAGTGGGACTTCTGGAGGCAGCGCTTGAGGGGGAATGTGTGGATACAAATTCTGTAGCGGATGCAGGTGATTCAGTGGTCAAGGGTGTGCTTGACGTGGAATTGTCCGAAGGGTTTGCCGATCTGGGCAAAATGGTACTTGGTGCTGGAGTTGTTGCAGCAGATTCAGTGGGTGAGGTCGTAGACGAAGTTGAGCCAGTGAACGTTGACATTGATGAACTTGCCATCGTGGGAATGGAGGATTCAGAGTAATATTGGGTGGGTGAATCTGAACTCGTAGGTATTGTTATTGCACTAGGCAAATCAGTATTTATGGTTGGATTAGGCGATCCAGTCTCGACCGTGGATATTGCTGGTTGAGAAGAAGAAAATATAGTTGGCGAAGAAGTGGTTATGTGTGACGATGGGCTATTGGAGGTGGGGCTGAAATCTGGATGTGAGGATGAAGATGCTGTCGCTGTAGTCGACGACACAGTAGAGAAATTCGTAGTACTTGACTTCGAGTTGCCTGTAGGAAGTGACGTTGTGCTTACTGCTGGATTCGCTGTAGGAGATATCTCAGTCGAAGTGGGCGAAACAGTCGGGGCAGTAATAGGTGACATTGACGCAGTTTCATTAGTAAGACTAGAGGGTTCCGAGGAATATTGGGTCGGTGAAAATGAGTTATTCGGGACTGTTATTGTAGTAGGCAAATAAGTGATTGCGGGTGTAACAGGGAAAGACGATGGTTGTGAGGAATTAATTGTTGTTGGCATAGAAGTTCCGAATGATGACGATGGACTGGTGGAGGCACTACTTATGCTCGAGTATGAGGATATAAATTCGGTAGGTGAAGGAGATGATTCAGCGGTCCAGAGTGTGCTTGGCATTGATTTACCTGTAGACGCTGCCGAGTCGGGCAATGTTGTACTTGGTGCTGGATTTGTTGCGGCAGATTCAGTAGGTGAAGTCTTGGACCAAGTCGAGCCAGTGGACGTTGACATTGATGACGTTTCCATTGTGGGAATGGAGGGTTCGGCGGTATATTGCGCACTTGAATCTGAAACGGTAGGATGTGTTGTTGTGCTGGGTGAATAAGTCACTATGGTTGGATTGGGTGAAGCAGTCTCGACACTGGATGGCGGTGACTGAGAAGAGTTAATTGTAGTCAACGATGAAGTACTTAAGGATGACGTGGGATTATTGGAGGCAGTGCTGAAGGATGGATTTGTTGGCGTAAAATCTGTATTAGAAGGTGATGAATCGGCAGTAAAGAGGGTGCTTTGGGTGTTATTGCCCATATGTATTGACGAACTGGGCATTGTTGAGCCTCTTGCTGGAATCGTCGTTGGAGATACAGTAGGTGAGGTCGATGACCCGGTCGTGCCGGTATAAGTGGAATGAGAGACAGTTTTGGTAGATGAAGCAGGAGGTTTATACTGTGTCGGTGAAACTGAAACGGTAGGAACTGTTACTGTATCAGGTAAATAAGTGGATATGGTTGGAATGGACGAATGTGTTTCAGCAGTGGAAGATAGTGGTTGAGAGGAAGTAAATGCGGTGGACATTGAAGTGTCTGCTGATGACGTTGGCATACTGGAGGCAGTACTTGCCGTTGAATATGAGTTTGAAATTTCTGCCGTCGAAGCAGATGATTCAGTGGTAGAGGGTGTACTTGACCTGGAGCTTCCCGTAGGTACTGGGGAACTGGGAAAAGCGGAACTTACGGCTGGACTTGTCGAATCATATTCATTTGTGGCCATCGATGAAACAGGCGTGCCGGAATTAGGTGATGTGGAAGAAGTTTCCATAGGCGGGAGAGAGATTTCAGAGGTAGGTTGATTAGGTGAAACTGAAATGCTCGGAACCGATCTTGTAGTAGGCACATGAGTGACTACGCTTTGATTAGGCGATTCAGTTGTTGCGGGGAAAGACGATGTTTGTGAGGAAGTAAATGTGGTTGGCATAGAAGTGCCTGGTGATGAAGTGGGACTTCTGGAGGCAGCGCTTGAGGGGGAATGTGTGGATACAAATTCTGTAGCGGATGCAGGTGATTCAGTGGTCAAGGGTGTGCTTGACGTGGAATTGTCCGAAGGGTTTGCCGATCTGGGCAAAATGGTACTTGGTGCTGGAGTTGTTGCAGCAGATTCAGTGGGTGAGGTCGTAGACGAAGTTGAGCCAGTGAACGTTGACATTGATGAACTTGCCATCGTGGGAATGGAGGATTCAGAGTAATATTGGGTGGGTGAATCTGAACTCGTAGGTATTGTTATTGCACTAGGCAAATCAGTATTTATGGTTGGATTAGGCGATCCAGTCTCGACCGTGGATATTGCTGGTTGAGAAGAAGAAAATATAGTTGGCGAAGAAGTGGTTATGTGTGACGATGGGCTATTGGAGGTGGGGCTGAAATCTGGATGTGAGGATGAAGATGCTGTCGCTGTAGTCGACGACACAGTAGAGAAATTCGTAGTACTTGACTTCGAGTTGCCTGTAGGAAGTGACGTTGTGCTTACTGCTGGATTCGCTGTAGGAGATATCTCAGTCGAAGTGGGCGAAACAGTCGGGGCAGTAATAGGTGACATTGACGCAGTTTCATTAGTAAGACTAGAGGGTTCCGAGGAATATTGGGTCGGTGAAAATGAGTTATTCGGGACTGTTATTGTAGTAGGCAAATAAGTGATTGCGGGTGTAACAGGGAAAGACGATGGTTGTGAGGAATTAATTGTTGTTGGCATAGAAGTTCCGAATGATGACGATGGACTGGTGGAGGCACTACTTATGCTCGAGTATGAGGATATAAATTCGGTAGGTGAAGGAGATGATTCAGCGGTCCAGAGTGTGCTTGGCATTGATTTACCTGTAGACGCTGCCGAGTCGGGCAATGTTGTACTTGGTGCTGGATTTGTTGCGGCAGATTCAGTAGGTGAAGTCTTGGACCAAGTCGAGCCAGTGGACGTTGACATTGATGACGTTTCCATTGTGGGAATGGAGGGTTCGGCGGTATATTGCGCACTTGAATCTGAAACGGTAGGATGTGTTGTTGTGCTGGGTGAATAAGTCACTATGGTTGGATTGGGTGAAGCAGTCTCGACACTGGATGGCGGTGACTGAGAAGAGTTAATTGTAGTCAACGATGAAGTACTTAAGGATGACGTGGGATTATTGGAGGCAGTGCTGAAGGATGGATTTGTTGGCGTAAAATCTGTATTAGAAGGTGATGAATCGGCAGTAAAGAGGGTGCTTTGGGTGTTATTGCCCATATGTATTGACGAACTGGGCATTGTTGAGCCTCTTGCTGGAATCGTCGTTGGAGATACAGTAGGTGAGGTCGATGACCCGGTCGTGCCGGTATAAGTGGAATGAGAGACAGTTTTGGTAGATGAAGCAGGAGGTTTATACTGTGTCGGTGAAACTGAAACGGTAGGAACTGTTACTGTATCAGGTAAATAAGTGGATATGGTTGGAATGGACGAATGTGTTTCAGCAGTGGAAGATAGTGGTTGAGAGGAAGTAAATGCGGTGGACATTGAAGTGTCTGCTGATGACGTTGGCATACTGGAGGCAGTACTTGCCGTTGAATATGAGTTTGAAATTTCTGCCGTCGAAGCAGATGATTCAGTGGTAGAGGGTGTACTTGACCTGGAGCTTCCCGTAGGTACTGGGGAACTGGGAAAAGCGGAACTTACGGCTGGACTTGTCGAATCATATTCATTTGTGGCCATCGATGAAACAGGCGTGCCGGAATTAGGTGATGTGGAAGAAGTTTCCATAGGCGGGAGAGAGATTTCAGAGGTAGGTTGATTAGGTGAAACTGAAATGCTCGGAACCGATCTTGTAGTAGGCACATGAGTGACTACGCTTTGATTAGGCGATTCAGTTGTTGCGGGGAAAGACGATGTTTGTGAGGAAGTAAATGTGGTTGGCATAGAAGTGCCTGGTGATGAAGTGGGACTTCTGGAGGCAGCGCTTGAGGGGGAATGTGTGGATACAAATTCTGTAGCGGATGCAGGTGATTCAGTGGTCAAGGGTGTGCTTGACGTGGAATTGTCCGAAGGGTTTGCCGATCTGGGCAAAATGGTACTTGGTGCTGGAGTTGTTGCAGCAGATTCAGTGGGTGAGGTCGTAGACGAAGTTGAGCCAGTGAACGTTGACATTGATGAACTTGCCATCGTGGGAATGGAGGATTCAGAGTAATATTGGGTGGGTGAATCTGAACTCGTAGGTATTGTTATTGCACTAGGCAAATCAGTATTTATGGTTGGATTAGGCGATCCAGTCTCGACCGTGGATATTGCTGGTTGAGAAGAAGAAAATATAGTTGGCGAAGAAGTGGTTAAGTGTGACGATGGGCTATTGGAGGTGGGGCTGAAATCTGGATGTGAGGATGAAGATGCTGTCGCTGTAGTCGACGACACAGTAGAGAAATTCGTAGTACTTGACTTCGAGTTGCCTGTAGGAAGTGACGTTGTGCTTACTGCTGGATTCGCTGTAGGAGATATCTCAGTCGAAGTGGGCGAAACAGTCGAGGCAGTAATAGGTGACATTGACGCAGTTTCATTAGTAAGACTAGAGGGTTCCGAGGAATATTGGGTCGGTGAAAATGAGTTATTCGGGACTGTTATTGTAGTAGGCAAATAAGTGATTGCGGGTGTAACAGGGAAAGACGATGGTTGTGAGGAATTAATTGTTGTTGGCATAGAAGTTCCGAATGATGACGATGGACTGGTGGAGGCACTACTTATGCTCGAGTATGAGGATATAAATTCGGTAGGTGAAGGAGATGATTCAGCGGTCCAGAGTGTGCTTGGCATTGATTTACCTGTAGACGCTGCCGAGTCGGGCAATGTTGTACTTGGTGCTGGATTTGTTGCGGCAGATTCAGTAGGTGAAGTCTTGGACCAAGTCGAGCCAGTGGACGTTGACATTGATGACGTTTCCATTGTGGGAATGGAGGGTTCGGCGGTATATTGCGCACTTGAATCTGAAACGGTAGGATGTGTTGTTGTGCTGGGTGAATAAGTCACTATGGTTGGATTGGGTGAAGCAGTCTCGACACTGGATGGCGGTGACTGAGAAGAGTTAATTGTAGTCAACGATGAAGTACTTAAGGATGACGTGGGATTATTGGAGGCAGTGCTGAAGGATGGATTTGTTGGCGTAAAATCTGTATTAGAAGCTGATGAATCGGCAGTAAAGAGGGTGCTTTGGGTGTTATTGCCCATATGTATTGACGAACTGGGCATTGTTGAGCCTCTTGCTGGAATCGTCGTTGGAGATACAGTAGGTGAGGTCGATGACCCGGTCGTGCCGGTATAAGTGGAATGAGAGACAGTTTTGGTAGATGAAGCAGGAGGTTTATACTGTGTCGGTGAAACTGAAACGGTAGGAACTGTTACTGTATCAGGTAAATAAGTGGATATGGTTGGAATGGACGAATGTGTTTCAGCAGTGGAAGATAGTGGTTGAGAGGAAGTAAATGCGGTGGACATTGAAGTGTCTGCTGATGACGTTGGCATACTGGAGGCAGTACTTGTGGGAGTATTTTTCGTTGTGCCTTCCTCCTCTGAAGATTGAGGTTCACCGCAGCCATTAGGAATGTCAAACGTTATATTTGTTGAAGTTAGTGTAGAACCATCGGAGATGTTGCTGTTTGTTTTGGATGTCCCATTTTTGTTTGTATTTGTGGGATCGGTTATCCAAACTGGTCTAGCGCTTGAATTATCGTATAGAGATTCAGTAGCGAGTGCGATTGGTTGCAATTTTTCTATATTAGTTTGTATTTTGGTTGGTAAAGTGCTAGGCGTAGGAATAGTAGTAGGCATGATTGTTGGGACTATTGAAACTTTGCTTGTCGTTGCTGTTGTATTGGGTTTAGTCCAAGGTAAACCAGGTATAGGTATCGTAATATCAGGAACCCATTCCTTCAATGAAGAGGGCACAATGTCTGCTAGTGGAATTAATCCAGCGTTAGTGGAACTGATGGGCAGTGTTAGAAGCAATCCAAATGCCTGAAACAAGAGAAGATCTTTTATATCTGTAACCAGGTAATTAAGTACTTTAGGAGTTGCGTAGTTTGTTTTTTAATAATGTGCAACACGAGGGTTATTGAAATAAATACCTGATCTTTAAATAGTATATGTATTCTTACCAAATATAATTAAAAAACCTTTTACATATCTTTTCTACATGGTGTCCTTCAATAAATGTACAATTTTCCCCACCCTATGGGAACTTTTTATGCCCCTTCATAGAGAATTTTATACGCGTCAAAAGCCTATTGCATTCAAAGTGCATGTCGCTGAATTTCTTCCTTCCCAACGTATTGTTCAGTAAACTGCACATGTGATAATTCCCGTTTATGCTCCTGTGTTTGGTTTCAGTTTGTCATGCAGAAGCAGGACTCCATGAATGGATTTTCGTAGTTTTTTTATGTTGGTGGTACATGTCGTTGAAGTCGTCCCACTGTTTGTAGTAATATGCTGCATTCACGGTCCTTGGTTCGTAAATGAACCCGATAAGTAACACGCCTTTAGAGATCCTATTTACGTTCTGTAGAACCTTTGGCTGACCAGTACGTTTTGACCTTAACCGGAGCATCGTGCTCACTTTTTCTTCACGAATACTCGGTCTTTTGTATTCAGGGTTGTGGTGTTGTATCCATGTCTCGACATAGGTCCAAATTTGGGCTAAAAACTGTTCGTTATCTTCCTCAAAACGATCCAGAAGCCTCTGAATGATGGCCTTTCGGAAATTTTTCTGATCATTGTTGAGGTTATTTGGGATCCACTTCGCCGAAATCTTAGTGCTTCAGAAAGATTAGTGTGTAGACTTCCACAATTGGTGTCCACCTCAGAAGCGATTTCGAGCACTCTTATGCATCGATCACCTTCAAAAATTCACAAACGACCTGAATGTTATCCTGAGTCACTCTTATTCTATGACGACGTGAGTGGCTTAAATTTTCTATTCCATCACAACGACTGAGTAACTGCTTTTGCCACTCAAATACTAGGATTCCTGAAACCATAGCTTCTCCAATAACTGGTCAAAGCCTTTATCGATTCGGCTTCATCTTTAGTTAAAAACGATCAACTGCACAGTCCACAGTACAAACTATTGGTGAAAGCCCTACTGGCGAAGTAACGGCTAGTGCGGAATTATCCATTGGAATGCTTTCCTCCATGCTTAACACATAGCCCCACCCATACCGCCTTTCTCTCTTAGCCCAGAAAACAAAAGTTAGGTTCAAATTTGAATGATCCTCATATAAGGAAGCTACAGGGATAAGTTTTTTCTTCGATATTACTTAAGAAGTTCGAATTCAATAGCTTTCCTGCTTTCTTCAAACGCCTACGAAGTTAATATTTTATATTTAAATGACTTTAATTCTAAATATCTTGATAAAAATTGCATTGAGGTATTTCTGCAGAAATAACTTACAGCCGTTTTTAAATTACAAAATTATTCTACAATATAATATTATATCAAATAAGGATTAAAATGGAACAAGTCGGTAAATCTCAATGTTCTCTAAAATCCACCAATGCACACACCGCCTCGTTTTAATGTAAATGCTGACACAAGTTTTCATTCAAATGACACAAAACACAGTTGGTTCATGATCGGTAGGTTTGTACTTGCTGAATGAATTCCTTTTTCCGGGTTTTACTCAATCCTCATTAATGACAAATGCAGAAAAGCTGCTCTAAACTTAGATCTGCAATGTTTCCTTCCTTCAAACAATTCCTTCCCTAATTCATTTAATTCCATGTGTCAAATTGTTTCCCACCTATAACGCTCAAGTCGTGAGTGGGTGTAATAAAGAAGATGAAATTGAATGAGAGATAGTTTCATAATCTACTAATAGATAGTGTTTAAGCTAAAGGGGACAATCAGTTGAAATGTTTGTTTTTCTTGCATGTCGTCCCCAAATTCTCGGTACCCAATCATAAATTACCTTGCTCAGTACATCTAGATTAAAAGCCCTCATTGGCTGCAGAACAGATCGCTTCGTAATGAAAATACTGTGTTGCATTTTCTTGAAAATGTTATCCTGAGCTTTAAAAAAAAAGTTAATGGTAGTTTTATTAATGTCTATATTTATTTATAACTCATAATATTCATGTTGTTGTTTTGCAGCGAGAATATTAAATATGTCAAATTTATTTATATGAATTTCTTAAAATACATTACTCATAAATTAAATATTTTCCGCCGTTTGTGTGTAGTGTTTGAAGGTTTCAGGTCCCCTTTTAGAAATAAAATCTCCGCAATTTTATAATTTTAGGTGGAGATGGAGAATCAGGTTCTACGGTTGGGCAAGGCACGGTAGGTCAGGCGATAATTCTTGGGCACAGTATGCCAAAGATCCGTAGTTCTAGTCCCGATGTGAATTGGAATTTTTCCAATTTGGATTTATTCTCGATACCATATCCTATACAATACTTGTGTGAAAAAATCACATTTAATGTATGTTAACCCTAAATAGCGCAGTTATATATATATTACACGTGGGTCACAGGTACTTGAAGGGTTCGATTCCTCTGTTAGAGATAGAATCTATACAGCTACTAGGTCTCCAACATATGATACAATAGATCAGAGAAAGTCACGGTTGCGGACGTAAGGGTAAGCTAAATCTTTGTCGTTGGAGTCACGACAGTGTCGTCGAATATTTTCTATTTCAATCTGATTGCAAATATATCAGGTATATTAAATTTTTAATTTTCATAAGCCTGTGTTGGAATAAAGTTTGCATTAAGAGTAAGAAGTCATGGATTGAGGGCCACGGTCAAACGATCTTACACTCCTACTAAAAAGGTTAATTTTAAAACCTGGTCCATAAGTAATTGTGGACTTCGGCCATCGCTTAGGGATACATTGCCTAAACAGTGATTACTTTCAATGTCTGTTTACGTACTCACTAGACTGACGGTTGCGGCCAGACGGAATATGGTAGCTAAAATGGAAGAGCATCTGCAGGAAAGCCAAAAATCCATTATTCGAGTTCCAGTAGTGGTCTCCTATGTTTCCTGCCAGACTCAAATTGCAAAATATACGTTGTTATTGACCGAAAGCTTTTAGTCTCAGTTCAGTGTTCTGCTTTAGCTAAATGAACACTGGGAACAGTTTTCTTTGGCCTACCAGATAGATGTTGACTGTCTCTACAAACATCTTAAAATCGTACTCAACAGAGCTGAAAAGTTTGAGACAGACCAGATTGAGTTGAACAAGTCTTCCATCTAGCCTTAACCAAATAAGAATGTATCATCAAGCATAAGTAAACAAAGGAAACGGCTTCTTTTCAGATGATATTTCTTGCTTACGGAGACAACATATAAAAAGGATATGGCACTGGTTAGCATGTACAATTAAACGTGTTAAACAATTTTGTTATATACGTACCCTTTAGTAGTAGTTAGAGAAGTTGTCATTTTGACACATTTTAATGTTAAAAATGTACTACTTGCCTGACCGTAGAACATTGTTCAGTATCTTTTTAAACTTGATTTTTGTAAGTAGCATAATAGCTTATATAATATATATTATATATGAATTATTTATAATATATAATTCTTGTAATAAACATACTTAGATATTTCTTGCATGACAATTCTTTCTGAAATGGGAGCTGCCATTGATCTGCAGCGTTCACAAAATTGAATTTTACAGAGGTGATCATAATTGCAGCTCATGTACAGATGTTAATATTTATAAGAACATATATTTCTTGAATAAAGTTACATTTTTTCAAATAGAACAATGCCTTTTGGCATCAATTAAATAAAGCTACAGGAAATTAAAATAACTTTGATGTTAATGGTAACATAAACCTTTTTTTTTAAATGCTTAGTTACTAGACAACGATGTTCGTATGTTTGTTTACTTTTGTTTGCTTTACACTGATTTTATTGGGAGTTTCTTGCCAGTACTTTAGGGTTTGTTCTTGAAGCAAGACGATATGAAAGCGGGTATTTACTAATGTTGAAAGTGTAGACATGGAGAGTATACAAAGAATGATATTCTTTCTTGTAATGTCTAGGCTGAAAGATATTCCAATAAATGTCTTCAGCGATTGTTTCAAAATCGTTAAATTAGACGAAGGGGACATGTACGTAAGCCTGCCCCTTCGCCAGATTTGACCCGTTTAGACATTTCTCTGTAAGAAAAGCTAAAAGACTCTGCCTACAAGAATACACAGACTACACCAGAAGATATGAAACGACGTATTATAGTTACCTGTTCTGAAACTTCTGCTGAAATGGTACATGTGCAGAAATGTCTACATGAAAGACTGGAATCTTGCATTGTAGCTGATGTCATCATTTGACATCAGCCTGTTCAGACTAGTTTTCGTATTTCTTAAGAGAGTACTGATAGTTCAGTAAAATCACATAAGTACAAAACGTAACATGTGTTTTCTTGGAGATTCAGAAAGAAGGAAAGAAAAGGAAAGAAAGAAAGAAAGAATACAAAACAAGAGAAGTTAAATATTTTAATACCATAGCCTAGTAACTAAGCAGGTAAATGGGGCAGACAACTCTAAATATTTAAAATGTTCATATTACAATAGCTCGTAAACTACTTGCATTAAATTCTGAAAAAAACTCCTTTGACATTTTAATGTCCTATGATTTTATTTTATGTCAATGGGCTTGTTCTATTAAAATGAATCTTTTTTCAAAATATGCACATTTTAATAATAATTAATATCATTGTATGGGCTCCAATTATAAGCCCTTGTCTAAACTTTAATTCTATGAAAGCAGTAGATCAATAATACCTCCCATTTCAGAAATATTTGCGGTGCAAGTTTTAGGTGATTTACCCTGCATTTATAAGTACGTATAAAAATATTTTTTTCCATGAACTGTTGCTAAGAGTTAGTTCCTTTTAATCTGTGCTACACACGGGAAAAATGACAGATCTTTGCGAATATCTATTATTTTTATGCTTTATTGCACACATTTCATAATTATTTTAAAATTTAAGCACCCGGATGGTTAATAATACCCCAAATTCTAACCTTTTTGACGGTTCAAATTTTCAACGATTTTGTTTAATTCAAAAGAATTAAAAATTGCAATTCTATTTCAAAGTATTGGGAATAAGGGATTTATAACACAAAAATATTACAGCTAATTCTGGTAATCACTTTAAGATTCGGGTTTAGAATTTAATTTAGTTTTCATGTTTTGAAATTATGTTGTTAGTTCCCAGTTTCTGGTGACCATACCTTTGACCCCTTTTAGATTCTGCAAATCTAAGAACACAAATAAGTAGATCCGATTTTATTACAACTAGAATAAGCAATAAAAATTACATGCAACTATCGCGTATTGCTTAATAAAAATCATTTTCTATGCTATAAACGGAATTAGTAAGTTCATTCACAGGATTGTTTTCAGTGACTTTCGATATCTTATTTAATTTCCTCAAGAGTAGTAAGTTAATTTAGAAACATTCTTTTTTTGATGTGATCCCATAAACAGCAATCAACCAATTGTTCGGAAAATGCCTACTAGTTTATCAAATCCGTTCTTTGATAGTGTTTTTACGGTATTGTATATATGAGATGGAACACTCTTGCATTAAAACAAATTTTTGTATATAATGAATGCATAATATTGTAGCATTCGAATATATCGCTGTCCGTTTATCCTTACTGTTTGCGCTTGTCCTTCTATCATTTCATCATAAAAATTTGGTTCAAATGTAGCATATAAAATTACACCAAATAGTAACGTAATCATGTAATCCTTGCTGAAGGGATTGTTTTCCTCCCTTTATCTACAATTGTGGCTATTAACATCTCTATTTAATTTGAACTCTTTCACAAGATTCTGAATAGACATTCAGCATAATTCTGAAGCTCTGTCAGCATTTGCAAAGCAAAATCGACGCATATCCGCATATCTCATTTTTTTTATTTTCATTTCATAAGCGTAGAGCCGAAGCTGTCTTCTCAGAATCCGCCTCACTGTTCAACAACTCACTTCCAAATGCTCTGCAATTATTAAACTATAAATAGTGTATTCTGATGTGCAGAATTTTCACAAATTCCTTAGACTTCTTGTAAAACTAGGGCAGAAAACGATACATTTTCTGATATTCCGTGATAGTATCAGTTTCCTCTAATTTGTTCACCACCTTACGAAAAGGTATTACAGAAGAGGGATCTATTTTTCAATTCATGTAATGATTGAACTTTTCTCAACGCATTAAGATATTGTATATT
The DNA here is from genome assembly GCA_030762175.1 of Metallyticus violacea. NCBI lineage: Eukaryota > Metazoa > Arthropoda > Insecta > Mantodea > Metallyticidae > Metallyticus > Metallyticus violacea. The sequence continues at coordinate 48,347,852 of CM060843.1, forward strand.
GTATTCACAAAATTAAGACAATACAAGTTCATAAAGGAAAAAGGGAAATTATTATATATAAATTGCTGTCGATATGCTAAACCGCAATTGTTTATGCAAGCATGGCACAGTCCAATAGGAAAGAAAACTAAACAAACGCATGTGGGGGGGGGGGCGATCTCTTTAAAGCATTTGGTATCTATATGGAACCAGCTGTTAATGTATACAGGAGATAAAGCCATTTCAAGGTAAAACTTACTTTAGAATAACACATTACATTGTCTCCTTAGGGGTATTCATATAAAATCGGAACCTTATACGAATTAGAATTTTCTTGAAAATACATTATACTGGTGAATTTTCCTACGCGGGACAGTTCCATGTGAAGTTGATCGTAGTTGATCGAGTTCTGTAGTTCTGGTCTCGTTCCTATGCTTGAAAGCCGGCCTGGGAGCCGGAGGGGAACCTACAGACGCGTTCTTCTGTGTTGTGTGACAGTATATTAAGCATTCATTAGATCATAATGCAATAATTTCATTAAAATGATTCAATTGAGGTATTCTATTCCCAAAAGAGTGTTTATTTACGAATCGTACGTGTGTACAGATCGGTTTGTGATATACGGAGATTATTTCAAGAGAGATATTCCCTGATATTCAACTTCCAAGTCGAAGTTCGATTCACAGATTTGTAAATAAATTTCATGAAACGGAAATATTCTTGATATGGAATTGAATGTTCCCCCTAAAAAAATAATCTGAACATCTTTCCCAGCAAACGAGAGTTTTCTATTTCTCTTTTCGAACAACTGCAAAGCTAAGAAAGTTAAAATCCTATAAAATTATTGTAGTAGCCGGATGTGTGCAGGAATACAACTGTGAATGGATTTTGAAAAGAGTGCACTGCTGAGAAATTGAACCCTAATCTACTTTTCTTTACGAACAGATTTTTGTTCCACCTAAGGGATTTTGTTAATTCACAAAACAACCGATACTAGAGTTCAGAAAACCTTACCTGTTTCACGAGGAATCCCTGAATGATCAAAAGACAGGCGTATGGTTCGCTGTTAGCGGTGAGAGAATAATAGGCCCTATTTTTTAAAGAAACTATTAATAGTGATACATATGTGCACACAATTTGCAATTTTTTCCCCCTTGAGGAAACGCAAGTTTGCGACTTTTCATCATGACTCTACAACGACATTACTGCCCCATGTTTCCTTGTATGCAATTCATGAAATATTCGACGCCTAGAGTCATCACTAACAACATATGGCCAGCTCGTTCCGCCGATTTAAATTTCTGCAATTTTTATCTTTGGAAGCATTAAAGGATAAAGTTTACAAGACAAATCCACGCGCATTAGATAAACTGAAAAATAGCATTTTCATTTTTCAGAGGGAACTACAGAGGATTTTGGTTAGTTTCTTAAGCCGATGTTAAAAATGTATGGAAAATGAAGGGGAGACAGTTACAGCATCTTATTGCTTGATAATGATGAGTAAATGTATCTTTTAAGTGTTAGTAATAGCTTACGCTAACCGTTTACTGCGGTACTAGCTTGAACTGATCGACCGGGCGGAGCGGTCCCGCGAAGGAAAAATCACTTATTTAATTTTTCATGTTAATAGTGATAATTTGATCACATATGTATGAAAATCAAAAATTTTGGAAAAAGCAGAAAATGCTAATGATGTGCATTTCAAAATAGTTGATATATTCGGTAGCACATCTATAAATGTGTTTATCTATTTTTCCCTTCCGTCAAAGAATTCCTATGTAATAATTTCGTTAAATTATACTTATATCATGCTGCGCAGTTTTGTTCATTTATGTTCATATATAGTCGTGCGGGTCTAATGAGAAGTCAATTGTACTAATTTGAATTGAGAGTGATAATCAGGGTTTGTATCCTACAATAAGTTAAAAAGATACTATAAGGACTTAGTTTGACACGAGCAACAAAGCTGAAATTAGGAGCAAGTAGATAACAGGTACGTGACAACAAATTAGAATGCAGGTACAGGAAGGTCCAAAAATAATATATATTTTTCTTAACCCACTTTACGAACATGCTATTCAGTACCGAGCTTGGGACTCTCAATCGGAAATTCCCGGGCTCAAATTCCTCCGGTCCGGTTATTCTAACATATATTTAGTGAAGTAAGAGATCTGTTTGCTAAACATGGTGGATATAAATGACATCCTTCAGGCAGTTCTTGTGCGTCTATTCTTGTAGTCTAATAAAATCAACTGTAGTGTCTCCAACGATCATGACGCAATGACTTTTCCATCAGAAATAAAATTTCATAATCGAGTTTCTGCTGAAGTCAAAAAACATAAATATAATCCATAAGTGCATATATAACTTTAAAATGAACAGTTCACCTCTGATATCTATAACTGGAATTTTTTAAAATTTTAAATTTGGTCTGAGATTGTTATACTTTACTGTTTTTTAATTACATGCAAAGAGATTCAAGTTTTTTCGCAAGCACCATTGCTCCTCAAGAATTTGTTGTATTGCAGTCTTTGCAACGTTTCACTATTCCTGTGAACCGCCACGGTGGCCGAGGTCGTTAAGGCCCGAACTCGTGAGCGGGAGGTCTGGTTTTGAATACCGCCAGGACCTTCCTCCCTGACTGAGGTTTTCTCCAGGTTTTTCTCAGTCCTCACAAATGGCAAATGCCGGGGAGGTACCCTAAACTTAGGCCAGGAACGTTTCTTCCTTAAAAATAAATCCTTTCCCAATATATCATTTCATCTCATATATCGTCAGTGTCCATCTCCTGTGGTGTCTCTGTAGCAAAAATGGGCGTTAAACACTATTCATTCATTCATTCACTATTCCTGTTCTTTTCCACTTCACTTCTCTTCAAATTTCTTGTTTACCATTCATGGATTATTTCAACGATCAATAACACGTTATTATGAACATATGTCTGTGAAACTAACCATATGAAGCTAACCACGGAAAAGCATGAAAATGATCATTAAACAACTAACCATAAAATTCAGGATGAATTATAACAACTGCCGACTGATTTAAGAAACTCATCCAAAACAAAAAGAAAGATTCCAAATGGCAAAACAACAATATATCTCTTAGGCGTACAAATACACAGCTTCGCCAATGTTTGTGGGACAAAGGCAGTTTCATTATGGAAGTTAAGCTTATAAATAAGAACAATATTATCAGTGAATACTCTTCTCTTCGAAACGAATCGTTTGGAGTGGATAATAATTTAAATTTTATTTAAAGGAAATTAAAGCGCATCACTCTCTCTTACCATTAAATAACAAATAATTTGTTATTTTACGAAAGTCGCATCAAAAGTAAAATTTGAATACAGTATCAGTATAATTAAGCCTAGAATATACAGAGTTGTCGTGCGGCCTTGGTGACAACTAACAACAACTTTAACAGCATTAGCCAGTATAGGGAAGAGAGTCTATTGATAATAAAGTGGTCCAAGGAGAGATTTGTTGTGAAATGTTATTACTGTCTGCTGTAGGAATTCATCGTCAGCTTGCGAAAATCTATGGACTCAATGTAATGAGCGCTCAAAGCGAGGAAAAGTGACCAGGTGGCCAAATTATATACGACTAGCAAACTCTTGCGACTTTTATTTCTTTACACCTTTGAAAGAAAATATAAATCAGTAACGATGGCATTGAGACAGCAGTTAAATGCTGGTTGAACTCGCAGAATATGGAAAACTTGGAAAAACTATAATCTATTCACTCTTAAGAGTGATCCCAATGCCAACAAACATAATGTATCCTCCCGCAATTCACACCAAGAATACTTTCCAGCTATCAGAAACCGCTTCTTCAGCCAACGCCCGTTCTTTGCTGGTCAGCCATTTGACGAAGCGCCCCCCTCAGAAACATGTGGCAAGTACAAGCGACGTAAAAACAAGAGACCGGTAAATTTTTACGAGGTCTGTTCAAAAAGGATCGCGAATTTTGTGTTTTTTCAAAAAGTATTTATTTATTCATGAATATCTATTTTGTCACCTTCAAAGTAATCCCCACCAGATATTATACACTTGTGCCAACGTTTTTTCCAATCTTCGAAGCATTTTAAAAAAATGTTTTTTGTGATCTTGTTCAGTTCCTCCTTCGATGCCGTCTTTATCTCCTCAATCGTGGCGTAGCGTCGTCCTTTCATGGGCCTCTTCAGTTTTGGGAACAAAAAAGGTCACAGGGGACCAGGTATGGGGAGTACGGTGGCTGCGGCATCATAAGTGTGTTTTTTTTTTTTGCCCAAAAATTCGCGCACAAGCAACGATGTGTGATCAGGGGTGTTATCATGGTGCAAAAGTCAATTTTTGTTCTTCTACAAATCCGGGCGTTTCTGGCGGATTGCTTCGCGCAAATTGCACATAACTTGCAGGTAATATTCCTTATTGACCGTTCTAACCTGTGGCAAGAACTCATGATGCACCACGCCTCTGCATTCGAAGAAAACTGTAACCAAAACCTTCACATTCGACCGAACTTAGCGCGCTTTTTTCGGTCTTGGCTCGTATGACAGCATCCTTTGGGATAATTGAGCTTTAGTTTCCACGTTATAACCATAAACCCCATTATTCATCAGTCATGACCCTCTGGAGCAAATTTGGGTCATCGCGGACAGATTTCAACAGCTCCTTAGCAACGTTAATGCGATGGTGTTTTTGGTCAAAATTGAGCCACTTTGGTACAAATTTTGCGGCGACCCGTCTCATGCCCAAATCATTGGTAAAAATCGAATGGCATGAGCCAATCGATATGTTTAGGTCCTCAGCAACTTCTCTAACGGTGATTCGACGATTTGCTAATACTATTTTCTTCACTTCTTCAATATTTTCGTCTGTTGTTGACGAGCTCGGACGTCCGGGACGCTCTTCGCGTTCACATCTTCTCGACCCTCTGAGAACATTTTGTGCCCCAGATAATCGTTGCTTTGGTCCAAGGTAACTTCACAATATGCCCAGTCAACATTCGGAATGTATCCGCGCAATTAATTTTGTTATTCACACAAAATTTGATACAGATTCTTTGTTCCATTTTTTGGAATAGGCAAAAATCGAAGACGAGCCAAAACAAGTCCAAGCAAAATAGCTGTCAACAATTAACTGAACATTCAAAATGGCCGAGCTTGTCAACATAAGTGAGGGACATGAGTGCCAACATAACGCCACAAAACAATCGAAAATCGAATATACATAGTTCGCGGAAATTCAAAATTCGCGATACTTTTTGAAGAGACCTCGTAGGTTAAGGGTACTACCTCCTTTATTGCGAGTGCCAGATACGTTACGCAGTAGCTTGAAAATACTTTTAATTAAGGTATTCGCGCCACTGGTTAAGGGCTTGCCCGGTTAGCGGCTTGCCCGGTTAGCTTTACATAATATATCTCCATATAAACATCAGCATTCCTTGCGCTTTTCCTTGTTTAAACAACCGTTGAATCAGGCGAGCTGCATCTTGGAAGTTGTAGTGCATCAATTTGCAACTCTTCAATTCAATTCGAAAATTGAATTCCATTTAGTCAGCAGTAATTACATTCCAATAATAAGTACTGTATTTTTATATAGTAGATGTTATCTATTACTAAACCTGGCCTCAAATTTAGATCGTTAACATGGAACTACTTACTTAGCGCTTTGCTACTTGGCTGCAAACAGACAAGCAAGTGACGCCATATCACGTGATATTGTTTTGATCGGGATTACTCTAAGAGTGCAGCCATTAGTCTCACATTTTTATGCTTTGATCTGCATGGTACTACGTGGGGAAAAAATGTAAGAACAGTGAAACACAGTGCATGTTGTGTAATCGTAACATTTTGAACATCGTTTATTGCTGCAAATATTTCCTTGAACCTTTGGCAATTTCACAGAGAGCAAACCTTTGAATCTCTCCCTTCGGGCTCTACAGACCTTAAAAGATCTCCGCTTGTCCTTTTAAATCACATTGTTTCCCAGCGTTTTTCCCACATTCAACATGTCCCATGTGTGACAATTTTTTGTTTAAATTCAATTAAAATTTCCCAGGATGCACAGACATATCGATTATAGTATTTTATGGCGCAAAATACATGCTCACACCAATAATAATTAAAAAAAATGTATAAAAATTATTAAAATATTAAAATTTACAGATTTAAAAATTATCACATTTCACTCATCAAATTTATTTAAAATATATTTCTATACAATTTTTATATGTGGTTTAAAGCTCAATTACAAAAATGCCAACCAACCAAATTTCTTATCTCATCAGCCACGTGCGATATTTTGATTATGCGACATATTTATGTAATAAATTTTATGAAATAATTTATAACTCGTAAATTATTTATCCGACTTGATTGAAATTTGGTATGCATATTAATAGCAACGCAATCTAAATAAAAGTTTCAAAAAAATCCATTCCAAAACCTAGAACTTTGGCAATACAATCGCATTGTCCCGTAATATTATGCATTGTAAACTTATTTTGGTACAACCTTCGTATATTCAAAATTATCTCTCTTACTATTTATATATTTGTCTATCTTCAACTCCCTTTCACGGTTTTTACTACTGAGGCACCACAGGCGTTGGACACTGATGATACATGAGATGAAATGATATATTGGGAAAGGATTTTTTTTAAGGAAGGAAAGTTCCAAGCCTAAGTTTAGGGTGCCTCCCTGGCATTTGCCATTTATGAGAACAGAGGAATATCTGAAAAAACAACTCAGTCAGGGAGGAAAGTCCTGGTGGGATTCGAACCTCAGACCTCTCGTTCTCGAGTCCGCGCCTTAATAATCTCGGCCATCCGTGGCGGTACAATTTTAATAGAGGCGTATATACCTTTGTAACATTAAAGAAGATACTTTGAGTGTAATTAAAATTTGGGATCATGGACCTCGAAATGACACCAATTTTGGCCCTTAAGGTTCAATATTTTTTAACTTATGGGCATTCTTCCTCAAAGGTATAGAGCGATTATTTAATTTTTGAAATTCCGGTGCATATAACATTTGTGCCCTTAAACGTTTCATTTTTTTGCTTACTCCGTGTGTACAAACTGCTAGCATACTAGCAAAATTGATCACAGTCTGACACACCGGCACGGATGGTCGAGGTCGTTAAGGCGCGGACTCGTGAGGGGGAGGTCTGGGGTTTGATTTTCACTAGGACCATCTTTCCTAACTGAGGTGTTATTCAGGTTTTCCTCAGTTATACATATCCCTTTAAACTTAGGTCTGGAACGCTTTCTTCCTTAAATAAAAATAAACTTTTATCAGTGCATCATCAGTGTTCACCGCCTATGATGCCTCAGTAGTTAAAATGGGCGTTCAGCACTATTAAAAATACTGTCTCATATTACGAAGTTCACATTAAATACGAAAAAGCTTATAATAACGAAATATGTACTTTATTAGCGTTTTTAAAAATGTTTAACGTCCATTTTTATTACCGAGTCATCACAAGGCGGTGAGCATATACAAACTCAAACGTAATTTCAGTAACAGTCATATTAAAAGTACATGAATTTATTTCCTTGGGGTGAAAATCAGTTTTACATACAGGATAAAGCATACCAGTATCTCGTTCCACTAAGATAAAATCTATGAATGCTAAGTACGGCCCAAAACACATTTAGAGGAATATAAAATATTATTACTACAGCAATCTTTTAATTAAATATTTTATCCTCTTATGGTATATATATATATATATATATATATATATATATATATAATAAAAGTAGATAAAGATAAAACACTGAGAAAGAGTCACACTTGAAATTGCTATATTTCAAGTGTGACTCTTTCTCAGTGTTTTTATCTTTATCTACTTTTATTATTAGTGTTAATTTGTTACATTGTTAATAGTGTTTCTTTATTTTTATTTTTCATTAATATTATATATATATATATATCTGCATACCCTGCAAGAAACTGAAATGAATGTTTAAGATTACTTTTCTTGGGGTGCAAAAGATAACAAAAAACAAGAAGTATAGCAGTATCTCATCCCACTGGCGATAAAAGCTATGAATGAAAAGCAAAAAGCATATATCTTAATAATGATAGAAAATATTATTAGTATTAGCAATCATTTAGAATATAATATAATTATAAGAATAAAGCATTAGCTTTATTCTTATATTGTGTCCTCCTATGGTAGATATCTATCTGCAGAAACTGAAATTTATATTTACAAATGCTTTTCTTTGTGACATTGTACTTTATCCATTCATTTAAAGTTTTTAGAACGAATTCTATTTTAATGTTCCTTGAAATGATTTATGTTACAATGTAACATATTTATATATGCGAGGTTGGGGAATTTACGATCTCCAATTTTTATGCAGTTTTATATAAAAACTATGCCTGAGGTGGTTGTATTCATGAAATACTGTTGAAAAAGACAATAAGTCTGTCTCAACTAATCATATAGAGCTCTAATGTTATCATGATTATGTTCAAGCAGCTCTGAACTCGCACTAAAGAGACAGAATTCTTCTATTTAATTCTATACCTGTAATCAACTTTAAATTTTCATAATTTATGAATATGTACGGACTAAATTTTTTATATAGTCAATGGAATATGATCCAACTATATCCTTTATATAAATAGCAAGACAGAGCTCATTATGAAAATCAGTGATATTATCTTCTTACTAAATAAAGGATGATCCATTTGGGATGATTGAAAAGTAAAAACAAATATAGAAGAAACTAATCAGATTTATTACCTGGAAATGCTGTACATATATGTGGGAGAGTAAGGAGTATTGTTTTGCATTTCTTTTTGTTTTGTTTTGTTTTATGCCCTGCACATTAGCATGGAACTGCATTGTGGATCCTGCACCACTTATACCTCGCGGACACATTGCATCACGTGACAAGCAGCGTTTCTGGAGTAATCTGCTCAAAGGACGCTCTAATCCCCCATTCTTCTATCACAGATCAACTTCATGGTTTTTGTGCATACACCGTTGACATGACGTTTCCACCTAACCCCCCGCCCACACACACACACACACACACACACACACACACACACACACACCAATAAAGTTGAGACGAGCGCTTTCTTTCCCTGGATGTGATATGGAAACATCTTGAGGCACTTCCTGACAGTCCTCTGATATGTATGTCTGTTATGTATTGATAAACTGCGGAATCCGTGAACTTTGAGACATGGCTTGTCGAATGGCTTACTCTTTGTTACTATAACATAACCTTCCGCAGCCAGACCATAGGCCAGGAACATGTTGCACCACTTAATAATATTTCGATATGAAAGGGAATAATGATAGTTTTACTCATGTCTGTAAGCTAGTTGGATCCTTTCTACACTCGAAAACCTTGCATACCATACTACACACTGAGGGCGCTGTTGTGACGTGACCACCATTTTGTTTATCATGCTCGCTAGGCTGAGATGGTAAGCGGTTGAAGTTAAAAACTCGAAAGTGACACCCTTTCTGCATATATTACAACAAACCGTCCAGAAATAACGTACAATAACCTTTGTGTTATGAAGTTGTACTTTTCTGACATCTCAAACGGATCAATCTGTTTAACATACGATGCTCAAACATTAAATCCAATAATCACGCAATTTTTTTTTAAAAAAAAAGTAGATTTAGAGCGTGAATTATAATTGCACTACTAATAAGTAAAAGTCAAGTATTTAAATTGGCAAATTATTTGGTTTTGTACCAGTAGACTACAAAAAGGCATTTGACAAAATAAGTCGTTAAAATTTTAAAGAGAGCAATAACGTGGAAATAAAATTACCAAAAGGAAATAATATAACGACCAAAAGAAAGCAAGAGATTCTGTAAAATTGTCAAAATTCAAACATACTTTTACTACAATAAATACGAAAATAATTACAATTTGGATAAATGGATTAAAGTATTATTTTAAAATTGTTAATAAAATAAAATGCAATTTATAAAATATAAAAGTTTTACTATTAGATAAATTAAAAATGATGTACATTTATAGTGTTTAAATTAAATCAAATTTCCTGTAGATTTAATATGGATATTACAATAAGATAAACAACTGGAATTTTAGGAACCCGAGCAATTAGAGCAAATGGAGTACAAGATAAAAATTATATAAAAGTAAAAATATTAAGGCTTTGTAAGTTTTATTATATACACAATTAATTTTATATTCAAGAAAGAAGAATGAAAGCTATTGTATTTAGATTTTTGTAGATTTATGGTACTATACACATAGTTGTATAAGAATAAAATAATAACATTTTATCAGAACTGCAAATCACATTAATTTTATATGGCTAATTTTTAAATGTTTCAAGCTCAACATACACTGTATCAGTTATAATCTCTGAATTTACTTCATCAAGGAACGAAAACTTTAAATTTTGTATTTTTACACTTAACTGAATTTCTTAAATGTTGGTGTACTACGACGCTTTTACTAAAATTCTTAACTTTGAACATAATTATTTTGTGTAAATTTTGTTATTCTCTCTGGTCTCAAGGCTATTGGTACACTGCTTGGCACATATTACTTTTTTCGAATGGTAGCTTTGTGTTCATGTGAAGAATATTAATTTTGTTTATCGAGTAAGAGTCTTGTGATTACGATAGTTTTTTAGCGTTTACAAAAGCAGAATATTGCACTAATTTTCTGCAACATTGTGCGTTTAATATAAGAAAATTAATTAGTAATACATTTAGGATTATCCAGGAAAGCCAATTGGATTATGAAAACTATTTCACTTATGTGACGCCATCATAAAATCTGGCAATAAAATGAAACAACATTTTGAATTTTGACCAACCACAGCCCGATATCGCAATGAAATTATCATAAAATTTTTAACAATCCCTTTTACCGTGCAAAATGCATTTGTCTTCTGGCCAGTGTAGCCAATTCTATATCTCCACTATAATTCCTGAGCAAATCACTAACCACTTTTGCTAGATTAATCTAGAACTTCATTTGGCAATACTAAATAAAGTGCAGAATTCATCTGAAATCATTTTGTAAATTAGGTAACAATACCTGCTTAAGCAACCATAAATTTTAATAAAAACGTTGTTTAGAATGGTAAAATGCTATCTCTGTTTTTTTTTTCAGTTGGTATTAGTAAATCAAAAGGCAGCGATTGCAGTAGTAGGACTTTGGTCTATTTCAGTCTCAGTGTTTCTGAATAGATACGTAAGTAATTATAAGGGAGTAAAAAGTTTTATACAATTGTTAACGGTCTGTGAGCGAAGTTCAATTATATATTACTTTTATTTTATTCTATTAATGAAATATTCCTAAGCCCATATTTGGCTCTTTTCTATTGGCATTACTGACAATCGACATTCATCTGTTTCAAAACAGCATGATAAGGTTAAATATTCCTAATATAAATATACGAATATTAATATTTAAATTCATATTTTATTAGTGAATTTTCTTAATAAATGTCACCTGAGGGTCTCGCTACTTTCGTAAATTTATCAGCTATCTCAGACCCTCTTGTGATATTACTTGTGAAAAATTTAACCCTGCAGCTTCTCACGTGATGGTTGATTTATTTTTTTATTTATTTATTTACGGGCGCTCTTTAACATCACAGGTCATCAGCGTCCCCTTCAACTCAGGGCGTGAAACGGCCGACAAATTTTGCTCAGAGGCCTCTCTTTCAGGCTTGAGGTTCTTTTTCGTGCCGTAAATGTACGATACGGGATCCACGGTTTTACTTCCCTTCCGAAGGAAGCCATACTTAGAATTTTTACGCCCAAAAATCCATCGGTTCGAACCCACGATCTTGGGTTTAGGAGGCAAATATGGTAACCACTACACCAGCAGGACCGACTCACGTGATGGTGGGAAATAAAGCTAGTTGATAAGGAAGGCAATTGCTTAACTGCAGTCAGGGAGGTATATGCCAGAAATAAAACGTAAATATTGATAATATAAATGGAGATGGCATTTCTGAGCCAAGTTAATGACAAAGTAGTGATTAGTATAAAATATATTATCAAGATTTACTTGTGATAGCACAAGACATGCAAGTTTGTGGATTCTCTCTCTCTCTCTCTCTCTCTCTCTCTCTCTCTATATATATATATATGTGTGTGTGTGTGTGTGTGTGTGTGTATGTTTATATACAGTAGAACAAAAAGGTAAAATTAGAATAAGTTAATTAATCATTATATATTGTGGCAATGAAAACGAATCAAAAATATAAAAAATTAGGCACAAATACGGTAGTTAAACATCAATCATTCGGTCCTGGTGGTCTAATGGTAACCATACTTGCCTCGTAAACCTTAGATCGCGGGTTCAATCCCTGCCAGATTAAATGCTTTTCTCGAGAGTAAAAAAACATAATAATGCTTCCTTCTAAATGGAAGTAAAACTGTGGGTACTTGTCGTATAATTACGGCACGAAAAAAAAAAAAAACTAAATTCTGAAAGAAGAGGCTTCTGAGCAAAGTTTACCGGCCGTTTCACGCCCTGAATTGAATGGGACGCTGATGACCTGAAATGTTAAAGAGCGTCCTTAAATAAAACAATGAAAAAACACCAATCAGAAACTTGTGTACTTTTTGCACGACAAAAAAAGTGCAGAAATTGCTAAAAGAGCTACTTTACATGTTTAACTCTCCTCATTCACTAGCAAAATTTTCTAGTTATTATGAAGTTTTAGGTTGAAAGTATTTCGATAACTACTGCTGTCAACAGACGTCTACCCATGACATCAGATTTATTCAAAAGAACATGATAGTAATATCTGATAGTCTCTTTTGGTGTATAACAGTGTAAACACGCTGTCATTGAAGCAATAAAACCAGTTTAAGAAGAATTAGTAAGGAATATTTTCTTAAGAAAATTTCTGCATACTTTTTCACAAAATGTTAAAAAATGTTTAACAAGCATGTGGGAAAAATTACTAAAAACTGCTTTTGTGCAGCATACTGGGTTAAATATTGTAATTCATGAGCATTCAGTGAGGGACACAGTGAAATGCCCATTTTAATAGGCTGCAACACGAAAACTGCAACGGAATGCATTGATCAACAAACTTTGAACAGTTTTGCTCAAACTTTGTTCAAAAGAACCTGATTCAGTAAGTAATAGCCTCTTTTGGTGTATATCAGTGTAAACACGGTGTCATTGAAGCAATAAAATCAGTTTATGAAGAATTATTAAGGAACATTTCCTCAAGAAAATTTCCACATAATTTTTTTTCAAAATATGAAAAAACGTTTTAACAAGCATGTGGGAAAGATTACTAAAAACTGTTTTTCTGCAGCCTACTGGGTTAAATATTGAAATTCATGAGTACATTCAATGAGGGGCACAGTGATAACTGAAATGCACATTTTAATAGGTTGCAACACAAAAACGGCAATGGAATGTGTTGATCAACAATTGCATATTTTAAGCAGATAGACTTCATCAAAAGAACACCGAGTCAAAAGTACAAATTGATCAATCGGAAAACAACAAAAATTGAGTTATTGATTACTCTGCTGAAGTCCATTGAAATAAGTCATACTTTTAATGGAGATTATTTCGGATCAACATTTACTTAAATGTTTTCTTCTGCTCAAAAACTAAAGTAGCTGCAAGATTAAAAGTTTGCATATATAATTACGCAAAATAACATTAAATGTAGTGAACTAAAATAATTCATATTTTCTGGGTAATAAATGTTATTAAATTATATATATATTGCCCTAATTTTCTGTATAGGTGTACTTTTTTGAAAATTTAAATATTGTAACAGCTAAATTCCTGTAGTCGAGTCACACAAAATACTTTTTTTAATGTAAAGGAAAATCATAGGTCCCTGCTTTAAAGTTGTTTCGGAGCAAAATAATAATAAAAACTTAATATTTTTACATTTTTGAACTGCTTTTTGGAAAGTAATAATCTTAGACAAGTATATATAAGCATGGCCCTCCCTTTCAAGAGTTCTGCACATTATAGCTACATTTAAATATAACTTCTATCAATAAATGCTTCAAAACATGCCTCCTCCTTCAGTGTGTGTTCAGATAAGGCATACGTTTCCAGATTCCCGTAATAACAAAAATAGAATATCATTTTTAAGTTGGAGAAATATCTTTTCCCACTTTACCATTTCATCTCATATAACATCAGTGTGTGCTTCAGTAGTAAAATTCGGCGTCAAACACTAATAAAAATAAAAAAAAAAGTTGGAGAAAAATGTATTTGGTATCTTAAATAAACATATTTAAATATAATTATTATAAGTACTAAAATGCAATGCTACAATTTTTATTATAAGTTCGATGGTCCTCCGATAAATTAACATTAAAGAAATGGGTCAGAATAGGCCGGTGTTCGACATTCTTTTAATATCGTTTCTTGTTCGATTTTTTCCCTCTCTGGAAACGCAGGTCATCGAAGGGCGCAGAGCTGATTTTTATTGTATTAATTGTTGCGGATCACTCAAATTATTTCCGGATAAGTAGTTCATAAACAAAACACTCGCAGGCGGTTGGTCACCTTCAACTGCTTGCGTTGTCAATTAAAAAAAGATGTTTTAATAAGTTAACTGTCTTTATTTATATAACTTTTTATTAGTATTCTTCTTCTTCTTCTTCTTCTTCTTCTTCTTCTTGTTCTTCTTCTTATTATTATTATTTTGTTAACGTGTGGGAAACACCGTATTATTTCACTGTTTTTATTTAATCAATTGATTAGCTACTGTAATAAATGTAATGTTTCTTGCTTTCGGACTACTGGATGTGGTTGGTTTATTTAGGAAGGTTCCCTGATAATTCGCAGAGGGCCAGCTTTCGAGAATGAAAAATGGGAGAAGACGAGAATCTGTTTTGATTATCAACATTCTAGGTATCAATTTGTAACCTTGATAACGATTATTATAAAAAGTATTGGCCTAAATAAAGAGGATATATTACTCTGCTCTTGCCAAAGATTAAGATATGTTCTCGTTATATCTCAAACTACAGGGAAACTTTGCAAATGCTTATACTCACCAAATATTTGTTCATTGCTTTGCCTTGCAGAACGAAGCTGCTGCATATGCGATGCAGTCATTCTCACGTGTTACCTTCCTCATATATACTCACAAAGTAACAACATGCGCAAAACAAGTGCCTTGTGACGATCTTATGGTGAAACAAAGCACCAATTCTTCTTTATATTGCTGTTTTCAATACAGCCATTGCCTTGCATAACTGACCTTGTCTTGTTTGTTAAAGGTTACCCTCAAGGAAAGCTGTGGAAATGCGCGAACTGCTATCGAGAACATTACTGAGCTTAATTCAGTATCTGTATATTATTACTTTCAGCATTTATTTTTACGATGAACATTACCTTATCGTGTAATAAACAATGCAAATGTTGTATGCTAAAATGGAAATAAATTCATCCAATACTGTTTTACTCTTTTGTATAGATATGCATTTCTTATTCTGTAAAATACGGTGGAATACTGAAGTTAAATATTAACAGGATTTAGGATTACTTCGTTTGTGTTTTTGGATAACAATGTAGGAGTAGCCTTGTTGTCAAAATCCACTATTTTGATCTTAATTTCTTTAATAAGTATTAAAGTATATTTTACTATACGTTTAATCACTCTAAATTGAAATAATAGAATCTAGATGGGCTTCTTTTCCCCACATTTTGCCATATATGTTTATAGTATTATAATAATTAGTTATATCGAAATTAATTCCATTTTTCAAGTAAAGAAAATCAATTCCACAGTCAGGAAATTTGAGTACATCTTATTTAAAGAAAAGCAGAAACATTAGGACAGAGATGCTGGATATCTCTAAAGCCGTAACTGACAAGTTCAAACCTTGTTGTACCAAATTTATATAATATGTACGAGGGTAGGTCCATAAATTTCCGGCCTAATCATTTTCTAGGTATGAACAAGACAAAAACTATATTTCTCTTTTCAATAGAGTTACTCTTTATTGCAATAAACTTCTCACATCTTTGAATTAGCATTTTAACCCCCCCCCCCCAATAGTCAGAAGTCTTGTCTGCAAAATAGGCATCCATCGCTTCTTTGTCACACTTAAATTTCTTTCCTCGAAGGTCCTTAGTGAGTGTTGAGAAGAACAAAGAGTCACTGGGAGCTATATCTGGGCTGTAGGATGGATGGCAACAGGAGCTGTGTGCACAGCCATGTTGTCGTGAAAAAGGCGCACAACACCACTCAGCTTTCCTCGCTTTTTCTCTTTGATGGAAGCATGTAGTCTGTGAAGTAGGCCAGCATAGTACTCCCCATTTACTGTGGTGTTCCTGTCCTTGAAGTCCATGAAGAGTATTTCTTCACAGTTACAACAGATTGTGGCAACGGTTTTCTTGGTTGACTGAGTGACCTTGGCCGTTAGAGGTTGTGCTTCGCCAGGTTTACGCCACTCCATGAATTTTCTTTTGGACAAGAAATAATAGTAGAGGACCTTGTTTCATCTCCTATAACAATGGTTTGTAGAACTCTCTCGTTGCCACGGCAGAGCTCCAAAATGCTTGACAACAGATGATTTGTTGCTGCTTTTGGATTTAGGAAGGAAGTCTAGGCACCCATCTTGCACTAACCTTGTTCATGTTTAAATGTTCATGAAAAATTCTAAGACTAATGTTTTAGAAATGCACAACCTTGCTGCTATTTCGTAACTTTGAGCCGCCGAGCTTCCATAATTTCTCCTTCCACAAGAGCGACGTTTTCAGGAGTGAGCACCTCCAAGGGCCGACCTGCACGTTCTTCGTCTTCAATGCTTTCTCGACCCATTCGGAAAGGTCTGGCCCTATCTTTTACGATTGAATATGAGGGGGATGCTTCCCCATATACACCGTCCAATCGGTGTTTAATTTCATTTGGAGTAAGTCCTTCTTTTGTGAAGAACTTAATAACAGCTAGATACTCCATTTTGAACATGTCACAATCTTCTACACATAGCCTTCTTTATGCAACCATATCTAAACAACTGAACTCAGCGGAGCGGAAGTTACAGCTGCAATTATTTATAAATTATGACACCAGATAAGGCTTTTGTGAAGGCAATAATTCTTATCGGCGAGGCCGGAAACTTATGAACCTATCCTCGTACAAGATACAAGATGAATCATCTAAAACTTGCGCAGCAAATATTTATGAAACGGGAGGTGTTGTTGAAGTGCTGCTGTCACAGAATTGAAGTTAAGCTCAATCATAGACGTAAATAATTATTATAATGTGTATTTCTAGAAAAAATGGTGAAACTTGAATAAATTAGAATGGCAATTTTGATTTTGTACTGTTCCCGTGCAAGTAATTTACGAACTGCCGTAATGAAAATTTGAATTATGTACAGCTTCATTTAACTGCTCAGTGACTAAGCTACGCTGCTTGTGTATTCACTTTTCTTATTAACGTGTTTTTATTCTTTCTGAATTTTCAAGAAGGACATGTTACATTTCATACTAATTCGTTTATATTGGACTATATGTCAGCACTCTGTAAGAAACAGAAACGTGAATAAATATATACTGTGAAGAAGAAAGAAAAAATTTGGCCTTCATGAGTTGTGTTGAAAATGATAACCACCAACTACTATACAAGCTTCCAGTCTGTCATGTAGAGAGTGCTGCACATATTGTAGCATTTCGGTAAGAACAGCCAGCTGTAATATGTCGTTTAAAATCTTCTGGTGTAGTCAATATGTCCTTGTAGGCAGTGTCTTTTGCTTTCCCCACAGAGAAACATCTGCAAGGGTCAATTCGAGTGTACGGGTAGGCCAACGTACAGGATTCCTTGTTTAACTCCATGATTTTGAAATAATCAGTGAAGACAGGCATGGTACATCTATTGGGTTACCTTTTAGTTTACACATTACAAGAAAGAACAAATGTCTTCCTACATTCTCCACACACTATGAACATGTCGATTTTTCAGCATTAGTAAATACCATCTTCAAGCACGTGCTACTTCTAGAACTTTCATAAAGTACTGGCAAGGAAATCCCATTCCAGTAAGTGTAAAGGAAATGTAAAGAAACATCCAGCACCGTACTATGGTAACTAAACAGTCAAAAGGAGGAGACAGCTACAGGTATTTAAGAGTCTATAACTAAAGTACTGTCTTGTATGAATCAGATGATTTACAGACCTTTTATCATAATACATTTGCCAAGCACAAAGACTCACTGGGAAAACAGACAAAATAAAATGAGACATGGTGCTATGAAAAAACACCGGCTTGAAGTTAAGAAAAATTTATGCCAAGAAAATTCGGTTTGCTCGCATTGGTATCTAATAAACTCACATATTGCTACATTAGTATTTCATTTAACATCATATGATGTAGAGTGATAATCCGCAATCTTCAGAAACATCATTGCAGATAATAAACTACAACGTGAATATCTGTATATATATTTCAGCCGTTTTTTTCAACAGAAAATATGTAAATATGATTCTATAATTATATAACGGTTTTTCTTGTGTTTATACAAATTTGCGAGTACAGAATAAATTAAGAAGAATTATTTTTTTTATTGGTTACACGATTACATGATTACATAAAAATAGGATGTTACAAGTTACAGGATTTCGGTATATTACAAAATGTTAATACATACATATTGTACGGCTAGTGTGTCTATATTTTTAACACACACACACACACACACACACACACACACATATATATATATATATATATATATATATATATATATATATAAAACAAATTAACACTAATAATAAAAGTAGATACAGATAAAACACTGAGAAAGAGTCACACTTGAAATTGCTATATTTCGAACTACTGCGAGTTCTTCAATGGCAAGAAGCTAGACAAGTCAATCTTCTTACCATTGAAGAACTCGCAGTAGTTCGAAATATAGCAATTTCAAGTGTGACTCTTTCTCAGTGTTTTATCTGTATCTACTTTTATTATTAGTGTTAATTTGTTACATTGTTAATAGCGTTTCTTTATTTTTATTTTTCATTAATATCATATATATATATATATATATATATATATATCCTAGCCCTACTTGTCATATACCGAAGCCTTTTTAAAATATTCCGATAAATGTGTAATTTAATGTTAAAATATACATACATGTGTATATAAAGACAAACTAATTTAAGAGAAAAATGCTTGGTTTCACATTAAAGTTATTTTGAGCTAATACAAGGGAAATCAAATGTAAAGATAATTACGCGGTAAACCCAAGAGAGGCCGACACAAAGGCGGTGCTGATGGGTACCTAAAAGGAACACAGTGCAACTTTCGGCCATTAGTTGAGTGGCTGTAAATGGGATGAGAAATGCACGTTGCATTGTAGGATTGCGATTGAATGTTAATTCAAGTATTGTGTGAATCCACGAAACGTTTTTAAATGAATAGAAATATTTAAAGCGGAAAGATCAAGCGTAACTAGTAAATCTTGATCTGATGGCCTATTAACATCTAGTACTAAAACTATTGTCGACTCAGTGGGGTGTCTTGATCAGAGAAAATTCACGGACCGTACTCTCAGAATTGACTGCTCTTGTGAGTATAAGTTATGGATTTTAATTTGTACGGTGACTTGGAATATCATAAATTTTACCCACAGTAGATTACTAAACAACTTACTAAACTACTCAAGTAAGAGCTTGTGAGATTGCAAACCAGTCCCTGATAAATTATTAAGAACTGCTGTAGTGTGTTGAAACATGGGTTCACCGTTATGAACCGAAGGTCAAGAAAAATTGTGCAGTGTAAATCTAGAATCTCCCGCAAAGGAAGCCCTCCCCAAAATTCAATGACTGTCTTTTATGATGTGCGGAGAACTATTCGGGCGAATTTATGTAAAATTGTAAAAAATAATAAGTAATGTAACTTACGCGAGAGAAACTGAAGAGTCGATTCGCAGCAATAATTAGTGTTCAAACCTCTTCCACATTTCAGGAAATAGCCCGAATCCGATTATTACATCCTCGATCCACTGAAAAGTGTGGGTTCCTCTCTGATGATGGAATCAGTGGATAAACATGTTCTCTCTAGGAACACAAAAGTCAGTGGACCGTTGCATTTATATCGTCCTACATGGAGTCTATACAGAAAAATGATAGGCTGATTTGCTCTCAGCATAATGTTACTTCTTAATTTTTACTTGGATGTACTGTATTGAATAATTACAATATTGAAAGTTTAATATTTTTCTCTCAGACAATTATCATAATAAGTCACATTATATGCATTTTTGTAAACATATCTTTTCTATTTAGACGCGTATTTTGGTACAGCGAAATAATCCAGTTCCCCAATATTTTACGCTGCCTTCAATTATTATATCATATAAACTACACATTAGAAGTAATTATGTTGAAGCGAAAAATCTCCGGTTCAAAACCCGAGCACTCATAATTAATGTTTATTTTAATTATATCAATTTCAGGGGCTTATTCATATATGTTTGTGAAGCATATAATACAATGTGTATTTTATGTTTGTTTGTTGGCTTGTGTGTGTAAACGCAAACATTAAAATGTAACTAACTCTTCAAAAAAACACATACACAGAGCTAAGGCTACGAATAAATCAATTACAGATAGGAAAAACCATACAGTTAAGGAAAACAACCAATGGCAAGCGCCTAGCAGTATTAATCATTCTGGTCAAGAATGGCAGACTGCTGTGATAATAGCTGATAGGAATTAACAAGCTTTACTTAGTTAAACTTCTCTGTTGGATGCAGTTCTCGTAAGCTGTTGCGATCAATCTGACGTTTATTATTGAGAGTCACGAATTCAGGCACAGTTTTCATGTATGAGCATATACGAGTTAGAATGCAAGAATAACAAAATTAAATGCAGAACATATCTGGTAACTGTGAAAAGAAATAGGAAAGGAAATTCTCGAGAATTATAAAGTAAATTAAAACAGATTGTCGTAGGAAATTTCAACCGATTAAGTAACATTGTCGTTAATAATCCGCTTTGTTTAGGAGAGAAACACGAACATCATAATGTCAGTCTGGCGTCACTATACACACAGTAATACTTTATAAGCCTCTCATTTCGAGAATTGAAGTAGAGCACAACAATAACTTCGCAGATTAATTAGAAGTCAGCTTGATTTTAATCAGTTTCATTCCTCAACTCTTTCACCCAAAAGGAATATATCTGTAAAATCCATCTAATGAAATTTGAGGTAATCGTGGACCGGAAATGCAACATGGGTGTTCCTGAAGGAAGCGGGGGAAGAGATACAACACTTCATAGACAGTCATTAACAACATAATAAATTATTCATCGCTAAATACCCATTTCACATAGCACTGCAACGTGGTGCTAAACTACATCTAAATCCCAGTTCAATGTGTGTATTAAACAACAATTCGGCGAAAGAATATCCTCTGCAAGTGTCATTCTTGTCAACACCACAGTCTTGTTGACGATAAAATCTATTTAAAGAATAAAGACGTCAAACACATTTGAATGCATTCAAATGGCGTGCTGCACGCCTTTGCAACATCTTATTTAGCAAGCGTTGTATTTACCGACTCACATGTGTGCTATAAAATACAATAAACAAGGAGCAATGTTCGTGTTGGAGTGTGTTGCTCAGGTTTTTAATTCGTTTTGGTAACTGATAAAACCTTAGAAATAAACTGCTAAGAAAACTTTGGATCTGTGTTTCTTGATTGCCCCTAATATGATTTTGGTTCACCTTTTCGGTATTTAATTAATCCTGTTGCTCCTTAATAAAATAAGTTTTACGGGAAGTTTTTAGAATGAATGGACATACCTCTAAAATTATTGCACTTTTTCTATAAAATAACTGGTTGGTTTATTCTAAAATAAAATATAAACAATAAGGGGCTTATTAATTTCCTTTGTATTACAATTTTTAAATTTATATTTTAAAATTACAAAATCATGAAAATATACTTATATTTATTTTATTTTTTACACTCTCAAGTAATGTAGTTTTAAATTAGTTTTAGTTTACTTAACTGAAATTTTTAAACAACTTTACTTACGTAACTGAAAAGGTAATATCTTTCTGTTCAATCTTTCAGTTTTGTAAATGAAAATTTACATTACTTTTTATGCTCTTCATTTCAAGATTTGAGCTTAAACCCCTTTTAATTTCATATTGATTCTAAAAACGTGTTTCATAATTTTTTCCCGGTCTTTTTACCAGACCCCCTTTTTTGAAACTGTTTGGGGTCTGTTTGTTGTATATGCATTTTCCAATTTTTATATATGTTCTTATAATTGTCCCTATAGCTTTAAAAAATGTGAAGGTGTCGTCTTATATGATTATTGCTAGTGTGATATCACAAGCGATATTTTTATTGTTCTTACAATGTTATTTCAAATGCTGTTATTTTAAAATATATTTCTTCTGGAGGACCAATGTTTCATTTCCACATATATGTAATCGGATAACAATGATTTTGTGATATTTTATACTTTTTCATTTTGTATTATATTTTAAAACTTTTTATTGTTCCACAAATACAAATAACTTCATTTGTTTTTGTTCAATGTTTTAATCTTTATCTTAAGTTAGTTTGCAATCTATAAAATTAAAATTTGCTAAATGTGCTATAATAGTATTATGAATAAAAATTCAGTTTTTATTATATTTTTTGCTCCGAAATCTATTTTTTCTAATTTTGTTTTAGATATTTTCAAATGTATTTTGATATCTTTTATTCAGTTTATAAATGGAATGAAATTATTTGATCGTCCATGCATGAATATAATTAAATTGGATCGATCTGATTGAGACTGAGGAAGAATTTTAAGTACTTTGGACGTGCTCAAGGAAAGATCGTTGCACCTTCACCTCCACTGAGAAGGTGAGATGAGGGAGACAATGGGCGGCCAGGATCCAGGGGCGGTCCCTAACATTGTTTCCAGATATAGTACTTCAAAACCGGCAGAGGTCCTTTCCAAAGAATCCGAGCAAGGCACCATAACACCGGACACAGCACCAGCGCAAACTTTCCTGGTACAACAGAACAAACGGAAAGAAATGAGCTGAGTGAAAGAGCGAAACATTTGTAGAACGGAACTAGGGGAAATTATGAAAAAGTCAGGTCAGGAAGCCGCTCCAAGCTCTACCGCCTGGACCATCTTCTCGTTTAAGAGAGTTACTAGAATCATTTTTTATTTTAACATTATTTTATTTGTTAGTTTTGGTACACTGTGGCGTCCCAGGATAATCTGAAAAGTTCTGAGAAAAATATGTAGATGGCACTGGTAGTTCCAGTCTTGCTTATTTCCTAAGAGTTAATACTTAGTAATAATATTCCGTTTGATGGAGATTTGTACCGAACTTTTACAGAAGTGTGCGCGTTGGAACTGAAAAACATAGTACAGTACTTATGTACTTTATGAAGTAACACATGAAAGTAACAGAAATTCTTACTGTTATTAGATTCAATTACTCTCTGCTATATCATTTTCGTTAATTTCAATGGGCCGTGAGAGAAGAATAAAGATCTGCCCCCATGAACGAAGCTATAGATAAAGTTTACAATTGTTATTGGAAGATGACTGATTAAAAATAACTGAAATTGTTGAAGCTATAGACATTTCAGTAAAATAGAAAATAACATTTTTATGAAGGAATTATGCATGAAAAAATGATTGCCTTATCCATAAAGTCAGTTGGAAAGATTAGTATGGCTTTTCTGGAATGCTAAATAGTTCATGCTGATCGTAATCACACAATTTCCACCTTGCTGGTACAAATGTTACTGCAGAAATTACGCTTACCATTAAAAGTAAATTTTGTAAATAGGAAAAAGACATCTTTCTTCAAACCAAATCTCATCACAAACGCGATATTTTTTCAATGACAAACATTAATGAGTTGAAATATATATTTGCTACTTCATCTGCCTCATTCACAGGCTTCCACCTCTCCATCTTAAAGCTGGAAAAAAGCTCAGTAATAAATGCAATTTTCGACTTCATGTATCAGTTGAGAAGCATTAACGTAGACTTGAAGGAATCTAGCTTTTTCATTAGTATAAAGCTTTGGAATATCATGGATAAAGTGTTTATGTAACGAAGAGTTTACTGAAAACTAATAAGGGGTTGTAAGAGAACGTATTTTCTTTAAGCTTCATTTCGAAAAGCATTTCAATTTAAATTCATAGTTTCATATAAGAATGAGCAATATAATAATAATAATAATAATAATAATAATAATAATAATATAGATAGATAAGTGACAATTAACTAAAGATTATAAATGAGAAAATTGGTATCGAAGTCAGCCAGTCGCCGAGTTTTGAAAAAAATAGCCGGCAATGATGCTTTATTCCAATACAGAAAAGACGTTTGGCAAAAAAAACATATTTTCTTGAAAATTTCGAGTTTTTTCAGTAAAGAAGAATCGCATTTTTTTAAGTTTTAGCTCTTAAATGGCAATGAAACTCATTTTAGTTTTTTATAGGTTATAAATTTATCCAAAAAATTACATTATAATCCTTCAAGTGATTTTAATAATGAGAGGTCTACTTCAGATTCACCCAAGGGTGGTTTGGATTGTTAGGAACGGTTGAGGATATTTTGGTACTTGAACCTTGCTCAAGGGATAGCCATTTGTGATTACTACTAGTAGAAGCATGTCTGTGAGGAAAGGATGAGATAATTGGAGACACCGAACGGCCAAACAGGTGAAACACAAACATAGACGAGGTCACTAATGGTGTGTCCAGATAAAACACCTCGACGCCAGCGCAGCTTCCACCCTCCAAGGAGTTAACTGCCTTTTAGAAGGACCGCTGCCATAGTAGACTGCATTCCTGGGCAGTAACCTTTACAAAGTGTAAGCCATCATCACTTCATACTAGCTTGCCTTTCCCTGGCAGGTTCGATCCTGTAAAAGAATCAACTGAATGAAATAATGAGGGATGAAATAATGTGAGATGGGAAAGCGGAAATTTCGTGAAGATTCATTCCCCATTTGACTAAGCGACCTGGGAAAACTCAATAAAATCCAAAGTCCCTAAGGGATTTGAACCCTATGAACCCCAAGCATTATCGCCTGAACCACACCGCATGGTTACCCATGCTTGACAAATTATTTAACAATTAGAACTACCTAATTATGAGCTGTGCAGATCACCTAACAGACATAATTTAAGTTTATTTACCAATGGCTTTAAATGAATAACAAACTATTTTATTTTTAAATGAAACTCACATTCGTTTCTCATCGCCCCATTAACACCAATATTTCTTTATCTTCTTTCATAATTTTTATTTCATCTTAAACTTTTCAGAAGTTACTTTTAAGTACTTATTATCTCTGTTAATTTGATCTTTACATTGTATTCCATGAACTCTGAGAAAATCGTTTTTAATAAATGTTCCTTTAATAGCAATTATACACTTACAATTATCCTGTAAACATTAAAATCTCGTACATATAATAATGGAATATAGAAATACCTTTTAAAGGGGTATTATTTATAAGGTCGTTTGAAAAGTTGTGAAGTATATGTAAAAATGACGAAAATAGGGATAAAGTTCACACGATATTTCGGATAGCTAACTGTCCTTCTTCACAGTGTAAGGTCACTTATTGAATGCCAAACAAAAAAACGGAATATTTATTTGCTCTAGATAAGGTGGGGATGGATGGGTGGGGGAACTAAGGTGGCAGATCTGTAGCGAAAGTGAAATATCCAGGAGAAAGTAGTCGATAATCGTGGACAGATAAACAAGAAACTAAAGTGAAAAGTAAAACTAAATATTAAAGCCTGGAATAATCCTCGCTTTCCGCAAAACAATGGCAGCCATCTCTCTGTCTCTAAAATTGCTTTCAAGAGCGTTAATGGGCAGGGCATCGATAAGGGCTAAGTTGAATAATTATTTAAAATGTTTATTATGCGACAGGGTATGCTGGGTAACCGACAGAGGCAACTTCACTTAAACAGACTCTCTGTGATTGTTATACGCACGAACACAACTATGGAGGTCAAACTGATGTAAAATGCCTCACGTAATGTTAGTAGATAAGCAGATTTCTTGGTGGCGCATTTAGCAAAAGATGTAATATTGAAATCTCTGTCTGAATTGGGACTATGGATGCACTGACACGGAGTGATAAGTGTAGAGGGATTTTTATTTGAAACGTTGACAAGGGGTATGACCCACTGGGTGGTGGAGGACTGGTGGAGGACTGGTTCGGCAGAAAAGTTCAACGAAATAGTTCCTAAGAATGGGATCAGTTCTGTGTGGCAGGGCATGAGATTCGACAAATCTCCCACGGAAGGGTGTGATAATAAAATGATATTTACTTAAAAGATGAGGCTGACACTCTCAATTGCTGGAATATACATAGTTATGAAATTAAGTAATTTCATGTCTTCAGATTTATGTTGATTTTTGCATATAAAAGGAAGGGTGTTTAATATAGAAGCAGGATATTTTTTATCTTGGAGCCTTTATGCCAAATTGCATATGTAAATATCAAGAGTTGGAGAGTTGTTGCAAAGGCGGAGGCCACGAATGGAAAGAGAATAGGGAAATGACCTCTATGTTGCATAGGATGACAGTTCTCGAAATGTAAAAACTATTGGAGAGTTTTATGTGGATATAGGTGAGGAAAGATGTGCCTATTTTTTGTAGTTACTGCTTTATTTGTTTTTCGCAACTATACACAAAATAAAAATAAGAAATAAGGTAACCCTTGGAACAATGTAACTAGAATAACAAGCACTAGAGAAACAGATATGCACTCAACTCTTCTTCAAAGGTAGAATATTTCTTGGGAGAAATAACTTTTACCTATGCAAGCATTGTATAACAAATATTTTTTTTTGTTTCTGTTGTTGTTCTCCCATCTCAAGCAATAAATAGTTTTGAATAAATAAACACAGCTAACAATGGAAATCGTTTAAAATAAAAATACAAGTTTATACAGATTTTAGAGTAAATTGTTTATTTCACTTTTAGCTAAATAAAACAACCTTTCCAAATTGATTTTTTTTATGAAGATCAAGTGTTATGTGTGTAAGATACGCTTGAGAATGGTTTGATATGTTTTTTTTTTTAGTTCCTAAAATTTTATGCATAGTATTTTCCCTTTAAATTAATAGGAATTTCTTTACTTCCTAGCATATTTATAAAAAACACAATTAAAGGGACAAAGTACATATTATTTAATTTTGAGCAACATATTCATAATAATATAGACACGTTTTATGTATAAGCCATAATATTAAGATTAATTCCAAAATTGCACAAAAACTCTTATTCTTTAACATTTCAGATTGCAGTTCTGTGGTATTCTTCCCTTCCCGTCTTTCCAAATCCTAACACGAGCCTTCTTTTTATCCACAAGCAGCCAAAACATATGAGTCCTTCTATTTACAACAGAACTCGCTTCAAATAACGTTGTAATGGAAAGCTCTTAATATGCATGCATTTGTTTTCATAGTTTGATGTACTAGTACTTAAATATCGAGTAGATGCAGATGTGTATAATGATTTATATTGACTAATCTGGTAAGTGTGGGGGTATCACGGTGTTCTGAGATGGCAATAAATGCGTACATCTCCATACAAATGCCATTGCAAATAACAATAACAGTTATGGTTATGTATGTATATGAATGTGGTCCAATAAAGAACCGGCATAGTTCGATGAATGTAATTTGAATAATACCCATAAACAATGTCGTAATGTTTTCGCGTGATCCACCATAGACATAAATTTTGAAACACTGTCTGCAATAAGCTGGGACATGTTTATCTTCATAAAGTTGTTTCAGAACTATCGGTAAGTTCGAAATTGAAAGATATAAAATCAGATATTGTGGCGAATTAATTTAATATGGTTTTTATAATACAGATTTTATTATTTCTTTCTATTATTTAAAAAAAACCTGAAGAGTAATGAGATGTACCACACCAGATGAAATTTCATCTGCAAACATATTGAAAACGTTCACTTCTAGAAAAATTTGTAATAAAATTATATTTTAGTTATTATTGTTTCCTCGTGCAGATAATATTATAAATTATTTTAAATTCGCACAATTCTTCTGTTATTAGTATTAATAATTAAAACAATAAATTTAAATCATAGTTCATTTTATGCATAAATGTTAGAACAAGAATTGCATGTGTAGTGGTTTAGTGGTAACCATACTTTCCTTCTAAACCCAAGGTCGCGGGTTCAAACCCGGCCAGGATCGATAGATTTTTTTCAGGCGTAAAAATCTTAAGTATGGCTTCCTTCGGAAAGTAAGTAAAGCCGTTGGTCCCGTGTCGTACATTTATGGCACGATGAAGAACCTCAAGCCTGAAAGAACAGGCCTCTGAGCAAAATTTGTTGGCCATTTCATGCCCTGAATAGAATGGGACGCTGATGATCTGTGATGTTAAAGAGCGTCCTTAAATAAACAAATAAAAAAGAGCAAGAATTGCAGATCTATGAATGACTATTATTATCAATGAAAATAATGCTACGCACGATTTTATAGTTAAACCACAATTACAACAGGAAACAAAAGAGACATTTTGTTTTAAGATTTGTGTGAAGAAAACGATTAAAGGAAACAGAATTTTTTGTGAAATTTGTGGTGTTGTTGGTTGTATACCAACATTCTTTTTCTCATGTTTTCAAAAAGAAAATATCTTTAAATACAATGCCGTGAAGAAAACCAGTCGTTTAAATGAGTATATGAATATGATGTTTCTCCTCATTTATTTAAACACTGAACAAAACATAGGCATATTAAAATTCTTTTATAAATAAAATTCATTACTAAATTTACTGTTTAAACATTTTTAAACAAAATTTTTCTTAATTTTATAAATATTATTCTGTATTAATTTTAACAATAAATGTCTTCCAGACTCAAGAACGTCATAGACATATTAACATACTCTTATGCATCTATAAAATAGACAATATAAAATTTCTGTAATATTATTATAGAAGTTATTCTAAAACCTTTCTTTGTCTAAAATATCAAGATTTTGAAATGTTTTATTAAAAGTAAGCTGATTGTTATGGGGAAAAATTATAAGATAGTAATGGTACAAATGGCTGTAGATTTGGTTCTCATTTTAATGGACAAAATTTCAGTGCAATATAGGCATGCGTTTTCTTTAGTTTTAATATAGAATGCTTTTTATGATATATGCATTTATTCAAAAGCTATTTTTTTAATTCTTAAATGCTTTCATTACCATTACATCACTGTATATAAATAAGTCAATTCAGCTAAAGTGCGGAACAAATCTTAATAACCTCTTCCCATCCCACCGAGTTCCGAGTGTACAGTGCTATTGCTACCATCTAAAGTTATAAACAATGACACACTGCCACGAAATATCTGGTATTCTCAGCGGAGTCGCGGAGTCACTTCCACATTTGTACATGAAAAATTAAGTAGAAACTATAAATAGTTCCTGTTTATCATATTTTTATGAATATATAATGGAATTTTAATTAATAATTAAGAAATATTTTATAAATAATAAGTTATTTCTGCGCCCAATCTCTTAAACTTGCACTGAAACAGATTTCAGAGACGTGACAATATTGTTTTCCTGGGCGATTTCTGATACACTCCGTTCTTCACGGGTATATGCTAACGTAACAGAAATAAACAGCTAAATGAGTGTAAGCTCTGGGGGGGAAAACATCATTGGTTGTCCCGTACTCTACTATAAATCGATGGTAATGGCATTTTAATAGCTCATTGTAACATCCAAATTCTCTTTCATATGTGCATTTTTACCCTCATGGGGTTTGAAGGAATATTGATCACACAAAAATTATTTTCTATGTAAATAAAAATTAATGTAAAAAAGGTATTTTAGGATTTTTTTACAAAATGCATGGAAAATACTTTTATATTATGTCCTAAATGTTAAGCTAAATAGTTACCGAGTAAAATGTGCCAGTACATTAAAAAATACAACTTTCTTGGAGAAATAAAGCAAGATACTCTTCATTCTTGGAATCTTAAATTTCCATTTATGGTGTTTTCTTTTGCCTTCATATTCTCTGTAGGACCATGCTTTTCATTATACGTGTTCTGCTACAGCATCTATCAATCAATTAGAGCTCATTACGCCAATTTTAATACTTTTGGCCCTAACAAACATATCACTGCCACTCTGCCACATGTAGCTATTGAAAGGCCAATTTTTATCCTCTTTGTTTCCATGAAGATATCGTAGGTTTTATAATAATTAATAAGCTGCAAATAAAGTGGTTTTATTTTATAAATTATAGCATGTGGTAAGCTGTGATTAAATTTTAATTAAGTGTTACTTTTAAAAATTATGCACATTTTGCAAAACAGGTTCTCTACGTGCATCTCCACTTCGTCCAAAAACTGAAGGACTGAAAATGTAGATTTAAGAGTACCCACAGGCAAAATTTCTAAATCTTGTAATTATCAAGCAAATCGCTTCAAACATTTATCACAAGCGTAATACACTTATAGAAATTTAACGTTGATATTTCTAATAGTTTTTCAAAAATATTTCATTTCTATACTTTTATATGCTAATATAATACATGCCCCATATGATGCAGAATTTATATTTTCTACAGAATAAAAATATTATCATATTCATTTTGTGTTAAAGGAACAAATTAATATATAAATGTTTTGGTACTGCCTTGGTTTTTTTAGAAATAAATTTTTGAACTTTTTATATATTAAGTTATTTATATTTTTTCATATTGATGAGATTATCTTATATTTTGGGTAATATAAAATATTCGAAAACTCTTATGACAATATTTTAAATTCACTTATTTTGAATAGTTGTGAAAATCGGAAGAAATTTGGACAAAAGCTGTATAGCAGGAAACATTTTAAAGTGGAAGATAATTGATATTAGGAAACTGTGTTTTAAAATTACTTTAGAACATTTACACTCCTCAAAGGAAGTTTAAAATACGTTTATGTATGGGATGGAATGATGCTTAGCGCCCTGTTTACTGCTGAGGTATCACAGGCAGTGGACACGGACACTGATGATGCTTGCGATGAAATTACAAATTCGGAAAGAATTTCTTTAACTAAGCCAGTGTACCTCCTCGACATTTATGAGAACTGGGGAAACTCCAGATTCAGAGAGAACACTACTCCCAGAAATCAAACCCCAGACCTCTCATTCACGAGTTCGAGTTTTAATGCCTTCGCTCACTCGTGTCGGCAACACTCTTATATGTAAAAGCGATAGGTATGCACATATTATGTAATTAGAACATTTTTATCGTTTTTAAACTTAAATACTAAATATTAAACTTTTCTAAGCGTTGGAGCAAACTTTACCTGTTGGATCCTTAGATGAAACAGCTTTGGAGGGAGGATTATTACAGGGTTTGACTAGTTTTGAAACACTTTCATTTTCTGTAGCAGATGCCACAGTTCGCATTACAACGCTACACCATTAGTCAACTGCATAATATTTCAATTTTATTTAATATGTGTAGAAGATGAAATAGGCATTGAAATAGAAAATATAACTTTAAAAAATAATCTTAATAACGGAATCGCAACTGAAAATCGATCACTCTTATCATTTAGTCACTTACATACCCATTAATGCATCTTTCAGTATTATAATTATAATAATTGGATTTATTAAAGTTTTTGTGTCTTTATTTAGGATTAAGTTTTTTTAATTGAAGGTATTATTAAGTAGAAGAGAAGATTAATAAGAGATTATAACTCTTTTATTATGATCTCAAGACTCAGAGATGGAGTTGCAAAAGCTGTAGTAACTGCATAAATCGTGATGTATATATCTAAAGCCTTTACAAATGTATATTATATCGAAACGTTGCTACGTATGTAATTGTATATATAATAGTAAGACCAAAACCCATAAAGGTTTTTATTTCTTTCCCTGTTACATTGTCAGATAGTGAAGTTATATTTGTACTAACTTCACAATATGTTGAAAAGTATAAAATGATAAAATTGCATAATAAATATAACCTTGAATTCTAGGAATATTTCAGAATTTAATGCGAGCTGCAATTTAACTTTCTTATAGTTCATGAAATATATATCTGTTCAGTTTTTTCTTTGAGAAGCAATTCTTGGTAAAAACATAAATATTAAAAGGGTGATTCTCATAAACAGATTAGGTAAGCAACACGATGTAGATGTGCGTATCCTTGCTCACTTATCTTTAACTACACGACTACGACGACATTGTTAGGGAACCCAGCAAGTTAAAGACTAAAACTTTGTCATCATCAAAGAAATAAACAAATGACTTGTTTTCCCTAGAGATAAACTAATAAAATCTTTTTTGGTATTTCATATAAAACAAAACAACTAAACACCTTATTCTAACACTTAGAAGTATCCTTTAAATGTTCAGTGTCTTCAGCATATGATATTTATTAATTACTTCTTTTATAGTGACATAATGAAGTAGTGAATAAACTTGCACTGATGTGTGCTTCAAAATTTTGCTTGCAACTCTATATGATCATAGCCATAGTTCTATCTAGTTTATATTTTAAGGCTACTTATAAAGAATGCTGGCTTTATAAAATATGTACCTAAGGCATATAGCACCGCAAATATCACTGCTTTAGCTCTTATAGTTTCGAGGTTATAGCCGTATATAGATTTTCTTTAATTCTATCACTAAATTTTTTCTTGCCGTGCAAAATCAATTGTAAGAACCCCACATTTTGCCAACAAGGTCATTATAAATGTAGTTCTTTAATATTTCCCTTAATTTTAATTGTTAAAATTAAATTATTATGGTTCTCTTAGTTTTAATATAGGATTTTTCCAAATTAAATTATTTTTCCTTATTGTATAAATGTTGCAATTAACAATTATGAAAATATTTTAAAGATATTTGTATTAAATTACAAGACAGTTTCATTCCCTATACATATGTAAACGAGTGAACTACATTTCATTATTTTATAACTAAAATTCTCCACAAAGATCATTTTGAAGGGAGAAAAATGTTAACTTTCTGAAAAGAAAGAAAATATCAATGAAACATTTTTACTGAACCATGTGGATTTTACGTCTGGCGTTAATAGCGTCTGGAAACTAAGTATGCATTTTCGTAATATAGAAACAGTTGAAAGTTTGTTTATCTTCCATAAAATTTGGAAACATTCGCTCATGCACGTCCTTACAGAAATGTTTTATTGCAGAACCTGATGAGATTTTCCCATGTTCATAATTTGTTGACGCCCATCCTGAAAAGAGAATAATTTTCTCCATTGACTTTATGACCATTAAAGAGAGAGGGTATCAGGAATACTTCCATGTATTCAAGTAATTATAAATTTTCATTATATTTCTGGTAAGTAACTTACAGGCGAAAGGATGGGGAAATAATTTGCACAAGGTTTAAACGAAACAATAATAAAATGTTGACAGTAATTTTAATAATTCTTGTTAAATGTACACATCAAAAATGCTCCACCAGGCATAGATATAGCAAGTTCCTCCGGAGAGCGGAGTTATTTCCATCACAATTATCAGAGAAATTCTCTATGCAATTTTTGGATCTTTTATTTCTGATAATATGGTATTATGCTTCCCAGCCAGCCAAAATATCTCTCTTCTGAACTTTCTGAATTTGTATTGTCTGATAAGGAGTCTGATTCGTGTGATTCTGACTCTAAAGGTCCACTATTATTTATGCCAATTGGTTTGATCCCTTCTTCGGCCGCTGTATCGAGCTCACTGCTAGCTGAGGCAACAGCCACAATCACAACAAATGCAGCAATCTGAAATAAATCATAAGAACATTGCAATTATTAATTTATTTTCAATTATATTATTCTAGTGATTTAACTTTATTCTAGTATTTTAACTTTAAATGATCGGTTACTGACGCATGAGTGCTGTGATTCGGTAGCCTGATCATTCTGTATATTTCTACTTTTTATGTAGCTTTTATGAATACTTTCTCTGAGAATTTGATAACAAACACAAAGCTAGTATAGCAATTTATTTTAATTAAATTTAAACTATTGGTTTTTAAAAGGTATATTTATTTTTCAAATTTTGCTAATATAATGCAATTTTTAATTCTTGATCCTTATTTTAGACCTCTATCTCCATTTTGCATATCGTAAACTTGTATTCGTTAGTCCTATTCACCGGATCTACTGGATTTTAGTTTAAAATATAAACTAAACAAATATATTAAAATTATTCAGAATGAAGGAGAAATATGTGGCATTTATGTACGATAGAACAAAATTTTCATGTTTTGTACTTAGCCAAAATAATAATAATAAAATTTATTGTAATTATTATCATTATTTCTGCATTCGCTTTCATGTGTTATAACGTATTAAGCTTCGGAATTAAAATAATCCAATTGTAATGATATATAGAAAGGAGAAGTAGAATAATACATTCTTTGCTATTTTATGAGCTGAAATGTTACGTGAATAATTTCGGATTGCAAAATTGGGTTTCGCACCTTGAGTTTAATAATGTTGTCACAGCATTAACATTAACAACGATCAAAAAAGTGAGCAATGCTATATAATTACCGTTTTCGCTGCAAGAATATCTGCATTCTAAATTTATAAGTTAGCTATGCAATGCTAGCACATGCCTCAAAATAAAGTATTTCTTTTCTGCAAAACTCTTGCAGATAAAAAAAAAAATGTTTTTAGACTCTCTTTGTTAAACTCATGTGCAGGTTTTATTTTGACACTTTGTTCCCTTCAATGCCATATTATCTTAAGCAAATTAAGTTGTGAAATATCAGAATTAACTTGACATATAAATATGAAAACATTGGTTTAGTTAATTAATTCTGTAATTAAAATGATGAATTATTGTCGGCAGCATATTTAAATCTGATGTTCTAGAGGTAATAATAACTAATAATACTTATTATTATTATTATTATTATTATTATTATTATTATTATTATTATTTATTATCTCTGTCTTTAAAATTTATTTTAATAAAATGAAAATAAAATCATGCTATCACCATCGTTGAACCTCCTGTTATGATAAATCCATGCATTATTTTCAGCTGTTCAATAGCGTCTGAATATTTCAAGAGACATTTGCTTTAATATATCACCTTCTACTAATAACAATCACCTTCTGTTGGTTCACGTTAAAACTTTTCATTAACTTACTTGTATATTCATGTTCATATTAATAAAAATTAAAATTTTTCTTATTTATTTCAATTGTGATGTTCTTAAAACTTCCTATGTAGCTCTTACAGGTTTATTATTATTATTATTATTATTATTATTATTATTATTATTATTGTTGTTGTTGTTATTATTATTATTATTATTATTATTATGCTTATTATCATCATTATTATCATCATCATCATCTCCAAGAGAAAAATATACGACCACACTATAAAGGCAGACCAGAGACCAGCGCGTTTCAGCAGCTGACGCTACGGGCTACTTTATTATACAATGCCTTTTTTAATTTAGTATTTGAATTCAGAGCTTTTCCGATTTTGGAATTGGCAGTTAATTCTATACGAAGCTTGAGGAGTGGTTGCGACATGATTGGAACATAAATTCATCTCCAAAACCCAACATAGATACGCATTAAAAACTAAAGTAACAGTCCATGAAGTTTAAAGTTAGCATAGACATTTATTACTAAAATGTGATTAATTTAACCTGGAGAGCCGCATCAACTATATTAATATAATTTGAAAATTTTTTTGAATTAATAATTATATCGAGATATTTTAAATTATTTTGTAACATTTCAGTGCGAATTAATAGGAATGCAGTAGTTTTATTTTTCCAAAATTTCAAATTTTCTACAGGAATAACATTGTCACGAATCACATTAAGCATTCCAGATACCATTATATATGCAGATGACCTACAACTGTAGGGGCACTCACGACCAGATATAGTCATCAATTCCATAGTTGAACTTAAAGGAGACCTAGACTCAGTATTAACATGGGCTAAACAAATGAAATAGTAAGTTGTCTCTACACAAAGAGATATAATTAAGGAAAATAAATTTACAACTATTTTTTACATTTTATAGAGTTACAAAAGAAAAGTTAGAAAATTTAATTCAAATATATTTTTACACATTTTTATGAAACTTATATAAAATTCTTTTACTGTGTGAACTGAACTTGTGTTAGCTTACATAAAACAATTGCATAATTGAATGGTTAATTCCGGATTAGTTTGAAAGCTCAGATGCAATAGATGAGGAAAATGAGTTCTTACTATGACTTCTCTGTTGTTGATGTACTATATGTGTGTGGCACTGTGGAATTTGGCAAAGAAATGCTATATTATTCAATTTAAAATACGGAACGTAAAATCTTAAAATAATTTTATATATCTTGTTCTTTTCTGTTCGCTTCCATACATCACATTACTTTCAGCGTTTTTATTTCATCATTTCCAAACAAAATGGTCTATTTAGGTTAATCCTTCAGGAGTCTTTTATTGTGAACTTTTATAGAACTGTATGCATGATAACAACTCAGGAGACTTGGTGATATTGAAAACAGGAAATGTGGGTTCTAAAAACGATAGCGGAAGAGTAAAAGGAGGGAACCTATTTTTTGTAGGCTTGGGCCAAAACCGGTTGAATGATGAGAAAATGGAGTTTCAAGGACTATTACATCAATGAATGAAACTTAGGCGTATACTTCTTGTTAAATATTGCTGTGTCGGGCAAAATAACAATAATATGGTATCTATGATCCAAATAATATCCCGCTGTGCCATTGATCCCTTATATATGATATCCTTGCTTTTTACCGCACGTTGTAATTTTCCTGTATTGTGAAAGGATATTTGGGTTATTCAAATGATATTCGTTCTAAGGGAAACTTTCATATTATGCCATTTTCAGAAACCATGATGACTAGAAAATTTATGCACGGAAGTCAAGTTACGTACAGAAATAGCTGAATGTCAATCCAACAACAGAATTGAAAACAAAATCTCAATAAAAACATTATATTTTATTTAAGAAATTTTAACCTTCTACTCAAAAGAAAGGTATACGTTAAAGAAGGTCCTATACTTTTACAAAGAACTTCTGGTGCTGATATCAGATGTGCGATATGCTACAATCTGAATAATAATGATATATTTTGTATCTTTTTGAAATATATGGACAAGTTTATATAAATAGCATTTGTTTGAAATATTTATAAAATATATAAGTATATAATGATATATTTCATAGTGATCGTCATATCAAATTTATTTAATAATCCGAATAACCAGGCACAGAAACATAATGTATTATTAACAATTTTAAATGCAAAACAAGGTATATTCATAAAAAGGTATAACTGGAGTTAAATCAAATAAATTGTGGAAGAACGGATAATATATTCCAACAGTTGGGCCGGTCCTGGTGGTGTAATGGTTACCATACTTGCCTCCTACACCCAAGAACACGGGTTCGAACCTGGCCAGGACCGATGGATTTTGTCGGACGTGAAAATAGTAAGTGTGGCTTCCTTCGGAAGGAAAGTAAAGCCGTGGGACCAGTGTCGCACATTTACGGCACGAAAAAGAACCTCAAGCCTGAAAGAGAGGCCTTTGAGCCAAATTTGTCGGCCGTTTCACGCCCTGAGTTGAATGGGACGCTGATGACCTGAGATGCTAAAGAGCGTCCATAAGTAAATAAATCAAACAATAAAAAAACAACAGTGGCACATAGTTAGGGTACAAGCTGTTAAGCATAAGCGTGTTTATAAAAATAAATGAGAAACACACTGAATGTTGCATCTTTCTGAAAGAAAGCACAGTTAAATCTATTTCGCATTTTATCTTTTCAATTAACTGTCTTTAAGCAAAAAACTAAGGACATGCCTTAATTTCAGGAAATACAGAGTATGAATAGCGCTTTGTTTCCTCCCCTTTTCGTTTCTCTAGTTTCTTGAAGAACCCTGGTTTTATGATGCCTTAATTATTCTATACCAGTGCTGGATTTGGAAGACAACTTAATATATGATGGTTCACCATGCTGTTGCTACTGCATTAAAAGGTAAACGATAGCATAGTTTCTACTCACCAACAACTTCGCCATCTTTCTGCCGTTTTGAGCCCAGGTGCATTACAATGTGTCTCATTTGCTTTTATACCTGAAATGGTGACGCACATGTCATTATCCAATTGAGGCGCAGCGATGATGCATTGCAAGGAGAGTTATTTATACTGCTTTGTTTTTCGAACAGCATCCTTGAAAAGTTTTCCTTTCAATGCGACTTTTCTCTGTTATCAATGAATCGTCGTCCTTTCATGCAATTTGTTAACATTTTAAAGATTGCAGCTCAGCTGTTTGCCATTGTCTATCTGCACTTGTATATTAAAAGTTGATTGCACGTCCGTGTTTATATTACGAATAAAGTTTTTACAAATTAAAGCATTTTCCGCATAAATAATATTAATTATAATCATAATTCTGAGAAATTTTTAATATGTATATGTGTTTTCCCTTTACAGAACATTTTATAAGGCAATGATTAGAACCGTGGCATATTCAAATATGCAACGTAGATCTAGGAACAAAGGAAACACACGATAAATAATTGTCTAAATAGAGGCAAACAACCTGTTATATAACAGAAAACAAAACCTTGCTGATGATGTTTTTTCAAACGTAAAAGACGATTTGAATGCTCATATATTTTTTTAACGTTCTTATTTTCCACGCAATATTAAGTAGTAAGCCCTAGCTCACCATAATGAGTTTGTTTGTTTCTGATTGCGGTGGTTGAATTGCAAATTTTTGCCGCCAGTAAAAGTATGTGTCATTAATTTCTACTTGTGGAAAAAAATTATATTAGGTCTGTAAATTCATGTCTGGCTTATTCAATAATATTACAAACACTGCAGGTTCATATAGATTAAGTGTGCGGAAGGGGGGGGGGTTATCTAGATGTCCGTGAGAGAGCAGAAAGAAGTGGTGTCGCATGACTCAGATTAGGTGCTTTGGAAGGAAATAAAGTAGTTTATGCTTTCGGGGAAAGAATGTGCCTACTGTAAAGAGAAAGCGCCTGGAGGCATATAATGACAGAATGCAGGAAAACAGAACTTTTAAGAAATCAGTATTTGCCAACACAATTTCTGAGTTCCAACATAAGCTTGCACATCTGCTTTGAAGTATTCGTGCATGAGAGATACACTCACAAATGGGGAATATTTCTTGTAAATACTCGACAAAGAAGGTTAATGGCTATATAGAAGAGAGGGGAGTTGGGGAGGTTGGTGAATAAAGGGAAGAGGAACTCGAGAGTATAAGTGCTGTTCATGTTTGTGTATATATACATAAAATTATTCATATAAAATGGTGATTTAAGTATATATGTATATATACAAAGTTAATCATAGCAATTGATGTTAAGTGTTTGGTATATTTTAAACTCTGAATGTGAAAAGGGCGGTATTAGCATGTAGGGCCGTAAAGCCCCTAATTCCTCATTAGGAATATGTTTACAGATTTTCTGCAGCCTTTGGTCTGTTCCATACCTAAAAGGTTTAATAACTGGCCTCTGCAAGTTGAGTTTTTTCCACAGGTCTCCAAATATTAGTAACAAGATTATTAACTATAGGGCTGCTTGAGGAAAAATTATTCCTGAGTAAACCTATGACAATAGATGAGTTGAAGAATTCTATGGCACAAACTGAGGTAAATGTTCAAGAACAGAACATTGAAGAGAGCCTGTTACTTGTACAACATGGTGAACACATAAAGCATGTGGGATGAAGACGTGGTAATACAATAAATTACAATGGAAAATGTACTAGGAAAGGGAAAATTACCAATAGTTTAAGAACATGCTTGAAGAAAATGCTAAAAATGAGTGTAATCTGGCTTGACAGAGTATATTCGGTTACAGATGAATCGAAAATGATGCATGGGATAGGAGTATTGGGGGGTGCAGAAAAAGGGTGGGAATGTATAGATCAGATTCATAAAGCAGTCTGTGAAATGATATTGAGATTATCTAGAGCAGAATTCAATGGAGTAGCCCTCAATTGGGAAGGGTTGGCATGAAAGGTCTAGTAATAAAACGCATTATGAAATACTGGCAGGATACTGTCATTGAAGGAAGGAAATGTTCTTAAAGACTGCTTGGGGAAAGCAAGAAAAAAGTAAAAAGGAAGGAAACTGGGTAGGTGGATTAAATTGTAAGAGAAATTATAATGCAAGAGCTAGGTAGTTTACAATCACCAAATAGGCCAAGCATATGGAATAAAGTGAAAGCAAGGATTGATGATATAGAGAAACAGGAAATATCTGTTAGCCCAAGAGATAAGAATACTCTGATATATTATAGGAGCTTTAAGAAAGAGCGGGGCAGGGAAAAATATATTGAGGTTTTGACAAAATGGGAAGGGAGGGTGGGGCATGGGCAAGAACAGGAACAATGATGTTAGGTGGGTAAAAGTTGACAAAGAATTTTGCCCACTGTGTGGTAAGGTAGACAAGAAATTGCACTGTATAATAGAATGTACAGAAACAGGAAGATGGAGAGAGGAAATATGGAAAATGAAATGGGATAATTTGCGGGCAGTTATTCTGGCATTAAATCTTTCTGGAATTAACAGAAAAGAATATTTCAATCAGTTTGGAAATTTTAAGAGAAAATTGTGAAGGAAAGTAACCAAGGCAAAGGAAGAATGTAATATAGGAGCAATGAGGGAGATGATCGCCTTTAGGGATGTATTTTTAATGTTCACTTGATATGAGATATGTATAGTTAGAGAGATATAGGATCCATGTGCACAACAACATTGGTAATAGTTGTATAGGACCCTGAATTAACAAGCATTCAACGATTAAAGAAATATTGTAAATGGATAAACCGTACAAAGAAACAAATATTTGTTAAAACAAAATTGCCACAATCGTCAACTAAAGCCCTCTATTATACAAGTATGGACATGCTTTGCAGCGGAATTAGCTGACAACCGAGCTTCGTGATTAGTTCGCCAGCATCGGTCGCCATTTTGTGCCTGATGTCTGTGTGTTGTGCCATATGTTTATATGGAGAATATTTTTAAATTTTTATTTTAATATAGTTAATATGCCTGGGTGTTGTGCATTTGGTTGTACAACTCAAGAAAGAAAGGCGTTACGTTATATCGCATTCAATGTTTAATTTGATATGTAAACTGCATTCAAAATAATTTATGTAATGTAATAAAATATTTTTCAACATGGATAATTTGTATTTATCATTGACTATTACTAAGTGTATTATACTTACAATATTATTACTGTATTACATTATACTCTCTAACACATTTGCCATAGCTTTCAAAATGTCGATGAATGTATGTATTTTATGAAGGTGTTTTGAATTTCTTTTACATAAAAATAGTTTGCCACAGTATGTAGTTCATTTGCAATGCCACTATTGCAGAAAAAATAATTTAAAAACTGTAACATACTACTGTAAGATAACTAAATGCACGTTCATAATTGGAAAAAAGGAAATAGAAAATGCAAATCTATGTATTATGAATATTTTAAATTTTCAGGATATCATTTAGTTTATTTATCTCTTGTTGCACTCAACAATTAAAAATATAGGTTTCTGGTTGTCACAGTCATCCTCATTGGATCAATTTAGAGCAGAGAAATGTTAAACTACATAAAGCTTTTGTTCTAAATTTAATTTGATAGGAAGCCCTCTAAGACCTACAATTCTTGTAATTTACACGTTAATTGTAGGCCTTATACAGTTTATGTCAACACTGATATAATGAATGCATTACAACAAATAATTTAGTGAATAGCAAAATAAAATGATAATTTCTTATTTTAAGTTTCACCTGTTGAAAGGATGTGATTAATAAGGCCTATGTGTAATATTGCGACTTCTGTTTTAACCCATGACTATCTTTTCCTATGCCCGCAAATGACCCGTCATTGGACGCTGAGTTTGGATGCGGTACTAGCGAAAGCGCCGTAACTATGACATATTCTCAAAAATATACTTCTATAATAGAGGGCTTTATTATCAACTATACAATAAATTATATACAGTCTAACGTACCAAAAATAGAAAATAATAATATTAGGCTTCAGTGAGGGAATTAGTGGAAAAATATTATATATTACTATATTGTCATTTCTATTCAGTTAGGCCCACTATTCTCAAAACGTATTATTCTATAACAGGTTGTAAATGTTATTTTTTTCCTGTTTGAAGAAATTTATGTTGTAGCTTTCAGTACATTCATTTTGTAGAGTATTCTATTTCTTACATATAAGGCAAGAATTTTAGCAGCATTATTTAAAAATAATATTTTATTTTTTTTAAAAAATGCAACCTTTTTATTTTTTCCAGTACTTCAGTATCTCAAACATTTAAAAGTCATAGATTAATATTTTATTAATTGTTATATTAATAATATGGATAAAACTATATTAAATAATAAAATGATTAAGTTGCGAAAGATTGATGTTTCAAGGAACATTTGAATGGAATTGACATGTGCATCATGGCATTTAAATCTCCAATGGTGCAAAGATAAATATTAGCTTTTGATCAAATTGTTTTTCTAAAAGTAAGCAACATTTAGCTTTAAGCAGTTCCTATTAAACGGTGGAGAACAAACAGAAAAGGTTATCTTTATTAATGATGTATGAGATAAAAAGGGTTTGCCGCCAGAGGAAAGCAAAATTAAAGGAGTTCATAGATGTTATTGTCGCATATTCTCATTTATCCGCCATTTATGACTCAGTAGTGAAAACGGATGTTAAATATTATTCAGAAAAAAAAAAAACCACAGCACTCTATGCACATTTAATATTTACACTTAAGTTCATAATAGGGAAACAAAATTTTGGGGAATTTTCTAATCTTCTATCTGAAAAATGGACTGCTACTAATTAAAAAAAAAAAAAAAGATATTTCTAAAGAGCTCAAAGGTAACTTTTAGGACCGAGAATATGTGTTTTTAAATTCTGTACATGCTACAACTGCTGAAAAAGTATAGATACAAAATTAAAAGCAATTTGGCTGATTTTCTATCAAAAACAGTACTAAAATAAATTTAAACAGAACTTTCTATTGCTACTAAAATATATATTTTATATTTAAAATAGCAAATTATTAGATATTAAATACAAGAAGTTTAAGCTTCTGATAGGTCAGTGATAGTATATTAAATATTCGTATTTTCATGATGAGTTCAGGGTTTTATATGCTGACGTCACGGAACTGTAAATTTATGTAAGGAAATGTCCAAGTTTCGAAAGAGTATCATAAATGTTCACTACTGTCGTATCTAAATATGAAAATATGATATTTAATTTTTCAAATTGAGTCGCTGCTGACTCTCAGAACATAGTAAACGTTTCCTTAACATACCTTGCGTCATTTTCGACCTCACAGTTGAAGAAATACATCCTTATTCTTATCAGCTCTATAAGGAATTCTTCACGCTCTGACATTCCCATTTCCAATTTCCTTTTCTCTTTCATCTTCTTACTTACCTCCCTGTAGCTCTATGCTGTTCAAGGGAATGAGAAAATTCGGAGACTTACAATTGCATGCATTCTGTCAAAGAGGTTCGAGATATATATATATATTTGCGATAGCTAAACAATCGCAAAATACACTAACACATTATTTTGTTCTTTTGAATACTTGTACTATTACAATTTCTTTTAAAATAATGTTCACATAGCAAACCGGAGCAATTACCTTTTAACAAATTTTATTTAACAACTATACACTTTCAACTTAATTTTTAATAATATAGGATGAATTATATTATATTACTTCTTGTTTTGTTTTTTTGTTTTTTTGTTGTTTTTTTTTATTTGCTTATTTACGGACGATCTTTAACATCTCAGGTCATCAGCGTCCCATTCAAATCAGGGCGTGAAGCGGCCGACAAATTTTGCTTAGAGACCTCTTCTTTCAGGCTTGAGGTTCTTTATCGTGCCGTAAATGTACGACATGGCACCCACGGCTTTAGTTCCCTTCCGAAGGAAGCCGAAAAAAATCTATCGGTTCTGGTCGGGTTAGAACCCACGATCTTGGGTTTAGGAGGCCAGTATGGCAACCACTACACCACCAGGACCGTCATATTACTTCAAACTATAAAACAAGGCAGAAAACTAGATTCTTATTGAAGCTTTAGGATTTATGCACAAAAAGGAAAGAGTATTATTAATGTGCATTTTATTAAAAATAAAATAAAAGATAAACAACAAACATCAAAAGTAAGGATTATATTGAAATGAACACTAAATAGGAATAATAACACTGTAAATTAAATATAAAATTGCTTTAAGACAACTTATACTCTTTTCAGAAGGCACTCAAAGGTGTAAAATATTTATAACACAGCACTGTTACCAACTTTAGTTTAATGCGCAATGTATTGATTATTAGTCTATATAAGCGGATACAAATTGTGTATTTTATAATCTGATATTACGTTTAAATTGTTTTTATATTACTCAGGAAATCGGGCCGTTATGCAATTGGTGCTAAGATAGTAATTTAGAATATTACATAAAATGTAATTAAAACAGAAAATAAAATTTTAACTTATAATTTTATCTCTTTAAAAATTACTATCGCTGCCATTGACATCATCCACATTTTTAGGTTAAGTAATGTTTCTTCCATGCCTCGCAATAAACTACTTATTTGAAATAAGGATTTTTTTTGGAATAACTGCAATAAATTCGTTATAATTATTAATGTATTTATACATTTAAGGGTTGTCTA
The DNA here is from genome assembly GCA_030762175.1 of Metallyticus violacea. NCBI lineage: Eukaryota > Metazoa > Arthropoda > Insecta > Mantodea > Metallyticidae > Metallyticus > Metallyticus violacea. Next base: position 48,392,550 of record CM060843.1, read on the forward strand.
AAATGGTGTATGACACAAACGTTAAAAGTTATTTTATTTGGATTTATAGGTTCATTCATAAAATAAATTTTTACTTTTAACACTTGCATCATAAACTTTTTTTATTTCTTAAATTTGTTAATGATATGTAGTTAAGAATCTTGAATATTGCTGACAATGAACGTAATTATTTTTGCGCTATTTAAAATTAATTTCTAAAGGCAGTTAAAATTAAGCATATGAACACGTGGCATTTTGCTGTTAACTAAACCGGGGGATTATGTAATATGAGGGTAGGTACATATGTTTCCGGCCTCGCCGATAAGGATTATCGCCTTCACAAATGTTTTATCTCATGATTTACCTTATCCGTTGAGTATATAATTGCAGCCGTAACATCCGCTCCGCTGTGTTCAGTTATTCAGATATATTTGCATAAAGAAGGCTAAGTGTAGAATATTGTGACATGTTCAAAATGGAGTTTTGAGCTGTTATTAAGTTCTTCACAAAAGTAGAACTTACTCCAAATGAAATAAAAAAAGTGATTGGACGGTATATATGGGGAAGCATCCCCATCATATTCTACCATAAAAGAATGGGCCAAACTTTTTCGAATGGGTCGAAAAAGCATTGAAGACGAAGATCGTGCAGGTCGGCCCTTGGAGGTGCTCAATTCTGAAAACATCGCTCTTGTGGGAAAAAAAATTATGGAAAACCGGCGGTTCAAAGTTACAGAAATAGCAGCAAGGTTGAGCTTTCTAAAACAACAGTCCTTCAAATTATTCATCATCATTTAAACATGAATAAGGTTAGTGCAAGATGGGTGCCTAGAATTCTTTCCTCAGTCATCCGCAGCAAAGACTCATCTATGGTCAGGCGTTTATGGAACTCTGCCGTGGCAATGAGAGAGTAATTCTGCAAACCATCGTTACAGGAGATGAAACTATGGTCCTCTGCTATGACCCCTTGTCCAAAAGAGATACAATGGAGTGGCGTAAACCTGGCGAAGCACGGCTCTAAAGGTCACTTACTCAGTCAACCAAGAATATCATGGCTATAATCTTTAGGGGTTGTGAAGGAATACCCTTCATTGACTTCAAGGAGAGCAACACCACAGTAAATGGGGAGTATTATGCTTGCCTACTGCACAGACTAGGTGCTTCCATAAAAAAAAAAGCGAGGAAAGATGAGTGGTGGTGTGCGACTTCTTCGTGCCAACGCGCCTGTGCACACAGCTCTTTGCAAAGGATGCTGTGAGGAAATGTGGCTTCAAGGATACCGACCATCCACCCTACAGCCCAGATCTAGCTCCGTGACTATTTTCTCTTCTAAAAATTCAAGAAGAACCCTAGAGGAAGGAAATTTAAGTAAAAAGAAGTGAGGAATGCTGTTTATGCCCATTTTGCAGACAAGACTTCTGACCATTTTGGGGAGGGGGGTTGAAATGTTAATTCTAAGATTAGAGAAGTGTATTTCAATAAAGGGTAACTATATGGTAAAGTAAAGTATAGTTTTTGTCTTTATCAACCTAGAACATAGTTAGGCCGGAAACTTATGGACCTACCCTCTTACATACATTTGTTACTTAGCTGCTAAATCTAAATGTTCCACTCTCACTGATTAGGCAGCTATCTGAATTAACCAGCAAGATAAGAAACGCATTAATTACTGCCTCATACTCTGACTTTTTCTGCTATTCTCACAGAGCTTCTCATTTAGCTTAGGTGAATGCTAGTTAACACTCTTTGCCTTATACATTCACTTGTCCCATTTCGATTCTGCTCTTAAAAATGTAAGCTGTTAAGTTTAATTGTTACAGGGGGGCATGTAGAATATAAATCTAGATATTTGCCCTTTATAATAACAGATTTCATTTTTGCAACATTATCAAGAGACTAAGAAATGGAAACAAATGACATGTCAAAAATTGGGATAATATTAGAGATGACGTATTGTGGAAAAGTATATGAATGTAGAAGAAGAAACTAAGGTAAAATGATAGCAGAACTTCGGCTAGTTAAGAGACGAGCAGATGAGAAAACAAAATGTTATAAATTTAAGGAGTTTAATAATTAGGAATGAGAGTAATTGTTGCATAGGAAACGGGAAGCTTACTGGGTTGTATGATTTAGGTATGTATAGAAGTATACAAGAATATAATGACTTAAACAATACAGGCTACCTGGAATTAGACTGTATTGATAAATGAAGGGAAAACTAGGTAAAGTAGAAACATGTTTTCAGTTCATTATTTTTATTATTAATGGAGGTGTAAAAGTAATGTTAAATTAATATGCTATTATTGTTAATTTAAATTCCAGTGTATCAGCACATATGTATAATTAATTTTTCTTGGAATTTAAGAGAAATGTTGCGCAAGACCAGTATCTGTTAGAATCCAGAGGATGAGGTCTCATTGTTTTTAACTGATTTATCTAAGTGCCCAGGCTTTTCTTAAACAAGAATGAAATGAATTTTTGTTGGTTGAATTAAAGAAATTAATTAAAATCCTTATAATTTGAAAGTAATGCTGTTTGTTATTGGTAATAATAAATTAAATTAATTAATTTATACCGGAAATATCCTTTTATAAGAATATGTACATTCGCATTTAGTAAAGTTGTTTCAACCGCGCTCGGTAATTTCATAAGCGAAAGTGGCAATAGTACATATAGCGTAGCAACATTGGTGCAATGAAATTACATATATAAGCTGAAATAACAAAGAACTAAGAAGGTCTTAACTTCAATTGTTAAAGTGCTTTAAGACAAAGTATTTTGCGTTAGACTATAGGAAACAATGAATAAAATGTAACTTTAAATAAGACCTGGTAAGACGTTTTAATTACACAAATATGCCAAAAAAAATTGCTTTCGCGACATGTTTGTTGATGAGTTTAAAAATACGTCGCACAATTCATGTAACTCAAATTCAAAATAAATACATTAAAACAATCACAGTTATTTATTTTTGCAAAATAATATACCCATACAGGGATATTTCCTGCGGAAATTTCAAACTTCAGTTGTCGCTCAATGCTATCACTGTATTTAATGAAATTAATTAATTACACCCTCACCCCAGTAGCTTGAGCACCATATACCATTGTTTTCTATGTTCACCTTTTCTGTTGTTCTGTAGGGGCGTTATCGGTCTCTGAGAACCTTTACTCTCTACTACATATCAATTTTCATACACCTCCCCCCTTACTTCACTGCAGATTCAATGTGATTACATTTTTCAGTCTACGTCGCTTTAGCTCTACTGTTTATTTTGTTTAGGATACATCCTCAACACTCCAAGCATAGACTTTTTCAATCAAACTTAATGCGCAATCGGGCTCAGATATTGACACTTGGTGACTTTATAATCTCTGAACAATTTTTTCTTCTCTTTTGGTGGTGTAATTATACTTTCCATTCTATAACGATGATCACGAATTATTTATCTGTTCGTTTGATATTTTAATCAAAATAGAAAGACTTTAAAAATATTACGTACTTAAAACATTAGTAGGTGTTTATGTTATTATTTTATTAACATTAAGGTCTGGAAACGCGAGTATTGAATTAATGACATTCTGGGTTCAAATCCGCCAGGGCCGGTCATCCTCACCAGTTTTTTCCGCGGGGTCTTCTGGTTGCCTAGGCGAAGGCTTTGACGGATCTTCCTTTAATACAATCTTTTTAATCTCCCATTTCATAACATTCCATTCGGTTGGTTTTGTGTGTCAAGTTAGGGTGAGGTGGACTGGTACTGTGTGCTGTGAGGTGGTGACTTGTGCTTTGAAAAAGAAAACTGGCCTTTCTGAGGCGGTCTCCAACTGCATCGAAGTATTCTAACTGGAAACAACGCTAGGAACCCCCATGAACCTTACATATCCTACCGCCCTTGGATCCTGATCGCCATTTAGGTGTGTTCCTCAGCAACCCCTTCCTCCTGGAGGTACTTCTGTGAACGGCCAACGCTGAAATACTGCCCAATATCAATAAAGTCATAATACGGAAGTAGAGGTCGCTAGTCCGATCCTGAGTTTTAGTGCCTTAGAAGAAGAAGAGGAAGAAGAAGAAGAAGAAGTTCAATAAAACAGAAGATGTAAACACTTGTTTGAGGAATGCAGGAATATCATGAAGATAATCTTGTAATGCAAGTTGACTTAGTCGTAGTACTTTACTGAGATGGGACTCAAGGGAATTTCATTCGGAAGGTCCCAGTTTCAAATCCGGTCCTCCTGGTCTTGGCTTGTTTCGTGGTTTCCCCTGGTTGCTAAAGCCTTCCTTTCTCTTTCACTTCATTCCTTTAGTTCTGACACAGGTTGCAAGTAAAAGACAAGGTGAGCTTGTGCTTTGAAAAGTTTCTACCCTGGTGTCTGATATGGAAGCGGTCATTCCGATTTGAAGCGGGAAGTTCTATTTGAAAACAATGTTAGGAACCTGTGTATCTCCTGCCTAGTCGCCCGTTGCTTCACCTCGTCTCCCTCACGGAGGTGCTCACATTGGAAGCGTGAACAAAACAGCAACCCTTGAGCGCAAGACTGAAGTATCAATATCCTCATCCGATTTTATCCATCCAATTCAATGCTACACCGTTTCTTCGACTTATGGAATATTTATTTGTCTTCACAAGAGGAGAGGGCCAGGATATATTAGAATTATAAGGTGAAAGTTGGGTGCGTAATTTACTAATTCTTTGGGACGTTCACCAACATCTTATTAAGCTCAACATATATTATCAAGGTAACAATCAAACTATTATAGAGATGTATGGTGCGATATAATCTTTTATATGGAAACTTCATTTGAGAGAAGGACAGCTTGACTGTTTTCTTTGTTCAAATGCTTTTTATTCAGTACTCAATATAAAATTTGCAGTTTGGTTAGTATTTTATATTATTTGAAAAAAGATATTTATCATAAAATGAATAAATGGTGTTTAACGCCCGTTTTTGCTACAGAGGCACCACAGGCGATGGACACTGATGATACATGAGGTGAAACGATATATTGGAAAAGGATTTATTTAAGGAAGGAATCGTTCCAGGCCTTAGTTTAGGGTACCTCAGGTAAACCTGGAGGAAACCTCAGTTAGGTAAAGCACTACTAATGATATGCCGTCCCCAATTAAAATATTACAAAATGTTATCTTAATCAATCACATATATTATAAATAGTATTACAATTAGTGAGCACAATTTATGTGTATTCATGTTAGTAGTTAAGTTATTTGTATATTGTGTATTTATTATTGTGTATTTCATGTGTAGTAAGAAGAAAAAAATCTGGCGGACAGAGACTTTAGAAATAAGCCAGAATATGTACATAGTGAATGTGTTGTATATTGGACAAAGAACAGATGACCATATGACCATATGCCCTCTGTACGTAGTTCCAAGATCCTTTGTATAAAAAAAAGGGTCGCACCTTTAGGTTTCTGGAAAAACTCAGCTTTGTTAGAATCCGAAGGCAAGCCTAAAATAGAACAGACAATGGAATCAAATCATGAGGGTGAAATAAACCAGATGGGTGGAACAGAAGGGAAAAAAGGAAGCTTTGTCTAAATTTAAGGCCTAAGAAACTTACAATCAGGAATCTTAGAATAAGTATATGCACCCCCCCACCCCCCGGCGAATAGAAAGAAACTTTTAAGAGGAATAATTGTCGAAATGGTAGGAGACAGTCTAATGACCGAATGAGGGGATATTTGATAAAATATTGGGATTTCGAGCCCAGGGGGAAAGAAAGAGTTGAGCCATCAGAGGGGGGTATAAGTTGAGTTATTTAGAGAGATGGAGTTGGGCCATCAGTGGAGTGTGAATTTCGTGATGAGACAGGATGAGCTTAACCATCAGACAGAGCGAGTTATAGCTATGGAGAGATAGGGCATTTGAGCTATAGAAAGTGAAAGTAGAGCAATAAACGGGACTGTGTTTTGATAGACAGCTAGTTCGGTTAGTGCACGTGTAATTTAAGAACCGCTCAACAGAACTTAAAAAAGGCGACCTTTAATACTGAACAAGTGACAAAAGCAAATAAATAGTATCATCTCCAGTGTTAAGATTTGCTTTTATACATCTTCTAGTTCCCGACTATTTCCCCTGTTGACCTGAAAAGGTAACAAAATTCTAGCGCTCTACCGAATCTAGTTGTGGCATATAGACACATCGAGACGGCGGCGGGAGAGAAGAATAAGAACTTCATTGATTCTACAAAACACAGTGGGTATTCTGTTCAATTAAAACCCACCCTTTTTTCTTCCATCTCCCCCTCTATAAAACTGTCGCACAGGGAGGGTGGTCCTTGCGGGATTCGAACCCCAAACCTCCCGTTGACGATTCCGCGCCTTAACGACCTTGGCCACCCGTGGCGGTTGGTTTACCATAAAACGACTCAGTGATTTCAGAGGTACAGATTTATCTTTTAGGGTTTGTCGATACCTTTTCTGTTGGTGTTATCTTTGCAAAGTAAACTTATAGATTCGTCATAAGCACTAAATCTGAAGAGAAAAAAGAAAAAAAGCAATAACTTGCTTGAAAACTTTTAAAACAATTATATAAGTAAAAATATTCTAATATATATTTTGCAACGTTACTAATTAAATATCTAGTTCGCATACTTATATGGTTATTAAAATTAAGAACAATTTTGCCTTAAAATGTAGTCAAGATGATTGAAGTTTAATATCTGTAAACGAATAATAAAAATATAATTATATAATTGTTGTGTTGATTACAGTTTCAATTATTTAAATATTTTTAAGTACCAAAAATGTTATAATAAGACACAACCAAATTGACTTCTAACGCCAGAAAAACTCAGGCTCATTCCCAATTACCATAATTATATTATTTATTTGTATATATGAAATATATAAGGTAACTAAATTTACGAGTTTTTCACAGACTTTGAGAGAATGAGAGCCATTTATGTAATTTAGCCATCGGGAATGTGTCGTAAATAAAAATACCGTTTTGTCATTAGAAATCAACATGATTGTAATGCTTTCATGTAATTTCAGAGATTTAAATACTATAAATATTTGATTAGTTACAGATATCAGAAAGAAAGAAAGAACATATGACTAAGAAATACTACACACCAAACAACATTGCAATCATAAAAAGTTTTATTCTACTTTCTTTTACAATTTTTGCCATTAAGTATAGGTACATATTGTACAAGTTATAACACTTAATAATCTATTACATCGAAGATGAGAGATGGAATTGAACTAGCCACAGACTAAGCCTAATCATTAAAAATGGTTAAAGCTATATTGCAATATTTATAGTATAGCTATATTTCTCCTTTGCTACTTCATGTTCCAAACAAAGCGGCAAATAAAGATTATTAATAAGAAAATATAATAACAAGGCTTATTCGAACATTTGAGCACATGTGCATTAACCAAAAAGAAAATAAATAAAAATAGAGGGAGAGGTTTCTGGGATTTCTTTGCTCATTACTAAAGGTCTTCCAGTTTTAAAAGTTTCAATCGTTAAACAACTACAGATAAATACTACGTCATCCATGTGTTTGGGCCTATCTTTACGTAGCAGACTGATATTGAATTCGCATCACACGCCGGCTCAAAATGTGTAAATCAGACGTGTTCCGTGAATTCGAAAATTAATATACGATAAACGGGGTGCATCTGACGCTTGAGACTCTTATTCGGGTGGTTCTGGGTTCAAATTCCTTGGAGCCGGTCATTCTCAACTTTGTTTGTTTGTTTGTTTTTTTCGTGGTTTCCCCTGATCGCTTAGGCGAAAAACGCAAAGAATCTTTACTTTCCATGAATTTGTCATTTGTCCATTAACATGGTGTTGTAGTCATCTAGTGACTTAAGATTGTTACAGATGCGGTGTCCCCGAAGTGATAAGGAAAAAGGAATAGCTTTTTTAATATGGGGAGGTCAAAATGTAAATATTGCTGCAAATTGGTCGGCCCCTTTGGTATGGCGTAGATTTATCGATGACATTTTTATCATCTGGACCCATGGCATCGCCTCTTTTGATGCTTTTTTTGCCAGGCTGAACACTAATTACTCAGTCACTTTTACATCCACAATCTCTCGAATCCAAACCACTTTTCTAGACATTGATATCCAGTTGGTCAACAAAAACTTTCTAACATCGGTGCACATTAAACCGACCAATTTGCAGCAATATTTACATTTTGACAGTTGCCATCCTCCCCATATTAAAAAAAGCTATTCCTTTTTCCTTATCACTTCGGGGACACAGCATCTGTAACAATCTCAAGTCACTAGAAGACTTGACTAGACTATAACACCAAGTTAATTGACAAATTGACAGATCGCGGTTATCCTCGTGCCATGGTTCAGTCTAGAGTTTTGTCTTCCCGCCAACACCATATGACTCAGATCTCAAAACAAACTGATAATAAGCAGCTGAATTTTATAGTCACCTATTTCCCTGGTCTAGAACGCCTTAAGCCCATCCTTAAGGATTGTTTCAGTGTTCTTAAGCAGAATCCTACTACATCAGCATTGTTTCACAAACCACCACGCCTAAGTTTCAGGTCCCCACATAACAGAAAAACCATTCTCCGCAAGAAACTTAATTCCACGTTTGTTTCTCAACTTACACCTGGGTCTTATCCCTGCAATAGAACAAAATGTAAAACTTGTGCCTTAATAACGCCCAGTACATCCTTCTTCAGTCCCATAATTAAGTCAGAATTCAAAATTCACATTTTTGCTAATTGTGTCTCCACCAACGTGGTATACATGCTCCAATGCAAATTTTGTCCTGCTTTCTACATTGGTTTAACCTCCACCGCAGTTTCACTCAGAATGAACAATCACAGACGCTCTGTCAAAACCTGTTCTTCTTTACCCATAGCCCCAACATGCCAACCTTCACCATTCTGCTTTCGATACATGTTTTGCTTTAGTACTCATAGATGCCGTACTTCCTACTTCTCCTACCAGTACTCTCCAAGACAGAGAGATGGCAGCAATTGTTCTTCACAAGGCACGTATCCCTCCGGGCTTGAACATCTCTCTTTAGGGGGGAAAAAAAACCTGCATCCTGAAAGTTAATTTTTTTTGTTATGTTGGTTTCTCTGGCTGCCAACTCAGCAGACTGTAAGGAAGGCACACAAGCCGTACGATATAGTAGACTTAGTCCTTGTTCTCCTTCTACGCGATCAAGAGCCCATCCTTGCTCGAAATATAGTAACCACTACAGTGTTCTACAGTGACCTCAACAGTGTTCCACGTCGTCTTACAGTGCATCTAACAGTGTTTTTAGTGTCTTTATGTGCTCTTCACTTTAAATGTGGCACGCCTTTGTGCATTTTAAGTTGTGTCATGTCTCCTAAAGAGAGATTTTTACATTTCTTTTAAAAGTATATATATATTATTATTATTAATGAAAAATAAAAATAAAGAAACACTATTAACAATGTAACAAATTAACACTAATAATAAAAGTAGATAAAGATAAAACACAGAGAAAGAGTCACACTTGAAATTGCTATATTTCGAACTACTGCGAGTTCTTCAATGGCAAGAAGCTAGACAAGTGAAAGTGATAAAAGTAAATATTGAGTATCGAAGGTAACGTTATGCATGGAAACAGATGAAACTAGAAATGAGAGTGTGGGAAGAAAAAAAACTAATATATAAGATTTAAACCAGGTGGTATACGTTGATTTGGTTTATTCACGGACACTCTTTAATATCTCAGCTCATCAGCATCCCATTCAATTCAGAACATGAAACGACCGATAAATTTGTCCTCTTCTTTCAGGCTTGAGGTTCTCTTTCCTGCCGTAAATGTTTGACACGGGATCCACTGCTTTACTTCCCTTCCGAAGGAAGCTGTACTTTGGATTGTAACCCCGAAAAAATCTATCGATCCAGGCCGGGACTACCATTTTTACTCAATCGTGAGCTGTCTTGATTTCATTGTGCCGCAAGTAATACGGTAAGCACGGTACGATGTGAACAGAACAGCAAGTATTCATATCGCCACCAGTGGCCTAGGTTGTTAAGGCTCGTGAGCAGGAGGTCTGGGGTTCGATTCCAACCAGGATCGTCCTCCCTGACTGAATTCTTTTTTTCCAGTTTTTCCTCATACCTCATAAATGGCAATTGCCGGGCAGGTACTTAGGCTTGGAGCGCTTCCTTTCTTAAAAATAAATCCTTTCCCAGTTTATCATTTCTTCTCACGCATTTTCAGTGTCCATCGCCTATGGTGCCTTAGAAGTTAAACGACGTTAACTGTTATTAAAAAAAAAGTAGTGTTTATTGTCCGCACCAATTTTAAAACTGTATGGAAAAATATAAATAAGGTTATTGCGCAAATAGAGTTTGGGAAACTACTGAGAAAATTCTCCATTCAGTATATGTTAAGGAATTTGGAAAAATTGGGAACTTCCTTGAATATATTCGATGAGGCCCTCAGAAACTGCAAGAAGCTTTGCGGTACAGCCTATAGGTCCTTCCAGTAGGCCCTCACCTAAACTGTCACTGAAGAATGTGTCGACAATCTCTATGCAATACATATATACGTAATAACAGAAATGCTGGGACACATTTTGAGTTTTAGTTTATCAAACCAAAACAAGGATAAATGTCAATTAAACATGTTTCAGGAGGAAAAACCTGGTTTATGAGTTATTATTCCAAAATACTATAAATGGGTTTCTACGTATAATTAAAAAGCTTACATTTTTTGCATAAAAATCTAAAATTATTAGACGTCGTCAAGTATCAAGTCATTCTATCTAAAAGACCTAATATATGCAATAGATTTACAATGACACAGTAACTGACTGAAATCGTCAACTCATAGAAAATGTTCATAATGTCCTCCACCTGCTTCAACACACGTTATGTGCTTTCAAAGACTCCAATACTGATTTCGCAGGCTTCTAGAACATTTTGATTAAGTTTTACTTTATTTCAAACGTCCATTACATCAATTTTGGTTTTCAGTTGCCATCGCAGATAAGAAAGGAGAAATGTAAACACTTATTCTTGACAACACATCGCCATCTGAAGTAATTAAAGGGAATGGATTGTTTCGATAACATAACCCATTTTTTTAAAAAAATATTACTTATTATTTGTAACTTGCAACTATATTGTGTCATTATTATGTCTTGAAATATATTGAAAGTCATCATTCAATAATAGGTCATTAATCCGCATTTCCAGAGATATGCTTATTATTGCGGTTTTGGTGTGGGGAACTCACCCCCAAATTTTGTTCTGGTATTTCTGTGACGTACTGAATTTGAAATGCAAAAGAACATGCATGTTCTATTACTGTTATCTAAACGTAATAGACTTCGCTACTGTGATTGGTTCCAACAGTTTGCCAACGGCACATCCACAATAGTGAGATACATGTGGATTTTCGGTAATGCGGGTCCTAAAATAACCAAAATAACCAAACTTAGGCTAGTGAGAACCCTCGCACCGTACATAAGATATGTCTTCATTTATGAAAATTAGTCAGAGATGCACTGTTTAGCATCCCGCATATTTGGCTCATCTGACATGCAGCAGTGAACATGAAAATTCTTTCATCAGTTTTTAAATCAATTGGATGACTAGGAAGCCCATGTTAGGTGTCATCAGAAGGATTGTGCCAACTATCACAATGAATACATGACTGAAATCATTGTTCATCAATAGGAAAGTGTAATGCGCTAAGTGACGAATACCCGTGCAACAAAGCATTCAACTTTATCTGAAGCTATGCTCCAATGGGATACTACATACCATCCTTTACACGGAGAAGAATGTGCTAGCGTACCCGGATGCTATTGGGACACGTTTTATGAGAACATCGTGTACCATCGTACGTGTCAATTGTCAACGAATTATATACGTTCATCAGCATTAGAGAATAAAACCAGGTGCCAAAAATGAATGGGAAACCTAATTTTACTTTATGGAAGATATTATCTGTATCGTCATCTTTTTGTTTCTTCTTCTCCTTCTTCTTCCTGCTCTTCTTCAGCTTCTCCTTATGTGTCCTATGTATTTCCGGTAAATACACAGGTGTGAAGAACAAACGTCTATTTGAAATAATGTAGTATTTATTCTAGAATCCTTTAAATGACGGTGCAGCTTGTGGCCTAATTATATTTATATTTATTGTTCTATTGCTAAGTTTACAGTCAAGTCTCCTTAAAATATTTTACTTAAAGCAAGAACGTACAACAGAAAAGAATTTCGTTTCTAGATTTGTGCTTAGAAGTTTTGTAGATATAAGTTGTACGAGAGCAGCTTGCACTATTAAATTAATAACATATTAGTTTAGTAAATATTTTCCCTGCTTTTAATTTATGACGATAATCAAAATAATACAATTGCTGCAGCTTAATATTGGGTAAGCTACCAAGATATCAGAAATTATAATTTCTTATGTATGTATAAGAATAATAATATACATATGCCATAAATAATTCTAAATTTCATTATATGTTACAAAAATTTGAATTCAACTTACACCTTATAGCAGTTATTTTTATTTCTTAAAATGTTTCCAAAGGAAATAATGTGTAAAACTATTAATTGTTTTTCTTTTTTTAAATTCTTGAAGAGTATCATAAATATTTTCTAATCCGTTTTTACATTTTTTACATTGTAAGCATGCTTAATTTGGCAACTTTTTCTTTAAAGTTATAATGTGCATTTTGTTACAAAAGAGTATTTGTATAAAATTAATAATTATGATAATAAACGTACCGTACTCCGTATATAATGTAGAAACTTACAGAATTTATATAATTTATTTTTTATTTCCTAGAGATTTACAAGAGAATGAGGCGTAAAAATTAGTCAAATCCTTTTCTTAAGTTCTTGAAATAATTTTAAATAATTTTTTTAACTTTTACGTCATCTGTTACATTGTATACATGCTTATTTTGGTTAATTATTCCTTAACGTTAAGATACTTATTTTTATTCTAATATAGCACTGGTATTATATTAATAATTATAATAAAAAGTACCGTACGCCACATATAGCGTATCAACATAGATAAGAATGAAATTATATACTTATGCTGAAATAACAAAGAATTATGCAGGTTTAACTCAAGTTGTTACAATCTTTAGGACAATATATTGGCGATATACTATAGTAAATATTGTATAAAATCTAACTTTTTGTACATGCGCTAAGATATTTTAAATAAACAAATATACAAAACAACTTTGCGTTCTCAACATATTTGCTGGCGAGTTTCAAATATCTACCACCTAACTGCTCAAATTCACACAATTAGGCACAAATGACAGCTTTTGAGCAAGACTGAAGTATCGAAATGCCCTACTTCGATTTTATCAGTCCAATTTAATGCTATGTCGTTTCTTCGACGTATGGAACGTCGTGTTTGCCTTCCTGAGAGGAGAGAACCAGCAAATACCGAATTAGGTGAAAACCAGGTTTGTAATTTAGGAATTCTTTGGGACGTTTTCCAATACCTCATTAAGCACAATATTAATCTGCAAGGTCAAAAGCAAAGCATTATAGGGATGCACGGTGCAATAATCCAATAGAGGGAAACTTGATTTCAGACAAGGGTAGCTGTACCATTTTCTTGTTTAAATGGCCCTTGCACTCATTGCTCAGTATAACATTTATAGTTACATTTTACGCTTTACATCATTTGAAAAATATTTTTTACCACAAAACAAATTATTTATTTTAGACGTATAGAGAATGTTAACACGTTTCCTCTTGGTGTTACCTTGCAAACTGAACAAATACGTTCGTCAAATAGAAAAAATGAAAAGAAGAAAATGAAAAAATCCCAAAATACACATTTAAAACACATTTCAAACAGCTATGCAAGTAAAAATATTGTAAATTATCTTTTGCTGCATCATTAACGGAAATATTGATTTGGCATACGTACATGAACAATTTGTAAAATTAAGGACAATTGTTGCTATAAAAGTGTAGGTAGACATTGTCAAGGTGTTAGAACCTGAAAAATGGTAATTGATGAATAGAATAACAATTAATATAATCTAGTGTTGATTATTGTTGTAGTACTTCTATGTTTTAGAAGTAATATCTAAAGCTAGCCAATGGCTTTAGTACTTAAATTTTGAAAGTACCAAAATTATTTCAATAATACATAGTCGAACTGACCTCTAACACCAGACAAACTATGGCTGATATCTGAACCCCGTAATTACATAGAAAATATAAATAATTTAAATATATTACGTAACTAAATTTACAACGTTTTACTCTGAAAACACAAATGGGTATTACATTGCAGACAAGGAAATAAGTGACTTGAGAACATGACAAGTAGGAGCTATGTAAATATGGTGATCACGAATGTGTCGTAGATAAAATATTGCTTGTCATCAAAATACAATACGCCTGTGTACTGTCGTAATACTTTCGTGTAATTTCAGGGAGGAAATATTATAAATATCTTGTTAGTTGCAGATATCTGTCCGAGAACAAATCATGGCTAAGAAGTACTGCAATAACAATCAGCATCTCAATTATAATTAATATCATGAGTAGATATTGTTCAAGCGATAGCACGTATATCTATCGCAATAACATAAAGATAACGTGATAAAATATTTAGAATTATCATATACTGAATCATCAAGTTATCTGATGACCGACGCTGGGCAGGATTCCCATCGATGGATCAACCATGGATTATAGTCAGACGAGGTGCACTACTGTCAGGAAGGGCTTGAGGTAGCGCAAAAGTCCCTAATAGAAACACTAGAATGTCAATGTTGCTCTAATGTATTTAAAAATCTATGTGCTCACCTACGCTATTCAAGAAGATGCTGGAACTGCCTGCCTTTATTTTTTACTTATGCTTTTGAAATTACCCATTACCGTTCAATTTTTTTTATAAAACTCAGAATTCCATCATGTAAGATTTTTCTTTCAAATAACTTCCTGGGAGCGCGAGCCGACTCAATACGGACATTAGAGTCATCAATAAATACTCTTTGTGAAATAGAATTAAAGGGCCCCGTATTTCTTATTTGGTGTTCTTCGCGGACTTTGCTCTGGGATAGACTCATACTATTACTTTTACTGTTCAAGTGATAGAGTCTAAATAAGTGGTGTGAGACTCAAGGCTAACTGGCAGTTTGGTAAACCCTGCCCGCCTTCCCATACTGTGAAGCATAGCTGGACGTGAGCAATGGTTTATGAGACGTCGCATCGGTCATTAGATAATTGACTTATGCGATATTTGTCAGCTTTCAACTATCAGAACACTATAATGCATTTTGTTTTTGACACATCCATCTGTAGATAGTTTTCTCTAATTTTTGTGACCAATTTTATTTCCTCCTTCGCTTGTAATAGCACATATCACTTAACTTTAATGAAACATTTTAGTTATTGGAAATTACAGAAATATTACTTACTAAAAACATTTCATTACCTGTTTAACATTATAATATATGGTCAGGCACAAACGTAAAGATATTGAAGAGATTTCTGTATCTTTAGAACATAAATAGTCATATTAATAAAAGAATTATAGATCTAGAATTTCAACGAAATAATCACTTAACCATATTATTTTCCTCAAATGAAAAAACAACATAAAACGACTGATTACTGTGGCATAATGTTTTAAGGAAAGAAACAATGTCGTTTTTAGCACTACTAGATATTACTACTTTTCCAATGTAAAAAGCAAATAAAGCTCTAAAAAAAGTAAAAAAAAAGTAGAAACAAACATAAAATTCAGGAAAAAAGTTCAATTCATAAGTTCAATTTATAAGTTGAAAATGTGAAACTATATTTAAATACAACAAATCTTTAACAAGAGTAGGGATACACAAGTTTAATAAAAGATGATATTGGTTTTAATTTTCTTAAGTTTTCGGCAAACAATGAAGAGCAAAATTTTATCAAACATGGAACTTTTCAGTGAAATGATTTGTCAAACATTGTATAAAACAGTCTTACGTTAGATATTTCTGCGACTATGGTCAAATACCATGTGCTAAACAGTTTCCCTTCTTGCTTGGCCTCAGCATTTTTGTTTAGTTCTTTACAAATAAATCACTGAAATGTTACAATCATATACTAATATTTAGTATTTTTATAGTTTAAAATTTGTACTAAAAGGTTTTTCGTAATTTTTTCAATAAACTCGTGCATATTTAATTTAATTTCAATATTAAATGAAATACTAACCTTTTCTCAAATAGATTGGTTATAACTACTTTTTCTTTAATACTTTGTAATAGATATTTACCGCCTTGATAAACGCTAAACCTGACTTCCAGTGTGTGTTTTTTTATGAAAATTCTTGATGGTATACGCATGCATTTTTCAAGCATACATTTGATAACATTAATGCTTTGGGATTAATACTGCCAGAAACCAACTTGTATTATGACGTTCGGTTAATTGCTACATAAAATTGAACAATTACTACTTCCTTTCTGGTGTTGTAATTATATGAGATATTTATAAGATAAGTACTTAAACGATGTCACATTTACAAGAACATACATCGCAATTTTGAATTCCAATAGAAGTTTAACATTTGCCGGGGAATGTTGGTGAATGCGAGGGAATATTTCCAGAGAATAACCCACAAAGAAGGCTATAGGCTATAGTAAAGAGGGGGAATTGGAGGGGGAGCTCAAGATTAAGGGTACTATTCATGTATATGTATATTAAAATTAGTTATAGTAGTTATGTAAGTATATCGATGTGTTTGTATATTTGTATATATGGATGAATGTGTGTATGTATGTAGGTATGTGAGTATATATGTATACATATGTCTATATGTATCTATGACCATTTTCTGTTACAAGAACAATGTTAACATGTATGGCCATAAGGCAGTTGTACTTGAATGTATTTTAAAAGCGGTAGAATAAAAAGTTCATTACTACGGGCCCATTTCTTTACAACAAAAAGAACAAATATCATGATCGAACAAATGTTTATAATAATTATTAATAAAATTTCATATAGAGTGAAATGCATCCAAATACTACATTTCTTGTAGCTTTTTAATTATGTTTTGAGCATCACAATAAACGGTTCCGTTTAAGTGAAGAACATAGTCCTTTTTTTAATGTATGAACATGGAGGACATTTGTTGTTACGAATTAAGCGTTGTATCCATTTTTCTCTTCAGTATCATGTAGTCGACATATGTGTATGTATCACCAAAATTTGAAACAAATATTTATAAAAATATTTAGTATCAAAACAATATAATTCTCAATAGTATCCTATTTCATTTAAAATTGAATTCTCCCAGATAAAAAAAGGATGCTACAAAACATTCTTGTAAATTTTAATTTTCTAAAACAGCACTTACTGTATTCCATGGAAATATAATCTAATACTTTTTCAATTAAAATACTGTGCAACATTCAAAGAGTTCTGCTACGACGTGTTTCATTGGTGTTAAAGGAGCTTATTTAGTAATGCAGAACCTCATTATCAATATCAGTCTTCGTGTATCCCACATTTCTGCCTGAAACAATTATACTTGATCAAGTCAGCGTTTAGAAGTTCTTCGAATATTTCTCCTATCCACACGGTGATATTTCCAACGTCAGGGGGTAGTCTCGTAATGTCAATTCGATGCAGATATGATTTGTGGCTGCTTCTGAATGCGTAAATTTGTAATTTTTTCTACAAAAGTATTATCTCTTAGATGGTGTCTCTCATCTTTTGTGATCTAGTCTTGTGTGGCTTGCACCACATCTGAGAAATGTAATTTTATTTGCTTGCAATTGTAATGTATATTTTTGTCTCGTGACCCATGTTGCATTTCCCATACGCAAAAAGCAAGAAGATACTTTTTTACACGTTTTGGCGTCACTTATTTTATTGCTTTATTTCTGTGTTATTGTACGATTCATGTAATTGATAATTGTTCCTTATTTTTCTCCTCGATAGATATTTCCTGAATATGAAATTTTCAGGGAATATTTCCTTTTCAGAGAAATTTAAATTTATTAATTTGCTCAGGTGTTTAATTCTCGATAGTTAAATAAAATTGCATTTTGGTTTCAAACATTCTGATTTTATTTGTATTTTTTGGACAGATATTTTCATATTATTTTGAGTGGGTCTTTTAATTGGTTCTATATATCATTCTCTTATTAGAAATAATTACCTTATCATCTTCAATATGAAGTTTGCAGTATTAAAGTTTTATGAACAATCTGTAATGGTTTCATTTTGTATTTGTTGAATTAAATCGCTGACATGCTGCAAACCATATGTACAATTCAGTTGCTTTCTTCTGCTTTATTGGACTGAATGTCTACTTTTTCATAATTTGTGCATACGCTTAATCACCTAATTAAGTTAGATTGCTATACGCAATTTATTTAAAATGTTCCATAAGAGCGTTCTGTTAAGTTTGTCAAATGCTTTGTTACAATCCATAAAAAAGTATTTCCTTTATTGAATTATCTTCATTTTTCTAAAATTTGCTACAACGTGAATGTATTACCACTCAGTTTCTTCCTTTTTTGGTGTTTCTTTGTTCATCTAGTATTGATTTCAGTCAATTTGCTCCTATGTTGGAATATAACTTATATGCCGTGTTCAATATTGATATATTCCTATAATTTCCACATATTGCTCTGTCGTCTTTTTTAAATAAAGCTTTATTATTGTAAGTGCCATATTTTCAGGTATTTTTGTGTGTTCACCGACTATTTAAACGTTCAGAAAATATGATTTAAAAAGTTAGGTAATAATATTTGTTATTTCATTATTACCATCACAACAGGCTACTTTTCTATTCCTTGCTTTTCTGGTGCAAGGTCTATTTCTTCGAAATAGCTAATGTCAGAAATGGTTATTTTTATACTATATTCAAATTCCTCTATAAGCCAGAGTTCTTTATTAAATGCCATCCATTTTGTTCAGCATTGTTTTTATATGTGCCACATCTCTTTTTTGGCAATTTAAATGTTTCATTTTATTATAAGAAAAGTTTTGTCTTCATGTATATAACATTCTATGTATGTTATGAAACTGGCCCATCCTTATTTTGTGCGCTCTTTAGCTTAAGTTTTTTGCTTCTGTTAATCTTTCATAATCAACTAAAATATTTTCAACTGTGTTTTGTTTGGGATATTTTAAGTGTAATTATTTCCCCTTTTCTACCCCATATTCTATATTTTAATGCAAGGATAATTTTTCTTTTCTTTTTTAGATTTTCTTAGTACTAAGGCATCATTTTCCGTTTAATATACTCTGTATCAGTTCAATTTCGTCTTCCATATTGTCTTGTGAAGCAGTATTCATAAGATGCCACCCCCGATCAAAGTATTATAAAATGTTAGTTTAACCAATTACATACATTATAATAGTATTACAATTAATATGTACAATTTATGTGTATTCCTTTTAGTAGTTAGATTATTTGTATTTCATGGGTAGAGAGAAGAAAAAACTGGTGGGCAGAAACTTTAGAAATATGCCAGAAAAGGAATATTCAGAATGTGTTTTGTGCTGGACAAACAAACAAAAAACAAATCAAATGACCATGAGCCTCCTTTTGTATTCCTGGTGGCAAGAACCTTTGTTTAAGGTTTCTGGCGAAGCTCACCTTTGTTAAAATCCGAAGGCAAAGCATAAAATAGATCAGACTAAAGAAACAAATCATGGGGGTGAAATAAACCCGATAGCCCGTCATGGTGGAACCGAAGGTGAAAGTATAGCTTAAATTTAAGGCCTATGAAACGTCCAATCAGGAACCTTAGAATAAGTATACGCACGCTCTCGACGAATAGAGAGGAATTTTAAGAGGAATAAATAGTTCGAAATGGTAGGAGATGATCTAGCGATCGATTGAGGGAATATTTGATAAAAAGATTAGGATTTCGAAGCAGGAGGACAGGGTGAGTTTAGCCATCAGACACGATGAGTTTTAGCTGTCGGGAGAACGAGTTCAGCCATGGGGGTTTGAGTTGAGCCATCGAGAGAAAAGCGAGTTCAGCTATAGAAAGTGAGAGTAGAGCTATAAAGGGGAGTGTGTTTTAGCTATCCGGCGAGAGTGATAGACAATTAGTTCGGCTATAGTGCAAGTGTGATTTAAGAACCGCTCAAAAATACTTAAAAAGCCACCCTTAATATTGAGCAAGCTGCACAGCAAATAAATAGTGTCATCTCCAGTCTTAAGATTTGCTTTTATACTTTACCCATTTCCCGACTATTTCCTCCGTTGACCTGAAAAGGTCACGAAATTCCAACGCTCTATCTAAGCTAGCTGTGGCTTAGCGACACATCCAAACTGCGTCGGGAGAGAAGAAGAACTTCATTGATTCTATAAAATACTATGGGTATTCTGATTAATTAAAACTCATCTATCAGATAACCATTCATTTTTCTTTCTTTTCCCACTTGTTTTTTATTTTCTTCCAATTTGTTTTCTAATATTTTATGTAGCGCTATAATAAATTCATGTTCTAGAACATAGATTCCAGTAACTTTAACCATATATTCATTTAACATTTTTGGCGAAAACTTATACAAGCTTACGTTTTATATCACATAATCTTGCAGCAGATAACGATCAACGGTAATATCGTATTCTTGAAATACTGTAGCAGCATGGAACAAAATTGTTGTTTTATGATTTGCTAAAGAGCCATTATTTACGGTCTTCAAATTTCTCGCTAACCATTATGTCAATCCATATCTTTATGTCCAACGTAAGAGTCCAGTACCCTGAAGTGATTATAACTTTAAAAGTCTCTTAATAAATGTCCATTATCTATATAGTGAGCTATTCATTGGGGGCAATTATATGTTCTGTACGTGTGCTCCCAATACTTGCATTGTAGTCAGCGCTTATTATGATATATGTATTTCCTTTTATATTACCTAAGATATTTTGTAATAATTTATAAAGGAGTTATTTTGTTGTATTTCATTTTCTCTGGCGCATACACTACAACTGCTCATAAATATTTTCCATAGATTTTTACATTTAAATGTGGATATTCTTTCACTGATCCAAGTGTATCCTATCAAGATGTGGAAAACTTAATTTAAAAGTAAATTAAACATTCTGTTAAAACGAGATAAAAGTATACAGAACAATTAATAAGACTGTGATAAATTTGAAAGAAAATACAACGAAAACTACACCATCTGTAGTCCTAAAACATCTGGATACAATTAAGAAAACAGATGCTGATATCAGACATGCACACCGAGATAAAAAGAACAACAAGAATGCAAAGAAAATAATGAGATCATATGAGTCCTTGTTGACATATATATCTCATTCATTTGTGTTAGGGTATAAAAGTGTTGTACACAATGCTTCTCACTGCTACTAGAGCAATTTCAGCATCACCATAGCAATCAATATTAACAAGAGTACAACCAACATGGCTAAGATTGTGGTGAGTATGCAAAGTAATTTTCATATAATGATAAACTAACTTTTTATTAACACAGAGAGCTTTTTGGTTCTCTTCTTACCATTCCTCTGCTATTGAATACCTTAAAATGTATTAAAATACTTTCATTTAATAAATGTTTTCACTTTTTCTTTACCGGGGAAATTCACTTACTACTTATCATCCAATGGGGAAAGGTAGTAACCGTACTATAGCCAATAACAAATTAACGGCTAAAATTGTAAGCAACAGATAATTATCCTTCACATTTCCAAGAAAACAAAGTGTCTGCGATATTGTGTCTTCCAGTATAATACTTTCTTGTCTTTCTTTCCAAAAGAATTTATTTAAATTTTTTTCTAATACTTGTCTGAGATATTGTGTCTTACAGTGTAAAATCTAATCTCTATTCTATCTATTTAAAATGGTTTCCAATAATTACAATGTTTTAGCAGTTTTTTAATTACTATTCAATCCATTTAAATGACATACTATTCAGGCTCTCTAAAAACAGATGACTTCTATTAAGCAAGTAATTCCTTAGCAATTTAAATCCAAAGGTCGGTGGTTGTAAAACGGGGATAGCGAAAATTGACATAGTAAAAGTCTGGTCTATACACACATTAAGCCAAGGATTTTTTTTATTATGAATGCACTACTGGAATTATTCATACATTTAAAGCAGTCGTGTATGTGCGGAATGTTTATTATTAATCTGGATTCCAATGTTCTGCTGCAAATTCTTAGTATTGGTAAATAAGTATCAAATAATAATATTTCAGTAAACAACACTTCTGTTGAAATGTATTTTGTTTGTATCAAAATGGTAGTTATATTGCACATCCAAATGTTCTATTTGGTCTTTCAATTCCTTTGTTATTGTCAAACTGAAAAACAAAAACATTAAAGTTAGGCATTTAATTAGCTGAAAAAGCGAGGTTTGCAAGAAGATGAAGAAATTTCTTGGCACAAATATCTACTCTATTATCAGTTCAACACTACTTCAACCACAGACTACAATAATAATCAAGTACATGTTTCCGTAAATATACTATAATAGAAATACATTTAAGATGTCAATCGGATGTTAAAAAAAAAAACAATTGTTTCCTATTTCAAAATATTGTTTGTGTTGCTAATAGTAACCTTATTTGTTGCGATTTGTATATATAAAAACCAACGCTAACGCTAAATCATAAAAAGTGGAAATAACAACATAATGAGGCTATATATATTTAAATACATCATTTGCAATATTAAATTTTAGCAATTTTAAGATGGTATTACCGTCATTGGTTATAAATGATATGGTAAGTAAAAGTTTAATAGGAAGATCTGTTCGTTCGATGTGTATTAAGTTTCAGAAGAAAAAAATCAACCAAAGATGGTTAAGCTATATTCCAATATTTGAAAATACAGGCTCGTATGGAGTAGTGATTTGTTGTTTCCAATTTGGGCACATGTGCATTAATTAAAAAGTAAGTAAATAAAAGAGAGCTTTGGGGGTTTCTCTGCTCACTAATAACATTCTTCCCGTTTAGGAGGTTTTCTCAATAGTTGAACAAATGGAGATATACTATGCCATCCATTAATTTGGGCCTGGTTTTACGTATCAGACTGATATTAAATCCCCACCACTCAAAATATGTAAGTCAGGTAATGTCTATAAATGTAAAACTTGAATTGCGTTGGCTCTAACAGTAGCGCTTGGGACTTACATTCAGGAGGCTCCTGGTTCAAAATCCTTGGGGCCGTCAATTGTGAACTTCGATTTTTACGAGGTTTCCCCTGGTCGCTTAGTCGACTTACGGAATGAATCTTTGCTTTTCATGAATTTCCCGCACATTTTAATATCACCTTATTCTGTCTATTACGGTGCAGAAGTAAAAGAAGGAGGTGACCTGGTGCGGTGACAGGGTTGCGTTTTGAAAAGGCTTCTATTCCGCCTTTAATATGAAAGCACAACTTCTGATGGGCGAGAACTACTTAGAGAGTGGATTCATCGGCTTCGGGTTTCTCTCTAAAATCATGTTAGGATCCTTCGATATTCGTGCCCAAGGATCCTGGTTGCCTAGTGTCTCTCTTATCTTATCTCAACTATTGAAATATAGGTGCCAATTCTCTATCTCTGAGTAAACATAAAGCCATATACCACCGGGTTTAAATTTTACATATTAATTTTTTACCTCCCTCTCACACACTCTTGTTGCTTGTTTTATCTGTCCATGCGTAACATTATCTTCGTTGTTCAATATTTACTTTTACCACCTTCACTTGTCATCTTGCTGTAGAAGAAATCAAGTAGTTTGAAATAATAGTGATTACTAATTTGTGATTTTTTCTGTTTTACTCTTTTCTGATTTTCTAGTTATTATTATTTTAGTTATATATTAATAGTGTTGCATTATTTTTCACTTATATGATATATTTATGATTTAATAATATTGAATTCACAGCAAAAGCTTTACCTTTCCCAATGAGGTGTACAACATGTTATTATTTTTACAAGCTTTGTAATATTCAAGCATTTTTTTTTTTTTGCATATTACCCCTTGCAAAATATTGGTTATTAGTCGTATGCCCACAACACTATATGTGATCTGTTAATTACTTCCCAATTGTAACCGTCTTTGTGGGACCTGCGTAGCTAACGTCTAATATTATCTGACCTCGAAAAACGAATCTAAACACATGTAATAAACAAAACGTTAAAAATGTTGAATTTTAATGTATATTTATGGTAATTAATATAACTTTGTCATATGGTTTTATTCTTGTGTTACAGGGAATAGCAGTATTTGTAGCTCTTTGTATAGCCCTTGCAATTTCTCAGCAGGAAGAGAAACGCTCACTTTTACCCTTTGTAATAGACACTCCGTTGGAAGATTTGATAGATGAAAATGGTATTTTTCACTATTTCATATTCAGCTACCCCTATATGTAATCAAAGTAATGGTAATTGATCCAATAACAAAGATAATTAAGGAAGTTACTATCCCACCTCCAAAGAATTTGGCCCCAAGAAACCCCACAGCAAACCAGTGATCTATCAACATTTATTTAAAAGTACCTCATAAATACACTAATAGTACTCGTAGCTGTATATGTGTGCAAATGTGGAAATGTCTAAATATATATTTAAAATGCAATAATTGTGTTGTTTATTTGTACAGTTTATACTTTCCTCTCTATCGTATACCATCCCCAAATGCATATTATGCATACAATAGTGTACATCATGTTTTAAGCAAATCTTTTCGAATTTAGCATATTTAGTGCTTAAACATTTTGAAAACATTTTTTTATTTTTGTATTCCCTTTATAGTTTCTTTTTCCATACTCTTGACATGCATATATTTCAATACATAAAGAAGGGTTTTAAATAAATTTTATTTTCCGCATCTTTTGATCACAACCATTTTTGGATCGACGATTATGAACGTACAACGAAATACACAAAGCTCCAAAGTTAGCAATATAAGTTTAGCTCTAATTGAATCAAATCTAGGCATGTAGTTGTGTTCAGGGTGTTAAAAATTCGATGAAAATTTATAAAAACCACAGAATGCACTAAAACGAAAAATTTGTATTGAATTAACATTGCACTACTAAATCTGCTTAAGAAAACTAGAAGAATGCAGAAAGTTGTCGCATATAAAAGAGAATTGGAAAATTTAGGTTTTCCATCAATTTGCGATTGAAATCAGCTTTTAAAATCCGAATTTATACCTCTATAAAACGTTCAAAAATCGCCATTAATGTAAGAAAAAGCATCTCAGTACAAACCATGGAGCAGTTATTAGACCCGACGACAGTACTTGAATTGCATATTAACTTTTATAATTTCCAATATTGTAATGAGGAAAATACTTCTTTGGGATTAAGGATTTTAGCTTACTTGTAAGTGGAAACTAGCCAGAAACTCCAGAGAAGAAGCAACATCTGTAACTTCGGTATGTTTCCTTCGCTCAAAATCCTTGAACCTTTATTTTTAAAGTACAAAATCATAAAACGACAGTTCGAAGAGAAATCTTGCCAAAGTCATAGAATAGGAAGGCTGCGCGAGAATAATAAGAAAGCCCTTGAAACCTGTTTTCGAAGTTTGTGCCATTAGACCAGACCTCATAGCCTTGGGGGATGTGAGTAGCAACCGATGTCCAGAAATTGGCGCTACTCAGGAACGGTCTGGACCACTTCATTATAAACGGCGCGAGATCACCGACCTTTCAGGAAAATTACATACAATATTTTGAAAATTTCAAGTCGTTAATGAGACATAGGACCGAACGACTGAAGTTTTGTTAAAAGAGGCTGAGATCATTCGGCGGGAGCCAGATTTTTCACTTCTTACAGTTCGCAGTGTGTCGTCCAGTGATGGAACGAATTTGTATTTCGTAGTTTTATTTGTCCGGACGCTGATTTGTTTTGATCTTAGTAACATCTGAAAATTAAATTCCGCGGGTAGAAATACACAGTTCTTTAACAAATCCGGCCAGGCAAGGTTTCCCTCGAGCGCTGTATACATGTGTATATCAGTAGTCTTTGTGCCCGTGCACTAAATCTCCCGGTACTCTCAGTAAAACTTAAAAAATAAACAATTTTGGGAATGACGTCTTCGCATCCTCATTTGTATGTGAATCTCTTCCCATTCTCCTTTTCCCTGTTCGCGATGATTCGCAAATAAAATACCACTAAGTAAAAAAGGGCAACAGGTTGAAACGACCGTCCCAACAATAGTTCACTCGGTGTAGGTATAGGCCATGAGAAGTAGAACCAATCAGAAGATCAGACGGAAGACTAGGATACACCAATCAGAGGAACAATAAAACCTACCATCTGTCCTTAGAAAATTCCTCATCCTTCCACTCCATTCTCCTAGCCTGAGGGTGATAAACCCTGAGGTCCAATTAATCCAAATTAAAATCAATTAACACCTACCCATATAGAAACCGCTCCATATTTGCGACTCACCTTAGGGGCACGATAAAAATGTGGTGGACGGTGAATAAGCAAGAGACTCGAGAATCATAGAAGAAAGTGTATCGCGTTAAGGACGACTAGCAAAAGAGACATCGCCTGAGGATACAATTGTAAATCACAAAGAAACGCCATCCGGAGAGCATCGAGACTGCGCCAGATCCTCGAGATGCAAATGCAGAGAATCTACTCTCCAAGGTACAGATAATTTTCCCAATTTCTTTTATAACACTGGCATAAAATTGAACCTGTTCATTTTGACACTGCCATAAATTAGCTTTGATATACAGTTTAGATACATTATTGTAACTTTATTTTGGAAAGGAATTGCATGTTTAATTTATGTTATTAAGAAACAATAAGTTAATCAACATGACAGAAAACGTCCTATTCAGGGAACCTAGCGTAGAAACCATAGAAATAGATAACCCAGCAGTAGGTACTGAGAGAATTATTGATACTAATTCTAAAAGGGAAGATGTGAATGACGCAAACCCAAGTAAGGAGGAGAAGGTTCTAGAGGTAATGGAAAGGTTAATGCAAACCCAACTGGGGATTGATCAGAATAACAAAGAAAGGAAGAAGAGAACCTAATAGTCGAATTTAGAAAGGGAAATGAGAATTGAATACACGAATTTAGAGAGAGACAGGTTATTGAAGGAGAAACTGGGGAAACTGGAACAGATAAATTCAGAAAGAGAAAAGAAAACTGAATAGGCGAATTTAGAAACAGAAAAGAGAATTGAATAGGCGAATTTACAGAGAGACAGGTTATTGGAGGAAAAGCTGGGGAAGCTGGAAGAGTTAAATTCAGAAAGAGAAGAGAGAATAGAACAGGCGAATTTAGAAAGAGACAGATTGCTGGAAGAAAGGTTAGGGTAATTAGAGCAAGCTAGCAGAGAAAAATTTCAGCAGTTGGAGGACAACATTCGTTCGAGATTTGAATTTTATAATGAAATTAAAGAGGCCCAGGTAGGTATAGCCAGGAAATTGCAGGGAGGAAAGGAAACATGAGAGATTGATGTTGATAAGATTCGGCAGGACATGGATGAGGTCAGGCAGAATTATGAACAATTGGAGATTAGACTAGGAGGTTGTGAGAGAATTGGAGCCGAGATTAGTTCAGTGATTACGAGAAAAAGCTCAGAGTTTGAGGAACATTTTAACGCAGAACTTAGATCGGTGCAACATATCGTTCATGTAATTGATAATAATTAAGAAACAATGGATAAAAAACTGGCGGATTTGGGTGAAAGAGAACATACTGTAAACAGGTCCGCTGCAGAGTCTAGCCCCCCCCCCCCACCTCACTCCAGTACTAGCAGTCCATCACCTGACACAATAAACACTACAGTTGACAGAGTTGTCAGCTGCCAACTGTCAACAGCTGACAGAGGACAGTGGACCCTTACTAGCAGCAGGTAGAGAAAACTCGCCAGACAGCTTGCCACTCCCAAGAGCGAAAACAAACCCTGCCAGCAATTGCCCGCCTGAACACCCCTTTCCTCAATATGCAAATAATGTGTCTTATCAACCTTGGTCACACCCATTGATGCATGATATTAGTCCCCCTAATTTTCACGAAGAGCACGGAGATTCCCCAAAAGTATTCTTACAAGAAATGGATGAATTTTTCAAAATAAAAAATGTCCCTGAAGAGATTAAGGTACTGTTTCTTCGGAAGTGCTTGAAAGGTAAAGCTGCCAGTTGGAACTGATTAGCGTTACCTGACTGTACCTCTTATAACCGCTTTAAACTGCTGTTCATTTCGAGATACTGGAGTCCAGTTCATCAGAATATGGCTAGGTTGAACCTGTCAAACAGCAAATACGATCATAGGCAAGGACAGAGCATGGTGGTTTATTTTCTGGCACTCGGAAAACGCTGTAAGATGTTGGACCCATCAATGGAAGACAGGGAGATCATTAATATCGTAACACACCATTTCCCGGAGAGCATCAGGAACCATTTAATAGTGGCAAAACCGATTCATTCACGGAGTTGATAGACCTGCTGTCAGCCTTCGACGTGCAAAGGAGTTATCGGCGTGATTTTCACTGGGAAGGATTCCCATGCTCCAGAGGAGAGGACGAGCGCCGGATGGTAAGGGCACAGCCTCATCAGGGGTTCCAACGAGGACCGTACCAAGGACAAGGAAGAGCCCATGTTAACATGATCAGGACTTCGGGAAGAATTCATGATGACCAACATTTAATTCCACGGAACCGCCCGTACGAACGAGATGGAAGATGTGAGGACCATGGCATGGACCAAGATAAGAATCATTGACCGCGGATCAGAGGAAGAATGATCCACGATATCAATCCACGGGAAGAATAAATCTGCCGACGGAGATTTCTGAACATAATAACGTCCGAAACCAAAACCAACACAGTCATAAAATTTTTTCTCCAACCCCGCTTGAAAACGCTGGAAATCGGGGAAACCAGAAGTCCGGAAATTTAGGAGTCGAATAGATCCGCAACTTGAAGTGGACATGACCAAAATTTCACCGGGAAATGACCACCCAGACCCAATTTGTTTAATTAGAAAACAAAGTCCCCATTCAGTTAAAGAAAAACCCGAGGAAATCTTAGATACGCCTAATATTAAGGTTAATTAATATCAATAATATCCTACAGAATGTTCTTCTTGATACTGGTGCAACACATAATGTATGCAGTATGCAGTCTGGAGTTCTTCGAGAAGCAGAAAATGCACAATCCAAATTTACCTTCCATACCTGTGTGTGGAGAATACTGCTCCCTGGCTGTTGGGAAGAAGAGGGAAAGATTTCGTTTCCAGCTAATGTTTGAAGTGGAAATTGAGAAGATGAACTTTGATATTTTATTTTTGGTGGTCCCAAGACTGACCGTGGAAGTCACATTAGGCTGTGACACGTTTTTCCCTAGACACGCCATATGAATTTCAAAGACAGAAATTTTGAAATACATCAAGGATCTGTGAAAATATGTACTGCTTTCGTAGATGAAGAACGTTCTGGGAGAATGATGCCATATCAAGCACAGAAGGAGATCCAAGATGAAGTGTTTTTCGTAGAGAGAATAGACGCCGGTATGCGAAGCGCAATCATGAGGGTTAGAACTGAGGCGCCTCAAGGAACGCTGGATGAGGAAGAAATGGGATGCCATAGCCTAATAATGACTGCGAAAAATGTCAACCTCGAGTGAATCGCCTAAATATTGCTTCACCTGTAGAGGATGCTGGAACCAAGGACCCTATTTTCATACACGTGAGATTGGGCAGGCATGATGAACTTATACAACAAATTAAAGACAAGGTCATCCAGGCTCACTGGCTGGATGAAAGGCATAGAAAACGTTTGGAAACTATTCTGATTAACAACCTGAGTGTATTTTCTCATTCTCCGGGTAAGTTTTCTGTTTATACTCATGGATTTGAGGTGAGGGATTAGACCCCCTATTGTTGTAACTCACGATCAATTACCGTTGCTCTGAGAGACATGGCCGATCGCGATAGACGGCGTGCTTGCCCATGGTATTGAAATTTCTGAGTCCAGCTTTATGATCTCGTTGTGCTGGGCTCGAAAGTCTACAGTGCAACTTCGAATAACAATTGATGCCCGCCGTTTGAATAATCACACAGTTCCTATCCGCTTCTGAACGGAAGGGGTGTCAATGACCTGCTGTCAAAACTGTCAATTGAGAGATTTTTCACCAATCTTGAGTTGACATCTCATATTGACAGATTCCTCTTCCCCATGATGTCCGGCATTACACTGCATTTCTTCACAAGGTACGCAGCTACCAATTTCAACGCTGTGAATTTGAAATGTCCGCATCCGGGAGCGCTTTGATACGTGATTTATACCAAATTTTCCAAGATACTACAGAGGTATTCGGAGCTCAGTAAGTCGACGATTTTTTGATCTTTGACGACTGCGTGGACGCCAACCTCCGGCACATCGATTATGTACAAACCAAATTCAGAGAATCAGGCATGACAATTAAATTAGAAAAGACTAATTTTTTTAGAGCTGTAACGAAATACTTGGGATTTATTATTTCAGAGAAGAGCATAACACCTGACCCAGAGAAGGTATAGGGAATTTTAAATTTACCTACGCCACACAATACCAAACTACTGAAAAGGTTTCTTGGTATCCTCCAGTACCAATCTCGCTTCCTGATAAACTATGCGTCGGCCGCAGCTCCCCTTCGACCCCTTCTGAGAAGTTACAGAAATTGGAAGTGGTCAGACCGACAGTAAACCACGTTTGATTAAGTTAAACAGTTATTTAAAAATGTCGTTTACTGGAAGGTCCCAGATTCCATCTACCTTTCATTATTTAAACAGACGCTTAGATAAAAGGGTTCGGCAGTCTCTTGATGCAAGAATATGAAGATAAATCAACGCATGTGATGGCATCTAGAGAGTGTTCTCGTAGTGAAATGAACGCTTGTGTCACCGAGTTGGAAATATCTGCTTTATTTTTTGCCCTTCAGAAGTTCAAAACATATATTTACAATCATAAAGTAATTCTGAGGACGGATCACGTGAGCCTTGCATTCATCCGGCAATGCAAATTAACCAGTTCAAAAGATTTCCCGGTACATCCATGAGATTACTTCTCATATCACTGTGGAACACATGTCGGGTCCAGACAACATATTTAGTGACACGTTGTCCCGGCTGAACAACCGAGAACAAATTCCCGACACAGTAAACTCTCCAAATTTTGAAATAGTAGTGATGAGACTCGGTAACCAACTGGAAAATTCAGTAAAAAAGGATTTTAAGAAATTAGTTACACTCCAGGAGCAGGATGAGGACCTCAGAAAATTAAGAGCGAAAGCCCCAGAATTAGGCCCAGACATTAGCAGCACTTACACCCTTTTTCAGCAGGTCATATACACGTCTCATGGTCGAGAGCAACCGCGCTGGAAACCGGTTATATAATGGCATACCGGTTAATTCTGGCATTTCATGAGGCCATGATTCACGCCGGAACGGAAAGTGTGTGCATTAATATTGCTGAAACATTTTATATAAAACATTTAGCAAGAAAAGTTCGGCGAATAGTAGCAACCTGTGAAATGTGCCAGAAGGCAAAACCCTCCAACATTAGATATGACGCAGAGTCAGTAACTGTTATTAGGGATCGCCCCAACGCCGCAATTGCTGTGAATACACACTGCGAAATGCCTAGGGGACGATTCAGATACAAGTATGTACTCATTTTGTACGATGTATTTTCTAAATTTGTAAAAATATACCCACTAAGGAGCATAAGAAGCTAAGCTTGTCTTTCTAACATTACGAATTCTTTTATCAAGGACTATGGGAAAATGGACGCCATTTTGACAGATAACGCGACTATTTTCAAGAAATGGGAAAACCCTTGAAGAAATGGGAATTGAAATATTAATTAGTTCTTTTATCACCCCCAAAGTAACCCAGCCGAACGCGTTGTGAAAGAAGTGGGATCATTTCTGAGAATTTTGGGTCACAAAAACACTCTGGCTGATTGGAACACTGTCCAAAGATCGAGAGATTACTGAACCATGCTATCAATTCAGTCACATTACGATCGCCCATAGAATTATTAGCGAAGCAACCGCCAGTACCTATTATTTCAGGCTCACCGCTCGCTATACACAGGAAACCGGAAGACGAAGATGATGAAAAATTGTATAAGAAAATTTTTGCTCATATTAGAGAAAGGGCGTATAGACGGATGAGGAAAGTAAAGCGACGAAAGCACAAGTGGAATCCGAGAGAAACAGACTTAGTTTTGATGCGTGAAAAAAAAAATCGAGAAATTAGCATGGGAAATCCAAGAGGCTCGAACTCCTGTTTAAGCGACTATTCGCCGTTAACAAGATCTTTGGGAATCGAAGTTATGAATTAATTGGCCCTGAGGATAACCGAATTATTGGTGCATATCAGAAAATTATGTTGAAACCTTACAAATCTCTTGACTCGGAAGTAAAGGACATTTTTTTTCCTTGAATTCGCTGAATGTAAACAAATGGTTTGTTTTGGTTCATTCATCTGCTAAGGCAATGGACCGAAACTTCAAAATGCTGGGAAGAACCGGTTCCGATGTCGTGCGTATCTCCGTAATGTCATGTATCTGCAGACCCTCCGGAGAAAATCCCTATTCAGGTCATTTCCTTTAGTATTCTAGAAAATTTATGTAGGCCACGGTATTAGAATTTATTAGAATCTTGTAAGGTATAAGTCATGGTGCACAGATCGATTCATTAACAGCTGATCAGTGTTTATATAAAAAAACTATTTGAAAAATGGAAAAGGTGCATTGTACTGTGAAAGAAGGAGGAAGGAAAACAGTAGCGTGTGATGTGTGCAGTGAAAGTTTTTCGATTGTTAAGTGAAAATAAATAAACAAATATATGGTGATAAAATTTTTGCGCACTAAATAATAATAATAATAATAATAATAATAATAATAATAATAATAATAATAATAATAATAATAATAATAAGAAGAAGAAGAAGAAGAAGAAGAAGAAGAAGAAAACAAAAACTCAAAAAGAAAAAAGAAGCTTACAGAACTAAGAATGCATATCCAAGAATGGCTGCACATGTTTTATTATTCCATTGTTCAACGTTAGGATTAAGATGTGTAAGGGATTTTCTTTATGTTCCAGAGATAGAGCTAAATGTTTATATGCTTGTATTTTCAGAACTAGTCATCACCCACGGGATATTCTTATGAAGTCTTCTTTGACCCTTCAGGCAAGAGAATCCTTCATAAGAGAGGGCATTATGGAGCAGTTATTAGACCCGACGAGGGTACTTGAATTGTATATTTACTTCTATAATTTCCAATAGTATTATAATGAGGAAAATACTTCATTGGGATCAATGACTTTAGCTTACTCGTAAGTGGAAACTAGCCAGAAACTCCAGAGAGGAAGCAACATCTGTAACTTCGGTATGATTCCCTTAGCTCAAAATCCTTGAACCTTTATTTTTAAAGTACAAAATCATAAAACGAGGTTTCGAAGAGAAATCTTGTCCAAGCCTTAGAATAGGAAGGCTGCGCGAGAATAGTAAGAAAGCCCTTGAAACCTGTTTTCGAAGTTTGTGCCGTTAGGCCAGACCTCATAGACTGGAGGGATGTGAATAGCAACCGATGACCAGAAATTGGCGCTACTCAGGAACGGTCTGATTCGCTTCAGTATAAACGGCGCGAGATCACAGGCCTATCAGGAAAATTACATACAATATTTTGAAAATTTCAACTGGTTATTGAGACACAGGACCGAACGACTGTTGTTTTGTTAAAAGAGGCTGAGATTATTCGGCGGGAGGCAGATTTTTTCACCTCCTGCAGTTCGCAGTTTGCCGTCCAGAGATGGAACGAGTTTGTATTTCGTAGTTTTATTTTTCGGGACGTTGACTTGTTTTGATCTTAGTAACATCTTAAAATTAAATTCCGCGGGTAGAAATTCACTGTTCTTTATCAAATCTGGCCAGGAAATGTTTTTCTCGAGCGCTCTATATATGTGTATATCAGTAGTCTTTGTGCCCGTGCACTATATCTCCTGGTATTCTCAGTGAAACTTTAAAAATAAAAAAATTGAGAGTGACGTCATCATTTGTATGTGAATCTCTTCCCATTCTCCTTTTCCTTGTTCGCGATGATTCGCAACTAAAATACCACTAAGTAAAAAATGGCAACAGGTTGAGACGACCATCCCAACAATAGTACACTGGAGTAGGTATAGGCCAGGAGAAATAGGACCAATCAGAAGATCCGACAGAGGACTAGGATACACCAGTCATCCAGCTGTTCTAAAGTGTGTTCGCTAAGCAGTGCATCACCAGCTAACTAATGATTTGAAATTAGCTTAGAACAGAAGAAAGGGACATCTGTCACAACTATGCAATAACAAGAGTTCAAAACAATGAGGGGTCATTTATTTTGAGTAGATACCAAGGTAATAGGCGTCATATAAGGAAAAAAGTAACGGGAAGGGATGGAAAGAAGGGGGATTATATAGCTGATATACAACGCTACACTAACAGTGTTTTTCAAAAGTAAGACATAACTTCTTTTACAGGTGAAAGTAAGATTTCAGTAAAAATGCAAACACCCTTCAAATCTTATATCCTAAAAGGATTAATTTTACAAAGGCGAAACCTTTGTGCGTCATTTTTGCATTAGCCATTTATTGGAAACTGTTTTGAGTTAGATCCTATATTTGTTTTTATGCCCCACATTTTATGATAGATCAATTTCGTTATAATCACTCTGTGCCTCCATTTGTTTTATATAGAATGTTAATTTGTTTAATATAAAAGCGCATGTTACCATTTTTAAAAGTACTAAATGTCCGTTTTACTACCGAGTATAACAGATGGCGGGCACTTAAAATATATGAGATAAAATGATAAATTGGGATTTTTTTTTAAGGAAGGAAGGGTTTCATTCCTAGGTTTTAATATATTTCCTCATCATTTTTACTATTGAGAATCGAGGAAAACATGGAAAAGACACAGTGCACGGTACTGGTAAGAATCGAACCTTAGACCTCCCGCTCACGTGTCCGTGCCTAAATGAGCACAGCCACTCAAAGCCGATGTATGTTAATATGACGGCAATATTTTTGTGGAATTGTATACGCTAGGGTTTTTTAAAATTTGTTAGTCCTTAAGTTCGGAAATTACTCTTCTCTGCAAAACAAATATAAAAGGAAACTTCCCTATAAAAATTGAAGAGTCAGAAGGATAAAAACGAAGTCTTTCTATCAAAACCGTGAAAGTTCTAACTTAAATTTTGCGCATGCAAAATCGACTATAGAATATTTTCGCAACTATAAAATAAATAATTTTAAGATATAAGATTATTCATGTCTTAGCATTTTTTTCGAAATTTCATCACCTACCAGCAAAAATATTACACCTTAGCTTAAAAAACCGCGTAAATGACATTATTTTACAATAAATATGAGTAAAATTTCAATAGTTACAATCAAATTAGTACTTGTTAATAGCACAAAAGACAAAGTAATTTTCGAAAGCAAGTTTAATTCCATCAGCTACGAAAATATATTCAAAGTTAAAAAATAACAGATACAAAGGTTAATCTAAGCATCTTTAAAGATTGCAAATTGTTTATACAGATATATACTTGCGAATTGATATGGATTTTTAAACAATATGAATGTGATATTTGTTATGGAAAATGAATAAAAAATACTAATAATAAATTTTTATACCTACAATTATATAATGTATTGAAAGAAATAGTAAAATATTTAGGTTAATATGATTATTCTTTTATATTGGCGCATACAAATTTAAATCAGGTGTAGCAATTACAACACCAACCATCGAGAAAAGACATTCAACGCTGCAGAAATAAGTAATGTAACAATAAAATTGCCCAAATCAGAATTTATCTGAATCCACTATTCAGAATAAAATTATCATATATATTTTAATTTGATATACTTTAGATCATTGTCAGCAATTTGTCATTATTTTATTACATGCGGACAAAAATGTTGTAACATACCTTTTTTTTCGTCAGAGAGAAGTTTCAATGCAAAAAGAATGTGTAAATCTGGAAAATATCTATAGGAAATTAAATGTTTTGTAGCAATATATTTTTCTGATAATATTTAAAATGGCATTTCTTACCACTGTAGAGAGAGTATCAAATATGTTTCATAATATATTATTCTTTACAATTTCATATGACTTCATGTGGATGCCCTTATTCTTGCAGGGATGAAAGTAAAATAAACAATAAATTCCTGTGACAGCTTTATACTAGCAAACACATAAAGCAACTACATCGCAAGCTGATGGATAAAACATATTCTAGAAGAAACTTAAATTTCAGATATCGCGTAAGATGTGCGTGGATTCGACTGATCTAAATATTTAAATAATAACATTGACTGTAAAAGTTTTATATTTTACATATACTTGTAGGTCCCCTACGAAAACGAGAATGTCATCATTCCAGGCACGAAAGAAGCAATTACTATAGAAATATATCCAGCTTTACTTGTTTAGTAAAAATCTGTCATATCTGAATGAGAAATAAAATTTGTCTGGAATGCGTGCAATTGTTACTCGTTGGTGACTCTGTTCTGTGCACAGGCCACCATTGCTTGAACTTCAATAACATTCTCCGTTTTCCAATACTACTTCACAATTTTTTTTTCACTGTTCAAAGGATAAACTTGGCTCCATTTTGTTGTAGCAACGCTAGCATAACTTAATAAATCTTACTACACATTATTGTTGCTTTTTGGTCCAACTTTGAAATATATTATGAAGATATCTACTGTGAAATGTGTGTATATATATATTGGGAACATCGGTAATGTTTATTCCAGAATTCTACAGCTGACGGCACAGCTTGTGGCCTGAATTATAATTATATTTATTGTTTTACTGCTAAACGTGCAGATGAAATCTCTTTAAGTATAATGTACTTGGAGCAAGAACACACAACAGAAGATAATTTCGTATCTAGGTTTGTGCTTAAAAGATTTGTAATATTAGTTGTCCGAGAGCAACTGACAGTATTAAATTAATAACATATTAGCTTAGAAATTAATTTTCCATGGTTTTTAATTATAACGATAATAAAAATAATACAAATCCTACAGCTTAATATTGTGTAAGCTATCAAGACGATAGAAATTATGAGTTCTTGTGAATGTAGAAGAGTAAAGATATGCAATATATAATTATAAATTTCACGATATGTACAAACAATTCGAATTCAACTTACACCTTTAGAACTTATATTTTAATGGTAAAACATTTCCAAAGGAAATAGTGTGTAACACTGTTATATATATTTTTTTTCTCTTCTTAAGTTCTCGAAGTAACACTGTAACTTTTTTCTTATGTGTTTTTACTTTTTTTACATTGAAAACATACTTAATTTGGTAAAATTTTCTTCAACTTTAAAATTTGATATTTATTCTAATAGATTATTTACTTTAAATTAATAATTATAATAATAAATGTACCTCGCATATAATGTAGAAAATTCCAGAACTTATAGAACTTATTTTTTATTCTCTCAAAGGTTCCCAAAGACATATGGTGTAAAACCATAATCAGTTTCTTTTTTTATAAGTTTTTGAAAAAAATTATATAAATTTTTCTTATTTGTTTCGCCATTTCTTATTTTATATACATGCTTAATTTGGTTAATTATTTTAATGGTAAAATATATACTTTATTCTGTTCTAGCACTCGCAAATATTAAAAATTCCAATAAATGTACCGTACGCCGCATATAGCGTACCAAAATGGATAAGAATAAAATTACATATGTAATAACAAAGAACCATGGAGGTCTTAATACAAAATTTTACAGTGCTTCAATACAAAGTATATGACGTTATTCTATATATTGTATAAAATCTAGCAATGACATCTGCTTACTTACTTTAATTACACAAATACATCAAACAGCTTTGCCTTCTCAACATGTTTTATATAAGTTTTAAAAAACGTATCATTTATAAATGTTGCTCAAACTCAAAATGAGGACATTAAAAAAATACAGTTATTTATTTGTACAAAATGACATACCGGGATATTTTCTGCAGAAATTTCAAAAATTTATATCGTACAAAGCTGTCACTGAATTTAATGAAATCAATTAATTACACTCTCACCCCAGTAACTTGAACACCATATACCATTGTTCTCTATGTTCACTTTTCCTGGGTTTTCTAGACGAATCTTATCGGGCTTTGAATCATTTCCTCTCTACTTCATATTAATTTACTATAATTCCCCTTACCTCACTACAGATTCAATGGGATCAGATTTGTCAGGTTCCATCGATTACAGCTCTACTATTTATTTTGTTCATGTCACATCCACAACAGTACCTGCGAGATTTTTTATATGAAAGATAATAGACAATCAAGCAGGCCCTTCTGAGGTGGTCCTATCGGAAAACAATGTTAGGAACTCCACCGACATACCTACTCTATCTCCACCCCCACGGATCCTGATCGCCAACTCATTATCTTCCTAACCTCACCTCTTACCTTCATCACGGCCAACTCTTGAGCATGGTTGAGATACTGCCCGCTATCACTAAAGTCGTAAGACAGAGGTAGAGGAAGCAGAGGTCGCTGCAATAGGCCATGGCCCTTACTCGAGTTGTAGTGCATTAGAACAAGAAGAAGTCCAATAAAAAAAAACTACATTTGTTGGAGGAATGCAAGAGGATCATAAAGATACTCTTGTAATGCAAGTTTAGTTAGTCCCACTACTTTACCGAGTGGGGCTCAAGGATGCGTTCGGGAGGTCCTGGTTTCAAATTCCTCATGACCGGCCAACCTTACCCTGAGTTTTTTCGTGGTGTCCCTGGTCGGTAAGTGAATATTTGAATTCACCTTTCCTAACTGCCCGTTGTTTTGCCTCAACTCACCTTCCCACAGGTTATCCTTTTGGAGGCGTAAGTACAAATGACAGCTTTTAAGCAAAACTGAAGTATCGAAATGCCCTACTCAAAAGTTTATCAGTCCAATTTGATGCTACGTCGTTTCTTTGACTTGTGCAATTTCGTGTTTGCCTTCCTGAGAGCAGAGGACCCGGATATACCGATTTAGAATGTGAAAACCAGGTTTGTAATTTTGGAAAATCTTGGGGCATTTTCCAGTATCTCATTAAGCATAATATATATGCTCAAGTTCACAATCAAACCATTATAGGGGTGTGCGGTGCTATATAATCTGTTATATAGAAAAGATATAAGAGAATAAAAGCTTTACATTTTCCTTATTTAAATGGCCTTACACTCACGGCTCAGGATAAAATTTGCAGTTTGTTTGGCGTTTTTCATCATTTGAAAATTTATTTTCATCACAAAAAGAATCAGTTATTTCAGAGTATGGAGAATGTTAATACGTTTTTTCTCTTGCAAACTGCATTCGTGTAATAGACTAAACTCAAAAGAAGAAAATGAAAAATAGTAAAAAAAATGCTTAATATATATTTCAAACATTATGCAAGGAAAAATATTCTCACATATCTTTTGGTACAGCACTAATGGAAATATTGATTTGGAATACATTGATGAATACTTTGTAAAATTAATTACAATTGTTTCTATAAAAGTCTAGGTAATAGATAAATAATGGTATTTGATGAATAGAATAATAATTAATATAATCAAGTGCTAATTGTTGTTGTAGTACTTCATATGTTCTTTTAGATGCAATATCTAGAGCTAACCAAAGGTATTTAGTATTTAAATCTTTGTAAGTACCAAAAGTTTTTCAATAATACATAGTCAAATTGACTTCCAACATCAGACAAACTATGGCTTGTTCCCGATTACCATAATTACATGGAATATATATTACTTAACTAAATTTACAAACTTTCACTCTAAAGCACAAATCGATATTACATTGCAGACAGGGAAATCACTTACTTTGAGAGTATAGCAGATAGTATCTATGTAATTATGGTGATCAGGAATGTGTCGTAGATAAATATCGCTTGTCATTAGAAGTCAATACGTCTGTGTACAATTGTCATACTTTCGTGTAATTTCAGAGAGGAAATATTATAAATATTTTATTAGTTACAGATGTCACTCCTAGAAGAAAGCATGGCTAGGAAGTACTACAATAACGATCAACATATCAATTATAATTAGTATTTTATTTTACCTTTGCCATTTTTGCCATAAAAGTATGGGTAGATATTGTTAAAGCGATAGCACTTAAATCTATGACAAAGAAGGTAAGTGTAACGTGAGACATGGAGATACTAAATTAGTGGTGTGAGATTCAAGGCCAACTTGGCAGATTGGTAAATCCTGCCCGCCCTCCCATACTGTGAAGCATAGCTGGACGTGAGCAATGGTTTATGAGACGTCGCATCGGCCATTAGATAATTGAGTTGTGCGATATTTGTTAGCTTTCAACACCCTGAACCTTGTTCTTTACGCATCCACGTGTAGATAGCTTTCTCTAATTCCTGTTTCCAAATTTTATTTCCTCCTCCACCTGTCATAGCACATATCACTAACTTTAATGGAACATTTTAATTATTCGAAATTACAGAAAATATTACATATTAAAAACATTTCATTAACTGTTTAACATTATAACATATGGTCAGGAACAAACGCAAAGCTATTAAAGAGCTTTCTGTATCTTTAAAGCAATACAGTCATATTAATAAAAGAATCATAGATCTAGAACTTCAATGAAATAATCACTTAAACATATTTTTCTCAAATGAAAAAATAAGAACATAAAACGACTGATTACTTTAGCATGATGCTTTAAGGAAATAATGCAGTTTTTAGCACTACTAGATTTTACTACTTTCCCAATGTAAAAAGCAAATAAAATTCTAAACAAATTCACAAAAGTAGAAACAAACATAAAATTCAATGTACAAGTTAAATGTTTAATGCGAAACTAATATTTAGCTACAACAAATCTTTAACAATATTAGTAGGGTTCCACAAGTTTAATGAAATATGGTATATTAAAAGTATTGATTTTAATTTTCTTAAGTTTTCTGCAAATAATAAAGAGCAAACATTTTATCAAACATGGAACGGATGACTGAAATGGTTTGGTCAAACATTGTATAAAGCATTAGAGATGCCTCGACTATGATCAAATACCATGTGATAAACAGTTGTTCTTCTGATGTGCCTCATATATTTTGTTTAATCTTTACAAATAAATCACTGAAATGTTATAATTATAACGAATATTTAGTATTTTTATATTTTACAATTTTTACTAAAATGTTTTTCGCTACTTTTAAATAAATGGTAAAAAGCTGAATGAGGATAAAAAATCTGTCTTCTATGACATTTGCAATTCAGTATAAAGAAGGATAGTTTAATCTTTGATAATACGCAGGGCTAGAGAGTAAACCAATTATAACATTTAATTATTCTAGTTGTCTATACTAATAGCAACTAATTGGATTTCAATCGCGCAAATGTATATACACTTATTAATATTTCAATATTAAATAAAATACTAATCTTTTGTCAAATAATTTGGTTATCAGTACGTCTTTCTTTGATACTTTGTAAATAGATATTTCCCGCATTGATAAAGGCTAACCTCGCTTCCAATGTGTGCATTTATAAAATCCCTGATGGTAAAGGTATGGGTTTTTCAGGCAGACCGTGATAACATTAGTGCATTGGGATTAGTTATGCCAAACCAACCTGTACGAGTATTATGATATTCGGTAATTGGTACATAAAATTTCACCCCTACTTCTTCCTTTCTGGTGTGGTCATTAAATGAGTTATTTATAAATTAAGTACTTATAAGATACCATATTTACATGAACATTTACCATTGAAATTTTTGAATTGCAATAGAAGTTTGAAATTTTGCCGGGGAGTTTTGGTGATTGCGAGGGAATATTTCTAGAGAAGAACCGACAAAGAACGTTATAATATATATCATTCTTTTGTTTCTTCAGGCTATAAAAGCTGCAAAATTACTTCTCATTGCTACCAGAGCAATTTCATCATCATTAACAAGAGATAACCAACATGGATAAGATTCTGGTGAGTATGCAAAGTAATATTCATATAATGATAAACTAACTTTTTTTCACGTACAGAAGTTTTTAGTTCTCTTCTTATCATTCCCTTGCTATTGAATACCTTGAAATAGTCTGCAAATAATTTATTTTAGTAGATGTTTTCACATTTTCTTTACCGGGGAAATTTACTTACCACTTATCATCCAATGGAGAAAGACAGTAACCGTACTATACGCCAATAACAAGTTAA
This sequence comes from Metallyticus violacea, assembly GCA_030762175.1. Taxonomy (NCBI): domain Eukaryota; kingdom Metazoa; phylum Arthropoda; class Insecta; order Mantodea; family Metallyticidae; genus Metallyticus; species Metallyticus violacea. The sequence continues at coordinate 48,434,691 of CM060843.1, forward strand.
CTGGTAAAATTTTAAGCAACAGGTATTTACCTAGTTCCTCCACATTTTCAAGGAAAAAAAATTGTCTGAGATATTGTGTATTCCAGTGTAGTAATTTCTTGTTTTTCTTCCCAAAAAGAATGTATTTAAAATCGTTTCTAATAATCAAAATGTTTTTGCAATTTTTACATTACAAATCAGTCCATTTAAATGACATATTATTCTGCTTAGTAAAAACAGATGGCTTCTATTAAGCAAGTATTTCCTTAGGAATTTAAATCGTAAAGCCGGTAGTTTTAAAACGGGTACTGCTGAAATTGACGTAATAAATTTCTATATAATATAAATACATTAAGCCAAGAAAATAATTTTTATTATAATTGAACTGCTGGAATCTTTCATACATTTAAACCGGTCCTGGATATGCTGAATGCTTATTAATGTGGATTGCAATGTTCTGCTGCACATTATTAGTATTGGTAGATAAGTATCAAATAATATTTTTTCAGTAAACAACAATTCTCGTGAAATTTATTTTGTTTGCATCAAAATGCTAGGTACACCCCACTTCAAAATGTGTTATTTGGTGTTTCAGTTCCTTTGGTATAAGAGTTGAAATGAACAATTAAATTAAATTCAAGCAATTTAATCGGTTGAAAAAGCAAAGTTTGCAAAGAATACAAAAAATTTTATTCGCACAAATGACATTTCTATTACCAGTTCAACATCACTTCAACCACTAACAATAATTGGTGTATTTTCATTTAAATACGTTTTAATTAAATTTTATTTTCCACATCTTTTAATCACAACCATTTTTGAGCGTCGTTTATGAACGTGCAATATGTTCAAAGCTCCAAAGCGAGCAATATAAGTTTAGTTCTAATAGAATCAAATCTAGATATGTAGTTGTGCCTAGGGTACTTAAGAATTCAATGACAATTTATAACAACAACAGAAGACACTAAAGCAAAACAAAAAAACCTTTATATAACATTGCTCTATTTAACCTGCTTAAGTGGAATTGAAAAATGCAGAAAGTTGTCGAATATAAAAGAGATTTGTAAAATGTACGTTTTCCCTCAATTTGCGAGTATAATCGGTTTTTAAATGACTAATTTTACGTTTAAAAAGTTCAAAAATCGCTATTAATGTAAGAAAGAGGGCTCAGTACAAATACATGTTCGCTGAAGGTAATGACACGCTTTCAAAATTGCTGCACCTGCGGAAGATGGGTTGGATTTCTGTAATGATCCTCAAAATCTCTATTTCCTTTCGCGCATTGAAATGCTAGCTACTCGACAGATAAAATCGTTCTCTGCTTTCTTCTTTTACATTATGACAGGTCTTCACACCCCGCATTACAGAGAGTAAATGTATTTATATAATTTAAATAGTAATAATTATTAATATTATATAGAATGTAGTAAAAAGCAGTACCATTTCATGTATTACAAAAATATATGGTTTCCTGGACGATACCTCCTTAAAGAGAGGGAAAATGTGGCCTATTGTAATTTTTGTGCTCTCACTGATAATGGCTCGAGTAATGGAGTAATGATAAATCTAAGTGCATGCAGGTGTCCGGCTTGAGCAAAACAATAGGTCTTTGTATCTTTAGTTTGCTGGAGATGCTACGAAAGTCGTCTAAGAAGAAAGGGAACAGGTGTTGGCGAAAACGTCATTACATGGAATCATATTGAATTCCCCAATGAGGGATCAAAGAGTTGATGAATTTATAGTGAGCACGTTTGGGAGTACAAGAGCTTAACAATAATATTTGAACATTTTAAAGGCTCGGGAATCCATAGGCGCTATTCTGTGATCCCCGTGAACTCTCATAACTACGTGGGGACACTTTGAATTTAGTATATAAGGGGAAACAATTTTTCAAACGTATCGCAATTCCAGAGAGTAGAGGGCAATCTCCAAATCGCAGTTCCAGACAGTAGATATCAATCTCTAGATATCAGCTCCAGATAATAGAGGGCAGTAAAGGCATTTCCAGAAGGCCACTCCGGATGCTACAGTACAGTAATTATCAGGTCTCAGTCCCAAATACAGTAGAAAAGTGAAATACAAGAGGCACACAATGTAGGTTTAGGGCGGTAGATGCAATCTCAAGTAGCATATGTACTTCGTGGCGGTAATGTCAAAGAAGTAACTAACCAGGTGGCCGACATGAAGTGTCGTGTGAATAAATGCTTCCAGGAGTTTAATGAAAAATTTGTTGTGTGACATAACCCTATCCTTTCATCTCCTCCTTCCGTGACTACTAGAGCAGAAAAAGCGACATCGGGCCCCTGAAAAACTGGGGTTTGAAGTGGGACCTTCGGGTACATCCATCAACAATATCAACTTAAAAATAGCTTCATATACATACATATAAGTAATATAACAGTGATTTTCCAGGAAAAATCGGAACTAGATTCTATATCCTTTAACTTTCATCTTTCATAGTCATCATGCCTTAAGAATCACTCACAGATAACTGAAAAGTAGACAATTATCATATTACGTGGATATGTGTCTTGATTCAGAACCTGTCTATAAAAACATATTATGCATTAAGAATTCAAAATGTCTGTCCTCTTTTCAGCTGTTACTTATATACCTGTAGTAATGTGACTGCAACTACAGCAGTCAATAATTTCTGAACACATGTTAATATTGTGCATGAAAGGCCTGAATAATAATCATGTTATGAATTATGAAGTAAGCATTACATGAAATGTGTGTTTGGATTAATGATACTACACATTTGTTGAAGTTTAATAATTACTTTTACTGTCATGGAAGTACTGTCACAATTCCATTACATTTGTACAATACTTAAAAACAATGATATTCGTTTACAACTGGAGAAGCCAGAAAAAGCTAACAAAACTCTACAAATTTACTTTTATCTGAACTATTCTAGCGTACATATCGCCATATTTAGGTTGGAACTTGTGATATGCACTTCGTAATAAATAGCCAGGCTGTAAATATTGTGATGTCTTCGTATTATAGTGCTACCCAGGACCTACTACTTTACCTTTTAGGAAAGCCAATGATGTAATAAACCTGCAGTGGGTCTTGGAAAGGATTTTGTATTGATTATAATAGAAGATCTTTCTAAGCAAATGTTCTGAATATTATTTAATAGGTTTAATTATTTAATTTATAATAGGCGTGTACTTTTAAGAAATAATGTTTAAGTTCAAGAATAAACATAGCATATAATGGATTTGGTATAACATTTACGAAAGAACAAGACACAACAAATTAAACAAGCAGTTTGCCCCAAATCACGACAATATACAATCGTATCAAGTGTATATGTAAAAATATATCTGCTGCACTTGATACAGTAATAATAATGGGTGTAATTATTTTATACCAATATAGTACATTACAAAAGAAATGCCTATGGTTTTACTCGTAATGAAAAGAATGTATTATACGTTTTGCTATCAACAATTCAAAAAAGAATGCAAATCTTTCCAAATCCACAATAGGTACGCCGGAGAAAATTCCATGACTTTACTCATAAAAATGAATTCCTCTTTTTATTTCTTAAAATATATCTGGTTTAAAAAAGCAATGTAAGCAAAGAATCCACATGATTTGACTGTATGTCAAAGTTATTCCTTAAGCAATCAAATACCTGATTTGAGTGATGGTAAATGCAGGAGTTGACCACTGCTCCAAATAAAAAAAGAGGTAAGGAGAACTAGGAGAAGCTGTCCACATGCAATGTATTGAAAGTTATTCTAAGACATGGAATGACGGTTCATCCAGTTATACGAAAGATATGATCGCTAAGCAGTGCATGACCAACTCACTAATACTTGGAAAGTAGTTGAGACTGTAAACAGAAGAAAGGGACATATGTCACAACTAAGCAATTCCAAATAAACAGTGTCATATAAGAAAGAAAAGTAACGGGAAGGGTTGGAAAGAAAGAGGAATTATATAGCGTGATATACAACGCTATAGTAACAGAATGTTTCAAAAGTAAGACATAACTTGTTTTACAGTAGAAGTAATATTTTAGTAAAAGTGCAAACAAATGTCAAATCTTATTTCCTAAAGGATATAATTTTATAAAGGCGTAACCTTTCTGCATTATTGTTGCTTTAGCCATTTATTGGAGACAATTTTGAGCGAGATCCTATATTTTTTTTTATTCTCTACGTTTTCTGGTAGAACAATTTCGTTTTAAACACTCTGTACCTTCATTTTTTGTACATAATGTTAATTTGTTTCATACAAATGCGCATATTATCATTTTTAATATTATTCAATGTCCGTTTTTACTACTGAGTATGACAAACACTGGGCATTTATGATATATAAGATGAAATTATAAATTGGGTAATTATTTTTGTTTTAAGGAAGGAAGGGTTCCATCCCTAATTTAAGATACTTCCCCGCCATTTTTTATTAATGAGGATCGAGGAAAATCTGAAAAAGACCTCTGCCAGAGAGCATGGTCCTGGTGAGAATCGAACTTCATACCTCTCGCTCGCGTGTCCGTACCTTAACCACTACTGCCACCCGTAGTCGATGTATGTTAATATGGCGGCAATTTCTGTCGTACTTAATACAAGCTTTTTCTAATATATTTGTTAGTGCTTAATCTTGGAAATCACTTAATTACGTTTCTGTACAAAAATAGAAGGTTCTATAAACCAATAAGCTAAAATCGAAGTCGCTCTATCAGAAAAAGGGAAAGTGCTAATTGAATTTTTTTTCAATTACTTCTTAGCTCATACAACAATGACTACAGAAAAATTTAGCAATAAAAAAGAAACCATTTTAAGAATTAATATTTTACATGTCTTAGAATTTTTTATAAATATGCCTTTTACCTTTAAAACAAATCATCCATTGCTTTCGAAAGCCATGCATGTAATATTTTTACATTAAATATGAAAAAATTAAATATTTTCTATCAAATAAGTTGTTAGTAATAGTGCAAACAATACAAGTATTTTTACACAGCATGTTAATTCCACGAGCTGATGAAGTATTTCCAAAATTAAGAAATAAATGATTGAATTTTTACTCTAAGTATATTAAAAAATTGCAGATTATTTATATAGATATAAGCTTGCGAATTGATATGTAGTTTTAATAAATATGCCTATGGTATTTTTATGATAAATGAAGGACCAAATATGGTAATAAAATATTTACATTTACCAAAATTAAAATATAGGAAAAACATAATAAAAAGATTTCGGGTAATTTGCTTATTCTTCTATTGTCCTCCCTGTATAAATTAAATCTGTGGTAGCAATTACGTCAACTACCGAAAAAAAATGTTTAACGCGACGAAAAAATGTCGTACTAATAAAATTGTCCTATTCTGAATTGATCACACAATCCATCTATCACAATAATAGTTTGATACATATTTGCATTTTTGTCTACTATATTCATGGGCAACAACGTCATTGTTAAAATACATGCGGCAAAAACTTTGATAAATACTAATTTTTTTTTGTCACAGAGACGGTTCGACGCAGAAAGATTGTGGAATTCTTAATAAATATCTGTAGGGATTTAATTATTTACTAACAATATATTTTATATTAATATTTTAAATGACATTCCAGCATGTGAGTATGAAATCTGTAACCATTTTATAAAAGTGGCTGATACTGCAAGCTTGAAGGTTAATGTAACGTTTTGTAAAAATTATGGTAGAATGCCGAACAAGTTATATGTCAAAGTGAAAGAGGAACCAAGGAAAGCTTAGAATAAATATGGAACAATCACAAACAGGCACAGAAATAAATCTAGACCATGAAAAATTTCCAGTGAATGGATTAGTATACAAAGGTTACTTTGGGTTATACATTACGGATATGTGGAAACTTCATACTGAAAGATCTTATCAAATGTCTTAATAATTGAATTATTGTGAATAAGTTTTATTATGGAATATGAAACAGATGCTAGAAATTGTCTAAAGTATTAAATGATAATATATACAGTACATTTTCCAATATTTGAACAGTCACTTGGGGATACCTCGGCTGACTTTAGCGGAAATCCTGAGCTATGTTAATGAGAATATGTCAAATCCTATTTTTCAGTTCATTCGAGTATTAAGTTTGGTATAAAAAGTCAGCCTTCGCCGATTCCTAAGGTAGAAGTCACATGAAAAGATATCAGAACTTAATGCAGGCCACTCAAGCGGACCATGAAACCTATCTAACGACTTGGAAAATGTTGATTAAAGCAGCCACAGATGTTGAGTGCAAATGAGGTGGCACGAATGCTGCATGAATATGAGCTTAGTTATACTATCTGAAGAGAATACAATATGAAAACCTTCATTTTATAGCCTGGTTAGGTACCGTTTTCCATTCATGGTGTCCCGAAAAAAAAAATGGATCAAGAATCTGATAGATATCATGCCACACTACATTGTAACCTTGGAACGGTTTTGCATCCTCTCAGCTGTAACCCCCAGATTCTCTGCGGCTCAATAGTGCCAGTCATGGCAGGTTATAAACCCCCATACATAAAACACAACTTGTCCTTCATATTATATTGACAAATAACTTGCCAGTTTTCATAGCTACCAATAATATCATCATAAACCCTACCATCATATTCCTCCGAATTAGTTCTTTCTGTAATGCGGCTTCTAAGAACGAAACTTTCGGATCGTGTAGCCAGTAAGACCACAGTCACAAGCGGCCCGTTTTGTTAACCTTTTGGTGCTTTTGTTGAGTATCCCTTAAACTCAACACTCACACTGTTATCTCTCATCTGGGTACCGAGGGAGGAACACTTCTGCGAATATCCTTCATAGATCCTGTGTTCACGAGTATGTGATAGGAAATTCCATGGTCTTGGAATTCACTGTAGTGTGAGACCTATGCACATTTGCCACAATCTCTGAACCTGCACGATGGAACGCCAGACTCGTAACGGGATGCCAACCGACCTCTTTGCTACACGTAATATGATGCGACATAATGGATTACTTTCACTGTAAAGAGAATATCCAGTATGTTTCATCATATATTATTGTTTACAATTTCATCTGATTTCATGCATATGCCCTATCAATGCAGGATGAAAGTAAAATAAACAACAAATTCCTGTGACAAAATTTTGCTAGCAAACACGCCAATCAACTAAATAGCAGGTTGGTGTATATTAGGAGCACCAGCACTCATAAAACAGATTCTAGAAGAAATCTAAATTTTAGCTATCACGTAATATTCCATAATTTCCAGAGGGATGACTCAATGATAACTCAGGAGCTTGTGACTCGCATTCGAATCCCGGGATGGTCATTCCGTGGTCTGTTAGGCGAATACTGGCATGAATAATTTCCTCTCATTTCGTTACCTTATGCATCGTTTCAGAATTCAATTCCAGGTTATGTGAATTTGCGGTGAGCGGTGTGCAGTGGTGTAATTTGCATTTTGCAGCGCCACCATCTTTTCACTATTTCTTCATAGAAATTACCTTCTTCACTGCCTTACTCCTTTTTTATTTCGTGATCAATCAGCACGTTTTGTCTTAGGAGCCATTATTTCAAATTACATGGTCATTTTTCAACTCATTCTGAAAGATGATCATTTTACAAAACTTACTTGTCAATCGCTATACAACATTTGACTTTGGTAGTGAGAGATTGCAATAATGGAACACAAGAGCTGTTTTGGTTGAAAATAGAACAATTATGGTATGCTACTGCACTACTGCACTAATATATAATTATTGAAGAAACCATATGCTGTTACTTAAAATTGTTCCTAATATCTATACAGAATGTAGCGCTTTCTACATTTCTTAAAGACAATAAAAATGGCATAGAAACATCATAGACAAAATAAGAATGCCATATATTTATTTACCATAACAGAATATTTTATATCCTGTAAGATTTGAAAAGAATAAATATTTTACGAAAAGTGTCCAGAATTAATGCGACTATTGTATTTTCTTCATTTATTAAAATGCAAAATATTTCATACTTTTTCATTTCTATATAATGTTATAGAAACAACATTTACCGCAAAGAAAGAAATAGATACGATTTTGAAATGAAATTATAGTTGAAACAACTTAATTTTTTTATTTTCGTACCAGTTTTCTTTTCGCATATTGTCGCATTCATAGCTTGGTGTGGGAAAAGAGTACTGTTTCATAACAAAGGCAAAGCTGACAAACATCAGTCCACCGATATAACTAACATTTACATAACACAAACATGCATTGCACTTGCAAGCATGAAATTAGGTCACAGGAAAGTCAGGCATCCAACACGTCTCCATGTAAGATCGACCACAATGAAACTAGTGGCAACCGCATTAAAAGTTGAACCAGAATTTCGAAAGATAAACCCGATATAAAAGGACAAAACATGATGTACTAAGAGAGATTCATTCTCCCGACGTCATCCGCCGCCTCTGCCAGGGCTAAGCCACGACGACTAGAGGTCTCGATCTCCAAGCTACGCATATGACATATTTTTTTTAATTGATTTATTTATGGACGCTCTTTAACATCTCAGGTCATCAGCGTCCCATTCAACTCAGGGCGTGAAACGCCCGACAAATTTTGCTCAGAGGCCTCTCAGGCTTGAGGTTCTTTTTCGTGCCGCAAATGTACAACACGGGACCCACGGCTTTACTTCCCTTCCGAAGGAAGCCATACTTAGAATTTTTACGCCCGAAAAAATCCATCGGTCCTGGCCGGGTTCGAACGCGCGATTTGCGTTTAGGAGCCTATGACATACCTCTGACTGTAATGACTGTATTCATTTATACTTAATTGCAGCTCAGGCCTAGCGCCTCTGAATTCTTATGTGCTTAATTGGAGCTCTAGCCACCAATACAAAACTAACCGTAAACTTTTAATTATATTATTAACTTGAATTGGGGCCCGAGCTGTTGAAGACCCTTATATATTACAGTAGAAGTGCTAATATGAAACCACTTTTGAGTATCAATTTATCCCTACCTAATGAGCTATACCTCCTCGCTAGGCTCCAATTCCGGGGACATGACATATGTTTTAGGTGCATGACATATAGTTGAAATGCCGGTTTCGGCATCTTTACTTAGGCCAGGTATATGCTTCTATCCCGTACCTCTCACATTTAGTTCATCACCAGTATGACATGTTAAAGGCGCCAGTCTCTGGTGTGTCATATGGCAGGGGCGTAACTATGGCTCTTAAGACATCAGTATCATGATATATGATGGAAATACCAAATATTTTGAGTTCGAATCTCAAATATTTGATCCTTCCCGTACCTCTCTTGTTTAGTCCATCCTAGAAGTAACGTATGTTGTACGGCCAGCATGCCGTACCCCTCTAGCATGACATATGGTGAGACACCGGTCCCTGTATTTTTGTGTAGGTCAGGGATATTGTTCGAATCCTGATCTCTCTTGTTTAGTCCGTCACCAGTCATAGATGTTATTGAATAGTACAACGATTTTAACTAATTGATGATGCTCTTAGAATTGCTGTGAAAACAAAAGGAATAAAGTTTCAGTTTAAGTAGATGGATAGTAATCATAAAACCTCCCTCATCAGAAAAGAAACATAACACAGATGGCCCAATTTTTATGTTCAGTTACATGAATAGATGCATTTTGTCAAACAAACTTTTAACCAGCAGTTAATGTTATTACCAGATCTTAAAATAAGGCTTATTACAGATACACTTAAAACAGGGCTCCAAGTAAAAACCAACATTGATATGGCTTGTATGGACATTTATAATACTGTACTCAATGATACTGAAAGTTTGGTTGTACAAGAAGCAACAAGAAAAATGAAATGTAAGCTTATTATTTGTTTGTAAAAATAATTTACTTGGAATACAAATAAAACTATTTTTGTTTTTAGAAGTTTCGAACTTGTACAGTGGTTGTTCAACTAAGAAACATAAGCTAAACTTTCAATGAATATATCTTTAACGCAGCGCTCAAGTTTGGTGGGTTATGTTTGCCTCGAAGTTAATACTGTTGATGCGTGGTCATACGTCTTGGAAGTTGTTTGACCACTTATATACACTCTGTTCAACGAAACTCCATAGAACGTCATAAGCATATGCCATTCGTGATAGTTTTATTGCACTTATTTGGCCTGTCTGACGAGACATTGTAATTTTCAGGTGAGGACGCTTGTGTGTCGTGAATGCGTCCCGTCGTCTCGCTGCATGTTAATTCAACTTGAAAAATGTAGAGTACAGCATGACATCAAAAACATTAGTTACTATTAGGAAGTTTGTACATGTTATAATCCATCTTATCTGCATAACACTTTTCGTTATTATGCACAATACCTATGTTTATACTCGTACATAGCTCATATACATGTGTGCTAATAATGAAGGCTATGGCCTAACCTAACCGTAACATAATATTTAAAAGGAAATTTTGATAATATTTCTGAGCATAACTGTCTAGGTTCCTATAATTTATACACCTATATTAACAGCAACGCTATTATAATAAAATATAAATTGTTAGCAATACAAAAGACAAAATAAAAGACACAACCAGCACTTATGATACGCACAAGAAAAAGAAAGGAAAGATAAAATCAACGCAAGTAACTCTTATGCATGGCGGTATATAATGCAATATATAATTTTTCTTTTTATTTTCTTGTTCTCATTTTTTTGAAATTCTCAATACGAATTAAATATAATTTCCCCCCTCTCCTTTCTGCAAGTAACGCAGGAATTTCGTAATCCAGATGCTAAGAGCGTAATAACAATACTACGTAAAGAGCATCACTATACATAGCATACACAAGCATCGTAACAAATATTTATACGAATCCTGACATTTCTCGGATGGGAAATTCAAATTTTGAGAAATGTCGCCATGCTTCTGGCCAGCCAAATGCCAATTCTTAAGCTTAAGTTACTTTCTCGGTTCTCTCTTTCTCTTCTTCCTTAATTTTCTGTAATTATTTTCAAAGAACAAATACCGTCAGTGTCTGTCGCGCGTGCCCGTGAATGCCGTTGCAGTAGTATGAAGCATCTGGCATCCCCGTTTTTACTGAGTAGCATCAAGAGCAATGGCACAAGCATACACTAAGCACAGTACCGTATGAACACTGGAACAACGCATGTTTACTGTCGCACGACCTGGAAAATAGATAGATAGCTTATTGAGAATATAGGGTTTGAGAAACCACTGACTAAGTCCTTCGTTCAGTATATGTTGAAGTTGAAAAAATGGGAATACTGTTGAATGTCCACGATGGAGGACCTCTTAAACTGCAAGAAGCTTTGATTACAGCCTGTAGATCACTCCAGTAAGTGCTTGCCTTAACTGTCGTAGAAGGGGGAGGGGCCGCGACTTCGGTTGCTCTTCAGATGCTCCTGGTGCGAGCTCTGCGGACCCTGAGTACCCGTAGGTACTTCTCACGTTACTGGAAGGAGCCGGGTCGTACTTATTCGAGCCCCTCCCGATGGGCAGATTGGGTTGGACTCGGCTTGGCAGTGGTCCCGGAACTCACGGGAAATTGAGGACTCGTAAGAGCGGTGTGTCCCAAGGAAGTGCCTAAGGCGTGTATCTTGGGTGTAGGTTTTCCTGAATTAACATTTTTCGTGAGGATGTTGGTGAATACCTTAATGCTGGGTGACTCACCTCTTAAATACGAGTAAGTCTATGCTATGCGTGACCTATCCACCAACGAGATACTGGAAGCTAAGTTCGCTTAGCGCGTTTGGGCGACGAAATCGCCTACGGCCGAAAGGTGGGTCGGTTTAGACTCCAGGTGCCATCCTAAATGTAAAAAACCACAGGGCGACACAGGCTTCTGTGTTTTCCCTGGTCACGAGAGAGATCTCAAACCACATTCATTATATGTTGGAGAAGTTGGAAAAAAAATGAGAACACTGTTAAATGTCCACGATGGAGGACCCTGCAAGAAGCTTTGATGTACAGCCCTATAGATCACTCCAGTAAGTGCTAGTCTTAACTATCGTAGAAGCACGTGCCAACAATTTATTTAATACATATATACAAAGAATGTAACAGAAATATTGGGACAAGCTTTGGGGTTTCTAGTATACAAAACCAAAACAAGAATAAATGTCATATAAATATGTTTCACGAGGAAATACCTGGTGTATGAGTTATTATTGGAAGATGCTTTTACGCGTTTACAAGGCAGAATTAGATCACTTAAATTTGTTACATATAATAACTAAATTTTAAGACAGTAAGTGTCGTTTCCGATACAAGTCATTCTGCTCATATACCTTAGATCAGGGATTCCTAATCTAAGGTGCGTGAGCTACTGTCGGATGGTATGTACATTTTTTAGCAAATAAGATATATAGCATTTGTTTTACAAACATGAACTATTTGACAGTTTTACCTTAACTAAACGGAAACAATAGATTTTACATTGTAAAACATTGTTGTGTGATACCGTACAAACATAACTCAGAAGTTAAAATTTAATCCTACAATAATATCAGAGCGCAACTCGAATACATTTGAGCTGATGACAATAGGATATATTTTGTCGTTTATTATAATATACAATTAAGAAAGCAGTGGAGTTAAATTCTTTCTGTTGAATACCAGATTCAATTTTTTAAATTGTGAAATTTATATGTAGTTTGTACCAAATTCAGAAGAAGTAAAAAAGGTCATGGATAAATGCTCGAAAACCTCAAAGAGGGAAATAAGAGTAATCGGTGTAAATAATTCCACTATGCCAGAAGTCACTACTTGTAGTGCTAAGCACCCAATAAGGGATATCATTGTACAAGAAAGCAACAATAGTCCCGTACATAAGAAATACGTAAGTATAATATAAATTATTTTTCATATGGTTAAACACACACATTAAAATGGAGAGGAGACCATTCCAGAATAGGAACGTGCAACGAAACAACTTCTATTATCCAATAACTTCATATCCCTAAGAATTTTAGATTTTCTGCAAAACTTAAGCAGCAGTTAATAGGAAAAATTTGCTCTAGTTCATATTTTTCTATAAAACTGGATTTTTTGTTTGTTTGAAGAGTGCTTAAATTCCATTTTAACTACTGCGGCATCACATATAACTGGATGAAAATACTGACATGGACATGGCCCCACTTCATACTTACGTATGATTTAATATAGGGGAAAAAAAAATAGAATACTTGTATTCTGAATCACTGCCTTCTCAAACAACCTAAAATGAAATCTTTTCAAAATTTGATAACTTTATGAAAATTATTGGTATATAATAGAATAAACGTGTTGGTGTATGATAGGGAAACATAATGTCGTTGTTGCAAAGTTTAAAGAAGTAGCCCCAGAATCAAATGCTGTACATTGTAGAATTCATCACGAGGCCTTAGCCCAAGAATGATGTCTGTTGCTCTAAAGACAGTTTAGAAAACTGTTGTCAACTTCATTAAGTTCAGAGCTATGAATTCACGATTATTTTCCATTTTGAGTAATGAAATAAATGCTAAACATGATTCTCTTTTACTTCATACTGAAGTTGTAAAGGGGTAAATATGGGTGGAAAGGTGAATATACTTCCATATTCTTGGTATAATAAAATTCCGGCTCTTATTAAAAAAAAATAAGTTCCATGATAACAGAAATCAATATTGGAATCTTCTTCCTTGGTTGCTTTCTTAAGTGAAAATGATATTCGTCTACACTTTGTATTGACAGCAATATTAAGGAGCACCTTGGGAGTCTCGTCTCAGATTTTAATATATATTTCCCTGTAAACCTGATAAGAGACCCATTTTATATTGCTGACACCTTACCAGAAACCTTAACTCCTTTTGAGAAAGACGAATTGATCGAGCTATCATGTGACGGAAGTCTAGTTATGAACAATTTTGACTGGCAAGAAAAAATGAATATCCAATGATCTCAGAAAAACAAAAGTGTGAGCCAGAAATTAGTTATATTTGTAAAGTTAATACCTTTTACTGAGCACTGGAATACTGTAATAGAAATATGTTTGTCGAAGTTTATATATTCATTTATTATATTTTAGCCTTAACAAAATTTATTTTAAGACATTACACAGAACAATCCATTGAATAAGAATAGAGTGATCATTTTTTTCTTCCAATAAATATATAATTCTAAATACTACATACAAAAATAACTGAACAAATGTCTAATATTGTAATAAATGTATTGAAACAAATGCTTATACCACAAAATAACGCATTTCCCTTGTAAAATTTGCTTACTGCTACTTCTAAAATCCTGTTGAATGATACGTCACTGGAAAAGGTTGAGAATCCATGCCCTAGATGATGTGTTGCCAAGAGGATGTTTTTACTTTTACCATTCCTCCCGCGCGATACCTAAACGACCGAATATATGCATTTCAATTCAATGACACATTAACTGATTACCCAGTCAACTCATACAAATTGTTCAAATTATACTCTCTCTTCCTCAACACACATTTTCAAGGACTCCAATACTTATTTCGGAGATTTTTGACACATTAATTAAACATTATTTTATTTTAAACGCTCGTTACATAAATTAGGGCTTTTAGGTGCCCTCACAGCTAAGAAAGAATAATGCAAACATTTATTCTTGACAACACATCGCCACCTGAAGTACTTAAAGGAACGTTGTTGTATCGATAACATCGATCAAATCTTTTTTAAACACAAACTAATAATTATAACCATATTAATTTGTTAGATTGTGTATTGAAGTATGTTGAAAGTCGTCTTTCAATAATAGCTCATCAATCGGCTTACCCCGGCATATGCTTATTATTACCGTTTTGGTTGAGGAACTCGCTCCAAAATTTATCCCTGTAATGTATTGTATATGAAATGCAAAAGCTCATGTGTATTCTGTTGTTGCTATTGAAATGGCGACTCGGTTACTGTGATTGATTCCATCAGTTTGGCAACGGAAATTAGTCAGAGATGCGCTGGGTAGCATCGCCGCATATTTGGCTGCATTTGCGGTGAACATGAATATCTTCCATCAATTTTTAAATCAATTAGAAGACGTGGAACTCCATATTAGGTATTATCGGCAGGATTGTGTCAACTATCACAATGTTTACATAACTGAAATCATGGTTCACCAATAGAAAAGTGTATTGCACCGAAACACAAACTCTCGTGCAATAAAGCATTCGACTTTAACTGAGGCTATGATCCGATGAGATAGTGAATACTATCTTTCACACGGATTATAGCGCATCCGGATACTATTGGGACACGTGTTATGAGAGCTTCATGCGTCATCGTCCGTGTCAATTGCCAACGAATTACCTACGTTCATCAGTATTAGAGAATATATTCAGGCTCCAAGAACCAGTGGGAAACATAATTTTACTTTACGGATGATATTATATTTATTGCGTTTCTTCTTCAGCTTCTCCTTCATATGCATATCTTGTGTTTTCGGCAACAGAATAGATATACCATTATACTATACAGGCGTTTATCACAAACGTCTATTTAATATAATATGACGTTTATTCCAGAATCCGGCAGGTACGACGCAGCTTGTGATCTGAATTATATTTATATTTATTGGTCGACTGCTAAACTTACAGATGAATTTAAGTATAATTTACTTAAAGCAAGAGCATACAGCAGAAAAGAAGTTCGTTGTTAGGTGTGTGCTTAGAAGCTTTGTCCGAGAGTAACTTGCAGTATCAAACGAATAACACCCTAGCTTAGTAAATGATTCCCGTGCATTTAATTTATAAAAACAATTGAAATATTAAAATTCCTAAAGCTTAATATTGCGTAAGCTATCAAGATAACAGAAATTATAATTTAAAAATAAAGACATTAAAACAATTACAGTTATTAATTTATCAAATTATCCCATACCGGGATACTTCCTGCACAAATTTCAAACTTCAGTTATCGTACAAAGCAACGCTGTATAAAATGAAATAAATTAATTACACTCTCATCCCAGTAGCTTGAGCACCATATCCAATTGTTTTCTATATCCACCTTTACATCACTGCATACTCAATGGGATCAGCTTCGTCGGTTACAGCTCTAATATTTGTTTTGTTCATGATACAGCCACAACAGTAAGAACGTAAACTTTTTTATATGAAAGTTAATGGACAATCGAGCTCGGATATTGCAATTTAATTCTTTGAAAATTTTCTCCTTCTCTTTTAGTTTTGTAATATTACACTTCCATTCTACAACTGTGATCACAGATTACTTATCTCTTCGTATAATATTTTAGTCAAAATAGAAAGGCGTAAAGAGGCATTACTTGCTTAAACACGCCCGAAGGTCTTTATATTATTATTTGATTAACAGTAAAATATAACGTTAATAAACGTGAGTATTGAATTAACAAGCTTCAAATCCGTCGTGGTCGGTCATTCTCCATAGTTTCTCCTTGCCGCTTAGGCTGAGGGTGAAATGGGCCCTCCATTTATATTTTTAGATCTCGCATTTCATGACGGTTCATTTTATAGGGTCAAATTAGGGTGAGGTGGTTTGGTACTTTGTGATGTATGCGTAGCGGCTTAAAGTTTGAAAATGTATGAACTGATTCTTCTGGGAAGGTCCCGACAGCGTTAGAAAATATTACTAACCCCATGTACATACATATGGCCCTTGAATCCTGATCACCAGCTCGGCGTTTTCCTCAACTCAGCCCTTTCATCCGAAGGTACTTGTGTAAACGGCCAACCCTGAAATGCTGCCCATTATCAATAAAGTCGTAATATGGAAACAGAGTTCGCCGCGGTATGCCATAGTCTAATCTGGAGATGTAGTGTATTTGCAGGGAAGTGCATTTGGAACATCATGAGAAACGAAGATGATTTTAGGGCATTGAACGAGCTAACAAATAAAATATCATTCAAAACGGCAGAAGAGTATAAAAATGACAAAAAACAAACAAGAGAAAAATCCAAAGGCCAGAAATGGTATATTCCCCTAGAAGATCCGAGAGAATCAGGGAAAGGCAAAATGATATTTACAACTAGAATTAGAAGAAGATAACACCCAATTCGAATCAGAAGAAGAGAGCAGAATAGATAGAAGAAAGGAAAATGATAGTTCTCGGGCGGAAAGAAAGCAGGAAGAAGCAGACGGAAATCAAGAGAAGGAAAGAAGAACGGTAAACTGCACTATCAGCACATCATAGCTCCAGTAAAGTTGCTGCTTGAGATCGGCAGCTACTCCATTGATGTCCAGGTTCTGATGCCAGGACTTCCAGTGGGGAGCAGCCTGGATACCGAGCGCTAGTAGAAATGAAGACATATATATATATATATATATATATATATATAAAATAGGATAATAGTTGTAAATTAATAAAGTTTAAATGTAAAATGTAATCATTGCTACTAAATACCAGTTGCAATTGTAGATGCAATCATAAATTATAGTAAAAAGCCGTAGTGTTGGATTCCAGTACCGGTATAGTTCATTGAAGTTTTAATTTTGTTTAGTTAAATTTTTTTTAGTGTAGATCTTAAAATCTGTAGAATTTAAATTGTAATTTAAATTGTATTAAAAATATAAATGGAATAAATAAATGAAATCTGGAGTATTACGTCCTGGTGTATTAACAAGATATCAGGATGTAAGGTATTGCAGAATAAAAATAAAATAATATGTAGTGCCTTAGAAGAAGACGAAATTCAATAAAAGAGAAATCTTAAACACTTGTTTCAACAATGCAGGAAGATCAAGAATATGACAATGTAATGCTTTGTCCCAGTCGCAACACTTTACTCAGGGACATGCGTTCGGGATTTCTCAGTTTCAAATCCCTCGTGACCGGCCATCCTTGCCTTGAATTGTTTCGTGGTTTTCGCTGGTCGCTTAGACGAATGTTAAGATTCATCTTTCCTTTAAAAGAATTTTTCCATTTTCAATTTCCTCTCACTTCATTCAGTTGGTTCTGATGCAGGGTTTAAGAAACAGGCGAGGTGAATTTGCGCTTTTTTGGAAAGTTTCTGCCCCGGTACATAGTATGAAAGCAGCCGTTCCGATCTTACAGAATAAAGTTCCATCTAAAACATTGTTAGAAACCTGTCTAATCTTCATCCCACCTAACCGCTCTTTGTCTCACCTCATCCTTCCCTCATAGAGGTGTTCCTATTGAACTTTAGGCATAAACGGCAGCCTTTGAGCTAGATTTAAGTATTGAAATATTCTCGTCCGATTCCATCAATATAATTCAATGCTACGTCGCTTCTATGACTTGTGGAGTGTCTTGTTTGCCTTCTTGAGAGAAGAAGGCCAAGATAACCAGGATTAAAAGGTGAAAAGTGCGTCTGTAATTTGGGAATTCTTTGGGGCGTTTTCCAATATCTCACTATGCACAATATATACCTAAAGGGTAAAAATCAAACTGTTATAGAAATGCACGGTGCAGCCTGCTTTAATATTTTATTTATTGTAATGGCCAGTCACTCATTGCTCAGGATAAAATTTGCAGTTTTGTTAATATTTAACATAATTTGAAAAACGATTTTTACTACAAAGAGATTCAGTGATTTGGGCGGTGAGGAGAATGGTCTATCATGTTAATACATTTTTCTGTTTATGTACCTTTGTAAGCAGAACTCAAGAGGTTTGACAATCAGGATAAAATTTAAAGTAGAAGAAGAAAAAAAGCAAAATTTGCTTGATAGAGTTATTCAAACAGTTATGTAATAAAAATATTCACACATATCATTTGCTACATTGCTATTGCAAATGTTTAGTTCCCATACGTACATGAACAGTTTGCAAAATCAAGAGCAATTATTTCCAAAAAAATTTAGGTAGATATTGTCAAGATGATTGAACTTAAATAATTGTAAATGAATAATAAAATAATAATTAATATAGGTGCAATACTGACTGTTGTTGTAGTACTTCATATGCTTTTTATAGGAGTAATATCTAAAGCTAACCAAGGATGTATGTTACTTAAATCTCTGAAAGTACTAAATATATTGCAATAAGTCATCGCCATATTGGTTTTAATGCCAGAAAAGTTTTTCCTGACTCCCGATTGATATAATTACACATAAATATATATTTTATATATATATGTATATATCAGGTGCCTAAATTTATTAGTATTACACACACACACATATATATATATATATATATAAATTAACACTAATAATAAAAGTAGATAAAGATAAAACACAGAGAAAGAGTCACACTTGAAAATGCTATATTTCGAACTACTGCGAGTTCTTCAATGGCAAGAAGCTAGACCATAAAATGTGTGTTTTGCTTTTGCGTGTTTTGCTTTTGACTTCTTTACTATTTGTCTATTATTCTTTTAATTTTATTTCTGTGTTTTCTAAAAGACTTTATTATTTATTAGTAGTTGGAAATATAGCAATTTCAATTGTGACTCTTTCTCTGTGTTTTATCTTTATCTACTTTTATTATTAGTGTTAATTTGTTACATTGTTAATAGTGTTTCTTTATTTTTATTTTTCATATATATATATATATATATATATATATATATATATATATAATAGTCTCTTGCCATAGAAGAACTCAAGCAGTTCGAAATATTGCGTTTTCAAATCTATGACTTTCTCTGTGTTTTATACTTTTCTGCTTTTCTAGTTATTGTTATTTTAGTTACATTGTTAATAGGGTTATATTATTTTCATGTATATATATATAATTACTTTCAGATAACACTCCTATAAAACGCGACTAAGAAATACTACAACACCAATCATCACAGCTATTATATTTTATTTTTTATTTTTACTTTACAGTATGTCAAATGCAGCACGATAGATGATTTAAAATATTCATATACGGAATCATCAAATTATCTGATGACCGACGCGGTGGCGGGGTCTGCATCGGTCGATAACACATTGATTACTGCCAGCGGGGTATATTAGTGTCAGGATGGGCTCAAGGCATCACTGAAGTACCTAATAGAAACAGTAGAATGTCAGTTTAATAAACTCTAATGCTCTAAAAAGTTATATCCTCACTAACGTTACGCAAGAAGATATTGGAACTGCCTGCCTTTATTTTGCACACATTTTTGGCGCATGCTTTTGAAATTATTCATTACCGTTCATAATGTTTTATGAATTTCGCTTTGACGCGGAATTCGACCACCTAAGACTTTTCAAATAATCTCCTTGCAGCGTGAGCGGACTCAATACGAAGATATGAGTCATCAGTCTGTTTGTGAAATAGACCAAGAAGACATAGGGTTTCCTATATGGTATTCTTAGGGGGCTTTGCTCTGAGATTAGAGACATACTGTTTCTTTTACTATTCAAGTGATACCAAATGAGTGGCGTGACACTCAGGGCCTAAGTGGCATTTTGGTAAATCTTGCCCGCTTATCCCTACTGGTTTAGCCCAGCTGGACGTGAGGTATGATTTATGCGCCATCGCGTCGGTCATCAAATAATTGAATGACCCTATATTTGTCAGTTTCCAGGAATCCGAATGCTATAATGCCTTTTGTTCTGGATATGTCCATGTGTGGGATTGTTTTCTCCAAAGTAAAAACAGATATAATTTCTGTGATCAATTTTATTTCCTCCTTCACCTGTTATAGCATGGCATGGCTTTACTTTTGTGGAATGGTTTAGTAAATAGAAATTAGGGAAATGATTTATTAATAACATTAAAAGGACATTAAAATCATTAACTGATTAACATTAAAAAATAAGGTCAAATGCAAATGTAAAACTGTTCAAGAAATTTGTGTATCCTTTAAAACATTAAACAATCATTTTTATAAAAGAGCCACATATGTAGAATTTGTGAAATAATCGGTTAAACCTAACATTTTTCATGGTGAAATAATAATGACATAAAGCAATTCATTACATTGGCATTATACTTTTAGGAAAGAAAAAAAATATTTTTAGCACGGCTAAATTTTTACTACTTTCCCAACGTAAAAAACTAAAATACTCTTAATAACAATCATAAAAGTAGAGACAAAAGATAAAATTATGACAAAAGCTGAACTTAAAATGTGAGACTAATATTTAAAAATAATAAACCTTTACCAATGTTAGTAGAGATACTATTGGTTTTAATTTTCTTAAATTTTCTTGAAATGATATAAAGAAAGTTATATAAAACAGGGAATTGATGAGTGAAATGGATTCTATAAAATAATCCTGCATTTAGAGATTGCTGCTACCATTTATTCTTTTTGATGTGTCTCAGATTTTTGTTTAATTGTTTACAGATAAATCGCTGAAATATTATATATGTGGTCCATATTTGGTGTTTCTATAGTTTATAATTTTTACTAAATATTCTTTCACTGTTTTAATAGATACAAAAACATTGCATAAAGATCAAAAAGTTCATCTGTAGCATTTGCAATTCAGTATAGAGAAAAATAGTTTAATGCTGTTATATATTTGATACTTTTCAGGGCTTAAGACCAAACTCACTAGAACACTTATTTCTTCTAGTTTTCTGTACTAATAGCAACTAACTGGACTTCAACTGCACAAATATGCACAAATTTATTCTAATTGTAACATTTCTTAAAAGGATTGGTTATCACGACGTTTTTCTTTAATAATTTGTAATAGATATAGCCTGCCTTTGATAAAGGCAAAACTACGTATTTTATACCTGGCTTCCAGTGTGTATTTTTATAAAATATTTCATGATATACGTGTGCGTTTTTCAAGCTGACTTTTGATAACAATAATATATTTGAATTAATCCTGCCAGAAACAAAACTTGGATTATGATGCTCGGATATTTGATTTGAAAGTTGCTACACAAAATCTAACATTTACTTCTCCCTTTATAAGTTAATTACAAGATACCATGTTTACAAGACCACTCCTTCACAACAGAAAGAGCAAATGTCTTTATGGAACATAAGTTTTATGTTGTTAGTAAAATTACCTATAGATTAGAAGTTATTTAAAATACATTTCTTGCAATTTTTATTTATGTTTTGAAAATGGCGATAAACGCTCGGTTTAAGCGAAGAGCATGCTCATCTCTATAATGTATGAATGAATTTGAAGAACACTATTACGAATTAACTGTAACATTTCATGCAATCGACTTTTATATGCCATCATGTTTAAAACAAATGTTTATAAAATATCTAGTATTTAAAACAGTAATATACTCATAATTAGCCTGTTTAATTTAAAATTCAATTTTCCCAGATAAAAAAATCGAATAGTGTTTAACGTCCGTTTTTATTAAAGGCACAGATGATACATGAGATGAAATGGTAAATTGGAAAAAGATTTACTATTAAGGAAGGAAACGTTCCAGGCCTAAGTTTAGAGTATTTTCCCGGCATTTGCCATTATGAGGATTGAGGAAAACCTGGAAAAAACCTCGGTCAGGAAGGACGTTCCTGGTGGGATTGAAACCCCAGACTTCCAGCTCACGAGTCCCCGCCTTAATGACCTCAGCCACCCGTGGCGGTGTGTAAAACTTCATTTTCTAAAACAGCACTTACTGTAATCAACGGAAACATCATTTAATGATTCTTAAATGAAAAAAAAAACTGGTAAAAGATACAAAGAGATCTGCTTCGGTTTGCTTTATTGCTGTTAATGGAACTTAACTCCATATGCATCATCTCCTCATTATCAATATCAGTTTTTTCATGTATCGCACATTTCCGCATGTAACAACAGGCTATTTCTCTTTTCGTACTTCGTGTTCTATTTTTTAATCATGGGATGTTTTTTTTTTTGTTTCTTTTATGATTTCCTTAATAGTATTGCTTCATTTGCCTCTTCGTTTAATATAGTCTGTAATTAGTTCAATTTTGTCTCCGATATTGTCTTGTTTTTTTTTGTTTTGTTTATCTTTACATACGTTTTGCAATATTTTTTGTAGTCCTCTAATAAAGTCTGGTTCCAGTAGGTAGATTTTAGAAGCTTCATTCTTAAATTCATTTTACATTTTTATGATGTTATACAATTTTATTTTCAATAGCATATAATCTTGCAATAGCTAATGCTCAGCGCTGATCCAAATTCAAAATGCTGTAACACCATGAAAAAAAATTGTGTTATGATTTGCTAAAAATTAATTAGTAACTGTCTTCAACTCTCTAGCTGACCATTAGGCGAATAAAATGTGCAATATAATAGTTCAAAATTCTTAATTTATTAAAACGTTAAAAGCCTTTTGATAAATGCCTAATATTGTTAATGGTGAATTATTCATTGGGGCCAATTATGTTTTCTATCTATTTGTTCTCAATATTTGCACTTGCGCTTGTATATGATTTTTATTTGTATTGTAATAATTTAGAATAAAATTAATTTGTTATTTTACTCTTCCTCTGCAACTGCATACACTACAACTGTCCATAGATATTCTCATAGAAATGATATTTAATTATACTCAATCTTTCATTCATTTCTTCCACGTTTGATTCCAGTGTATCCTGTTAATATATGCAATATTTAATTTGAAAAATAAGGAATATATTCTGTTTACAACGAATAAAAGTATACAAATGACTCATTACAACATAATCGATTAGAAATATAATACAACAAAAGTAATACCATCTGTAGACATAAAACATCTGTATGCAATTAAGAAAACATGTTTATGATATCAGACACGCACACTTAGGTACAAAGAGCGGCAAAAATACTAAGGATATAATGAGATCACATGAGTCCTTGTCGACATATATCTCTCATTCTTTTGTTTCTTGACGATATAAAAGCCGTAACTTCGTTGTGCACATTACTTCTCATTGCTACCAGAGCAATTTCAGCATCACCACAGCGACAGCAACAGTAGTAAGCATCATGGCTAAGATTCTGGTGAGTAATTCAAGATAGTTTCATTTAATGATAAACATAATATTTTTTTCACATTCGGCACTTTTGTGCACTCTTTTTTCATTTCTCTGCTAGTGAATATTTTAAATATCTGTAAATAATTTATCTTTCATAAGTTTTTGCACTTTTTATTTACCAGAGAAATGCATACACTTCTTATTTAAATTGGGCAAAACAGCAAATGTGTTAATAACTAATTATCAAATGGCTATTTAGTTTTTTTTTTGTTTTCCTTTGTGTAATGTTTGTTTTATCCCTTCTTTGGCTGACTAGTAACAAATTAACAGATTAAAATAGTAAGCAACATGTAATAACCTAGTCCTCCACTTTTCTAAGAAATAAGTTCATATATGAAATGATATGATATTTAGAATTTTAGAATAATTCCTTATTTTTGGACGCAAAAGAATGTTTTCAAAATTATTCCTCATAATCTATATATACTTGGTGTTTTTAAAATATAAAACAATCCTTTTGTACGGTATTTTGTTAATTTTTAATAAAAATAACAACTTCTATTAACCAAGCAAATCGTTAGGAATTCATATCGTAAAATTAATACTTTAAAAATAGAGATTGCCCAAATTTATTTGATAAATTTCTGGACATTGTTAAGTATATTCCTGTATTAACCTAAGAAGAATATCACGTAGTGTGTAAAAGTCTTAATACTTTCTCTTGCATTATTTAAAAAGCTACCGCAGACTTCATTATTTCCGTTAATATTAATGTTTCTTCCTTTGAATGAGTTTCCTGATGTGATGAGTAATAAAGCATATTGAATTAAAAAAATTACTCTTGGATTGCTTTTATACATTTAGAGAAGTTCTGGGTTTGCTGAGTCTGTTAATCTGAATTGCAAAATTCTGCTGAAATCCAGTAAAAACTTAAAATAATATAATTTCTCTAAACATTACTCTTTAAAATATATTTTTATGAATATTCTAATGAAATTATTTAAATAATTGAAATGATTGAAATTTGAATACAATAACCTTCTTTGCTAAATTATAAATTTAACATAATTATTCTTAATCCAATTCATGAAACAATACCAAATAAAATATGACGACTTGGTGCAAATTAATATACCCTCTGTCTACCATCTACAAACCTTCACTAGCCTCTGTCTTTAGTTCGTCAGCAGTTACCTACTGAAATTCCAAAAGAATGAGGTTCATCCAATACTTCAAATAATTCTTTCCCGTCATCTGAGGGTTATTTATCCATTTTTTCCTTTTATATTTTTCTAATTATTGCTCTCCGTTAAAATCCTATTCTGTAATAAATTTTCTTAAATTCATTAATCTCTAAATAACAAACATTACACACATTTATTTTGAATTTATGTAAAATTTATTTATTTATAACTCCTGCCCAGATACAATATGTATAACATTTACCCTCTTTATCTTTTGTAGATATCCTTATGTGTATTGCGTGAATTTTATTATGGAAGATAAACGTGTTTATTATTTGGAACGCTTATTACTTTATTTATAGATCAACAGTGATGCAATTCACATTTTTCAACAAATACATATATATTAAAATTCAGTTACACTGATAGACTCTCATTTCTATACCTAAGAAACAAAGTTCTCTATCTGAATGCAGTTATTCTGCACTGTTATTCTGCTACCGGGTTCACTTAACATGTTCAATTATACCCTATGCTATTCTATTGCCTTTTCTATGAGCTCTGTTTTCTCTTATTTATTTACCTTCTTCATTTATTTCCTTTTTATTTATCCTAAATAGTCACCAATCTTGATATTATTCACTAATTTCATATTCAACAACTTTTCCCCACGATTCCTGTTTGGTTGATTGACCCAGTTCTTCATCAGGTTTTCTCTCATTATTTTAGTTTCTTCTCATTCGAGAATAGTATGCCAATAATTATCTTTCATTCCACATATTGTACATTCCTCTAAATCCCTAGCCCTCTTAAACCTTTAACTTTCACTACTCCTGTTCTATCCCATGCTGTTCTCTCACCATTCTGTCACCTTTTTCAACATAATTTTCTGTATCCCATTCTTTTTAATCCGCTGTAACTTCTGTTTGTTTATTAAAACTACTAATATTTTTTGTATTCTTATTTTAATTTCTTTCCGAAAATCTCTTTCGTTTAATTCCCTCTTTCGCCAGGCCATCTCCTAGATAATTTTTTCCCCATAACATCTGTAATTCTCTTGATCCAAGTTACACCAATTAGCATTCTCTTGTAAATCTAAACATTGTTTCAAAAATATTTTTCATCTAAACTCTTAATCCCAATCTATATTTTAAAATTCTTATTATTATTTTTCCTTTGCTCCTTACTCTTCGTAATGCTGTTTGTACAGCCCCAAAGGATGAAGCTTTTGGCAGTTCCAGAATTTGTTTACAAAATTTTTCTTCTCTCTACAGCATGTTAGTCTAAATGCTGGAATTTGCTCTCTCTAACTACTTCTTATGCTTTACTGGTAATTTGTGCAAGCTGTCATTAATATGGATATGATGTTCCACATGTATCCCACATAACAATATTTTATTTGCTATTTGATTACTTTGTTAACAGTGTTCCAAAGAAATCAAATTTACTTTATATTCAAAAATTCATTCTGTTCAAATAGCAAGGTTTGCAAATAACACGAGAAACTCTATTATGTAGTAAATGTCTACTATATTACCAGTTCAACTCCGCTACAGCTACTAGCAGCAATAATAATAAATTATATTTTTAAGACACTGTAATAGAAGTTCATCATACATGTCAGTTTAAGGAATGATAACTCAATAACTGAGTTAATGTATATTTATTGGAAATAATCTATTTTATAGAAAGCATATAATATTTATACTATAGTTTTCTTATTTCAAAGTATTGCTTGTGCTTTTGATGCTAATATTTAGCCTCATTTGCTACGATTTGAGTATATAAAAGCCAAGACAAAGCCAACGCTAGATCAGATAACTAGAAATAATATAATGGGGCTGTTAATCTAAAACGAAAGAATGAATCTTAATAG
The DNA here is from genome assembly GCA_030762175.1 of Metallyticus violacea. NCBI lineage: Eukaryota > Metazoa > Arthropoda > Insecta > Mantodea > Metallyticidae > Metallyticus > Metallyticus violacea. The sequence continues at coordinate 48,461,474 of CM060843.1, forward strand.
AAAGCATTAATTCATTCAGTATTAGCTTTCAGATGAAAATCATCAACCATAATGGTCTAAGCTATGCAGCGGTATTAAAATGGGGGGGGGGGGGCGTCAGCTGGTCGTTCAGTCGTGCCGTTGAGGATGATGATGAACGCTCCGCTGCTATGTAGTATCGTTCACCATGTCATAGCCAATGCTCCGGCGCATGAGAATCAATTACTGTTTATAGTTTTTTGGGATCTCAGGGTTTATATTTGTTTTTTAGTTTTTGGAAGGTATGCACGTTACCAGGGAGACAGAATGGGAACGGGGGACACACTCTCCTTCACTTCAAGACACATGTGAATTCCTTTTGAGAATTGTTTATTCACAGTTGCAGAGACGATGAACCTCTTTTAGTAACATACGTTATAATTTCTAGTCAGGAGAGAATGTTTGAGCGTTTGTTTGAGTTTGAGCTATAAGGGAGCTAACCGCGGACTGCTTGCACTGCCTCAAAACTTATCAAAACTGATTGCAAACTCGTCACACTGCCTAACTAAAAACTTGATGATCACACTGCTCCGACCTTTAACTGCGGGGCTTGACTAAAAACTCATCAGACTGCTTAACTACAACTGATCAAAGGCTGCGTCGACAACTGTTACGTAACTATTCTAGGATTCTTCACAAAACTGCTTGGGAAATGCTCCGGAACTGATCAAGGACTGCGTCGAGATTCTTCACACACTGCCTAACTAGAGCTTCATGGCTTTCTTCAAAAACTGCGTGCTCCAAGATTCTTCACAATACTGCGTAACTAGGGCTGCCTGACTTTCTTCAAAACTGCGTGCTCCAAGATTCTTCACAAGACTGCGTAACTAGAGCTGCCTGGCTTTCTTCAAAACTTCGTAACTAGAGCTGCCTGGCTTTCTTCAAAACTGCGTAACTAGAGGTGCCTGGCTTTCTTCAAAAACTGCCCAACTAGAGCAGCCTAGCTTTCTTCAAAAACTGTGTGCTCCAAGATTCTTCACAAGACTGCGTAACTAGAGCTGCCTGGCTCTCCTTCAAAACTGCGTGCTCCAAGATTCTTCACAAGACTGCGGGGCTTCTCTTCAAAAACTGCGGGGCTTTCTGCTTTCCCCTAACTTTCATTAATTTCACAGTCGGCCAGTCTCATGTGCGTCCTTTTAATTTTGAGTTCAAATTCTCATAGCGTCTGTTTAGGTTCTAATCCTAGATTGGTTACATGAGAATCCGTGGTTCCCGGTTCGTTCCCTACAGGCTGCTATTTGGCGCCGATTTCTGTTAAGAGTGCTCCTACTAACAAACTCCTGGGCTTGTTTGTCTCATTTCTCCCCTCCAAGTAGTTTTCGTGTCAGAACCATGTCCCGTTAGCTTTTGTTCAAGTTGCGTCTCTTCAAGGTCTTCTGCTACAATATCACCCCTAGCCTAGCTGTATGTTAGGGATTGGAATTTTTATGACTTACTATTCTTTGTATAGCGGACGGAGGGTCTTGACTTACATGATTTTTGCAGAGTTACTGCACAAGTGTGTGTATCATATTCTCAGAGACTTTTGCTTTAAGTTCTATTAATAATGTCTTATTAATGTTTTAGGATTCATCAAATTAAATGTACAATTTTATATTCTCCCTAATTTCTGGAGCTAGGAAATACTGCTCCAGCTATATTCCAATATGTGAGTAATACTTATAGACTAGTGAGGAGTATTGTTTCAATATTTCAACCTGAGAACATGTGCATCAAATAAAATGTAATAAGTAAAAATAGAGCTAGACACTATTAAAGGTCTTCACTTTTTAGAAGGTTCTTTCAACAATTAAACAACTTCAAGTAAAAACTACGCCATCCATTTGTTTGGGCCTCGCTTTACATAGCAGACTGATGCTGAGTCCTCATTATACGTGGATCAAGGTGTGTAAGCCAAATATTGTCTGTGAATTAAGACTTAATAATAGATACCGAATGGAATGACTCTGGCGGTAACGCTTGGGACTGGTATTCGAAAGGTTTCTGGTTCAAATCCGTTGTAGTCGGCCATTGTGAACTTTGGTTTTTTCGTGGCTTCCTCTGGTAACTTAAGCGAATAACGGGTTGAATTTTTACTTTGCATGAACTTTCCGTTCATTTTCATATGACCTTATTCCGTCGGTTCTGTTACAGCGTCGAGAGTGCGAGGTGAGCTCGAGCGGTGTGATAGTGCCTTGCGCTTTGAAAACGCTTCTGCCTCTGATATGAAAGCACACCTTTTGAGGGGCACGAACTCCTTAGAGGGTGGTTCCACCGAGGTAGGTTGTTCTTTGAAAGCATGTTAAGGAACACGTCTTTGTCCATGTCCAACCATTCTGGTCGCTCGGTATCTGAACTCATCTGTTCCTCCCGAAGGTACCCCCATTGGGGGCGTAGGTACAAATAGCCAGAAGTTAAGCAATGCTGAAGCACCAAACATTTCTCCTCCATCCATAAAAGTCCATTTCAAAAGTGAATAGATAAGCAAACATTTTTGTAAACCATGAACGGTGTAGGTAACGAAATAACGGATGACTTCTTTACTAGCGCGTATGCATATGATTTAATAATAATAATATTGTATTTGCAGCAAACATTTTAGCATTTCCTATAGAAGGTGCACAAAATGTTCCATTTTCTACTCGGCAGGGTTATAACATTCAAACTAATTTTCACTCGTATATTACAACTTGCGAAATGTTTATTATTGCTTGTCGAATGCCCAGAACATTACATGTATTCTACCTATAACTTTCCGAAAATAACAGGCTTTGTGTGAATCGCGTAACTAACGTCATATATCATACTGCCTTGGAAAGCGAATCTAAACAACTGGGATAACGTTTACAGATCTGTCAGAGAAAGATACTACAAGTGACCTGAAAAGACAGAATATGCAACGAGAACCTCAGGAGGGAAAAAGACATGAATGACGTGATCACTGCAGCAAAGCCTATCAAATGGTAGTGGGGTGGCCACGTAGCGAGTATGGAAGGAGCCAGGAGGACCTACAGAGTATCCATGTGGGTACCCAGGATTGGCAAGAGACGCGTGGGTATACAGGAATGGGATGGACACATTCAAGCAACAGATGAGCAAGAATCAGGGAAGGAGGAAAGAAATTGATAACGGGGTTTGAAATCCAGAGTACGAATAATGTGCAGTAGTGAATATTGGGGAAGGGGGGTAACAATTATTACTACAAACGAACAAGAGCGTAAAAAATACTCCATAAGACTAGCTCACCTAGTGAGTTTACTCAGAACTTCCCTTCCATTGGGTAGGAGGCATTAGCCCTCAAGGAAATTTATTGGCTAAATTCTAAATACTTTAAAAAACATTTGAACTTAAATGTAATTTTTGTAATGGCGATAGCTTTACTACTTATTCTAATTCTTGTGTTGCAGATGATTGCAGTGATTGTAGCTCTTTGTGCAGCTCTTGCAGCTTCTCAGGGATGGTCGAATATCGGTATTCCTATTTTCGACCCGTTTAATATGATTCCTGATGCTATGAACGGAATTTCGCGTTTATTTCCAATTCCTTACCCCCGCTATCCGAACAATAATCAACAGACCACATCTAGTCCTCCTACTTCTAATCAGGTATTTATTCCCTGGAATACACCTCAGTCGGTACCTGTTCCCCAGGGAACAGGCATCCAGCAAAACTATGGCGGAAACCAGTGACCTATCAGCTTTTGCTCAATAGTACCACAAAAGTATATTGTAGCTGTGTATGTACACAAATATAGAAATGTCTAAATATATATTTCCAAGCGCAATTTGTGTGTTGTTTATTTGTGCAGTTTATAATTTCCTCCCTATAGCAAACCATTCCCCAATTCATATTACCCGTATACTGTCCGGAAAGTTTATAGATCAGAGTAGATTGTGTGCTGAAATTTCACGTATATGGTACTTAAAATTGCTGAAACCTTTTTTTATTCTTCCATTTCCTTCATGTACATATCCATTTCCTTTTTCTGTATTTTTTGAGTAGTGTTTAACGCCCGTTTTTTTTTTTGTTGAGGCGCCACAGGCCTCATACTGGTGACACATAAGAAGAAATGATATGATTTTTTTATTGCTTTATTTATGGACGCTCTTTAACATCTCAGGTTATCAGCGTCCCATTCAAATCAGGGCGTGAAACGGCCGACAAATTTTGCTCAGAGACCTCTCTTTCAGGCTTGAGGTTCTTTTTCGTGCCGTAAATGTACGACACGGGACCCACGGCTTTACTTCCCTTCCGAAGGAAGCCATACTTACGATTTTTACGCCCGGAAAAAATCCACCGTCCTAGCCGGGTTCGAACCCGTGATCTTGGGTTTAGGAGGTAATTATGGTAACCACTACACCACCAGGACCGACAAATGATATGATAAATGATATAAATGATAAATTATATATTGGAAAAGATCATTCTTAAAAATTGTTCATAGATCACTGCAAATAGCAAAATTGTCACATTGCTAATATCTTGATTAAGGAATTCTCTTAAGGAATTCTGGGTTTAGGAGGTAATTATGGTAACCACTACACCATCAGGACCGACAAATGATATGATAAATGATATAAATGATAAATTATATATTGGAAAAGATCATTCTTAAAAATTGTTCATAGATCACTGCAAATAGCAAAATTGTCACATTGCTAATATCTTGATTAAGGAATTCTCTTAAAAAATGGAGACTCGAAAGGATACTTTGGCAAAAGAATATTGTTTAGTAATAAAAAAATCTAAATCCCCCCCTCTACTTCTGTTTCTGGGATATCTGTAGTGATGTGATTTCAACTACAGCAGTCAAACGTTTCTGAAAGATCTAAATGATCATTTTATTACTTTTGGAATCATGAAGTAATTTTTATGTAAAAATGTGTTTGAATTGATGATAATTTCATTTCATTATACGAATGCTGAAGTGTGATAATCGCTTTTACTATCATACTGTAAAATAATTTTTAACAATTCTATTACACTTGTACTTAAAACAACGATACGCATATACTACTGGCGAAGTCAGAAAAAAGTACAAAAGCATAGTAATTTACTTTAGACTGAACTATCGTATCTTCGCATTCCCATACTAATGACTAGAACTTCGATATATTCTTCGTAATAAATAACCAGACTAAATATTCCAATGTCTTTGTATTATAGTGCTTTGCAGAACTTATGCCTTCATTTTTAGTAAACGTACTGATGTAATAAACTTCCAATTTCCTCGTAGAAAGATGTTTATACTGAATATTATGGGAGAAGAACTTTTTACAATGTTCTGAAATTTATTTAATACGTTTAGTTATTTCTTATCTTATAAATGTACACTTTTAAGAATCAACATTACCATCTGTGGTGCCTCAGTAGTAAAAATAGTAGTAAACGCTTATAAAAAATCAATATTCAGGCCCAATGCGTACAAGTACATATTGAATTTAATATAACATTTATGAAAAAAACTAGACACATTAATTAAACAGGCCATTTACCTAAAAAACAACAAAGTGCAGTTGTATAATAAATTTATTTTCTACACTTCATACAGCTTGATAGTAATTATTTTGAACAATAAAGTACACATCAAAAAAACTTCTATAATTTTACTCACAACAAAAAAAAATTCTTATGTACTTTACTCCCAACAATTCAAAAAAAGAATGCAAATTTTCACTAATTCCCAATAGCACTCGGATAAAATTCTATAATTTTAATAATAACAAAAGAATTTCTCATTTTATTTCTTAAAATAATACTGTTTTAAAAAATAAATTAGCCAAATAATGCGCGTGAGTTTGCTTTTTTGATAAAATAATTCCTTAAGCAAACAAATACCTGAGTCACTGGTAGTAAATGTACGAGTTGACCAGTGCTCTAAATAAAAAGGGGTTAAGGATACCAAGGAGACGCTATTCATATACATTGCATTGAAAGTCAACCCAAGATATGGAATGGTGATGTATTTACCTTAAGCAGTCTATTGTTAATTCACTATGCTTGGATAACAGCATGTACTTAGAAGAAAGGGACTAGGCCATCTGTTGCAACTAATCAATAACAAGATTCGATATATGCTCCACTCAATGAGTGGTTACTGTTTTGGAGAAAATGCAAAGAAAATGGGTGTCATATAAGGAGGAAAGGCACCCGAAAGGGAAGGAACATAAAGGAAAGTATATAGCGTGCAGGGTATTTTAAAAGTAATGCTTAATTTACAGGTATAACGAAGATTTGCATGAACTATGGCATCATTGAAGACATTTTTAAGTTAGACTCTATAATTTTTTACTCTTCACAGCCTCTGAGCAAAATTTGTCGGCCGTTTCACGCCCTGAGTTGAATGGGACGCTGATGACCTGAGATGTTAAAGAGCGTCCATAAATAAATCAATCAATCAAAAAAAAACTCTCCACATTTTCTTAAAATTTCATTTTAATCACTCTCTACCTGTATTTGTTTTATTCAGAACGTTAATTTGTTTTTATATAAAGGTGCTTTTACTATTTTTAATAGTGTTCAACATCCGTTTTTTTCTATTAGGGTATCACAAATAGTGCACACAGATTATACATGAGATGAAATTATAAATTGGAAAATTATTTTTATTTTATGGAAGGAAGCGTTCCAATCCTACGTTTTTGGATACTTCCCTGCCATTTTTATTCATGAGGAAGAGGCCTCGGTCAGTAAGGACAGTCAAAATGGGAACAAACCTCAGACCTCCCGCCACGTGACCGTGCCTTAACGTCCTCGGTCGCCCGTAGTGGATGTATGTTAAAATGATGGTAATATTTTTGTCGTAGTAACAACATTTCTTTATTATAAATTTGTTGGACCTTACGAATGGATATTACTAAATTACGCTCCGGTATAAAAAAATGAACGTTCTAAACAAAAAGGAAGATTTCCTATAAAATTATGAAGGACCAAAGGATAAAAACGAAACCGCTGCATCAGAAAATGTGAAAGAGATAATTTAAAATATTCTACAATCATTTCATAGCTCCTCAACAATGACAGCAGAAAGTTTTCTCATTTATGAAACTAATTATTTTAAGATGTAAGATATGGGATGTTTTAGAATTTTTTCTAAATATACTATCTACTTGTAAAATAATTATACGGTGATTTCGAAAAATTGTGTATATGACATTTTTACATTAAATATGAGTATGTTTCGTAGTTAACAACCAAATTTAGTTCTTAGTAATAGCGCAAACGAACAAAAGCATTTTTACATACATGCTTAATTCCACGAATAAAATTCCAAAATTTAAAAATAAACATAGAAATTTTATTGTAAGCATCTTCAAAGATTGCAGGATATTTATACAGATGTACGCTTGCAAATTAATATGGAGATTTAATCAATGCAGATGTGATATTTGTTATGAAAAACGAAGGAAGAACTACTATTAATAAAACGATTAAACATATAAATATTAAAATGTAGAGAAAAACATAATAAAAATCCGCTAATTTAGTTACCCTTCTATAGTATCCTGTACAAATTTGAATAAGATGTAGCAATTATAACGATAACCACTGAAAAAAGATTTTCAACGCTGCAGAAATAGGTAATGTAGTAATAAAATTGCCCAAATCTGAAGTTATCTGAATTCACCTAACAGGATAAGGTTCTGATGCCTATTTAGATTTTGCTCTTCTTTGGGTTAGGAACAGTAATGAGCCATGGTTAAAATACATGCGGACAAAATTGTGTAACATACCTAATTTTTTGACCAGAGAGAGGTTTTCACGTGGAAAGGTTGTAAGTGTTCATAAATGTCTGTAGGTATTTAAATTTTGAATTACAATATATTTTTCTAATAATATTTAAATGACAATATAATGCCTGAACAAGTTTTTTGCAACCATTTTATAACAATGGCTGACACTGCGAGGTTGAAAGTTTTATCTTACGTTTTGTAATGTTAAAAATTATGGTAGAGTGCCGAACAAATTATATGTCAAAGTGGAAGAGGAACCAAGGAAAGCTTAGAAAAAAATGTGGTCCAAACAGATACAGTACAGGGAAATAAACCTAGACAATGAAAAATACCCAATGAATATATTGGTATATAAAAGTTGTAAGCCTGGGCAGAAAATAACTCCATGCTGAAAGTAGTTATTATATGTCTTAATTGTATTATTGTAAACAAGTTTTATTATTGAATATGAAACATTCTAAAGTATTAAATGATAATAAATGCACCACAATTTCCCCTCTTTGTTCAGTTTCTTGGAATAACCTCGACTGACTTTAGCAGGGAACCCTGTACTATGTTCGTGTGGATATTGTCAAAGCCTATCTCAGTTCATCCGAGTTTTTGGTTTGATGCTATAAAATTCACCCTTAGCACATTCTCACAGGTAGAAGTCACATGAAGTGATAACACGACTCCATGCTGACAATTCATGCGGTCTATGAAACCCATCTAATGTCCTAGAAAATGTTGTATAAGGCAGCCAGTGACATTTAGTGCAAATGAGGGTGCGCGCCATACTCCATGATTTATTATATCTGAAGTGAATACAATAGGTAACACTTTATTTAACAACCTGGTGAGGTACTGTTCTCCATTCACGGTGTCCGCAAAAATAAACGGACCCAGAACTTGCTTTGATGTCATGCCAGACTATACAGTAATCTAAGGACGGTTTTGCATCCTCTCAGTTGTGCACCCCAGAGTCTCTGCGTTGTGGCTATTTATAAATCCTCCCATACATAAAATGCAGCTTATTGCTCTAAATTATATTGGAGAACAACTGGAGTCAATTTTCATATATGTCAATAATGATCTCAACATGTGATCACAGTCCTCCGGTGTAAATTCATGGCAGTAATGAGACCTCCACGAACGAAGGTTTCAGGTGTAGCGGATAAGACCACCGATACTAGTGGTCTGTTGTGTTGACTTTTGGGACTTTTGTTGACATCTCTTGCACTCACCACTAGCACTGTTGTCTCAGACCTGGGGGTGCAGTGATGAACACTTCTGGGAGTATCCCGCATAAAATTTTCATCACATACTCATGAACCCTAGATCACTTTCTACCATTGTAGAGAGAATATACTGTAAGTATATATATTAGTTTTTTTTAATAGGGAGCTACTTGCTGGCAATCCTATATATATATTATATATATTATGTATATATACATAATGTAAGTAAAATAACAATAACTAGAAAAGCAGAAAAGGATAAAGCACTAAGAAAAATTCGCAGAATAGTAATCACTATATTTCGAATTACTTGAGTTCTTCTATGGAAAGAAGACAAGACAAGACAAGACAAGCAGTTCGAAATATAGTGATTACTATTCTGCTTTTCTATTTATTGTTATTTTAGTTATATTGTTAATAGTGTTACATTATTTTGCAATTATATTATATTTTATTATATTATATATAAAGGAAAACTATGAATTTTGAACGCATAATTAAAGTCTAACTTTAATAAAATGAAAATATTTTTATTATTGCTTGCAATTTCATATCACTTCATGTGTATGTCCCTATCAATGCAGGGACAATAAATTCCTGTGACAACCTTTTGCTGGCAAACATGCCAATCTACTAAATGGATACTGGTGTATATTACACAGCTTCTACAAGAATCTTAACATATGATGTAAGAGTCCATAATGTTCGGAATGACTTAAATGTTAACTCAGGCTAAATATTGTGTCTTGCATTCAAGTCGCGGGTTTAAATCACTTAAGGCCGGCGGTGGTTTCTTAGGCGAATACTGGCACTAACATTTACTTTCCATGGATTTACCTGTTCCTCATTTCCTCTCATTTCATTTTCTTGTTCACCATTTCAGAGTTGGATACCAAGTTACATGGTTAGGCGGTGAGGGTTGTGCAATTTGCTCATTAGCAAAACTGCCCTGCCGTCTGGTGCGATAGCAGGCCATCAATGTAGCCGGAACTCATTGGAGGGGATTGGCTCTGATGTTATTATAACAGATCAACTAAAGAAAGCAATCTGGAAACCATAGGCATTCGTTCCTGCGCCATATAAATGTGGTCACCCTTCCTCCCGGACTCACGAGGACACAAAAACTCTCGTTGGGCTTCCATGTCTGAAATTCTCTCTTTCACCTAATTAAATCCAACCCAGTCTAATTTGCATGCTACAATAAAAATGCAATTTTGTCAAGAAACATTAGGTAGAGTACATTCAGAGTTACAGAAACTTCAAGAAAATATTGAAAATGAAAAACTGTTTATATTGGCAGAGGAAAGCACAGAAAGTCGATCATACTTAGCTTAAAAAGTATGGAAAGACGTCATAAAGAACCTTTAGATATGCACAAGGGTGCCAACAAATGCATACACACTTCAAGCAAAGATAAAACTGTGTTAATATAACAAAATTGAGTTCTCATAATCAGAAAATGATGATCACTAATCATCTTAGACATTAACAATTACAACAGCTGCTCAAAATGCCCACCATCGGCGTCGATACGCTGCTGATTACGCTGAACTGCAGCACATGCCGTTTCAATTTCTTCCCGAAGTGCTGCCAGTGTCGCTGGTTTTCTACGGTATACATCATCCTTAAGAGTTCCCCATAGTAGAAGTCCAACGGCGGTTTATTCTGCACACGCTTCCATTGCCTTTGAACTCAACAACATTCTCGGTTTTCCAATATCACTTCGAAATTGTTTCCGCTGTTTAAACGATAATCTTGGCTCCATTTTGTACTTTTGCGCCCTTAAGCCGATATTCATCATCATCATCCATTTTGTACGTAGCAACTCTAGCATAGCGTAATGTGAGTCACATCTGTTTACAAAACATCATACGATAATCTTGGCTTCATTTGTTCATTGTTGATTTACCTGTCACGTAGCAACGCTAGCATAATGTATGTGAGTCACATCTGTTTACAGAACATCATACTACACATTACTGTTGTTTTTCGGTCCAACTTTGAAATATATTAATAGTTATCTACTCTGAAAGTGTGTATACATTTTGGCACCCTCGGTATTTATTGAAATAATTTAAGTTATCTTGGTAATGCCGGATTAAAACTAATTTCTCAGCTGACGTTTCAACCTTATTGCTGTGGCCCGAAACAGTTCTAAACAAGGATGCAGCAAGATGACTTAAGCGTCAACTATTAAATTATTTGCGATCCTCGGATCATACTAATCTAATTATTTAAAAAATAACATTGACAATAGAAATTTTATATTTTATATATACTCGTAGATGAACTACGAAAACAAAAATGTCATTATTCTAGGCACAAAAGAACCAGAATTAATATAGCGCTCTTTCCAGCTATTGTTAGTTTTATTAAAAAATCTGTCACATCTGGAATGAGGAATAACCAAATGTATTCGTATATGGGGAAAAGAAGCGGCTTCTAATTTTCATGCGCCAATATAATCCATAAAAATATAGTTATTTCTATAAAAATATGAAACACTACTGAGGCTCAAGAGGATAACATAAGCACTATATCCTTTTTCAATTGAAAATGGTTCATTTTATTTTCTTCTAGTTTCATTATTTTACTGTTCCTTTTGCATAATGTGCTGCTAGGTATTGCAAAGTCGCCCACAGATTATATCACACAACATAAGCAGGTAATGCAGCCGTTTTAAAAAGAACAACTATAGTATTTTGTTCAGTATAAAAGTGCAATATTTTTAATTTTTTTCCGATTTCTGTATATTTTTAAAGAAATAATAATTAGTGCAAAGAAAAACATATACACTTTTCAAATGAAATATTTATATAATTTATATAAATATAAGTAAAAAGATTTTTTCCCCTTACCTGATAAATTTACTTTTACTTTCTGCCCTCAAGTAATCGTTTGTACGCAGATAATCGGTGATTTATGGCATCTAATTTATTAAGCTTATAGATAGCGTTTTTACAAGTAAACTATATAAACGTACATATTTTTAAACTAGAAAATTTAAATTACATAAGAGTTTGTTATAGGGTTTATTCTTGCTCTTTTCTTGTCCCTTAATTTGCTGTAATACTTTTCAAACACGAATATTGTCACTGCTCTGTCGCGCATGCCCATGAACGCTGTTTTAGTAATATGAAAATTTTGGTGGTTCCGTTTTTACTGAATTGTGAGTAGTCATGATGCCATTGTGCCACAAGCAATACAATAAGCACAGTACGACATGAATTCTGGAACAGCTGGTATTTACTCCCCGCACCAACTGTAATACTATGTCCACAAAAGGAAGATTACTTATTGTAGGGTTTAGGAAACCACTGGCAAAATCTTTCATTCAGTATTTGTTGAGGAATTAGGAAAAATGTAAATATTGTTGAATGTCCACGACAGAAGACCTCTTAAACTGCCAGAAGCTTTGATGTAGAGCATGTAGATCACTCCAGTAGGCCCTTGCCTAAACTGTCGCAGAAGCATGTATCAACAATATTATTTAATACTTATATACAAAGAGTGTTAACAGAAATATTCGGAAAAACTTTGGGTTCTAGTATATCAAACCAAAACAAGAATAAATTGCATATAAACATGAGTCAGGAAATACCTAATTTATATCTTATTATTGCAAGATGACTTTACTCTTTTCGAGATAAAATTAAAAGTTTTAAATTGTTGTATAAAGAAAAACTAAATATTTAGACAATCGAGTAACGTTTTTGATACAAGTCATTCTACTGATATACGCTATATGATGATTTGATGCCAAGAAGGCATTTTTACTTTTACCTTTCATTTCTGCAGGATACCTAAAAGACCTAATGTGTACAATACATTTACAATGAAACATTAACTGATTGAAATTGTCGCCCCATAGAAAATGTTCAAATTGTACTCCACCTGTGTCAATTTCAAAGACTCCAATACTGATTTCGCAGGCTTCTAGGACACTTTGATTAAGCATTACTTTATTTTAAACGTTCATTATATAAATTAGGGCTTTCGGGTACCCTCAGAGATAAGAAAGCCAACACATAACCATCTGAAGTACATAAAGGGAATGGATTTGTACGTATAACATCAATCGATTTTTTGTAAAAAGTTACTTATTATTTTCAATTATATTAAGTTGTTATGTTGAATCTCTAACAATGATCCACATAATGTTCTTTTAAATTGGAAGTGGAGGGTCATTTTAAAACTGAATGTTTGATAATGCAAGCATAAATATCACAAAGAAATAACAACAGAAATACCTTTTACTAGTTTCCACAAAAATATGAAATAAGTTTCAACGACATCTTTTATCTTACCAGGAATGGGGGGAATGGCAGTTAATGAGAAGACCAAAACAATGACCTTCAAGAACGGTGTGGTGTACAGCAGGAAAGAGAGATGGGGGTATGCAGGTCAGGCACTGGAAAATGTTAAGAAATTCACATGCTTGGGAGTCACCTTAACTCTGAACGGGAACTGGACAAGACACATAGGTAACACAAATCTCAAGTGCTTAGTTAAAAATATAGAGGAATTAAACATTTTAATAAAATACTGGAAACTCCACCTAGAATCGAAAAGTAAATGTTTTGCATATACGGGCGATTCTCTTTCAAATCGAATGAAATTACAAGTTATCCCATATTTTAAATGCTTTTATATTGTTATGCTACTGCAACATAAAAACCAAATTACATAGCTGTAAATGCATATTTCAAGATGAAAATGCTGATTTTGCAAACGCAGATCATGCATTTTAAATACATAATGGTAAAACATCAAAAATTATAATTATGTTCATACGTTTTTTAGCTTATATAAAAGCACAAAATAACATAAACACAGATAAATTGTGTAAAATACTGGAAAAACATGAAGTGCCGTATATTTGAATTAATGCCATCACATCACCATACACTTATACAGAAGTATACATTAAAACATAATGTAAAGTGAAATTTGATTTAGGTAAAGTAGCTAATAAAGTTCTTTGTCAATACCGTAACCTTTCTATACTTTTGTTTTATATACTTAAAATAACCGATATCTCAGAATCACCGTATAATTTTCCGGTATAGGCAACCCACATTACGCCGTAAAGGTTGGGTAAACAACAGCTGATTCTACAACCCAGATGAACACCAAATTCAGCAGGTTAGAATCGGTAATATGTTAAATAGACTACTTTTAATATGAATATAAATAGAAGAGAATATGAATATGTGTCAGTAATTTTGTATAGATTGAATTTTAGATATGTATTTTAATTTAAAGGAATATATTACAGAGAATCTTAAAGAAAGAAACTTACATGATGCCTAATTTTTTCCATCCTCAAAATCCCTGTAAGATGCAATCAATAAGGCATACCTGCATCAGAGTATAACTTGAAGAAAAGCATGGGAATTCTGGGGTGCTGTGTATATAAGTCACATTTTAATCGAATTGAAGGTCACACAACCAAAGGTTATCATCCTCGGGAGAAATAAGGAAACAAAAACAAGCATGGGAATTCTGGGGTGCTGTGTATATAAGTCACATTTTAATCGAATTGAAGGTCACACAACCAAAGGTTATCATCCTCGGGAGAAATAAGGAAACAAAACATTCCATTTGCCAAAGATCATGTGCTGTTGGCTAATAGTGAAAATTGTCTCTGACATAGGGTAAACTACTTATGGAGTATATAGATTTCGCTTTACCACATGGGGAGAACCAAAATAGTCATCGATGGTCAAAGTATAGATCAGGGTAAATTTTTCATATATTCCGGATATAACATTATTGATTATAAAATTAATATAGGTCGTGAATGGAACAAACATAATGCAAAATAAATAGAATAATAAGAAAACTCTTTGGAAAAATATATGAAAACATGTAAAATGAGTTTTCATAATTCTCTAAGCCTGTTCTATTATATCATCGTGAAAAGTGAGCTAAGATCACAAGATAATATAACACAAGTGAGATCCTTTGGATCAGTTGAAAATATCATATTACATAAAATCAAAAGTACTGTAATAAAAAATTACATTTAAAATAACCAGAAGTAATTAAGAATTATCAAGAATAATTCCAGAATCACTTAAAGAGAATGCTGTTAGACAGACCATCAAAGCAGGTTTATTATGATCTTATGGAGAAACTAGGACAAGGTAAAAAGATGCAGTTAGCTTCGGAACGCTATAGCAATAACCCAAACTTGACTACTACTACTAGATTACTATTACATATAAAGGTGAATGTTATATTTAAATATGACATTCCATAGATCTAACGGTTTTAATGCAAACTGTCGCCAAAACTATTTTATTTTATTAAAAACTATGTTTTTGATAGATACATATCTCTCGAATTTGAAAAATGGCTCTATTTAACGCTAATATATTGTCAAATATTATGAATATCTGAGCTATTTGCCACGAAAACACTAAAAACAATATGACAAAATAACAAATTATTAAGACTAACAGATATAGTTTTCAGAGTTTTTCTCCAAGGTAAACGAGTTACGAGAAGAAATGCATACCTACATAGATTTACTGCACAGCCAGCACTCTCAAATCAAAGTAGTACAGCTGACTTCTCGCTGGACTCTGCACAACTATATGTTAGCTCAATGAGGAAGAACAGCTTGCTTCAAATATAATTTAAGTAAATAATGTCATGAAAGTTATTTCTTGATGGATTAACAAAATTATATTGAAAAGTATATGTTGGAGACAGAGATGTAGAGAAATTATATTTTTGTTTTAGCTGTTTTCCTTGGGAAAATAGTCAAATATGAATTGATGATTCATGTCCCATTTAAATGTCATGTTAAGCATAGTGCATAAATGTATATAATGTGCTATCAGTTATAACACAAACGTGTAACATTAGTCTTTTCAGCGCTATATCTAAAAATCATTGATTTTTACAACCCACTACAAACGTAACCCATTAAAAGTTCGTCACGCAAGAGTACCGTAAACTAAGCGAATTACTCACCTAGTAGAGTAACTTTAAAAGAACATACAATCCAAATAATGTCCTTATTAATAAATGAAATTAATTACTGTGTGATATTGGGGGAACGAAATCAGAATTCATCCATTCTATACATATCACAAAAGAGAAAACACATTTTTAGAATTATTATTATTATTATTATTATTGTTGTTGTTGTTGTTGTTGAGATTAAACGACAGAAATTAATGGTGTACCTTTAATTAAAAGAAATATATGACCACTGATGCACAAAGCTATACTGTCTGGGTATTTTTAAACATTTTTAAATGTAACCATGTTTATTGACTGAGTCGTTGATATCATCTTTACATTCACTAAAGTAAAGAAAAATAATGTTTCGAGTTAACACTATGTATTTAAGAAGATTTTCATTTGTTTCAATAAAATAAATACATGTTACTATTTAAAGCAATTACAATGTACTAAACAAATATCAACAACATATAATCCAAAGTTTCATTGATTTTCACTGGCTATGACATTCAATTTAAATGTTGCTGTAGTAAATATATGCAACTAAAACGTTTTCTGGAGGTTATTTCAAAGCGCTCTTACATACAAATATAATTCTCAAACACATATTAGATTAATATTTCACATTTGCTACCTTCACGACTATGTTTTTGTTAAATATAAAACATGTGCATCGTTATAAATACAGTTTATATGCTGAAATTCTTTGTCCTTTCATTTGTAAACAATAGAGAGAATATTAAAACAAGAACGTTTACTAGCTAATCCTAATGACCCAATTTCCCTAATTTTCAGAAATGAATTTAATTTAAATGGATTTACCGAATTTTGTTACGAAGAAACAATTATGGTGCCGCTAGAGCGATTTTTAAATTGTGGGCCTCAGGTACACTCCTACTCCCAATGGTTCGAGTTCCCTGATTTTCAAAAACAATTTTCTTATTTTATTTTAATAGTATATATGGAGTTTCATTGCAAAATCAGCAAAGTTGATGTCATTAGAGTATTTTTTAATTTTTGGGTTTTAGGTAAACCACCGCTCCTAATAGTTCTATCTAACTGCTTTTCAGAAACTATTTTTTTATTTATTTCAATAGCACATACATAAAACATTTAATTGCGGTCGCTAGAGCATTTTTAAATTTCGCTTTAACCCCTTCGGTTTTCAGGTAAACCCATACTCCTTATAATCCGATTTCCCTGATCTTTGGAAACTATTTATATATATATATATATTTTTTTTTTAAAGAAATATAATATCAAGTTTCGTTGGGAAAACAAAAAAATTACGGCCGCTATAGCGATTTTTTTTCCCCCCGCATTAAGTTAACCCTCCTCCTACCCAATGGTCCACTTTTGCTGGTTAACGAAATGGACGAATCGTTTGTTAATTGATAATAATATACCGAGTTTCGTTGAGAAAAAATAAAAATTGTGACCTCTACAGTGTTGAAACAGACACATACACATAATTAATTTTTTCATATAGATTTTTTCCTTGTCATTTTCGGTGCTTAGTAGGTAGGATCGATGGAAATTTGAAAAAAAAATATTTCAAAATGGTTTTATGGGTACAACCACAAAAGCTTACATTCCTTCAGAATTCGCTAAAAGAAGAAAATGGTCTTCATTGTATTGTGCTGTCTACGCAAAAATGACATACCTACTCGTACTTATTATATGTAGCATTGCTTTTAAACATCACACATAAGTAATATGTTTAATAATTAGATCCTAGGTGGTTCACACATAGTTACAAATGATTTAAAACATTGCCAAGATAGTTTAATTTTTCTCAAAACTTACCTGAACTATTTAATTATAGGTAAGAGTATCAAAAATAAACAAATCGAATATTTTAACTATGCACCATGTTAAAAACCTAAAAATGTTAACTAGCACAACAGGTTTATTAATACTGTTCATAATTATACTTTTGAAATTAGAAAGTAGTGTAATCTGATAATTTTTATTTGTTAGTTTATTTTTATATGTAATGTGCTACTTTCTAATTTCTAGGAAATTATTTTTTTTTTGGAAAATTTTAAATTAATAGCCATATCTATCGAGGAAAATTCAATGCATTTAAACACTCAGAGAATAAACAGAAAGTTTTAAGTACTGTATATGATCGTACTTACACGAATTTAAGAGAGGAAGAAAAAAGTTTACAAATTATGTTCTCCTCATTTAATGCAAAAAATGTAAAAAATTTATTTTTGAACGAGCTATTTTTATCTTTTTACTTCTCCGTCTTCGGCAAACCAAGTAGCATGATGGAATAGATATGTTAAGTTATTAAGGCATGGGGGAAATATTTTTTCGGTACCACTGATAAAACTTTTGTACCTAGTCCCCCTTCCAAAATGGGCACCTCCGTAAGGCATGAAATGCTGGATACACCGGATGGCCAAATTTCGAGGCGGCTATGCACTGACATAAGCAGGGTCTTTAATATTTCTTCAGGAGGCCGGCAGTGAGTCAAAGACGGTATAGTCAAAGCATCTCTCGAGGCGTCTCGAGGAAGTCCCCAGGCAGAGTCGCCGGACGTTAGGACAGGCACTTTCCCCACAGCACAAATCCATCTTCACGTCACATAGCATCAATCGCCTCGCCTGACGCTTCTGTCTTATAACTGAAATTATGTAATGAAATTAATGAGCAGAAATTTCGTGGAAAGAAAATATCCATCCCAGCACTCGTCTAAGTGAACAGGGAAGTCACAAAAAGAATTAATTAGAATAAAGTACCTCCATGAACTAATAATTATAGAGAAGCCCAGAGTCAAATGTTTAAAAGAATTCTAAAATTGACATACAGAAACAAGTGTAATAAATGTTTCAATTATTTCATCAGGAAACGTTTATCTCAGAATACGAAAGGCAGAGTTTTTTTTTTTTTTCTTACTTTAGTGTCTTGTAGGAGAAGAAATAAATTTATTTTATGATAACTTAGAACAACTTAAAATTGAACTTAAAATTTAAATATCCAATGCTTAAATATACTTTATACTTATATATACTTTATATACTTTACACTGCTGATGTAGGAGGAACATAGCTTATTTATAAACCTGGAAAAGGGACCAGTCCTAAGGGAAAACTATTGTTTTCTCACTAGCTAATGCAAAGAAGGAGCACTTGTGCAAATGCAGCGGGATTTCCTCCCTGTATAATAATGAATGGTCAAAGAAAGAAGGATGAATTCTACACCGCACATCTGCAGGTGGCTGTGTTGTTATGTCTAAAATGATGTATATGAATACCGAGCAGTTTAATGTATTTGTTAGCTAATTCATTATTTTAAAGCAATATAATTTTCTTGCTTATTCTGTATAGACATGATGCTCAATGCTCAAAGCTCCCTGTTCTGCTTGCCTCCTCACAGCATGCATTGTCTACAGCCATTAGACATGCATTCCTAGCTTCTTTGAAAACAATGTACAATAACGCGGCTTGCAATTGGATTCATTACGAAGTTGTGTTGGGCGGTTTTTCATCGCAGGATTGGTTTAAACCCGCTACAGTGAGGAACGCCATGAGCGATTTCGAAACCTGTAGCATTTACCCTTTTAAATGAGAGAGATTTCCAAAACACTTTCTCAACCCCATCCATTGTCCTTTTGCAAGTTCCTCAATGGGGAAATTAGGCAAAATGACAGAAATGTTTGCGACTTCTACCAATTCATCTTGGAACCATTATCCCCTTTATCTCAAGATAAAACTGCGAGAAATTCTCATGATTGCAAAAATATCACGTCAGCTAAGTAGTTAAAAGAGCTTGAGAACAAAAATAATCAAGGTAAGATAAAAACACAATGAAAGTAACAGCAAGGAACAAAACCAGAACCAGGAGCTAGTAGTTTGGAAAAGCTGAAGACCGGTAAATCATTCATTTCTGCCACAGCTGCAAGAAAACATTTTCTGTCAAACATGAAGGATGAAAAGTGGGTGCCATGTTTAGGTGCTACATATAAAAGTGAATTAAAACAGTGGGACAAATCCGCTTTTTATTTGCTTCAGGTTTTTACACAGTGAAAAACTCATAAATGAAACGTGTGTCCATGAGCCGTTAATATGCCCTCTGTATTGGGGGCAGGGGGTCTATTGAACGAAATATCAACAACTACTAATGCGTATACCTAGTGAGCGCCAGAAAGTTGAAACATTTAATTTATTTATTTTGTTACAATACTAGAGCTCTTACTTTTGTGCAAATTAGAAGCAATTATAATAATGATAAAGGTGTGTTCAATGATAAAATATGCTTAAGGTATCCATCATACCCTAAACTGCGGTAATTAATTAAATTTCAATGTCTTTTGATCTTGAAATTCCTATTTTTGTTTTTTTGGCAGATATTTTCATATTATATTGGGTAGATGTTTGATTAGGTTCATAGAGTTATTTCTTTTTTCTCGCGTTACTAAATAACTGCCCGCCACCTAAAACCAATATAATTCAATTTAAAGAGCATTTACTTATTGCCTAACTCATTTGTAACTAATAACGCGACATTAGGGGGTCTAGTCAGAGTTGAATCACCCTTATTTCGATGCATCCTTGTTCTAAATTAACGAATAAGTATTAAAGAAAGTTTAGTTATGGTTATAAACTAAATTATACTGATCCTTTCACGATAAAATGTCGGTCCTAGTTGTCGGTAGCCAAACTTGCCTCCTAAATCCAAGATCGCGGTATCAATCCCGACCATGATCGATGGATTTTTTTGGGCATAAAATCTAAGTATGGCTTCCTTCGGAAGGGAAGTAAAGCCGGAGGCCCCGTGTCGTACATTTACGACACGCTAAAGAACCTCAAGCCTTAAAAAGTGGCCTCTGAGAAAAATTTATCGGCTGTTTCACCCCCTGAATTGAATGGGACGCTGTTAACCTGAGATATTAAAGAAGAACCATAAATAAACAATAAAAACCTGATAAATATATTTTATTTATATCTGATTTACATATTTGATCAAATAATATGTTTCTTATCCATAGATGACCCTACAGGGATCTCTGCTCGACCGTTCTGCTTTACGTCTCAGGGAAGAAAGAGGAAGTCGAAGAGATACAGCTTCGCGTCATCTTTTCCACACAAGAGCTAGGTGTCACCCATCAATTCTGGCGACCCCTTCCAGGGCATACTGCTGTATGCTTACAACGTTAACAACACATGTAATTACAAAGTTCCTGTACCACAATATATTATCCTCATTATTTGAGGCAATAATTATTATTCTATCATTAGCCAAGACCATTGTCGTTGTGTTGCTGTTTCTATTTTTAGGTTATGTGCAAAAGTAACTGTTTAATATTTCATCACCGCCACGGGTGACCTCGGTCGTTAAGGCGCGGACTCGTTGACTGGAGGTTTCGAATACCGCCAGGACCGTCCTCCCTGACTGAGGTTTTTTCCAGGTTTTCTTCAGTCCTCATAAAAGGCAAATGCCAGGAGGTACCCAAAACGAAATCCTCTCCCAATATATCATTTCATCTCATGTATCATTAGTGTCCATCACCTCTGGTGCCTCTGTAGCAAAAACGGGCTTTAAACAACATTCATTCATAGTAGATCATCTAGGTACAAGTTAAATTATATTGGTGACATTCTGAAATCCTGATGGACACCTTGATTTATTTCTTTTGCTATATTTGAATGGATGCCAGAGATGTAGATTTTTAATTTTTTCAATATAATTTTAATTATTAATTCAATGAGGTAGGTTGATACTACCTCTCTTCTTTAAAACATTTCATACGAGTGATCTATCTAGTTTACCAAATGCTTTTATATAATGTATAAGATTCTTTGTTAAATCTTTATGTAACTCTATAATACGTTACGATGCGAATGCGTTGTCAAAACAACTTCATCCTGATCTGATGCCCGTTTGTTCTTCTAATAATACATTTCTCATTGGTTTCAGTTGAATCTCTGTTATTTTTAGATATATTTTATAATCTGTGTTTACTAATAATGTGCGTCTATAATTCTAAAATTTTGCTCTGTTATCTTTTTTAAAAAATGGTTTTATTGCTCAGAGTGTACATTCTTCACATATTTATTTGCCTTTACAGCTGTTATTTAACAGTTCAATAAATTTAATTTCAAAATGTGGGGAAGAATATTTTATTAGTTCTTTATTTATTCAACCACTGCCGAAACCTTTTCTATTCTTTTTTTCCTCCAATGCTAGAGAATTGAATTCTTGGTTTTCCCTCTTTGTTTTTTTATCTGGCTGTTTAAATACTTTATTATCTTAAATAAGAAAATTTCTGTCTTCCATTCGCGTTCAATTTTTGTTATAAAATTGACCCATTCTAGTCTGTATAAATTTGATTCATCTTTTAACTTTTGCTGATTTATTTTTGTATGCTAAAATGTTTACCAGATTTTTGTTGGATATATTGCAAGTATAGCAATTTCTTCTCTGCTACTTCATTCCCTATTTGTTAGATTATATATAAGGTTTTGTTTTTCTTTCTACATTCGATATTATCTGTTTTTATTTTATAATTATTAAGCAATCTTTTTATATAGCTTTCTAATGGATCTTATTCTAGTAGGTAGAATTTATAGACTAAATTTTTAAATGTATTGAAAAATAATTTTTTTTATTTATATCTTCTATGATGAACAGATTTTACCTTGCAATAGTTAATGATGTCGTATTTTCGAAATTCTGTACACCTTGAAATAATATTTCTGTTTTATTGTACGCTAAAAAGTAATTAATAACGTTTCTAAATGCTTTCGCTAACTATATATGTGCATAAATACCTTTATGACCAAAGTAAGAGTTCAATGCTCTGAAGTTGTTAAAACAACAAAAGCGCTTAATAAATGTCCGTTATTCTTAACGGTGAGTTCTACATTGGGCTAATTATGTTTCCTATTTATTGCTTCAAATTCTTGCAGTATCACTTATTATAATAGAAATATTTATTTATGTTGCCTATGGTGATGTATAATATTTTATAAACTTTTGAAATGTTCTAAATTTTTTGCACTGATGCTGCACTGTATACTCTGTCAATTTGACTGCATACATTTTATTATTATTGTATTGCATTCTGTTTAGATGTACAAAACTTAATATACAAAATTAAGAAAGCATCCTGTTAAAAATCCATATCATGCTGATTAATTTATATATAACGTTTCATTAAACTACGGTCAAAAAGATAATACAACGAAAACAACACCATCTTTAGACGTAGAACATCTGGATGTAATTAAGAAAACATGTTGTTGATGTCGAACACGCATATCTAGATAAAAGAGCGGCAAGAATGCTAAAGAAATAAAGAGATCACGTGAGTTCTTTTTGACACATATCTCTCACCTTTTTGTTTATTCAGGATATAAAAGCTGTAACTCCGTTGTGCACATTACTTCTCATTGCTACCAGGGCAATTTCAACAACACCACAGCAAGAACAACAGGAGTATACACCATGGCTAAGATGCTGGTGAGTAATTCTAGATAATCTTCATATAGTGCTAGACATGACATTTTTCCCTGGCTGAGGAACTTCTGGGTTCTGTTCTTTTCATTCCCTGCAAGTAAATATATAAAAACCCTAAATAATTTCCCTTACAAACACTTTTGCATTTTTTACCAAGCAAGTATGTGCACTAACTGGCAAAGATAATAAACATATTATAACTACTAACAAAAAATAACGGGTGAAAATAGAATTTTGTAGGTAACTACCTAGTCCCCCCACTATCAAATATTATTTTTCTGCGATACTGGAATTTTTCATATTTTTTTCTAGAAATATTCACGTAATTTTTTCTGATAATAAGCATATTTTTGCTGTTTTTATCTAGTAAACAATCCTTTCGAATAATATTTTATTTATGACTAATAAAAATAGACAAAATTTTCCATCCTTGCTTTGAAAATAAACTGATGTGAATGTAAAACATAATGTAGACAGAGTTCTTAAACTTTCAATAATGGAGATCACTGAAATTGGGTGATAAATTTGTGAAAAAAATTTAGTACATTTCTTTTCCATATTAACCCAAGAAATAGATCATATGGAGTACATAGCATACTTAATAAATGTTCCTGTATTAATGAAAATGCTATTCCGGTTTCATTATTTCACTTTATAATAGCCTCATTTTGGTATTCAATCTAATTTTTAAGTAATAAATGAACAGCCGCCCAGGATAAATATATTATTGTTATAAAATTATAAGTTTTATACGTATGACTGTATACGTTTAGCAGTTCTGGTTATTTTCAACGGTTGTTATCTCCACTGCAAACTTCCGCTGAAGTCCCTTAGTATCTGTAGACAAGTTTGAAGTAACGTTCACCTAATAGCACTTCCCTTATAATGTGTATGCCACCTCTCGTTTAAGGAATGCTCAATGTACATATATTTTTTTAAAAAAATGAATAATATTATTAATTTGGTTTACATACATCATATGAAATAACTATTATATGTCAGAGTAGAGTAAACAATTATATTGAGTCAGGGAAATTATTTTTTGAGACATCAGAATATAATCCTATTTTACTGTTTTGCTACAAAACACACACACACACACATACATACAATTTCGTTTAACAGATACTCTAAAAAAAGTTCATCATAAAGCTAAGTAAAAATAATTTCATATAATAATTATTTCTATTATATCCACTTACTGTATAAATATACTCATATTTAATACCTTTAAGAAATAAATAGTTTAATGGAAATAATTTGCTTTATAAAATAAGTATGTGTATTATTATTGCTAATTTTTTTTATTTCATTGTACTGTTTGTGCTGTTGATATATTTCATCTCATTTGTTACGATGATGTGGTTCCAAATTCAAAGCAAACTCATGGTCATAGAAAGTGGGAATAAAAATTTAGTGCGGGAATGAGTCTAAAGTGCACATTGTTATTATTATTATTATTATTATTATTATTATTATCACGTTTAGTATAAAGAAGGTGTAAAGTAAATTTATAAGTGTAATAGCAAAAATTATATAGCCATTTGTATGAACTTTCAGACGAAAAAATCAACTAAAATTGGTTTAAGAATCTTATTTAACATGTTTAATACTTAAAGACGAAATTCATTTTGCAAGTAAACATAGCTTTGTCGTTTCAACACTAAACAAAAATAGACCGAAAGGTTTTTGTGACTATCCTGTTATTATTAAAGTCTGTGGGAGGGAAGAAAGAAGTGATTTCGCATGGATCAAATTAGAGGCGTGGAAATAAAACAAAATAATTAATGCTTTCGGAGAAAGAATTTGCCCATTGTGTGGAGAAAGCGATACCTGGAGACAAATTCTGGCAGAATGCAGGGAAACAGAGATTTTAAGAAATGAGCATAGAAGGCTTTCTCATTATGTACATCTCTCTGGAGGTAAATTCTAGGTCAATCTTTGTTCGGACCTTAGTTTATGCAGCAGGATGTTACTGACCGTGCATCACACGCCCGCTTTATCTTGATAAATCAAAATGTTGTACGTGGAAGCGATTGTAAATCAGAAAGGTTGAGATAAATAGTAGTGCTAATGAATTAATGGACAGAGCTAAACCACTAAAACGTTTATATACATGAAAAGTGTTAATTTTCTTAAAAGTTTTACCTTTAAAAAGAAGTTATAGAAAATATTTCCTTTTTTTCATGGCAGTCGCTGTAGCATTCAAACTTTTTTTTTTTTGTGTTTTTTTAAAGAGATGTTACACCATGCAAAATGTTGACTGAATTTTCTCATAGTTTCCGTACAATATTTTACCGATAACTTTGTGGGAACCACGTAGCTGTCTGAGACATTCCTGCCTCGGAAAATGGAACGAAGTATCATTTATAAAGTTTTGAATTTTAATTGTAAATTTATTGTAATGGCTATAGCTGTAACATTTCTTTTTTGTTCATGCCTTGCAGATGATTGCAGTAATTTTGGCTCTTTGCGCAGCTCTTGTTACTTCTGATCAAGGGACCGGTCAGCAACAACAGCATGAGAGCATCTTGTCGTACTTAACGAGGATGCCAAGTGTAATGATGAACGATTTTTTATCATGGATACCGCGTACTTCCCCACTTAGTAGGAGCCAGCAGCTCACTATTCCTTCCGGAACTGAAAATGTGTATTCTACCCCGCAGTTTGCTAATGGATATGTGTATTATCCGGTTCCTAATCAGAATTATAATGGCTATTCTAGCTATCCTATCTATTCTAATCCACAGCCTGTTGTAGATGCCCAGAGACCATATCCGCAAATTAAAGCTGATGACATAACTAAAATTCAGTCGCAGTATACCCAACAGCCTCCTGAAACAATTATCGTGCCTGTCATGCAACCAGTTACCCAGAATCCTTCTGATAACACAAATCACTGATATGCCAAACCATTACTCAAGAAACATGCATATTGTAGTTGTGTATTTAAAAAAATATAGCAATATATAAATATATAATTTCAAACTAAATCTCCGTGTTATTAATTTGTGCATTTTATTATTTCATATAGAAGATATAATTTTTAAAGAAATTCTTTTTTTAATTTATTATTTACTTAAAATGACACAGATCTCTTTATTGCCCTTTCTTTCCTTAATGTTGTCCTTATTCTGTACTCTTATGTATGTACTTTTCTTAAAATTGCCATTATGAGTGGGTTTATTTTTGTAATTTTTAAAAGTTTTACGTGAATTTTATTTTTGTAACCTTTTGTTCACCATTCACTTTTTTCGTTTCTGTTCATGAACGTACCGCAGAGTTTATTAATTCAAAGTATCACAGTGAGCAAAATAAATTTGTTCTCATTTGATAAAATGTAGACATACAGAGAGAGATGTGCATTTATGTAACTCAAGGTGCAGCAGCTTAGTAAAATACTAACGACCAGGATGATATTCGTATATTCCTTTTGGAAGTACTAAGAGATTACTGTACAAAATGTGCGGGTGCATTGCTGATGGTATAATTTAATTACACTTTTGTTAAACTTTGATGGTGGTATTCCTTTATTATATTATCAGTTATATTACGCCAGTACTGTGCGTAATAACAAAGATGTACATTTATAACTCATAATGTCAGAAAAAAATTAACAAAAGTAAAGCAGCTTACCTTCGACTGAACTACATAGCTTCGCATTCCATATTAATGATTAGGATTTCGGTGCAATAAAAAAATCAGGTTGTGAATATTACGACTCCTCGTATTATAGTGCCACACTGCTCAATGCATTAAACTTTTCATAAACCTCTGATTTGGTTGTGGAAAGATTCTTGTAGTAAATATTAAGAAGGAAGGAAATTTTTCTAACACAATATTCTAACATTTATTTAATCTTCTTCAATAAAGTAGTACCTATTTAATAAATGCATTGTTTCAATAAAAGCACTCAAAATAAAAAAAAAAGAGAAAATGCAAATTGAAATGTTGATCACATTAAGAAAATATATTGAAAAAATTTCCTTTATACATTTTAAATTTATTATATTAAAACAAACTTAAATCAATTTATATACCTTTTATGAAAGAATAAGACAAAATAAATTAAAAAGTAATTTACCTAAAACACTGAAAAATAAAATTGTAGAATAAAGTAATCCAAACACTTTACATAGCATAATAATAATAATAATAATAATAATAATAATAATAATTATCTTTCTTCAAGAGAGTACATCAAAGGAATGTTCTATGATTTCATCTACAGTAAAAAGATTTCATTACTTTCCTTCCTTCCAGCAATTAAAAGAGTAATATAAAAGCTCCCAAATTTACAATAGAATTCCTCATTTCCTTTCTTATAATGTGTTTGTTTTACAAAAAGCAATTGAAACAAAGGAATAGCATGATTTACCGTACTTGACAAATATATTCCTAAAGCGAAAATATGCCTGGGTCACTGATAGTAAATGCAGGAATTCAATAAAAAGGAATTTTGTGGTAAGGATACAAACAAGATGTCATCCACATGCAGTGCAATTCAACCCTTAGTTGATGCCACTCCGGTATATAAAAAGTGTTACTGACCGTGACCAACTCACTAATACCTCGGAAACAAGATTAGAATCTAATCAGTAGCAGGAACCATTGCAACCATGTTGCAATCAGCAACAAATGCTGCTATGTTCTTCATCCAATGAGCGATAATGGTTATTTTGGAGAAAATTCCTAGAAAACAGCTCTCACATAAGAAAGAACGGAAAGAAAATAGAGGGAAAGGGAAGAAAGAGAATTATAATTATAGCGTAATATATAGCGATACGATTTGTAGTATTTTGCTTACATTAAATACGAATAAATTTTCGATAGTTTAAATCAAATTAGTTCTTAATAATAGGGCAGGCAAGTGAAACCAGTTTATACAGCATTATTAATTCGGCGAACTGCGAAATATACAGTAAAAAATAAAATTAAAAATATAAATTTATTAAAAGTATATTCAAGTAATGTGGATTTTTACGGATATAAGTTTGCGAATTTATATGGATTTTCACTCAATGAATGTGGTACAATTTATGAAAAATGAATTACAAACTAAGGTTACATAATTATATAAAATATTTACATATATGTATTAAAAGCTAAGGAAAACTTAGAACAATTTCAGATACCTTGATTACTTTTATACAGTGATGATACAAATCAGAGGTTGCATTTATAAAGTTAGCCTTCTGGAATAAAGAATGCATTCTTGTTGGTCTCGGAATAAGTGATATATTAAAAAAATTGTCCGAACCTAAGTTTAAGTGTAATGAGAATAAAGTTCTCATCCCTGTTTGCCGCTTTGATCAGCTATTGATTATTTTGTAGCTGCAGCATGCATATATTTTCCAAAAAGATAGTTGCATGCTGAGAGAGTTTACAAGCCTTGAGAAAATTGTGTATGTGTGTCAATATTAACAAACAGGATACTTCTATGTTAATATTTTAAAATATATTCTAGTGTGGGTGCAAGAAGTTTGTAATCGTTTTATAGCAGTGTTTGATACTGCAAGCTTGAAAGCTAATTCTAAGTTTTTAGCTATAGAAATGGATAGAAAACAAAAAAGGTAATACTCAAAATTGAAGTGGAACCAAAGAAAGTATAGAACGAGTAATGGAAAAAAATTAAACTCTAAAATATCAGGTTAAAGGACGTGTGAATAAAGGTTGTAAGCTTGGAATTTTAGATTTTGATGACATAACCTTAAATATAAAATTAAATTATATTTTATTTCTTACAATTTCGGCTGACTTCATGCCTATATCAATGCAGGAATCAAAGTGGAGGGCATAATAAAATACTGTGTGACAAATTTTACATAGAATTGTTCCATAGACACGAGGAGAAGCAGAACTCATAATCTAGGAGAAACTTCACTTTTAGATATTATGTAAGGAAATGAAATTAATCAAGCGGTAACTCTTTCTCAGGTTATATAACCTACATTTGAGATGTCCCGAATTCAAATCCTTTGGGCCGGCCATTTCCTAACCTTGGGTATTTTCATTATTTACCTTTGTCACTTAGGCAAATGCTGGAGCGAATATTCAATTTCCCTGAATATCCTTATTCCTCATTTCCTCTCATTTTATTTCCATGTTAATCGTTTCAGGGTTAAATGCAACGTGACGTGAAATGGCAGTGAGCGGTGTGGAGTGGTTGAATTCGCTCACTGGAAAAACAACTCTGGCATCTGATGTGACATCAACTCTCCGAAGAAATCGAATTCCTTGGAGTCGTAACAAACCAATGAAATAAAAGGATGCTGATAACGTTAGAAACCCCCTTTGAACCCACGCCTTGCCCCATAAACCCGGCCGCTCTTCGTATTTCTTACTTCATCCCTTCCTACCAGAGGTCAATAGGATATAAAAGATCCTTGTTGGGTTTTCGTATCTAAAATACTCCCCTTCACTTCTGTTAATGTCAGTCCTGGTGGTTTAGTGGTAACAATACTTGCCTTCTAAAGCCAAGATCGCGGATTCAATCTCGGCCAGGATCGATGGACTTTTTCGGGCGTAAAAATCCTAAAAAGTTAAACCGTGCGTCCCGTGTCGCACATTTAGGTATGAAAAGAACCTCAAACCTGAAAAAAGAGATCTTTGAGCAAACTTTGTCGGCCGTTTCACAACCTGAATTGAATTGGACGCTGATGTTAAAAATCCCCCGTAAATAAAGGAAATCAAAAAAAAAAAAAAAAAATCCTGTTAATCCAATTCAAGGGCACATAGTTCACTGGATGCATTAATATCGCGGGTAGGTTACGGTACCCGAAGGAAACAGGTTTCTTTCCTATCCTATTGATCCGTCTTGGCAGAGAGGTTGTTTCAAAACGCAAGAATGAGATACAAACGCAATACATTTCTTTAGTTTATTATTATTATTATTATTATTATTATTATTATTATTATTATTATTATTATTATTACTATCATCATCATCATCATCATCATCATCGTTATCGAGAAAACACTGTGTGATTTTCTTTTATTCTTTTCTTCCTTTATGATTCTACTTTTATAACGATGATTAGAGATATTATTATCATTAATATCATCGTAATTATAGTGGTCATAATCATTATGATTATTACAATGATCATTGTTATCGTCATCATACTCATTATAATTAATATTATTTCACAGATTGACCCTACTTTAGGCTCAGTAACAGAATTTGAAAGGAGGAGACATTTTGCTGTCTTGCTAATAGGAGAGATTTAATTAAATAAAACAATGAAGCCGGAAACCATGGAACAAGAGTTGCTTGACATTTGTGTTTGCAGGATACGGAAAAGGGGGGGAGGAGGAGAGTGGAACTATCCAGGTAACTGAACCCATATGAGAATCGAACTCACGTTTACTGAATTATGAAAATAACACTGTACTCTAAACCACGGTTACGGACTGTCTTACGCATAAGGTATCACTTGCCCGTACAAGCAGGGCTGAAAGCACTAGTGCTAATAGTGGAATCATGGAATCTCTTGTAGCTGGTGAAACGCCCGAGCGACAGCCGAGCTCACTCTACGCACTTGTGTCTCAAGTTGAATGTAACTTTTTTTTAAGTAATGTAACCTATATGTTGTCCAGTGAAATATGAATTAATCGTGCATTGCTACATGGCATATTAGGCTTGGCGGCCTATGCTAACCTCCTTTTCGTGAATATAGACAAGGGAAAACAGATCACTGTAATTGGGGCATTGTTAGCCGGGTGAAATATGAATTATTGTAACAGTGTAAAAGAAAAGTGATCTTATTCCAATTAGCAACTAATTTATACATACACATCCTAACTCTAATCTCGGGTAAATCCTAGAAACAGCGGTCTCAATGGTTTGCTGCGGCTCACTGCGGCCTGTGCGGCTCACTATAGCCTGGCGGCTTATGCTCGCCTCCTTTTCGTAAATATAAATTGATAAGTGCGGGTAAATTACTTAATGCTGACAAATCTCCTTTGATTGCAGCAGAAAAAAAATTGATCAACATCAATTTATAGGCCATTCTATACTATACTATACCGAGTAAGTCATTTGTTACGGTATTTTATTATGAGCCCGCAGTTGGTCGACAATGTGAAACAGTTATTTTAGAGTGGTTTCAATGCAGAGGGATTGATGGGTTCTCAGGGTAAATTTTGAACTGTTTTTAATGACTTAAAGTCATTAGGGGGGGGAAGAGATTGTTCTCTGTATTGATAAGTCCGGCACTGGTTGAACATTTACTTTATTTTACAACTTGGCAGGTTACTTCCTGACTACTCGTAGCTGACCTCACTACTCACTTAGACTGACTTTAGAATCACCTTATAATGACTTAGAATCCTTCGACCGCTTTAAAATGACCTAGACTGCCCTCGACTGAATTTAGAAATGACTTAGACTGATTGCTTTCGAATGACTTAGGCTGTCTGCTTCCGTTTACCTCTTGAGTGAATCCTCTCGTGTGTCTCTCGTGTCTCCCGTATCATTCTCTATTTCCTGTCTCTCACCTCTGTATTCCAGTTTTCTACCACAGCGCCACGCCTCTCGCTATATTAAATTCCCTCGTATATTATCCTATTTCCGTCTTATTTGTTCGTCATTGGCTATCTTAAAAATATTTATTTGTATCTAAGTTCTCCTTATTCGTTAACTTTTATCCGATGCCCATTGGCTAGAATTATTCTCTCCCTCCTGATCTACAATGTCTTCCCACGAACTTGAATTTTTCAAGAACAGCCTGTCATAAATTTCGGCAGTTCCCTTACATGCTGATTTCTATTGAAACATCATTTGCCTTCCTTAGTTTGTAGATTTCCAAATGTTCTCAGAGATAACGCACGTAGTTATGGGTGGTTTTACTACCTTGTACCTCCGGCTTGCCTATAATAAAACATTTTCGTCTCCGTTCTGACATTTTCATTTTCTCTTAAATTATTGCTCTGTCTGACTTGGTTCAAATACTGTCCCGTTATAGACACGTGTTTTCTTATTGTGAACTTTCTAAGTATTCCTTGGGCAGAAGTTTCGTGATCAACAAAAGATAGTTTACCCTTTCCTCAGCCTTGTCTAAGGAGCGGTCAGCGGACGAGGCGTCAGGTGTACATCTCTTACCACAAAATGTATACAAAACCCTTTTGTAAGATACAATCACCTGTCAAATGACGTACACATAAGTACAAGTTACAAATTATTTCAATTTCTGTTATACCTATCTCTAAATGATTTCATTATACATATACATAATAATTAACCTTATCAAATCTAATGCCTTTAGAAGTATAACTCTGCAGTCTCAAGTTATAAAATTAATATAGGCAGCCTTATTCCCGGCTTCACATTGTAATTGTAGCAAATTTCCTTTATCCAGCAGAAAAAAAAAATCGTGATGGTAGGATCCGAAACCATCATAGTATGACCATTTCGAATATTTTTGCGTAGAGCAGCCATAGTATTTTGAAGAGTTACAAATATGCAACAATATTGAATGCTTCTTTATTTCTGTATATTGTTACAGAAGTAATATATAGTACAAAGAAATAAAAGAAACACAATTCTCAAATTAAATACTAGTAGAAACACATTTTTTACCTTCCTGAAAATTTTACTTTTTGCATGTTACAAACATTCTGCCCTGGTATTCGCTAATAAACAATTTTAGAAAGGTGCATTTCAGTGCTTTAGAAGATACAGTAAGTTAAGGTTGATCGTATTTTATTTTCAAGCAAACAAAATAAATGTACTGGTTTTTTAAACTAGAAATATCAACTGGATAAGAGCTTATCATAGAATTCATTCTCTAGTTCTTATACATTGATTTCTTTTAATCATTTTCAAACTAATCAACCAAATCCACTCAAATATCACATGCTTATTGTCAGCACTACTCTACCGCAAGCGATCGTGAAAGCCTTCGCAGTTAGGTAGCACCATTTATACGAAATTATGGGAGTCAATTAACTTTGTGTCGAAAAAGGAAAGATAAAGATAACTTATTGTAAAAATTGGAATTTAAAATCCACTGGAAAAATGCTCCCCTTAGTATATATTGAAGAAGTTGCAAAAAATGGGAGCATTGTACGGATGTCCATGACGGAGAACATCTAAACTGCCAGAAACTTTGCTGTACACTCTGTAGGCCTTTCCACTATATACTTGCCTAAATTTGCGATGAATATAATATATATATATATATTATTTTGAATATAAGTTCTAATAATTACACTGTTATTGTGTTTATTCAAAATTCAACTTAATTACAATATTTGTTTATTTATTTCATTGAGCATCGCAAGTATACAAAATGTTCAAATATTTATTTTTAATGCAGGTAATGGAGTAGCCTAAGAAAATAAAAGAGCTACTACTGTTTTCTTTCCTTCATTGTTGTGAGAAGTGACTATGGTAAGAGTCATAGGTCCACAAAAACTGCAGATGAATTTCATCATCTCAATTCTGATTTTCACAAATCAAACATCAATATGTATCCAATCTAACGCACAAATTTAAGTCAACGTTTAGTGCACTAGACATGAGATCAAGGAATCTGCTCAGAGAATAATGAAACAGCTCGTTTCCATTCCAGCAAGTGTGTGAACACAACGCAGGGAACTGATCAACAAAAGAGGGTAGCATATTGCCATTGAGTACACAGAAGTGAAATATGACCAATAATTACATCAGCATGTTCTCTTCAGTGATGAATGTCTGTTCTTCCTGGATGGGCATGCTCATACCCAAAAGGCACGATATTGGTCACTTAAATCCAAGGTGAATGCATGAATCCAAAACCCCTGGTGCTCAAAAAGTTACGATGAGGCCGTTGTGGGTTACTTTTTTATGAAAATGTATATCATATTATTTATGGAGCATTGTTGGATAACATTGTAATGTAACTGCTCGATGAAATGCCACTGAATAAACGGATAAGAAGAGGGCTCAGCAAGATGGATCCACAACACATTATGCTAATTTAATAGGATGCTTTGAGTGTGGAATGGAAGAGGTAGACCTTTCTATGGCTCCCATGGTCACCAAAGCTCATTCCTACTGTTTTTTTTTCCTGTGAGCATATGCTATACAGCATTTTTTCACAGTCAGAATCCCCGAATAAATTGCTACACAAGATCAAACATTATTTACACATAACAAAAGAAGTCGAATGTGACACTGTCTTCAAGTAAATTAATGACATTTTGAACATTTGCGATAACGTACAATGCATTTTAACATGAAAATTTCTTTAAAACCAGTCTTGGTTTCTTTGGCGTATTAAAAGTTAATGAAATAAACAAATAATATAGTTCATTGTGTTTAATGAAGGTTAAGTATTAGAAGTACCATTCAAACATTAAAGGTATATGATTTTCAAAATATGGTTAATTTTCTCATACGTCAAGTAACGTATGTGTCACAATCCATCACAGAGAGTATAACAGAAATAATGCGACATACTTTGGGATCGTGTTTCCCAAACCAAAACAAGAATAATATAATACATACATGTCACGAAATATCTTATTAGTTATTATTGCAAGATGACTTTTAACATGATTCGTGGTACAATACAAAAGCTTAAATATCTTACACGTAATAATTAACTTTATTAGGCAATCAAATGATGCGTTTGTTTTAAGTCAGTGTGCTGATTTACTGTACATGGTGATGTATGCCAAAGATACTTTTTACGTTTATTTTCTTATGTGAGGAGGCACCTAAAAACCTTAGTATTTTCTATACATTTACAATTACACATCAACTGTACAAAATTGTCAATTCAATGAAAATATTAAAAATGTTCTCCACCTACTCCAATATACGAGTACGTCATTGATTTTCAAAGAACCGAATGCGATGTTGAATGGGTTCGCAAGCTTCTACAACACATTCATTGCGCATTTTTTTTATTTGAAACGTCTACTGCATAAACTCGCGCTTTTAGCTCTTCTCATTTATGAGAAAGAACAAATTTAAATATGTCTTATTGGCCACGTAAAGTGTATATTGAGAATGACTTGCATCGATAAAATCACTCGATTGTCGAAAAGACTGTTGGATTGCATTTGTAACCTGTTGAAAGTCGTCTTTCAATAATAACACATGGCTTGTACGGACATATGAGGGATAATTCATAAGTCATGGCAACTATTTTTTTCTTGCAACAAGGGACAACACGAAAAATCTAAGATAAACAATTGAAAGTATATGACATTTACTGCTGAGTGGTGACCTAGCGGAAGGCTGGATATAGCCCGTCTTGGAAGGGAAGAAACAAAGCACAGGCAACCGGGCAACATTGGTTTATTATGGCACGAGCAAAAGTTACACACAACTACTTACACAGTGGTGCACATCCGTTACGAGACGGGTTTCCCAGTATCCAAGGTGTTTAGCAGTAGTCTCCAAGTACATTGACGGTTCGTTGCCAGCGTTGGGGAAGGGCTGAATTCTATTTGCTGCATGATAGCTACTAACGCGAGTCGCCTTGTGTCAAAATGCTGTCAAAATATCCGCTTTGTTAGCAAAATGTTTCCCAAGCAATGGCTGTTTCATTTTGAAGATAATATCATAATGACAGGGAATGAAATCGAGCAAATATGGTAGGTATGGAACAACTTCCCATCCTCACCCACTTGACACTGTTGGCTGTATGATCTGACGCGTTCTCGTGGAGTAATTGTAAGACAAAAAAAAAAAAAACCTTTAATACTGGGCATTCACAGTGATGCTCTCAGGCACTAGTTGACACGCCGTGACTGTTATATGAATGACCATGCCTTTTGTTGGTGAAGGATTTTGGAGTAACTTGTGTTTGCGTGTTGACTCAGAGTGACACCATTCACTGGAATGTCGCCTCATCCCCGATTCATACTTCATTGTTCACGTTTCATTAATTGCAATGATGTGTTTAAAATGAAATCCCTTCCTTCCTAAAATTTCTCCAGATTGTTGCGACATGTTTCGCAGCTAATGCACTTCTGTACCTCATTTAATTGATGTGAAACCCACTTTGCATACATTTTCCGCATGTTCATGTTCTTCCGTAAAATATGACACACTATTTTGCGGGAATTCCTGTTTGCTCTTCCAATGCCACAAATGTCCAGGGCCTATCGCGTAGACGCCATCACCGGTTTATCCTGTCGGTTCTGGTGGTGTAGTGGTAACCATACTTGCCTTCTAAACCCAAGATCGCTGGTTCACACCCGGCCAGGATCAATGGATTTTTTCGGGAGTAAAAATCCTTCGGAAGGGAAGTAAAACCGTGGGGTCCCATGTCGTACACTTACGGCACGGTAAAGAACCTCAAGCCTGAAAGAAAAAACCTCTGAGCAAAATTTGTCGGCTGTTTCACGCCCTGAATTGAATGGGACGCTAATAGCCTGAAATGTTAAAGAGCGTCCGTAAATAAACGAAATCAAACAAACCGGTTCATCCTTGTCCATGGACACAGAATTTCCACTGCACAGCAGATCGGCAGTCGATATTCTGCTTCGTTTGAAGGTCTCTATCCACCTTGCCATTGTTCATTAAGGCAGGGCACTCTGATTCCTGTAGCTCTGTGAAAATTATTAGAGAAAAGCCAGATGTCAAGATCTGAAATATCTATTCTTTACTTTTCGATTGTAACCCATTTGTTGCCGTTTCTTCTTTTTGCGGATATCTCCTATTTGGGGAGAAAGAATAGATTCCTTTATCTACAAGCTTGGTACATAAAAATTGCAACTGATGGAACAGCTTGTGGTCCGTGTTAGGAATTGCCAGAAATGCAATTTTAGCACTTTAACAGATTTTGCAGATACATCTGGTGGAAGGGGTATAGATGTCATCCTTTGAACCAGAAATAGACCTCGATAAGGACAATATATACTTTTCTACTATCCTCCATAGATTTGTAGAAAAATATTTTGGAAAAAAAGAGATATCTGGCAATCGCATCTTCT
The DNA here is from genome assembly GCA_030762175.1 of Metallyticus violacea. Lineage (NCBI taxonomy): Eukaryota > Metazoa > Arthropoda > Insecta > Mantodea > Metallyticidae > Metallyticus > Metallyticus violacea. The sequence continues at coordinate 48,498,801 of CM060843.1, forward strand.
TCTTGATAATACTGGAAGGACGCTACTATGTAAGTGAGTGTTAAGGAAAGCGGGTTTACTGTAGAGGGGAAATATGACCATTGTCGGAAAGCGACTGCTATTGTTTGCAATAATTGAGTTTCAAAACTGGAATTTATGTTTGATCATTGTATTTACTTATGAAGGTAGTTATTTCGCATATTTGTAGCAAAACAACTAAAAAACGAAACACCGTTCCCTTTAATTTTCAATGAAAAGGTAAAAGAAAATAACTTAAACGTTTACCTACACTACTTAAAGCAATATATAGGTAAAATTCAATCCGCTTCTGTGAAATTATCTTTGTTTTGAAAATACAATGTGATTATGGAGCAGATATTTTACAATATAAAAGATTTAGCGGTCACAAATAAGATAGTTTGACAACAAGGATCGTGAACCTGCCTAAATTTGATTGGTTGGTCAGAATGTAAAGGGAAATGTAGTAGTAAACAAAACACGTCCAATACAAATGATGCAATAAGGGACTGTAACTGGTCAGATAACTTCTGAAACATTTTAATCATTAAAATGAAACTCACATAACAAGCATTCTCGTAGCAGTCTGAAATTTCGTATTTTTCAGCCCCTTTCAAGGAGGAAATGAAAGTTATAGTTCTACGACCAGACAGCAGCTCAGAGAGTGACTATCTCTAATTTTCAATATTATACACAATCTTCATAATGCTGAAACTGCTCTTTCAGATGTTGCCGTGAATACTGGAATCGTAAATTATTAAACTTTTCAAAGCACCGTTTGCATTAATGGAAATAGTTCACTGGCGAGTTTTAAAACTGTAAGCACTTGAAAGCCCACGAACTTTCGGTATTTTTTTACATCTTCTCTTTTAATTTTGACCTTAGTCAAAAATCTTAACATGTGCAAACTATAATTTTTTTTGAGAAAAGAAAGGGAATTTTTCTTTCTTTTTCTTTTAGTTTTATGTAGGGAAGGTCTTCTAAGGCTTCTGGGGTTTGGATTAAAATTGTATAAATTGATTGAAAGTCAGAGAATATATAAAAGAGGTTATGATATGTGAAAAAACACAAAAATTAGTCTAAAGAAGAACGGAAATAGTTTACAAATCTCGTTTTGAAATGAAAAATATAAATCATCCTTACGGTGTAAGATTTAATGGATGAAAGCTCTCAGCAAAACATATCAAGTAAAGCGAAATGATCATGCTAAAAGTATACTTTGAACTTGTTTCAAATCATCAGCACCCAAAAGTATTGTTTGTAATTTCAGAAGAATGAATGCTGAGCAGTACACGCCATTATATTGCAAAAGATATTTGTTACTGGGCTGAAAACAATTTATCTCAAGGCAGCCATTTTATATTGCGACTTTGTTCTACCTACATCATGAACACTAAAGATTTCATGGTAAGAAGCATGTTTAAGTGCTTGGAATCGCTAGGTAATTTACCTAATTTTGTGCCAATACAACGTATTATAAATAGTACGTAGAAACGTTTAAGGTAAATAAAACACAGTGCGAGAAAAAGATACGTGTGACATTGAACATTTGCCTTCATAACACAAAAATGAATTAAATGCGTAAATGTTCTTATTGACTATATGATTAATCAAGCGATAGTGTTATTACAGTCAAAGAACCACACATGTACTAGATGGCCGCAAAATTTCTTTACAGGAAAGGAATACCTAATGCGTTATACGAATACGATAATAATCGAACGGGCAGTTGATCTTGTCCTCTTCTAGAAGCGACTCTAGTGGTAATAACAGAAAGCGGAATAATTGCTGCTCGAAAAAAGCACTAGTGGACACAAGTGTTTTTAGTGTGCGAGAGCATTTGCTGCCTTGTAAGTGGGTTCACTATTAAAATACAAATATATTATTATGAAAGTATTAATTTTATATAAAAAGATCTTATATTATCTACTCACGTAAATTGGGACGTTCAATGAAAACAACAATGAACTAAAGTGTTTCTTTATGTTGTGAGATTTTCACCTTCGCGGAAAGCTGTTTTTACAACTGCGACAAATGGTATAGTTGCCACTAATAGGATCTAACTTAAAATAGTTCCAAATATTACTCATATTATTCGAAAGTGATAGAAGAAATTCACTGTCTTCAAGATAACAAATGACTTGAAAATAACAAGTAGTAATATAAAATGAACTTTCATGTTAAAGACGCTGGAGTACGGTATTGTTTCAATAAGTTACTTTTGAGTATTTAGTTTAACAGATTACAAGATGTATTACCAAAGGTCTGTTTGTTAGTGTTTACACGCAGAACAAAGGTTATTTCGTATGCAGAGTGTAGTTTTTTTTTTATCTGTATCCGAGAAAAGCGAAAAACATACATATACTATCTCCAAATTATCCCGTTCCGATATCATGAAGTTAGAGATCGGGCTTAAGTTTTTGGTATTACCTACCTATTTTTATAAACTTCTGAGTGATACACGTGTTTCACGCTTTAAAATGCTTATGACAATATTAATTCAAAACTATTGTATATACAAAATATGTATTTGATGTACCGGGTTATCATTCAATATTTCTAACTATTCGGAATATCTAGGTATCTAGAGTACAGAAATATCGGGAATATCCAGAATCCATCTATAAAATATGCCTCTTATGGTCCTGAAGAAGATAAAATAAAAGAAGAGAGAAGAATTAACAATTTGAACCAATTCATGTAATCATTTTAATTGAACGTTTATTTTTCTTTTAATGTTTTATTTATAGTAACTTTGACAACATCAGTCTTTTCGTGACGTCTGTAGATTGGAGGTGTATTCTATACAAGTATATCTGTAGTTACGGATGAAATAAAATGAATTAATGATGGGGAAAATGAGATCGTAGTCCCTGGCGCCTTAAAACTATCTAGAACCTCCGAATTAGTCGCAAACGATGTCGGTGCTGCTTTTGGTCCAGTGGTAACCATATTTGTCTCGTGAACCCAAGAGCGCGGGTTCAATCCCTGCCAAAGTCGATTTATTTTATTCGGGCGAAAAATCCAAATATGGCTTCCTTCGGAATGGAGGTAAAGCCGTGGATTCCATGTCGTAGATTTATGGCATGTAAAAGAACCTCATGTTTCACGCCCTGAATTGAATTGGACGCTGATGACTTGAGGTGTTGAAAAGGGTCCGTAAATAAATAAAATAAATAAAACAAAGATACCATTAGATCTCAAAGGACGTTATATACAAGTGTGGACTACTGAGCTTGTATTGAATACTGAAATTCAGTTCAAGAATGTTGACAAAGAACATTCGAGTTTGTTTAAAAAAACCAAACGGGAATGTATTAAATAGATTCAACTTAAGAACACATTTTTCTATAGAGTCCAGTTCTAGCGTCTGTAATAAACAACACTGAACTGCTTTGAGTTATCTTGTCTTCTAAATAACATGTTCATGAATGTTAAAAGACTGACGTCAATGAGAAATGTAATGAAGTGCAATAAATGCATTAATGCTCACCGGTTCTTGCGTTATTTATTTTATTTGGCAAGATCTATTATTCTATTGGTCAATGGTGAACAAATGGTGATCTAAATCCTACTTTGTTTATACAGCACATAATGATTCTAAAGCATAAATTTAATTTCAGTTGCTAAACCCATTATTTATTTGACTGTAGATGCTCCTATTTTGTTTAATATGTCACTATATAGAGAAACATAGAAAATAGATTCTATCAATACACTGTGAATGGAAATATAAAACTATTCTGCTGATTAGTAGTAGTAGTAGTTGTAATAGTAGTAGTAGTAGTAGTAGTAGTAGTAGTAGTAGTAGTAGTAATACAAGTAGTAGTAGTAGTAGTAGTAGTAGTAGTAGAAGTAGAAGTAGTAGTAATACAAGTAGTAGTAGAGTAATAATACAACTATTAGTAGTAGTAGTAGTAGAGTAATAATACAAATAGTAGTAGTCGTAGTAGTAGTAGTAGTAGTAGTAGTAGTAGTAGTAGAAGAAGTAGTAATACAAGTAGTAGTAGTAGTAGTAGTAATACAAGTAGTAGTAGTAGTAGTAGAAGTAGTAGTAATACAAGTAGTAGTAGTAGTAGTAGTAGTAGTAGAGTAATAATACAACTATTAGTAGTAGTAGTAGTAGTAGTAGAGTAATAATACAAATAGTAGTAGTAGTAGTAGTAGTAGTAGAGTAATAATACAAGTAATAGTAGTAGTAGAGTAATAATACAAGTAGTAGTTGTAGTAGTAGAGTAATAATACAACTATTAGTAGTAGTAGTAGTAGTAGTAGTAGAGTAATAATACAAGTAGTAGTAGTAGTAGTAGTAGTAGTAGTAGAAGTAGTAGTAATACAAGTAGTAGTAGTAGTAGTAGTAATACAAGTAGTAGTATTAGAAGTAGTAGTAATACAAGTAGTAGTAGTAGTAGTAGTAGTAGAGTAATAATACAACTATTAGTAGTAGTAGTAATAGAGTAATAATACAAATAGTAGTAGTAGTAGAAGTAGTAGTAGTAGTGGAGTAATAATACAAGTAGTAGTAGTAGTAGAGTAATAATACAAGTAGTAGTAGTAGTAGTAGTAGTAGTAGTAGTAGTAGTAGTAATACAAGTAGTATTAGTACTAGTAGTAGTAGTAGAGTAATAATACAAGTAGTAGTAGTAGTAGTAGTAGTAGTAGTAGTAGTAGTAATAGAGTAATAATGGTAGTACTTCTATATTTATTTATAAAATACATATGTTACAAACTAACTCATCCCATGCTCTGGAATCGTACGTGCTTTCCCACTACACTATGAAATATATGAAATTTCACAAACCAATTATTTAACTCTTAAGAGAATATATATATATATATATATATATATGTGTGTGTGTGTGTGTGTGTGTGTGTGTGTGTGATGAAATAAATAATTAAAAGAAAAAATATTTAAAAGAAAAAAAAAATATGTATACACAAATGAAATAAACAGAACCAAAATTTTGTGAGAAATTTACAGCCTGGAAATATGAATGTTATTTTAGTTAGTTTATTTTAATCTTATATTTATTTGTGTACAGTATTAAAACATAAAAATGGCCAGTTCACCCATTCTCATTCCTCACTTTTATAATGTTACTAAAAACAATTTAATTTGATTTACATTCAATTGTCATCTTCATATCATTGGAGTTTTTTTCCGTTCCTAGACAAGAGTCCCTTTCTATGCACTCAACAAGGACGAGAGAAACAACTGTAAGTAGTAACGAACCTGGTCAAACAAAACAATAAAATTAGATGTATTAGTGTTTATATAGAGTGTAGAGCGACGCACTAAGATCAGGGATTTTGCACCAAAGAGTCCACAAGTCATCATTTCGGTGCGAGGAAAGAGATCAATTTTGAAATCCTTGGCCCTGAATCATGAGCTTTTACTGAAAATGTCCCTTTCTCACTTCTTTCACTAGGAACCGTTTGGGTTGCAGACTCGCAGGAATAATGGCAGTGATATAGTACCAACGCCTTCCTAGCTTCTAGATTGAAATGCCGGTGGAAGGTTATTTAAGTGCGTGAGAGAACTCCCTCAAGGATATAGCCAGTGACGCATCATTGGGTCGAGCTAGGGTTCCATTTTCCATGGTTCTTTGACTGCCCTTTTTCGTTTTGCTTCAGTCACCTTTTAAAACTAGAACTGAGAAGGTCAATTTTAAACCGAATTTTTTTATAATGCCTACATAAATAACAGACAAAATAATGATAGAAATATTTTTTATTAGTTTCAACAAAAATGTGAAATCATTTTCAATGGCATTGTTTAGCTCACATGCTAAAGAACTCCGTTATTTCTGTCGAATAAGCAAGTAAAGATTATTCATTTATGGAAGATTTAATTTGGGATCGAAGGGGAAATTACAGCAATTGACGTCGCTTTTATGTTAATACACAAGTATTTTATACTATACTTTAAGATACATTATTTATAGCAGAAAATAGTACTTCAAGTAGAAAAATTGAGGATTCCGAAAGGCAGATCATGAACAACGCAATTGCATTGCTAAATAAATCATTTATAAATATCACTATTTCAATTTACCCCATATACTTCTGTTTTATAAAATTACGTAACAGTATAAACAGAGATAAATTACGGAAAATTTTGGAAAACTTAGAGCTACCAAGTAATTTAATTAATGCCACCAAACAGATAAATGTTAAAAAAAATAAATAGACAATTTGAAACATGGGTAGTAGTAAAGCTTTTCGGCAAGGATGTGACTTTACTCCATTTTTCCCGAATATATAGGTCATTTCGCCATAAGGGTAAAGCAGCAGCTGACCCACATGAGCAATGAGCTCAGCAGGTCAGAGTCACCATCAGTTGAAAGAAATTAAATTTAATATAGATACCCAAACACAGGAAAAATACAAAATGTTTTCGTAGTTGTGCATGGGTTGAATATTAGTTTTTTACGTTATTTGGTTTTCAAAATATTTTAGAGAAAGTAAAGAAATGTACATATAGATTAATTTTGTCCATCCCTTAACCCCCTGCAAGATGCAACAAATGTTAAAGGAATGAGAGTATAACTTGAAGGAATGTAAAGGAGTTCCGGGATACCGTATATATAAACCAAATATTGGACGAATGGAGAACTACACAAACAAAGGGTATGGTCTTGGAAAAAAATGGAGATTAAACACTTTTGCTGGAAAGGAAGAACCAAACATGAAAATGTAGGAATTCGAACCACGAAATCTTTTGCATACGACACTCTAACCAACTGAGCTACCATGTCGCTCTTCAAACACGGAGTCGCAATACTCTTATCTTATTCTTTATATACCCGAAACCTACCTAAGATTTCCTTAACTGCACAAACAAAGGATATTGTGCTGGTAAGAAATATGGAAATTATAAACTATTTTTGGAAAGAAAGAGTCTTGAAAATTTAGAGTCAAGGTGGGGATTCATATCACGAACCTTCATCCTTCCATACTTACACTCTAACCAACTGAGTAACCATGTCTTCAAATACATAGCAGAAAACCTGTCCCAACTGATTCTATATATCTTGGAATCCTATTTAATATTTCTTTTACTGTGGGAGAGTTTAATGCTTAAAAGGGGACTCATGTAGGTAATATATATATATATATATATTATATAAAATTAAAAATAAAATAACTCTTGGAATAATGTAACTAAAATAACAAGAACTAGAGAAATACATACTATATTTAAATAGTCACGCATAATTTTCGCTATATTTCGAACAACTGGTGTTCTCTTTCAAAGGCAGAAAACTTGTCAGCAGCAACTTGTCTTCTGCCTTTGAAGAAAAGCACGAGTTGATCGAAATACACCGAAAATTGAATGGCTGTTTAAGTGTTATTACCTGCCTGAAAAAACATTGCAGACAGCAGTCACCATTCCCAAATTATGCATAGCGCTGCAATAAATAAATGCAGCAGAGTCAGCTAGTCGCTATCGGAAGTGTGTGCACACAAGAGCAATGAAAACCCCACCGAAAAAGTAATCATTCAAAGTCATATACTAGCAAAGCTAACAGATTTCAATGTGCTACATTTTTGTAAAGAAGAAAAGAAGAAAGGTGTTATTATTCCATTAAAGAATGCTGTGGTAAGTCAGTACCTTCAGTAGGAAAAGTGGAAGAAGTGAAAGAGCAATACATAGTGAAGGAGGGTTGGAGAGAGAGAGAGAGAGAGAGAGAGAGAGAGAGAGAGAGAGAGAGAGAGAGAGAGAGAGAAACTCACTGGAGAAACAAGGTCAATTCCTGATTTAAAAAAACTGCCCACATCCAAAGAAAATTGAACTTGACGTTTGTCTAAAATGTGTCCTGCGCAGAACGTTTTTGGAGTTGGAAGTGGATTTTATATGCATATGTTGATGCTCTTATTGGTAATGTAACCAGGATACCACTTCATACCCCGGGTCGTTCAGAGGCCCGAATACGCCTTTCGTGTCTTGGTGGCCATGGGAGGAGGGAGATGGAAGGGGATGATTTAAAACGCACATTTTGCTTCATTGAACACATTGAGATATTTAATCTCACGACACTTTGTTATCGGCCATCTAGTTCGTTACCTCTATGACGTTAATGAGGCGAGCTACATATGCTGCTTGACATTGCATCTGTGTGCCTCTCGTCTATTGTCTCTGGTAAAGCGTTGTTGATCATCAAGACGAACGTCCGAGCGAAGATACATTTGCTAAGTCGTTTCCTCTTATATAAGAAATTCAATATACCTCCACGTGTTTGTAAGAACTCATGGGGTCCACATACTAGCGCCCGCGGCGTCTGATTCTTTAAATGTTAAAATATTATTGGTGAGCTCTTTTGCTCCCCAACGAGCTTATTTTAAATCCATTACCTACTGGACTTCTTACTGGGGAGCTTATGGTTATGCAATGTAATGAGCTCATGATATAGCAGAAAATGATTATACGATGTAATGACGTCATCGCCGATACCTGTCCCCGTTCTACTTTTAACGAATTTCGAAGCATTTCGAGCAATTAGGATACAAATCTCTATTGTTCGGCTATCTCCTTGCACTTGGCTTTGTCACAATAGAAAGACTCATTGGTTTAGGCATTACCAGCAGAAGAGAGCACAAAAGATTATAAAAGGCAAGCTTTATCATATTGTCAAAGTGTTATACGTCCAAGTAGTCATAAATACATTTCAGTGATACATGAAGCCTGCTTGTTACAACAGGCTACTATAATATTTAACAATTATTATTGTTTGACTCATCTAAATGCATTCACTCTTGAAAATGCGTGGGTGTGAGGATCTGTCACAAGTTTTATGAGCAGAGAAAGGAAAATCCTACATTGGCTAATCCCTTAATGCTATAAAGGAAAAGATACCATTTGAGGAGAAAAAGATACTTTATGGAGAATACAGAAAGGCATAGGGTTCAAGAAATGTAAAAACTGACAATGTTCCATGTTATGCAGTTTACCTGAGAACGCTAAGAAAAAATTAAATGGGCCAAAGAAGACAATTGATTACAGATGAAACATTGATTCATATTTACTATACTGTAAACAAGTGTTAGCAGCATGGCGATATGCAAGGAGTGCATGTCACCCAAAGTGTTGGGCAGAGGGCTATTGTTGTTCATGTGGTGTTGAAATGCAGAAGAAATAAGCGAAATCAGTAAAAAAAGACTGTAAAATGCTCCCAGTCTATTAAACATATCGAGGAAAGTTAATGGGGCCCTTATGCGTTAATGGAAGAGGGATTTGAAAGGAATATAATACGAAGTGATATCCACAATATTCGGGACTGGTGCTGCCATCTCGACAGTAGTTGCAGTGGAGTGGCAACTACTAGGTAGCAACACTAGTATATCTGATGAGTGAGTATTTAAAGTTTCATGCAGCTGGGTAAATGTGTTGAGATTCTATAGCACTTTTTACGATACTCTGTGTGTAGTGTGTGGCGATTCTACGATGGATCCAAGATTAGAACAGAGAGTGTACATCAAACTCTGTGCAAATTTCGGGTAAAATGCTACGGAGTCCCTCGCAATGACCCAACAAGTATTTGGGAGACAAAGCATAAGCCGTACATGTGTGCTTAAGTGGCATGCTCGGTTCAGGGCCGGCGTACAGCTATTGAAGACGATGTTCACACCCGTAGGCCCATCAGCTGCACAACGCCTGTCATTGTTGCCAAAGTTGAACACCTCGTTCGTGAGGATCGACATCGAACCTTGCTCATGAAGTGGGAATTGGTTATGGGACATGCTAACGAATTTTAAATTATGAATGGGGCATCCATCGTGTCGCCGCAAAATTTGTGCGAAGGATCTTGAATGCTGATCAGAAGGCGCAGCGTATTGACGTTTGCACGTAGCTTCGTTAGGTCGTATGCGGTGACCTAACCTTCTTGTCCAGGGGCATTACCGGCTACATGAACTGGATGTACGCTTTTGACCCTGAGACAAAACAACAATCCTACCAGTGGAAGACCGTCAGGGGTGACCGAGGTCGTTAAGGTGCGGAATCCTGCCAGGACTGTTCTCCCTGACCGAGATTTTTTCTAGGTTTTCCTCAGTCCTTATAAATGGCAAATGCCGGGGAGGTACCCTAAACTTAGGCCTGGAACAAATCTTTCCTTAAAAATAAATCCTTTCCGAATATATCATTTCATCTCATGTATCATCCGTATCCAACGCCTGCGGTACCTCTGTAGCAAAAAAGGGCGTTAAACACCATTCATTCATTCCCAGTGGAAGAGCTCAAACTCCCCAAGACAAAAAAAAACCGAGACAAGTTAACAGCAAACTCAAGAGTATGCTCCTCGTTTTCTTTGATACCACAAAGAATTCATCCCACCAAACCAAACAATGAAATACACGCACTACTGTGACGTTTTGCGACGGCTCCTTGAAAAAGTGCGTAGACGACGGCCCGAATTTTGGTGACAACGGAACTGGCTGTTGCATCAGGATAATGCGCCCTGTCACAATTTCTTGTCCATCAGGAGCTTTTTGACGAAAAACAAAATGACGTTGTCCCGCACCCACCGTACTCGCCTGATTTGGCACCCTGTGACTTCGCTCTATTCCCCAAACTGAAAATCAAGTTGAAAGAACGTCAGTTCGACAAAAATTGAGAGGATTTCCAGAAGAAACGCTGTCTGTGCTAAACACCCTCAAAGAACGTGACTTCCAAGATGCACTTGAAAAATGACAGAATCGCTGGGGCCGGTGTATACGTGTGGAAGGGAACTACTTAGAGGGTAACGGCGGTCATTAGTCTCAAAGTAAGTTTTGGACCAGATGGCAGCACCAGTCCCGAATATTCTGAATACCCCCTCGTAAACATAGGTATTGTAAGTTGTGATGAAGAGTGTGGTGAAGATTATATGAATTATGACAGTGAAGGTAGCACAAGAACGCAGTTTAACAGATAGTATAGATGAAATTGAGACCTCTCCTTTGGGCATACATGTTCTTGTATATACCGCATGTATTACAGAAATAGTACATTCATTCATGGTGTAGACCATTAATTTTATTAACTTCCTAACAGTATTTGATGTTTTTATGATCAGGCTGTACTCTACACTCCTCAAGCTGTCGGTCCTGGTGGTATAGTGGTTACCATACTTGCCTCCTAAACCCAAGACCGCGGGTTCGAACGCGGCCAGGACCGATGGATTTTTTTGGGGTGTAAAAATCCTAAATATGGTTTCCTTCGGAAGGGAAGTAAAGTCGTGGGTCCCGTGTCGTACATTTACGGCACGATAAATAACTTCAAGCCTGAAAGATAGGCCTCTGAGCAAAATTTGTTGGCCGTTTCATGCACTGAGTTGAATGGGAAGCTGATGCCCTGAGTTGTTAAAGAGCGTCCATAAATAAATCAATCAAAAAAAAAAAAAAAAACTCTTCAAGCTGACTTACCACTCAACGACACGGAGCGGATCGCATTCACGGCCCTCACTTGAAAACTGCAATGTTTCGTCAGAACGGATGTATCTATTTCTGCTCCTCTAGTTCTTATTTATTTTATTTCTCTTCGCCGATGGACGGGTGCTGTTGACTAACAGAGAAAATGATCTCCAACATAGTGTAACAAAAGTAACTCAACTTAAAAATGTGCTAAACAGTACAATTTGAAGATTTCACATAATAAAACAAAGGAATGGTATTGGCAGGAAGGCATACTGGAAAGGCCAAAAGTGAAAGTAAAGCACAGGTCAACTTTTCATTTATTTGGGATATAACAGCACTAATTTAAAATTACTACGAATCTTGAAGAAATCATACAAAATATATAACAAAACAGATGGGAACATGAGAGAAAAGTTGGGTAAAAGTATATAAAAATTTAAAAATTAGGTTTAATAATGTTTAATTAAAGCCTTCTATTATATGACTGTGAAACTTGGACCCTAGGATCACAAGATAAGAAACGCCCACAAACAACACTAATGGAATTACTTAGGTCAGTTAAATATGTCATATTGTAGAATAAAATCAAAATTGATGCTATAAAAGACGCACTTAGAAAAATTAAAAATTAATTAAGGATTATCAAGAACAACAGCAACATTTTAAGAAGAGGTCCTTAGACAAACCACCGGGCAGTCATATTATTATGATTCTAAGGACAAACATGGTCTGGATCGACAGAGAACAAATTGGAAAGATGCTGGAATCCTCGGAACTATAACATATAAAGATGAATGCTTTAGTGAAATACAGCATCTTTTGGTCTAACAGTTTTCAGGCAAAAGGTAGCCAAAATTACCATATTTTATGAAAGCATTCTTATATTAACGTAACTTTCGAATCCCTTAATACAGAATATTTAACAACAACTATTTCCAAAGCTTATATATTGATAAACAATTATTTTTAAAACATGATCATTAATTTTAGAAGATTAGATTTTTTTTATTTTAGTTTATTTATGGACTCTCTTTAACATCTCAGATCATCAGCGTCTCATTCAATTCAGGGCGTGAAACGGCCGACAATTTTGCTCAGAGGCCTCTTCTTTCAGGCTTGAGGTTCTTTTTAGTGCCGTAAATGTACAACATGGGACCCACGGTTTAATTCCCTTCCGAAGGAAGCCATACTTAGGGTTTTTGCGCCCAAAAATGCATCGAACCTGGCCGGATTTGAACCCGCGATCTTGGGATTTTAGAAGGCAAGTATGGTTACCACTACACCACCAGGACCGACTAGAAGATTAGAGGAAAGTTTGCTTTATGTTTATCTCAACAATTCTCCCCTAAAAAGGAAGCAACGAAGAATAAAAATACGATAAACTTCCAAAATCTTAAGACTAATGAGTATAGTTTTTAGATTTTTACTCCAAGGTAAACGAGTATAGAGGATGGAATACATATATAGAAATCTTTCAAACCTATACAATTATTCACACAACCAGCACTATCCTCTCGCTCGGTCACACAACCTGCAAGACCCGAGTGCTCTAAATATATTTTCACGAACATTTTTATAGGAGTTCTGTTTTGACGAACTTTCTAAATGACACTGACAATTTTTTTTTCAGAGAATGAAGGGGGGGGGGGGGAAGAAATAGAGTAACCAGCTGATATTTTTGTCTTTACTATTTTCGGCGGGGAAATTTATCAAATGTGAGCTAATGGTTCATGCTGCGTTTAAATTGCATATTTAAAATGGTACATACATATTTATAGAATGCGTGCTATATGCTATAAAACATACTTTTTTTTTCAAATGTGTAACATTAATATTTTCAGGTTTATGTCTTTCTAAAACGTTTATTTTCGCAAAGACTATAAAGTTATCGCATTAAAATAAGAAAATTAATGTACTTAATGAAAAACGGCCTTCATATATCGTGCTTAACCCTATCTTAATCCTTTTTATGTATTTTTTTCAAGATAATATTAATTTGTAAGGCTCCTTGTTGTCCTATTTCATATTGATTGGCTCTAAAGGGGACCATTGATACTATGAATACAGATAGCATATGGTTGAATCAATTTCATAATGGATGTTTTGTGCTGTCTTTAACAAAACTTGGCATGTCTTTAAAGAACACATATTAAAATATGTATTCAGTAATTGCTTTTTAAAATTTTTTCACATACACAAACAAACAATTTTAAAAGTTGACGCGAAAATTTAGCTTTTTTCAAAACTAATATACACTACCCGAAAATGTTATTGTAGATAAAGAGTATAAAAACTCGAAACCCATCAGATATTTCTATTCATGTTAAAAATATAAAAACAGTTTAATTATTAAAACGTTAATTAATATTGTTAATTATTTTAATTTTTAAAATAACATTTTTAGAGTAAGTGTATGAGTGTATAATATTTATGGTAAGTGTATAATATTTATAATATTTATGATCAGTTGTAGTTGCTAATTACAACTTATCATCAATTATAAACAGTAATAAGAATTATTATTATTTTATATGACATTTTTGATATATTTTATAATAAATATTACATTTAAAAAGTACTGTTCCAGCCCCTTTTAATGATGATCATAATAATAATATAAATAATAAATCATTATTATTATTATTATTATTATTATTAAATTGGCGTGGAACGGAATAATGCAATAGGATAATTTTATCAGTAAGAAAATTAATCGGCTTAATGTCCAAATTTACTGCAATCTTTAGAATAATTAACCTCAACAGTTGCGTTTAAACAAGCAAGTAAAATGAAAGTTTGCAAACATGGTTGAAATAAGCTTTGCAATCTATAACACGAAATGGATCCGGCGAAAGAAAAAATTACATTACAATAGGTTGTAAAGGAAATACACTGAAGGTGCAATGCAACTTTTCAAAACAATGTCGGTTCTGGTAGTCTAGTGATAACCATACTTGTCTCGTAGACCCTAGATCACTGATTCAATCCTGGTCAGGGTCGATGAATTTTTCGGGAGTAAAATCCTATATATGTCTTCCTTCAGAAGGAAAGTAAAACCGTGTGCTCCGTGTCGTAGATTAGATAGAACATTGAGCCTAAAAGAAGAGGCATCTGAGCAAAATTTATCGGCCATTTCGCACTCTGAATTTAATGGAATACTGATGACCTGAGATGTTAGAGATCATTCGTAAATATATCAAATAAATAAAAATAAATGTTCAAAATGTCTGAACATGGGGAAGATGAGCAATTATAATGCAGCAAGAAACGCCTTTGGTCTCGAAGTTTAAATTAATATCTTATTCCATTTAATAAAGAAATTAATATATGTGAATTCTCGCGAGTGGAATAATTAGAAACAAAAGTTAAATTTTGCAGCTCACCAATTAATTTATACTGTCAATATGTCACCGTCACGAAGGATAAAAAACGGAAAGCCTGTCCCAAAGAGGAAGAAATCCAGGCGATATCTCCATTACTGTCCGTGTGCTATCTCAGTGCCAATGTCTGTCTGTTTCCGAGCTTCGACTCGAAGCACCCAGCTCTCTAGAGGCCAGATGAAGTGTGATGTCAGTTGATGCGGTGGACATGCGCAGACAGTAGTAGATTTGTGTGTTGAGTTGGCAAGGCTGGCCGCGTGCAACTAGAACACATGAAGGCCGGTGAACCGCTGATTTGAAATGAGAGTGCCAAAACGGGCAATACATGTAAGTTTTTTGAGGCTGCTATTTATGAACTTAGTTATATGGAAATGTATGATTTTCCTTGCCTAGTAAGTTAATGATTTCTTAAGTTTTGATTGATTTGATTTAATTACGGACGCTCTGTAACACCTCAGGTCATCAGCGTCCCATTCTATTCAGGGCGTGAAACAGCCGATAAATTTTGCTCAGAGGCCTCTTCTTTCATGGTTGAGGTTATTTTTCCTTCTGTAAATGTACGACATGGTACCCACGGCTTTACTTTCCTTCCGAAAGAAGCCATACTTAGAATTTTAAGCTAGAAAAAATCCATCGATCCTCATCGGGTTTGAACCCGCGACCTTGGATTTAGAAGGCAAGTATGGTTATCACTATACTACCATGACTAGCTATTCCTTAAGCACTTGGTTGTAATGGGTGTCTGAAAAGTGCAGAATGGAGGATATACCAATTTAAGGAACGAAAATGCTAAAATAGAAACACAAGTTAAAGGTGGAACCAATTTCTACCTTTAACTTGTCGTTTGGCAATTTCTATTCATCAAATTGTTCTTCTGTATACGCTGCTTCCTAATTACTAATGTAAATGTTGAAACTATTATTTTTGGAAATTTGCAAATTATTAGGTATTTCTATCGAGTAAACTTCATCGCATTTTAGTGCTCAGAGAATAAACAAAGGAGTTCTTACAGTGCTGAAAATGTCACGTATCATCATACTTACATGAGTTTAAGAGAGAGAAAAACTCCAAAATGAAAAATAACTGTTATTTACTGCAGAAAAATCTGAAACCTCTTGAAGACCTAACTATCTCTAATGGCTTTGTTACTTCCTCTTTGGAAAACTAAGCTAACAGGATGGGATATTGTGGGATGGGACAGGCATGAAACCGCCACGGGTGGCCGAAGTCGTTAAGTAGCGGACTCGTGAGCGGTAGGTCTGATTTCGAATACCGCCAGGACCGTCCTTCCTGACTGAAGTTTTTTCCAGGTTTTTCTCAGTCCTCATAAATGGCAAATGCCGGGGAGGTATCCTAAATTTAGTCCTGGAACGATCCCTTCCTTAAAAATAAATCATTTCCCAATATATCACTTCATCTCATGTATCACCAGTGTCCATCGCCTGTGGTGCCTCTGTAGCAAAAACGAGCGTTAAACACCTTTCATTCATTATAGGCGTGAAGAGAGCATTTTTTCGGGAACACGACCACACTGATAGATATTTAGTATCTACGTCTCCCTTCCAAGAGGAGCCTTTCCGTTAGGAAGGCCTGAAATGAAAGATACACCGGGGTGGTCGATACAGGACAGTGCGTCACGACGGTATCGTCAAAATATTTCTCGAGACTTCCCGAGGAAACCCCCAGTCTGCTGGGCGTTTGGACAGGAGAAACTTTCCCAGAGCACAAATCCGCCGTCAAGGCGCACAGCATTAGCCCGCCTTGCCTATCCTGTATTTGGAATTGGAATAAAATACGATGAAATGGGAGAGCGGAAATTTCTTTTAAAGGAAATATCCATCCCAGTATTCGTCCAAGTGACCAGAGAAACCACAAAAAGAATCAAGAACCTCCATGGATAATAATGCGCGTTCGCATTGGGAGAACCTAATGAACAAATTACTTGAATATGAAGAACAGCGTGAATTGTCCAATAAATATTCCGGATATAGAGCCAATAAAGCATGCCATGGATGTACTAAAGAATTCAGTTACAGTTCTTCAACCGTTACAAAGGTAACGGTCTGTATTGTTATTCCATAAGAACGGGACTAGCTGTCTGCAGTCTTGCATCTTCTCGTAGAAAGCATATCACGTCTAAAGCCCCCTATTATACAAACATGGACACGCGTCTCTAACTCCCATAAGAGTACGCGTTAAGTTTCAGTCGTTTTACTCGATTGTCATATAGTTAATTACTAAAATATTTGTGTTATATTGTTGAATGATACCTTCAGTGTGTGCTCATGTTCTTCTTTTTGCATTAGAAGACCAGGTCAGTCAGATGGAAAATGCATACTTTTGAGACTATGTCAACTGTAGTTACGGCACATTTTCGCGTAGTATCGCATCCGAACTCAGTGGTCAGTGACGGGTCATTTGCCGTTCGAGGAAAAGATTGTCATCGGTTAAAACATAAATTCAAATATTAAACGTAGGCCTGATTCATTACACCCGTTTAAACGTGAAACTTAAAATAAGAAATTCTCATTTTATTTTGCTATTCACTATTTAATTATTTGTCGTAATGCATTTATTATATCAACGTTGACATAAACTGTATAAAGTCTACGGTTAACCTGTCAGTTAAGAATGAATTATAACAATTACAGGGATTGGAGGGTTTCCTACCAAATACAACTTAGAACAAAAACTTTATGTAGTTTAACATTTCTCTTCTCTGAATTGGTCCAATGAGAATGGTTGTGACACTCAGAAACCTATATTTTTAATTGGTGTGTGAAAACAAGAGATAAATAAGCAAAATTATATGCCTAAAAATTTAAATTATTCATAATTCATAGATCTGTTTCTTTTCTTCCAATGGTGAACGAGCATTTAGTTATCTTACAGTGGCGTGCTGCATTTTTTTAAATATTTTTTTTTTTTTGCAATAGTGGCATTGCAAATGAACTACATGACTGTGGCAAAATATTTTAAGTAAAAAAATTCTAAACACCTTCACAAATTACATACATTCATCTAATTTTTGAAAGCCATGACAAATGTATTAGAGAGTATGATGTAATACAGTAATAATATTGGAAGTATAATACACTTAGTAATGCAAGCTGCTAAATACAACGTAGCCATATTGACAAATATTTTATTACATTACATAAGTTATTTTGAATGCAGTTTACATGTGAAATTATACCTTGAATGCAATATGGCGCAACGCCTTTCTTTCCTTGAGATGTACAACCAAATACACAACACTAAGGCATATTAACTAAATTAAAATAACATTTAAAAAAATTTTCCAAATAAGCATATGGTATAACACAGACATCTGGCCCAAAAGAGCGGCTGGTGCTGGCGAACCAATCACGGAGCTCGGATGTTGGCAAATTCCGTCGCAAAGCGTGTCCATACTTGTATAATACAGGGCTTTAGTCACGTCATGAGAAGGAACTGTACCCATCACAGATATATTAACCGCTGTGGAAGTGATTGTCAGTTGTTTCAAGTTTTGCTGCCATGTTGTGTACCAAATTTTCTGTTCTTATGACGCCACTAAGACAAGTCTCTAAGTTCTCATATCTTAATATTGAATGACTTTTATGCCCTAGTAGCACATGATCTCCAAATTTACATGTTCTGTAAATTTTATTTGTTGGGCAACCGAAGACAGAAGTCAACATAAAATAAACTACAAAACAACATAGGAGAAGAAATAACCAACATTTCGTAAGCAGAATTTTCAGAATGAATAAAAATATGTTTGGACGTTAAAATGAATGTCTGGCAGAAAATAGTTAAATGTTTAAATATCTTATTTCCCACTTTTAAATTTCTAAACTATTATTACTAATTTAGCCTTGTCGCACATTCGTTAACGCTGTAATGTGTTTTACATGCTCTCGATTTATAAGAAGGTGCGTATATTTATTTTGGCAGGTGTGACCTGCGATTGGATACCGACTGCCAGGATATGCTGCATAAAGTGAGGTTCAATTTTTTGATTGATTGGTTTTATTTACGGACGCTCTTTAACACCTCAGGTCATCAGCGTCCCATTCAATTCAGGGCGTGAAACTGCCGACAAATTTTGCTCAGAGGCCTCTTTTCTCAGGCTTGAGGTTATTTATCGTGCCGTAAATGACGACACGGGACCCGCGGCTTTACTTCCCATCCGAGAAAAGAGAGACATGGGATATGAAATTAACCAGGAAACTTCAAAATACAAACATTAAATACCAAAGTTTATGGGTGTCTCTGCTTTACGTGACAAAGTTAAGCTCAAGGATACGTTTCTGTTTAAAAGCCAGGCTGCAGATACCAAGCTGATGGACACAGAGAACAAAATTTTTGCTAGTTATTTTACTTCAACCACTCAGCAGCTAAGAAAACCCTTGTATTTTTTCCCCCTCTTTCGATATGAAATGGAACAGATATCTAAACCAGAAAGCTGGACGAATGTGATCGATAGAGCACGTAAAAGCTGCCAATTCCACAAGCACCAGTAATTCGCGGTAATATTTCTTCAATGCTTCTGGACGCATAGTCCTCTTCTCCTTGATTTCGTTCGGAACTGGAATGGGCGGGAGATCAAGTGAGCGGGTCTTGGCAAGAGAATAAAGAGCCAAGTGGGTGTGTCCATTTCTTTTTATTTCCACGCCTTTCTTTCAAACTCTCCAATTCCTAGAGCAATGGGCTTGCAAGTGAACGTGACTCTGCACTATGCTTACTATATATTCTGATTAAGCCCGACGACTTTGAGAATATTAACAGTGTGGAAGGCTTGATGAGAGTATTAATATGTAGGAAAAATTTCACTGTTGTTATGTCATTTGTCAAAAAAAAGTATTATATTCCTACTTGTTAAGTTTGAATAGAGAAAGTAAAACGTATTTGCAAATTTAAAGCAATTTAAGTACTAAAAGAGAACAAATAAATTAAATGCTTTATCACTATGAAATATAGAATGCTGATAAAATTATTGGTATATTGTCACAAGATATATCACAAAAGCGTCTGAGATTGCCTGTACGTGAATTTATCTGGAAAGCTCAGACCCAGGAGTAATATTTATTAGAACTATTTCACAAATAAAATAAGAATTTAAATATAATTCCCGTAAACTTGGCTTACAATATTGTAATAATTGTTCATTTGTATTATGAATACTTAATCTTTTCAAGTCATCTAGCAATAGGCGAATGCTGATTGTCAGTAATGCCAATAGAAAAGAGCCATATACCGGTTTGGGATTATTTCATGATTAAAAAAAGAATAAAGGAATGTATATTTGAAATTCGCCCATGGATTATTAACAATTGTATAAAATGCTATACTTACGAATACCTACCTACTCAGAAACAGTGAGAATAAAATAGACGAAAGTCGACTATTACAGTCGCTGTCTATAGATTTACTAATACCAACTGAGAAAAAATAAACAGAGAAAATATTTTATCATTCTGAACAACATGTTTATTATGATTTATGGTTGCTTTGACAGATATTGTTACATAATTTATAAAATGCTTTCAGACTGCTTGGATGAATATGCAGAAACTTTCTTGAGTGAATATACATGAAGATAGTTAAATTTACAATTACTGAAAAGGAGAAGTGATGTGTGCTCAGGAAAGTGGAGGTATAGAGTTAGCTACACTGACCAGAAGAACTTCACGTCTCGTGATAAAATGGATTCGATAATTTTTTCCGATAATTTTATTGCGATATCCGGCTCTGGTTGGTCAAAATTCCAAATTTTCTTTCGTATCATTGGTCAACTTTAAGATGACGTCACATAAGTGAAATAGTCTCTGTAAAAATGAAAAAACTAACAAGAAATTTATAGACGATAATCTGTAATCGTTATTATAGAAATAAAAGAAAAAAAAAGATTAAATTTTCATAAAACATACAGCTTAAATATTATTGCATACTTTCTCTGAGAAATAAGAGTATTTTTAATAACTGCATAAAATCTTTATGCTAAACTAGATTAGATGTTTTAAGAGTTTGAAATATTTTTTTTTTTTTTTTTTGTTTTGTTATTTGTCATTTGAATTATCTGCTTTTGTATTTGGGCAAAGTAAATCACATACAAGCCGAGCGGGTGGCTCAGGTCGTAAAGCTTGGGACTCTTACTCCGAAGATTTTGGGTTCAATTCGCATTAGGTCAACCATCCTGATCTCCGTGGTTTCCCCATATCTCTTAGGCGAATGATAGGATGGATATTTACATTCCACGAAATGTTCGTTCTTTCATTTCATATTATTTCGTTATTACAGGGTGGAAAGTGCTAAGGCGAGGTGGGTTGATGCGGTATGATGACGGCTTGCGTCCTTTGGAAAATTGTATGCCCCGGCGTCTGGAATGGAAGTGGGTTTTCTCATAAAACCCGAGGAAGGTCTTCATAGATATCTTGTGCTCCATTTGGAAATGTTAGGGACCTATCTGCGTCCGCGCAGTCACCACCCGTAGATCCCGACCGGCACCGAAAGAATCCTACGTTTCAGACTATCCAATTATAACATAAATTTTAAAAATTAATAAACCACAAAATATGATTCCATTAGCTTATCTTACAATATAACACAATCCCGACCAATGAAAAGTATAAAATGCAAGCTATTTTTTTTTCCCAATGGAAAATGTATGTGTCATTAAAACATAGTTCATAGTTCTTATGTAATATCATAACCGGGGACTGGGGTCTGATGCAATAGAAGTGAACAAGTGGTATCCTGTTTATTTGGAATTTAGATTAAAGCACTAGTATATCATTAATTATTGTAAAAATTGTAATTGTGAGGGGTATATCTAAAATGGTCTAGGTCACATAGATGGAGGCTCTTTGTAGTTTGCATGTACTTAGCATTCAAATGAATAAAATAAACAAATAAGTAAATAAATAAAATATAACATCATTCAATTTCACATGAATGAATAAATTTTAGACATCCTTTCAGTATTCATTGTTATGTTAATTATTGGAATATTTAATACTTTTTTTTCCTCTCCTCATTAAAATTAAACTAGCATAATTTGTGAAATTGTTAATTAAAATATATTTAAAATAATTAATTTAAAATTTTCTTCATAATTTTTATTTATAACATCATATATACGCGTTGTATAAAATCGTTTAGATAATCTGTTTTATTTCACTATTTAAGAACATACATATTTTACCGCAATTGAAAGTTTTAAAATAACCTCTCATTGTAAAACAACAAATAAATAGGTATATTATATAAGTGGATTTTATTTTAAGGGTGAAATGATACAGAAGTCAAGTTTTACAAACCTGCAAACAAAGCCAAATCGCTTTTTAACACGTCTATCGAATAATATTTTCAGATAGCTCTTAATATTCGCATTTTTTTACTAGGAGTATGGAAGAAACTCTAAAGTTCTGAATACTATTACGAATATTCCAGGGGGATAATTAATGGTTTTGGGTAATAGAATGCATTGTGCATGCGCACAAATTGATTTTCTGCCAGACGAACATGGTTCCAGGCTTCCAACATGCAAGGAAATAAATCTTTGAAACGAGTTTATATATCGCCATTTGCACAACGATCTTATCTTGAAACAACCTTGAGGAAAGTAAAAATTAAAAATATATATATTACATTATAAAATGTGTAATTAATACCAGATTAAACAAATTAATTTTTGTCACCTCATTTTATTGGTGTGAGGTAGCACTAGAGTGTTGTAAAATGCAGCTTCTTGCTTAAATGACTTATGTTAAAACTATATTTTTAGTATGAGACGTCCAAAAAGGATATTTAATATGTACAACTTAATCCAACATTTATATTTTTATATTATATTCAAGTATCAATGTTCTAATTCATATCGTTTTATGTAGAAACTACTCCATTAATGTAGCAAGAATATTAATATACTTACTTCCCCTGCTTTTCTCCCAATATTCCTCTTTCTTAGCTTGGGCTCTCTATCTCATTTGATACGTTCAAAATCCTTCTTGACCATTTGCTATCTTTCATTCTTTTAACATAACCGCTGCATTTGAGTTATGTTCTTTTATTTTATGTTGCTTTTGAATTTTAATATCCCGTTGTGATGTAAAGACAAAAAAAAAAAAAAAAAAAAAAACAATCAATGAAAGTGTAAATGATGTTGGAAAATTTGCTAGACATCAAATAAGGAAGTTTTGCTTATTAACGTAAGAAAACGTATAAACAATACAGTGAAAAGGACATTGGCCATTAACATGTTCGACCTCGGGTGGCCGAGGTCGTTAAGCCTCGGGTTCGTGAGCGGAATGTCTGGGTTCGATTTTCGCCAAGACCGTTCTCCAGGTTTCCCTCAATCTTCATCAATTGCAAATATCGAAAGTACCCTAAACTCAAACCGGGAACGTTTTCTTCCTTAAGAAATAAACTTTTCCCGATTTATCACTTCAGTTCATGCATCATCCTTTGGTTGGGTTCACCTTGTCGTGGTAGAAAGGTTTAACCCCAATCACTGGAATGGCCTTTATGGGGAAGTCTAGATATCTCTGGCTGTCAGAGGCTAAGAGAGGAGTAACCCACATCTCGTCAGCCCGTTTATGGGGAAGCCAAGCTGAATAAATTACTTTGCAGGTCTAGATGCTGAAAGGTGGCTACCCATTACCTGACCTTCTAGCTCGTAACTTGACCTTTGGAGATATGTATTACTGATTTTTTCCAAAGACAAAGCCGACCGAATTAGCAGATGATAAATAACGTAAAGATCAAGGACAAGTGAAAAAAAATAGATGTAACGATTCCAATCGGCCCTTGGATCGTTAGAAGCCTAGATTATAAATAAATAGAGGCAGCTCAAGAATTTAATAACATGGAAATAAATACCGCCGTCCTCTCAGAGACAAAGAAAAATTAAAAGGCTAAATAAAATCGTAAATTATATATTAATTTATAGTGGAGTTCCTGGGGGAAAACAGCATCGGCAGGATTATACATAGCAGTTGCAAAAGAATGCACAGTTTCACATTTATTAATGAGAGATTATTAACCTGATATTTTAACGTAGAAGGGAATATTTAACAGTAGTAGATGTTTATCCCCTGAAGAGAATCACAAAGATTAAACAAAAGATCTTACGAAAAAAAAAATAAACAAGCACATATCAATAGTACTAACAGGAATGAATGACTATCTGGTGTATTAGGAAGCGACTTGAAAACCCGAATTGGTAATTTACCAGTAAACAATATAATAAACGTAAATGGAGATATAATGTTGAGTGGAAATAGTAAAAACCTTGAAGAATTTCGGAGTTTTATTACTCTAAAAATTACAATTAGTTTTTTAAACATAAGTATATTCCAACTTTAAGAGATAGTAAATTAATAATTGATTTTATTTTGATGATAGGAAATGTGCACCGTTATTTACAGACGCCGGTGTGTATAGAGGTGCAATATTTACTCGGACCATTCCTTACATGAATCCCAAATCGATTGGAAAAATGTTAAGAAAGCAAAAATAAGAACAACAAACAAATTATAACTTTCAAGATCACAGTATTAGGAAATTAAGCTGGAAAAATTGGATAAAAACTGACCAGAAGACAACGTTAACAGACATGGGTCTTAAATGGAGAAATTTATAAAGAATAATCAAAGATGCAAACAGAAGCATTCGGAGAGGGACAAAAATAAATGGAAGTAGGAGATGGCCCAAACGAGAAGATATGGTCAACCAGTTCATAGAAGAGAGAACGCAAGTATATAATTACATTTAAAATTAAACAATGATGAATTGATTACAATAGGAAATATGTTGCATTAGTTAAAAGAGAAACAATAAGGAGGTATAGAGAAAGTTGGAATAGCTATATCTCAAATATTGAAGTCGATATATATGGTGCTCCTAATATTACATACAAAATAATGAAAGGATTAAATAAGGAAGAAGGAGACCTGACAAACGTTGATATCGGCTCAGAATATGATGATTAAAACACTTTAAATGACTAATAAGAGATTCTAAAGAAAGGGACGAAAGCTTAAAAATAAAAGAAGTATTTGATTTAAATCACATTTATTTTGATACTCTACAGCAAAAAAATAATTTCAAATCGTAGAGCATTTATAATATTAATATAAAATTAATCAAATATGCACCAGAAGCAGTAAAAGTTAAGTTAATGACCTTTTCAATATTTGAAGACAGCTCGTATACCGAAGAAATGGAAAGTCATGCTTATAAAAACCAAACTGTAAGAAAGGCAGCGGATTTCAGGGTTCTAACAATAGAGACATAAATATATTAACTACTTCGTGTTGAAGATTTTGCAAAAATAGTAACGCAAAGAATAGACACAATTGATAATACTACAATATATGAATTTCAAAATTGATTCAGAAGAGAAAGAATACGTATTTACTGCATTTGTAAAATGGCAATTGACTGAAACCTAATAGAGCATGCTTCTGCATTCAGTTTCCTGGATATGATTATAACGGCGGTCCTACAAGATAAAGACGTACAGACAGATATTGATAAAAATAATCCCAACATATATGTGAAAGAACAAAAATGAAACACTTGACTGTAACTCGAAAATAAAGACAACTTTAATTTTATAAGGCCATTTCAATACCAATAGTATTCCTCTAGGCAAGAAAGCACAGTAAGAATAATTTAAAAAAGAAAAATAAAATCATCAGAAATGAGGTTCATGCGCACAGCGGCTGGTTATTTCTTAATAGATCTAAAAAGTAATGATGGGATAAGAAACGAGTTGCTAGTGAACAATGTAGTAGGAAAAATGTATGCAATTAAAGTACGCCGGAGGAAACACATAGAAAGAATGAACAACCCAACTGCCAAAGATTATGATGAAGTACAAACCAAATGGTTTCTGGGATGAAGGAAGGCCCAAAAGACGGACGGAGGACTTTGGTGGGGAAGGAACGAACTGTAGAAGTCCAAATCTTAGATAACAACGACGATGACATTGATGTGATAATCTAGTATATCACCTGTGACCGCCACCTGTGGCGCCACAGCTATAAAAACGGGGGTTAAACACTATTCAAACAAATTAACATATCTAAATTTTAATTAAAATAAACAGCTTTAGCAGTTCATTGTTTTGTTTAATTTTATTCAAATATTTCGATAGCGATGAAAAATAGCGAAATAAATACACAGAAGTAAAAGCAGGATATAGTGTATGAGTGTACCAGAAATTCAAGTTAATAACACATAATTATCGAAATTTAATCTTCATAACAGTTAGAAAAATTAAATACGGCATTTAACTATATTAAATATTAAAATATATCTTTTGCGGTTATATATTAACTTGGAAATATTAGCAAAGAGGGCTATTGTGAATATTTTTTACATTTTTTCTCCTAAACTGAATTATTCTTTTACTTGATTTTATTCACTGCTGCTACCAATTTTTTTTTTTAATTTTGAAATATGTCCTCCAATCTCCAGAACTTTTACAAAAACGTAATATTTAAAATTGGGAACACGTACTCATTGGTTCATTACAGAAGTTTGCTTGAAACATTTTAAGATAATGAATGTATGATTTATTAAAACGAGCACCCCACTTAGAAGGTAACGCTTGGGACATGCAAGCGGACCCTAATTCTAAAGTCTTGGCTTTGCCTTCCTCTCCAATTTAATTTCTTTATTCTAGTTTTAGGAGATGGACTTTGATCACTGGATAACTGCCCTGACCATGCGAAGGGCTCGGACTCCTTGGAAAGGCCACGATGTAAAATATCAACAAAAAAGTGCAAATCTGGAAACATTAGGAATTCCATCTGCGTCGTAGCTACCACCTGGTCGTCTTTCGTATGCTAAGTGAGGTCAGTCCCGAGTACTTGCTTTCTTATCTAATGCAGGTAAACTGAATCCTAGTATCATAAGGATATAGTTAAACTCGGTCCCAGTACACCTGAAAAATGCATAGAGATATACTTTATTTATTATGCTATTATAACATTATAAACTATTTCACAGTTATTATTTGTTTTTATTCATAATACGCTTTGTCTTGTTGGCAATCTGAAGTATGAAATTATTTTCTGTAGAAAATTACACTTTTGTGGGTTGGCAATAAGATCAGTGCTTCGAACATTTTTTTTTCATAAAGCGCCCTCTGTTTCCACTGCAGTTAATTCAATAGGATTACCTCACGTCATACCCATGCACAAAACAGTGAATGTGCTGTGCTGTGCTATGCTGTGTAGAAGATTCGTCGAAAGGGTCATGAAAAGTCAGAGGAATCGTGTATCGTGAATGGTTAGAAATCACGAGTTCGTAAGATTTAAAGGAAGACTTTCAACGATCATGTAAGTGTTTCATAAATATTAATTCAGTTAACTACCAATACACAGTGGATAATTCTCAAAATCATAATAATGAAAAGTGAAAAACCTAAGTAGTGAAGGACATTTCTAGTTGACCATCGAAACTGTGGCACAGTGTGTTTAACCATAAAACATGACTGAAATTTTAATCCCATCAATCAATTAGTAGTTATACTAGTTTCTTGCCAGTTCTAAGTCTGAAAAAAGTCGTGACAAAACTTAGCACGATCTTGTTTACCTGTACACCGCTTTTTTTCAGATCTCTGCTTACACAATTTTTCACTTTACTACCCGAAAGTTCGGTAGCCTACAAAACATTCTCAATACACCTCGTTCTTCCATGAATTATTAATTGTAAAACAAAATTGTTAGAACAAAATTGAAATTATTACTTAGTTTTTTTTTAGAAAATATCGGGGAGTCCGTATATAATTTAGCATTACTTTTTATCCACAAAGAGATCTCTATTGTTTCTTAAACCATATAACGTTGTTTAAAAGAAATATAATTATAAGCTGACAAAGGGTTACTGTATTCATTATCAGAAAAAAAACATGACAGGAATATTACGTAAATCAATACATACAGAAAGTAACAGCATAAAACAAACCAAACAACTAAGAGCGCGTCAGATCAAAGCATTTGATGATTTAGGAAATTTTGTTGTGATCATATAGACCCCGATATGCATATACTGAAAATTTTGGTTTTCTTGAAATTATCTATCATTATAAATTTGTCGAATTATATGATTTACTACTCCACTGAATACTGGTTAATTCTTCCTTCGTTGGCTATGTATTTAGAAGGCAAAGGCAATGACTACCCGGCATGTTAAAAAATGCGTTATTTTGAGAAGTATTGTAGTGTATCAATCAAAATAGAAATAATCGAGATCAATTCATTCAGCGTCAAATATTTACTTTTACGGAATGTCATTTTTGTACATTCAATTAATTTTCCACCTGTTAATAAATAGATATACAAAATGTTCTATTATTTTTATTCATCTGTAATTAGATGGATTTGGTGCCAATGTTTGAATTTTCAAGTAAATATTCCAATTATTTAGAATATATTAAACCCTTCCAGTATAATAAGTAAAATATAATATAAAGATAAAATATGTATTTCATTTTCTATAATATTTCATTAATTTTATTCATTGTTTTGTTCCCTATGTAATTATCCATCAAAAACTTATCTAGTAGCCATTTATAGAACAAAATATAATTTTTACTTTTGTTGCTCTCCGACTACATGTATATGGATATGCAATAACTGCAAGTAGCATATTTTTATTGCAGTGCATTGCGAAGGGTAAAATGGGTGGTTGCAATAATAACCCCCATTCGTTTATCACAGTGCTTGGGCAAAATTGGATGGTAGTATTTTAAAATTTCTGAAAAAAGAATATATGATAAAACATTATACCTTATACTGTATTTTGTATATTAGCACAGCTACAAAATATACTAATTTTAATAAAACCGGTCAAAATGTATAATACAAAAAGCAACTTTACATTCTTTGTACACAACGGTGGTTGTTTTGGGAGACATTTTAGTGTTACAATAAGCACAGTTTCTACTTGTGGGCTTTTCCGGTAAATGGGGTTCCTACATCGTTAGAGATATCTGAGAACATGCTTTCTTTTGATTTTTAACATGAAATTTGATTTTGTTATAATACTTTTTGAGACAGTGGTCCAGATTTCTTGCAAACAAAATTGTTGTTAATTAATTAGCCATAATATTTTTGTACTTCATATGAGACATTGGCTTGCCTTTGTGAAACTATAATATATTATCAGTTTTATGGTAAGAATAAAGAAACTGACTACTGTTTCATCAAAAAGTAATAAAAAATATTTCCATGATGCAGTATAAGCAGATGATAAAATATCAAAATTATACCGTTATGGTCAGAAATAGCAATGGGGCAAGGCTAGATTCTTTTCCGTCGCACTTTTCTCTTCTTGACATACAACATATTTGTATAAGGTTATGCTTGTTTTTTGCTACAACAGATTTTGAGGCCCTGTCTTTACTATAGAAATGACTTCATACATAGTAAAATGAATGCATATGTAAGACTGCAATATGACTTTAGGAAAAATAATTCTATTTTGAAGTATGGTACTAAAACCAAATGTCTTTGGGACAATAATTTTGACAATACCGATAAATTAGTGAACTATATGTCAAAAACAGACAATAGCCCGAAAGTAAAATGATGCTGGAAGAAATAAAATAACCTTTTCTCCTAATGAAAGGTGCTCTTTGAATTCACATACCTGAAAATTTAAATATACATTATAACAGCACAGGCCTACATCCCACGCTTTGAATTCTCACTTTGTGGGCTTCATTGGCATGTATTGCTTTAGAAATGTCCTTCTTTTGAAAGCTATCATGCTTTTATTAATTCTAATGAATCTACTGGTACTAAATATTTTCAAGAACAGGCCTCTTAAATGAGAAAACAGATGGTGAACTTCAAATGACGTATTATAGCACATTTCACTCTTTTTGGAATTTTATCTAAAAACATTTAAATGAAAATTATTTAACAATCTTTTGATTGATATTACTGAAGCTACTCTAATGACATTTAAGTTAAAATCAATTGATAGGTAATGTCTTATGCTTGGAAATAGATGGAATCCCATAATCACAAGTATACCTAGAAGAGATTAAAACTCTGCCAAATTCAAATTTAAACCATTACCCTTCTGAGTAGCATAGAGATTAGGTTTCAGAACAATGTGCTCAACAATGTATATAGAGTTAGTAAAAGACAAAGAGAAGATAGTCATAGGAAACAAACTTTTTTTTTTTTTTGTTTCTTGTTTCAAAACATTGTGAAAATGTTAAATACGAAACAAATTTGGATCCTTGAAATTATAATTATGGAATATGTTGTAGGCCTAACTGTAATATAATTTTTCACTTTTAAATCTTCCCCATCTTCATCTTTGTCACCTTCTGGTATAATAAATGCGACCTTCGTTTAGGTGATGGAGGTACAACTACTGTCTATAAATCGTCAAATACAAACTCTTCCCATGATGAATTTAGGAATATGTATCTTGGCAGTATATCATCAGCATCTGAGTTTCCCTTACTATCTCACTATCAACAACTTTGTCATCATCTGTTGAGTCAATCTTTCTGTGTCATCTCCTCAATCTCCCTGAATGGAAATCTTTCGTCATTCTGCGAATTCGAAAAAAGAAAAGGTTATGTAATCTTGGTGCGTAGATATGGCAAAATGTTTATAATTCGATAGTAAGAACTTCACATGTGTTCAAATAGGTATATTTTGAAATATAAACATAAGATCACATTATTAATCTGTACTTAGAAAACACTTCGTATGTGCGTGATAGCTGTGTATTTTTACAGCACAATAACGAATGTCTTTCCATTTTTTCTTCCTCGCTGACAATTAAGTTTGTATAACTGTAGGTATTCAGTCTAGTACTAATTTGATTAAAATACCAAACACATATATTATTACTTAACTAAATATGTTTACACGGCTCAAATTGAAAGTATTATCACAAAATGTAGCTTCCAATGTGTTTTTTTACATCCCTTAAATAAAAGAGCACGAAAGACACCTCTGGGGTCCATGGTGTTTTATTAATTATTTTACTACCTAGTAAAGAGCTACATAAAGCAAATAGTGCTCTCCCAAATAATCACTGTCTATTTAAGGACACTTAATTCGTCGATAAAGGCCAGATTGTGGCATAAGCAGGATATTGGTTACCTGGTTCATACATGAATGCCCTCTAAAGAATTATGAATCAGACAGCGTTGAAGTATTTTTTGATATATCAAAAAATAAACTTTCATGGAACTATAACTCTGAATAACGAAATAAGTATACACTATCTTAGAAATATTACACATTTATTTCATATCTTTGCAGTTTAACAATAATGTTCATATCCCTTTAGTGTTTCTCCTACTGCTCTCCATAAATCCCTTTTTACTTAACACCCTTGTTCAAATCATCAAATTCTGAACTAGTTTTGGTCGTTGCCTCATTTATTCCTAGTGATGTTTATTGTTTTCAGAGGCCTTCATTTACATATTTGTCTCCGCATTGCATTTGTTCATAAGCCTTTTTTCTTTTAACACAATAACTGTTTGTTATTCAGTCACACTAAGAAATCTTAACAAAGAGCACCAAAATTAATTTCTGCTAAATATATGTATATTTATCCTTCTTATTTTATAGTTCTGTTTTAAATGATTTATGTAACTTGTAGCACTTTCTTTTTAATTATTATATTTTAACATTTCAATTCCACATAATTTTTAAACATTTTTTTTCTTCCAGTAATTTGTGCCTGGTGATTTTTGCTTGTTATTATTTGTGGTTTTTATTTTACTGTATATTCACTTTCAATTATTTCAATTTATTTCATAAGAATAACAACAGGTCATACAATATATTAAAATAGCAAGTTGCTGTAACACATTTATTTCTGTTAATTTTATATCCAAATACTCAGTACAGCGAATAACGCAGGCACACGTTCTTTTGGGACATCCAATTCCATGTTGTCAAAGGATGTCCTCGACTCTCGCGCACGAGCCATTTTATTGCATAAGCGGATCTGGTCACATCAGGTGTCGTACGTGATGTGATATTCGAGCTGACGATGGGAGAAAAAAAGTGATTGGAAAATTCAATTTCGGATTAAAATTAGAATGCGTAAATATTCGGAACGGTTCAGCGGAAAGAGCGGCGGTGCGCTGGCCAGGCCTGGAGTGAGAAGAAATATAGATCCTAGTGTATGTGAATTTCCCGAGAAGACGGACCCTATTCTCTCTGGTCAGAGCCGGTATCTATTATAAAGTCAAATAATAGCTTTGGTCAACATATAATTTACATTTGATAAAACCCGAAGACAAGCCAATGGTGGAAAGCGTTGAAGGAAAGTCCATCATCATCGCAGGGATGATTCACAAAAGTATTCAGTGGCGTACCTGCAATTGGAACATTGGTTTCCTTTACTTTTTGTTGTATTTTTATCTAATTTAATATCACATACGAATGTATTTAATTCAATTTGTATACACAGAAGTTTGTTGGAAAATCAGCAGCAGAATATGACAAATTGGATTGAAAAAGTAATAAAACAAATAAAACATTTAAAATGGGTACAGATTTGTAGAAAATTAATAATTCTCAAAAATTAAAAACGTTGATACAGACTGAACTAAAGGGAAAATATTTATAGAAACGTTGCCTGTATCCCAGTTATTCTTCCTGTTAAAGTATATCAGCTAGAAATAAGCTGAGGATCTAGCTATAGGAAAGGAGAAGAACGCATTGTCTATAGAGATTTTCCATAGAAAGGCTTCTTTCAAACTCCTTTAATTTCTAATTATTTAATGTACTATTTTTGTCCTATTTTTCCTATATACCAATCTTTATTATAAAAATATACTCCTAAAGTATGCCATATCCCCCTAATTGATCCACTTTACATCGAAATCACCATTTCGGGTTTGAAGCAGCTGCCTGATACTGGCATTTCGTTGACGTAGTATGATTATTCCTATGAGTATATATCAATGTTTTTTAATTTGAAGCGCAGTCGCGTATTGGTTTCAGATGTACATAATTTTCAATTTAATATGAACGTCTCTTAGCTTAGAATGTAAGCAATATATATATATATATATATATATATATATATATATATATATATATGTATCAACCTAGTTACTACTTACGTGCCTGGAATTGAAAGCATCAGACCTATTTTGAAAGAATGTTACGATACTTTGTTAATGTATCCATCTTTAAATGATTTTTCAAAAATTGTAACCCGCCTTACTTTCGGAACACCCCCTAACCTTAAAAGTATATTTCGCCGTAACCTATCCTCTCCGAATTTACCACGTCCCTTTGCTGGCTCGTATCCTTGCCAACGTCCTAAATGTAAAACCTGTGCACTAATTATGCCGTGCAAATCATTCCATAGCCCTAATTTATCCAAGGAATTCAACATTTCTTCATTTGCTACCTGTTCTTCCAAGAACGTCGTATATATGTTATCTTGTAAGCTTTGTAAAGCATTTTATATTGGTTTAACTTCTACTATTGTTTCGCTACGTATGAACAATCATAGACGTTCTGTTAAAACCAAGTCTCCCTTGCCGGTTGGCCAACATGCCTCACTATCTCACTGTAAGGATTTTGATGATGCTTTTAGTCTAACTCTTATTGATGCTTTACCTACACAATGCTGTGAAAGTTTACTCAGAGATAGAGAAATGGCAGCTATATTTTTACATAAAGCGCGTATACCACCTGGTTTAAATCTTACATATTAGTTTTTTTTCTTCCCATACTCTCATATCTAGTTTCATCTGTTTCCATGCATAACGTTACCTTCGATACTCAATATTTACTTTTATCACCTTCACTTGTCTAGGTTCTTGCCATTGAAGAACTCGCAGTAGTTCGAAATATAGCAATTTCAAGTGTGACTCTTTCTTTGTGTTTTATCTTTATCTACTTTTATTATTAATGTTAATTTGTTACATTGTTAATAGTGTTTCTTTATTTTTATGTTTCATTAATATTATATATATATATATGTGTGTGTGTGTGTGTGTGTGTGTGTGTGTGTGTGTGTGTGTGATCCCATGACCCTGTAACAATAAAAGAGTCACTATTTTCATTTTAAAAATGCTGTTAGGTGATCAGTCTCAAAATGAGATAAAAATTACTGTCATTCTGTAAAAATTCTATAAGTATCTAACATATAAAATGTCTAAAAATTACTTCTACGGGTGGCCGAGGTCGTTAGGGCGCGGACTCGTGAACGTGAGGTCTGAATGAGGGTTTTTCCAGATTTTCCTCAGTCCTCATAAATAGCAAATGCCGAGGAAGTACCCTAAGCTTAGGCCTGGAACGTCCTTCCTTTAAAAAAATTCCTTTCCCAATATATCATTTCATGTATCATCAGTGTCGCTGCCCGTGGTGCCTCAGTAGTGATAATGGGCGTTAAACACTAACCAATAATAATCTGAACCTTATTGGATGTAACAATCCGCTATAAGTCTAGCATAACCCCTATGAAAACTTTTCATCCTTAAATCCTGAATCTTTTAAGGGAATAGCAGCAGATTAGCGCAACGACAGTAAATATGTTGAACAAGTATATCTACCAGAAAAATCTAATTTTCCACACAAGGAACAACTGATATAATAATGATTATACGATAAATTGCGGGGCTAAGTAACGTTTAATTAGGTTCAAGAAGGATAAAAATATGAAAATAAACAATTAATAGTATGATTATTTTCGTACTTAAATGTTTTTTGTTCCGTCAAGACGAATTAGAACCATAGTTAAACTTTAACAAAAGTGGAATAGATTTTTGAATTTAGTAAAGTGCTTATGAATGTTTATGACATATTTATTAATGTTTGATATTTTAATGCATACGCCGACAAGTCTAAATACTCTTAAACCCAAGATTGCCGGTTCGAACCCGGCCAGGACCGATGGATTTTTTCGGCGTAAAAATCGTAAGTATGACTTCCGTCGGAAGGGAAGTAAAGCCGTGGGTCCCGTGTCGTACATTTACGGCACGAAAAAGAACCTCAAGCCTGAAAGAGATGCCTCTGAGCAAAATTTGTCGGCCGTTTCACGCCCTGAGTTGAATGGGACGCTGATGACCTGAGATTTTAAAGATCGTCCGTAAATAAATAAATCAAAAAAGTGTAAATTTCTTCTTAACGGTGTACTTTATTAAAATATTTTAGTGAATCCTAAAATCTGCACAACGTATAAAACTAAAATGTTCATGAAATATTTATTTAAAATGTTCTATGAAATTTGCAAAGAATGAAAATAATAAATATAACTTAAATTACATGTAGGCGCTAAGTGTAACTAAATTCAAAATTGTTCATATAATCCTTCAAGATCCAGAACAGGCCTTAGGCCTAACTCTTTTAAGTCGATAATGAGGAATTTTGATGTTTCCAGAATAATGCTAAATTATATGCCTGAGAAAAAACATTTACGATTATGTACAGGACTTTCGTTTCAAAATTGTCAGAATAAGAACGTACTTAAAATAAAATTAATTTAAACATAATCAAGGAACTTAAATTCTGAGGGGAAAAGTTTAAAACCATTATTGATCAAGTTATACGTTTCAAATGCCATCAGTCGGTCCTGGTGGTGTAGTGGTTACCATACTTGCCTCCTACACCCAAGATCGCGGGTTCGAACCCGGCCAGAACCGATGGATTTTTTCGGGCGTAAAAATCGTAAGTATGGCTTCCTTCGGAAGGGAAGTAAAGCCGTGGGTCCCGTGTCGTACATTTACGGCACGATAAAGAACCTCAAGCCTGAAAGAGAGGCCTCTGAGCAAAATTTGTCGGCCGTTTCACGCCCTGAGTTGAATGGGACGCTGATGACCTGAGCTGTTAAAGAGCGTCCATAAATAAATCAATCAAAAAAAAAATGCCATCAGCCTAATAATACTTAACTTTTAAAGAGGATGCAATACTCGTATGCTGTACATATTTTCTTATATATTTTCGCCATATTTTTACTTTGTTGTTTGAATTTGGGCAGTTAAAAAATAAATAATTTAGTGATAGTTAATACATTATTCTAGGTAATCATATTTGTTATTTTATTAAATCGAATGTTCAAAATGTGCCCCATTGTTCTAGGCAGTAATACAGTCTGCTTCGGACCTTCTGACTAAACTGCTTATATTCTCTCTTATTTTGCAGGATATGCATACCTTTGAAATAATTATTACCGAAATGCAATTATGAGTGTAAGTGCTTAATAGCTTTGAAAGATGTTCTGTGCAAATTAAAACAATAATATCAACAATTAAACGTACCGGGAACGGAAGGAAACAAATTTAAAATGTAAGCATCAAAAAGTGGGGATGCCGTTAAAAATGTCAAAGTGCACTAGCTAGAATTACAGAGTGAAATTTAAAATATAATTAACGTTGGTTTTAATATTTTCTCCAAATGTTTAAATAGGCTTTTTTGTGTCAATTCAAATATAAATATATAGCTATTCGGACTACTCTGTTTTAAAATTAAAGTCTCGTATAGTAGAATACTGTGCATTGTATTATATGGTTTTGTTAAGGAAATAAAATCTTACATATGCAAGAACAGTAACTGATACTAAATATTTTGTACGCCTAAATCAACAAACATGTATTGTATAAAATATTTTTATTTATACATATTTAAACAAAATATTAATAAAATAATGCTTTATCATCTAGTTTAAAATAGGATAAATATTTTTCTCTCTTTGGATCCTATTGTGTTGTAAAGATAAGGTATATGCTCAAGAGCTCCAGAACGCCCAGTTGAATTTTTGAAGCTAGCGAAAGAAACCACTACAGAGAAAGAAAAATCTAAAGTGGAAGTTTTAGGAAAATCTTTGTTTGGAGATGAGAAAGAAACAAGAATAAATTCATTGCACAATATACAATTGTTATCAGTGAACTTGAAAAAGATATCAATATTAACCTTAAACTGTATGATCATTGATCCACTGAATGTTAACAGTCACAAAAGTACTGGCTCAGTACATT
This sequence comes from Metallyticus violacea, assembly GCA_030762175.1. Taxonomy (NCBI): domain Eukaryota; kingdom Metazoa; phylum Arthropoda; class Insecta; order Mantodea; family Metallyticidae; genus Metallyticus; species Metallyticus violacea. The sequence goes on from CM060843.1 coordinate 48,535,548, forward strand.
TTCATCAGAAACGAATAAAAATGGAACACTATAGTAGCAAAAGGTATGTCCAAAATAGTCGTTTATTTAATGGCAAGTACATTAGAATATGAACTCGTGTAATACCCCTAAAACAAATTATATATTCAAAACATTGCATTACAGTTCTATCATCTTGTTAAAATGGTTGCTAGCTTTGAATTTCTCTCCATTACATTTTCACTTCAGAAAATAAACCTTTAATCTTTTCACAGTATATATACTTGATATGTCCTGCAACAGTATGTTCAAAACTATATAGCAGCCATTGTTGTTCTACATTTATGAAAAGGCATTCTCATCGAGAACTGCAACAACCTTGTAAAAGTGTAGACATAGTCATTTATACAAGAGATGAGAGGATATAACCCTAAAAATATAAAATGAGCTTTCATTTTCCCCCTTGTTTCAAACATTATTCTAGTGATTATTAAAAGCATAAAAAGTATAATATATCAGACGCGATGATTTGTAAATAAATGTATTTAATTAATAGTCAATTAATTTCCCACCCTATATTCATAATGTTTAATGCAGTTAAAATGTGAACGCAAAGTTAAAAATGCATCTAACAAATCTGTCATAAAAATATTCTTGAAAAACCAAACATAATTGATGTACCAGTAGAGTCAAGAAACCGACCTTTATTATGAAAAAATTGAACTTTTTACGCACCCCACATTCAAGGAAACCCCTTGGTTAATGACGAACTAGTGTCTGTATCATTTTTCATGCAGTTCATTTTTTGTCAAAATGCGCAGAGGTCAAGTTGCATACTCTTTCCTTCTACAGTCAAAGCGAATCTTTGCCCGTTGAGTAAAATTTTTGACAGAATCAGACAGTAATTACTGGAGCAAGATCATAGAATTGCAGTGAATGAGGAACCTGGAGCTACCGATGTGCTGGGGTGTTGTATTGACGGAGGATTCAATTTTTTCTTACCACAAATGAGGCCTTTATCGCCGCACTGCATCACGAAGACGGTAATGAATGGCAACATATTGCTCGTTATTAATATTTCCACTTCCAGGAATTTGAAATATGTCTGGCCATATGCTATATTAGTCACAATCGATCAGCTACTACTACACTCCCCGAAGAGAAGGAAAAGACGTTGCCTGTATAGCACTATGAAGTCAACAAAAATATGGCTTCTTTTTTACTACAGTATACTATACTATAATGGACCGCCTCCTCGGTCTAGTGGTTAATGTGCGAACTGCGGACTGCGAACTGGGAAACCCGGGTTCGACCCCCGGTGCCTACTTAGAGATTTATCTAAGTTAGGGAGGTCTGGAACGGGTTCCACCCAGCCTCATGAAGATGACTGGGAAGCTGTCTGATGTAGAGAATTGGCGTTCTTCGATTACGGAAGCCGCGTGATGAGGTGCCTGCATGCAATGCTGCACTCTATTAATGTAGTCGTAAGACGGAGATAAAGGAAGCAGAGGTTTCTGCGGCAGGTCAAGGCTCACCCCTCGCTGTAGAGCCAAATGAGAAGAAGTGTACTATGATTAAGGAAAGAAGAGAGTTATCAATATCTTATGAAGAACCTATTCAAAATCCTTTATATAAGTGTTGCAATAATGTGTAAATTAAAGTGTCTGTTCTACTTTTTACGCCAAAAAGCACAGATATGTTTTACAAATAAACATTAATTGTGTATTATATCATTTAACATGAATGTTATACAAAACTTTGCACAAATAAACGATATTATTCATCATTGTTTTGCAGGACATTGACTTGAAAGTTGGCGGTTTTCATCACCAAAGGTGAGCATTAAATATGTTAGTTGAAACATTTTTAAATTATTCAGATTACACTATAGCTTAAACCGAAACGGACAGTGATAGGTGATCAACATTGAGTTATTCATCTAGATGCGATATTATCCCCAGGTAAATGTAAGATAATTTTAATCGCCCGCATACTTCTGGGCTTTCTGCGTAATGATTGATTTATTCTGATAATCGTCTCCAATATTCGGCAATGGCCAAGAATGTCAAACACTTACAAAAAGAAAGTGGAGAAACAATCACAAAACATTAATTTTAAATGTTATGTTAGTAGTTTTAACGGGAAAATTTTATTTCTAATTGTGATTTGTAATTAAAAATGTTTTAGATTAAGGTTGTATTTTTTCCATAAAGGGAATGAATTAATAAAGCTAAATTGCTATTTTTCTTTCCTTGTTATTATATATTTTTTCTAATTTTTGTTACATTTAATTAAAGAGTAAGAATATTCAATTATAATTAAAGAGGGGATTGAAGTTTGAAATTTTCCTTGGCCGTATGACGTATTATATATCAGATAGGAAAAGTATACAAACTAATATAAAACACTGTTTCCAATAATCAGCCGAGTACTGTTTACTTTCTTTCTAAATTAAATGAACCGCCTGCGTCACAAATACAAACAAGCCAAAACCTTATCAGTGTCGCATTGCAAAAAAAAAAAAAAGCGAGGACGGAATACAGAAGACATTTCATTCTTTAACTTTCCAGTCACTGACGTTTGGAAATACTGAGCTCTTCTGTAGGGTGCTGACTGGGTTACGGGGCAAAGCGCGGCGCCAGCAGTGGGTTATCGGGTCTTATCAGCGGAACATGAGAGACCCGGGCATCGGATCAAGCGGCTCTAAGCTTCGTCTCCACCCTCCCGACTTCCCCGTCTGCATACGTGTTGATACGAGGCATATCAATCATGGCGATGTCGATGGCGATGTTTGCTATCACAGAGTGAAGCGTACCGTACCACTGCCTGGACTCACCCTCTCTCCCTTTTCTCTTTAGTTTGCACTCTACATGAATAGCTGTGGCGTAACTACACAGCAGAGAAACTTGAGAGCTGAAAAATATAAATTAAAATATGTGATTGAAAATAGTCACCTAAAAGGTACTATAATATGTTTTAATAATCTTATCTATAATTGAATATATAGTATCAATATTTAATTTATCCAAAAGTAAAGAATCATATAGTATACAAGGTACAAATATATACAGAACAAAATATTTAAAACTTTAACATAAACTTTCGTTTATTTATATTAATGTTTTCATTCCATTGTAATAGAATAATTAACTATTTATTTTTTAAAAAACTAAAATCACTGGCGTTTAATATTTAAAACTATATAGCACAATAAATATACCTACACACTAATTACTTAACGAAGTGTCTTCTATTTCTTAATAATATTAACTAACTAATAAATATGCAGAAATAAATCTTGTTAAATCTGGGATAATATGAATCAATATAACAAGAGATTTAATTTTTTAGAGAAATTATCTTTTAAAACGCAAATAATAGATATTTAATTTTAGGTTATAGTACTAAAGCTTCTACAACATTAATAGTGAAAATTTAAAAGTTTTATAGCTAAATATATTTAAATTTAATGGCTTAGAAACGAATGTTAGAATACTGTTTGTATTCTTTTTAAGTCTACATCTTCTATTCGATAACGTGTATACATTAATATTATAGTTAATGTTCGGTTGTTACACATTGCACCATAAAATGTTGCAACATATTATAAGGCATTTTATAATTTTCTGGTATCAATAATATACTTACTATCCTGTGATAGTAAAAAGTGCGAAAGTCGTTACATTGTAAGATTTAAGGTTCATTATTTCATATTGTATACCTTTTCGAATAACAAGTGTAAATTTATACTTGTTTATGTTCAGTTAACCCCTTCTCATAGAAATTGTAAAACCACAAATCCACACTTTAATTAAATGTTTAAATTACAAAATGTTAACCACTTCTCATAAAAATTGTAAAACCACAAATCCACACTTTAATTAAATGTTTAAATTAAACAATTTAATCGACTATGCCAGTTAATACTTCGTTTATTTGGTGATTATTTGGAGAAAACTGTTTTGGAACTGTTCTAAGAGATAATGCGGTTAGTTATTAGTTATTGTTTTGTTGTTACACAAAAAACAATGGATTAGTCAGTGAAGTCTATTACACCCACTTGAGAGAAAAATGGAAAGAGAATAAATAGAGAGAAAATAGGCATATATTATATTCTGATGTTTGTTATGTAGAATAAAATGGTTTTAATTCTGCCGAATTTGAACTAAGGATAATTTCTTTCGGTACAAATTTAGATTTTAGTTTTACTCAATTTTAGCAACAAAGATAATGAAACATTGTTTTTCCTATTTAACTTATTTAGAGACAAGAAATGACGCTTAAAAGCTTGGTGCTGTTTTGCTAAACAAAATATGAATTATCTGGGTCATTTTAAACATCTCTTGATCTTGCTCCGAAAATAGTCGTTGACTAATTTAGTATCTTCTGATCAATATTATAACTTTGCTCAAGAACAGTTTTATTTTGATGGCACCACCCTCATATTTAATCGATATATCCTTCACATTTATTTTTATCTGTTTCGTTAGCACTCCGTCTACATTCATATAATTTCATTGGTTTGTATTGCTTTCTTTTGTTTTGTCATCCCTTATTTTTTATTTTATAGGTTGTTTGTCTTACCCCGTTTATCTACACTTCAAATTATTTTTATGATGATGTAACATTTACTTTATAATGTAAACTTCTTGGCATTTCTCCCAATTGACTCATAACTCCAACATTATTATTTACCATGTTAATATTATACCATCTTAGAAATGTTTGCCAAAATAATTTTTCCCAATTGTGGCGTTCTTTTTACGTTAAACCATTCAGTTTTCCCTTTATAGTACACATTCATCTACATGTTCGGCTGAAAATAGTTTATGTTAATATGGCATAATATATTGAATATACAGTGCTTTCATTTAAAAATTCGCAGTCTGAATAATTATTTGTTTATTATGTATTTACTTGAAACAAAATGAATGTCAGCTTAGAAATTGATTTTATAATCAATATTAATTGCATTTTAGATTTCATCCTTTCATCTCAAGCTACCTCACTTTGAAGTTTTAATTGGCACCTCTACCATTTGGTGCTTAAAAGTAAAAAGAAGATGCAATTGTTATTACATTTAGCTGGTTCTTGTTGTTGCCCGGCAACCGGGGCTGTTGTTGCTGCTGTTTGCGTTTGGATAGAGTAATACTATAACATAGTCCAAATAAAACAATTACAACATATATGGTTCCTAGATAAAGATGAAAAACGAAGTATGTAATTCATCCTATTTGAAATTTAAATGTAGAGGAACCATTAGAGACTTAGTGCGGTGCTTGGGGATTAAATATAAAATTTATCAACATCGGTTTTTTTTAACTTCTCCTTGACGTCTTTATTGGCGTTTTTGTTTAAATTAAGTAGGTAATTGTTCAATGGGAGCTTATGGAACACCAGCTCTGTATCAATGTAATTACATATGGCAACCCCTTGATGGAGTAGTTTTATTTGATATAATTTAAATACAGCACTTAGCAATTTATTTTACTTATTTATGTGAACACCCCATTCAGGCAATGTAGTCACTAATACATGAATTTCTTTTACCTTAGTGCAGCAGAGTGGCAAACTATTTTAAATATCAACTTAGTATATTAAGATACTGTTAGTTAAAGCAATGGATATTTAACAATGCTGATAATACTATTCGTACTACTACTACTACTACTACTACTACTACTACTACTACTACTACTACTACTACTACTACTACTACTACTACTACTACTACTACTACTACTACTACTACTACTACTACTACTACTACTACTACTACTACTACTACTACTACTACTACTACTACTACTACTACTACTACTACTACTACTACTACTACTACTACTACTACTACTACTACTACTACTACTACTACTACTACTACTACTACTACTACTACTACTACTACTACTACTACTACTACTACTACTACTACTACTACTACTACTACTACTACTACTACTACTACTACTACTACTACTACTACTACTACTACTACTACTACTACTACTACTACTACTACTACTACTACTACTACTACTACTACTACTACTACTACTACTACTACTACTACTACTACTACTACTACTACTACTACTACTACTACTACTACTACTACTACTACTACTACTACTACTACTACTACTACTACTACTACTACTACTACTACTACTACTACTACTACTACTACTACTACTACTACTACTACTACTACTACTACTACTACTACTACTACTACTACTACTACTACTACTACTACTACTACTACTACTACTACTACTACTACTACTACTACTACTACTACTACTACTACTACTACTACTACTACTACTACTACTACTACTACTACTACTACTACTACTACTACTACTACTACTACTACTACTACTACTACTACTACTACTACTACTACTACTACTACTACTACTACTACTACTACTACTACTACTACTACTACTACTACTACTACTACTACTACTACTACTACTACTACTACTACTACTACTACTACTACTACTACTACTACTACTACTACTACTACTACTACTACTACTACTACTACTACTACTACTACTACTACTACTACTACTACTACTACTACTACTACTACTACTACTACTACTACTACTACTACTACTACTACTACTACTACTACTACTACTACTACTACTACTACTACTACTACTACTACTACTACTACTACTACTACTACTACTACTACTACTACTACTACTACTACTACTACTACTACTACTACTACTACTACTACTACTACTACTACTACTACTACTACTACTACTACTACTACTACTACTACTACTACTACTACTACTACTACTACTACTACTACTACTACTACTACTACTACTACTACTACTACTACTACTACTACTACTACTACTACTACTACTACTACTACTACTACTACTACTACTACTACTACTACTACTACTACTACTACTACTACTACTACTACTACTACTACTACTACTACTACTACTACTACTACTACTACTACTACTACTACTACTACTACTACTACTACTACTACTACTACTACTACTACTACTACTACTACTACTACTACTACTACTACTACTACTACTACTACTACTACTACTACTACTACTACTACTACTACTACTACTACTACTACTACTACTACTACTACTACTACTACTACTACTACTACTACTACTACTACTACTACTACTACTACTACTACTACTACTACTACTACTACTACTACTACTACTACTACTACTACTACTACTACTACTACTACTACTACTACTACTACTACTACTACTACTACTACTACTACTACTACTACTACTACTACTACTACTACTACTACTACTACTACTACTACTACTACTACTACTACTACTACTACTACTACTACTACTACTACTACTACTACTACTACTACTACTACTACTACTACTACTACTACTACTACTACTACTACTACTACTACTACTACTACTACTACTACTACTACTACTACTACTACTACTACTACTACTACTACTACTACTACTACTACTACTACTACTACTACTACTACTACTACTACTACTACTACTACTACTACTACTACTACTACTACTACTACTACTACTACTACTACTACTACTACTACTACTACTACTACTACTACTACTACTACTACTACTACTACTACTACTACTACTACTACTACTACTACTACTACTACTACTACTACTACTACTACTACTACTACTACTACTACTACTACTACTACTACTACTACTACTACTACTACTACTACTACTACTACTACTACTACTACTACTACTACTACTACTACTACTACTACTACTACTACTACTACTACTACTACTACTACTACTACTACTACTACTACTACTACTACTACTACTACTACTACTACTACTACTACTACTACTACTACTACTACTACTACTACTACTACTACTACTACTACTACTACTACTACTACTACTACTACTACTACTACTACTACTACTACTACTACTACTACTACTACTACTACTACTACTACTACTACTACTACTACTACTACTACTACTACTACTACTACTACTACTACTACTACTACTACTACTACTACTACTACTACTACTACTACTACTACTACTACTACTACTACTACTACTACTACTACTACTACTACTACTACTACTACTACTACTACTACTACTACTACTACTACTACTACTACTACTACTACTACTACTACTACTACTACTACTACTACTACTACTACTACTACTACTACTACTACTACTACTACTACTACTACTACTACTACTACTACTACTACTACTACTACTACTACTACTACTACTACTACTACTACTACTACTACTACTACTACTACTACTACTACTACTACTACTACTACTACTACTACTACTACTACTACTACTACTACTACTACTACTACTACTACTACTACTACTACTACTACTACTACTACTACTACTACTACTACTACTACTACTACTACTACTACTACTACTACTACTACTACTACTACTACTACTACTACTACTACTACTACTACTACTACTACTACTACTACTACTACTACTACTACTACTACTACTACTACTACTACTACTACTACTACTACTACTACTACTACTACTACTACTACTACTACTACTACTACTACTACTACTACTACTACTACTACTACTACTACTACTACTACTACTACTACTACTACTACTACTACTACTACTACTACTACTACTACTACTACTACTACTACTACTACTACTACTACTACTACTACTACTACTACTACTACTACTACTACTACTACTACTACTACTACTAGAGTTTTATTTATGAGATTATTAATAGGGATTATTTTTAGGCTCGGATTTAAATAATGAAATACTGCTACTACTACTGCTCCTGCTACTGTTTGTGCTTCTAGTACTATTACTACTAGTGCTACTAATAGTAATGATAATAGTAATAATAATGATGATGATGACGACATCGTTCCTAATTTTTCTAGACAATTGGAACACTATTATTTTTAAAACATTTTTACCCACTATAAACTGAAATAAGAAAAGATCAACTGTTAGGGAGCTATGAGAGATTATTTAATAGCATGATCATTTCCAGTTCCTCAACCTGATTATTAATCTTATCGATCCTATGTTGCCATACATTTACAAAAGCATTGTTTTCATATCTGGAAACGTTCCCATCGTTGTTACTGAACCGGCTGTCAATAGAACTCTCCAACAAAGTACACATTTAACGAGTATACGCATGTATGGATAGCATAGGGGAAGATGAATCTGGGTTTAATCAGTGAGAGAACACGCACGTTGCAATCATCTGACAATTTGTTATCAATATATTAATTGAATATAAATTTCGAAAATAAATTCAAAATTCTACTCCAAACATCTAAAGAAGTATGGTGTATTATTGTAATATGCAAATAAAGTGCTTCATTTTAAATATAAAAACACTTTATTTTACAAAGACTTGACGCATTATGAGATATCATGTGTTTATGAAACCAGCAAGGGACTTAAGTGACTGTCTACTTTTTAATAAATTTAAAAGTATTACTGAATTTTAATAAAAGAAATAATATTATTTAACTTAGGTAAAAATGTTTATCTTATTAATTATAAAAATTATTTTATTAATATAGATACAACATTTCAACTATTCGGTGCTAACACTAGCGGAAATTTCAGATAATTTGAAATTGTTTAATATTTTGGAAAATTTTGCTGCAAAATTTCTTTTTTGCCTCTATATTTTTTTATTATGGCAATAGCTTCGATGAGTAAGCATATAGCAAATTTCTTCTAACTAATGCGGTTTCTCCTGTACCCGTTTCAGTGAAAAATCAAATAACATTAAGAATTATATAAATTTAAAATATTTACTCTTCATAATTTATTATGGACATAAATAAAAATAACAATATATGTAACATTAAATATTATTATACTTAAATACACCATATTTTTTTCAAATCAATTAAAAAATTGATGTCAATACATACACGACAGTAATAACAAACCTGTCACTTATTATAATGGGAAAGGAGTTAATTACACTTATTCTAATTGCTTTCGCGTTCTTTCTTTTGGTCAAATGTATATGCTATAGATATACCCATAAATAACTGAGCACTCCGTTTGGAATTTTCATTCTGGAGGTTCGGGGTTCAAATACGTTGAGACCTGCTGTCTTTAGCTTGTGTGAAGTGCTGGAATGGAACTTTACTTTCCGCTCTCCCATTTCACCTTATACCACTTCAGGTAAGGGGGCTGGTGTTGCGCATGATGCAGCAGTGGCTTGCGTGTTGGAAACATTTTCTGCCAGAATGGTTGGTGTGGAAGCAGCCCTCTGTGATGCTCAAATTCCTTGGAAGGAGGCTACACCGGTATCGAGACACTCATTTACGACCTCGTGGAACCTGTTACCTTTTTCTCTCTTACTTCATCCTTCCTTCAACACAAATGGCCAGCCATAAGCAGGGCTGAACTCCAAAATTTTCTCCTCTATCTTTACCAACCTAATCCTATCCATAGATGGACATAACTTTTTTTGCTTTTATTCTGTTGACTTACATTTTTGTTCCTTGTAAATGAAATCTATTTAGAATTTTTCAGTGAATTTTCCAGGCAACGCTTTAAGAAAAATAATTTCCAACTCAAATAACTATAAATGCTATTCCTTTCTAGAATTCAAGATATATTCAAAGAAAAGGGTATACAAAGAAACCTTAACAATAAGAAATTCTCTCCAAAAATCATCTTTATAAAATAAGGGAAGAGCGAGACATCGGCGAAGGGAAAACTTGTAATGAGAACAGCGCCTACTGATAAGCAAATGTCTACAATTACCTTGAAGTTCATGAGTGTTATATTCGTAGCTAAGGCCAAAAGCAAATTGGAAGCCTCGGGATATCCTTAAGCTCCTGTTCAAACAACAGAGAAAAATTATGCAAAACGAAAGAAAATTTCAAGGACATGAATATAAGATCATTGTTCTCAAACTACTTTATAAAAAATTAGATAAGAATATTAATTTTTTATTTTTTAAATATTTTTACTGTAGATTTGGATTGTTTTGTTTGATAGTTTTGTTCGAGTACAGAAAGATACCGGAGCGTGAAGTATGAATGATCCCGCAGAACGCGAATGATAAAAGGTTTGCCTGAACAATGCTGTAAAGAGTCTCTGTATTTTAACAGCAATCATCTTAATTTTTATTCCCCTTCCAGTATTTTCAAGACAAAATAAACCCCATGAACGTAAACCATGAGCAATTATTAAAACAAGCCATATAAAAACCTCAACTATTTAAAGTCATTAATCTCCAATAACTAATTCTATATGAGCAACAGAAGAATAAGCAAACAAAGGTTTGATATCCATTTGACGTAAACATATTAAGGCCGCAATTGTTTTAATTACTCATTGGGAGTTATAATAATGGGTATTTCATGGTTCTGTCGTTGCATGCCAGATGCCGGGACGGAAGTTATATTTCATGTACGTAGTCAGGTTTTGAAGTACAGAAAAACCCGATTTTATGCACAAAACCCCCTTGCATACGATAAAATCAACGTATGGAACTAACCTTCATCCTTAAAAATATTAAGCTTCGGTTACTGCAGCATAATGTTCTATAATATGCAATTCCAGAAAATTCCCTAATATCAGGAACTCCTGTCTGCAATTTGTGGATAACAATGAACCTTGAGTTAAAACTGCCTCTATTGTGGATAGACTGATATGTGTGAATGATTTTTTTTTCTAAAAGGACGTAAAAATGCTTGGATGTGCAGAACAACATTTTCAAAATCCTCTGTCTTAAGGTACGTTCTTATATTAATTGTAATTGTGGAGATGTAATTGAAAGAACTTGTATCAGTTACAGGGAAATTATATCCGCTTTACCGAGATTTACCACTCCGGCGGTCAATCCGCTAGCTGCCGTGAAACGGACGACAGAACCATGAAAGACCCAGTACAAAATATAAAAATTAACCTTCTTGGTTTAGAGATATGTAACTCTAAATCAATGAATTTTTGAAACGTTAGCTAGTTATAAAATGCATACTAAAGTATCCATTTTAGAACATCTGCTATAAATTTACTCGTAGCGCTCGTGTAAATGATTAGTACCATCAGTTAAGACTTCACCTTTTTGAACAAAAGCAAATAACCTGCATGTGCATAACTGATTTGTCCTGCGGCGCAGAATATCACACATCTGCGTTCAGCTTTCCCAAGTTTTCAGATGTTTCTGCGCACAAAGGCACAAAAAACCTACTATCGAAATTAAAGTTCTTTCTGAAAAGACATATCGGACAAAATGCAGCAGTTACACTCTGCTGGTTATCAAACCGTTCCAAAATAGAATAAAATTATATTAAATGTTCCAAAAATAGATACTTTAATTTAAATTAAATTAAGAATAATAGTTTAATGTCCACGGATAAGAGATAGATACCTCTTTTAGGCAGTCCATAAAATACAAATGGTGCCAAAATTGTGTACACAATTTAAGCAAAAAAAAAAAAAAAAAAGACAAAAACAAAACGTGTTAACATAACAAAACTGAATTCACACAAACATAAAATGATAACCACTAACCATCTTAGTCTTTTACATTTACAACAGCTGCTCAAAATGCCCAGTATCGGCGTCGTTACACTTCTGAGTACGTTGAACTATGATTGAGCAACGTTTGCGAAAGTGTTCTCAGCGATTGCAGGACATGCGTTTCAATTTCTTCCCGGAGTGCTGCCTGTGTAGCTGGTTTTCTACGGTATGCAACATACTTAAGAGTTCCTCATAGGTAGAAGTCCAACGGAGTTAGATCCGGAGAACGCGGTGTAAACCTCTTCGTCCTATTGCCTTTGAACTTCAACAAAATTTTCGGTTTTCCAATATTGCTAACGCTAGCTTAACGTAATGCGAGTCACGTCTGTTTACAGAACATCATATGATAATCTTGGCTTCATTTGTTCATTGTGTTTTACCTGTCACGTAACAATGCTATCATAATGTATGTGTGTCACATCTGTTTACAGAACACATACTACACATCACATGTTTTTTTTTTCGGTCCAACTTTTAAATATACTAAATAGATACCTATCTAGTGTGAATACATTTATAGCACCCTAGTATAATTAAATGAAATTCTTTCAAAAATATTGAATATTATGTACAGTATTGGCATGTATATTAATTTGTTTCATTATGTGTCAACCACATATTCCCCTGAGAATATTGCTCTCCTTCAGTATAGCTATAGCTGAAAACTCAGCGGTAGGATTTAAATGCACCGTCATTCAAAGCGATGTATAGTATTGTAAAGTCAAAGGTGATGCATCAGCGATCAGTCATAACGACACATGGAACTATCCAACTTGGTCTGGTTTTCGCAAGGACAGTATAACTTAGTTGTACAGAGGATATAGAGTCTTCAGACGTTTAGTATACTTCAACACTGAGAGAAAGTTTACACATTTGCACGTTTATAATTATTTTTATTCTCAGGATATTTGCCTATGTTTTCGTTTTTTTGTCATTTTGGTTTTGTTTAACAATCCGTGGTTTGAGGAATATGTTTTATTAATATTTATATGAGCAATTTTTAAAACGTTTGTGTAATGCTGTTTTACATAAAAATACAATTTTACTTTCTTACCAATAGTCCATGTTATTACTTTCTCCTCTACTGTGACCATGACAAATGTTCTTGTGGAATAATGAAGATCTGATACAGCTTGATGCTTTTTTTTTTTTTTTTTTTTTTTTTGACGCTCGGCCCACTTTGTTAGGCAATGCTCTGTGTTTTACCATACGTTGAAACTAATTGAACGAAAATGTCTGACAACAAATGACTCGTTGCTGTTTTTGGACTGAAGAAAGAAGTCCAGATACCCATTTTCCACTAACCTTATTCATGTTTAAATGTTCATTAATAATTCGAAGGACTGTTGTTTTAGAAAGACCGAACCTTGCTGCTACTTCTGTAACTTTTAGCCGCCGGCCTTCCATAATTTCTCCTTCCCTAAGAACGTTGTTTTCAGGAGTGAGCACCTCCAAGGGCCGACCTGAAGACTCTTCGTTTTCAATGCTTTCTCGACCCATTCAAAAAGTTTGGCCCATTCTTTTACTATAGTATATAAGGGGGATGCTTCTCCATATACACTGTTCAATCGCTCTTTAATTTCATTTTGAGTAAGTCCTTCTTTTGTGACGAACTTAATAACATCTCGAAACTCCATTTTGAACATGTCACAATCTCCTAAACGAGTCTTTCTTTATGCAACTATATCTGACCGACTGAACACAGAGGAGCGGAATTTACAGCGCAATTATTTGTTAAACACATAATTAAACACATAATTTATGACAGCAGATAAGAATTTTGTTAAGGTGATAAGCCTTATCGGCGAGGCTGGAATTTTATAGGCCTACCCTCGTATTTCATACAATGTTCATCTGCAGACATTTATATTAATTTAAATATTTTATGGGCAGAACCTACTTTTTTCCTTCATATCATGCCTTAAAATTGTAAAAGATTTTTGTAAAAGTAAAAATAAGTTTAAACATCTGATATCAAAAGAATAATAATATTATAAACTTTTTATAACAGTTTTTGTCTCTATAAAAATTGACAGAAAATAGATTCTATAATCTCAAAATCCAAACGAAAAATAGCTAGTTATCCTGCCTAATTTGAACGAAAATAACACTCTTACGGTAAACTAGTTTCTTTTTACTGGGAACTGTTAATGAAAGTAAATTTTGTAGATAAAGAAAAATAGAAGTAATCAGTAACTATGGTTTGTATCAGAAAGGTACATGATATTCAGGTGAAATACAATTTTTTCTTTTAGATTTACGAAATCTTTAATTAATAAAGACTTAAGTTATCACAATTACTCAATTACTACAGTGTTTTCCTAGATAATATAATTGTCTATTGTTACTTCAGTCAATCTTCTATATAATCAGCTTGGTGTTGTTTTACCTCACTGACGTAACCTCTTGCTCTTTTGGAAACATATAATAAAACTTCATTTTATCCTCAAAATATTGAAAACAAATACTACTCCAACCTTCAATGTACTTAAAATGTAACTCAATGCTTAACGTGATGTCAAAATAAAAAATGAAGCAATATTTGTATTATATCGTATGTATGTATATGCAAAAAGCTACGATATGAATAAAGAAAATGCATCTGTCATACGGTTTGTATACATTATTTAGTGCTAAACAACGAAATTAAACGATTTATTTTTTTTTTTATAGTTTCTTAACTTATAAAGAAAGAAATGCATGAAACAGAGGACATACCTGTGCAGATTGGTTGCAAATAATGGAGAGCTAGTTTGCATAACTGTATAAGCGTCTTGTACACAATAAAATAAACACAATTAATAATTTATAACAATTAATAAATCTTTAAAAAATAGAGAGTTTATTGGTGCACACAAAAGAACTTTTAACTTAAATCTGATTTACATTATCTGAAATCAAGCAATATTATACTATAAACTTATATTAAAACTGAAATATTAGTGATACACTAAAGCGGTTTAAGGAGTTGACTCTGTTGTAGGTGACCCCACATTGGTGACCAAATTATGAAGTGGTTTCTGAATTGATTGTGGGGCTGCCCCAGTATTGTTGTCGACACTCCAGCGGCAACAATATCTCAGGGTAATTCTGCTATTTCGTTGAGTTGGGCTTAACGGGACAGGGAGAGGAATTTAAAGGTGTGAATGAGCACTCGATGTGACATAATACATGCGTGGTTTATTATGACCAAATTCAATTGCGTCCTTTGGTGTTTTCGCGAATGATAGGCTGGATTACTTTGGATATAAACTTATTGCAACTTATGAAACTTTTCAACGAGTACTGGAAACTGCTTAACTGAGTCAAACTGAAATGAACTGAACTGACCTGATTAAGTCGATTGAATGCGTAAAACTGAGTGCTAAGTGTCTGGCTTGACTGTGAACTGAGTACTACTCGCGTAGAATTGCTTCCCCAGGATTGAGTAAGCTGAGAACTCCCATTTCTCCTTTATGTATCAAACTCGAATCCAAAATTGTTGGCTTGGAGACGCCTAAATGCCACGCGCATCCTGTCTTTCTTTAAAAGTTCAAATACACTTATTTCATTGGCTGGTTCAATTTTACCTACCTTGCTCTTCATTCACTATATTTGAACGTATTTAAGACGTATATCATCTTTGGATACTTTAAAGGTCTAGTGGCCCACCAACCGGTAGGGGTCAGCGCCCCTCCCCAGACGGTTTAAAAGTCCTTCAGCAAAGTTATTTCCCTGCAAAAGATTTGTGCCTTTAAAACTCCAGAATGAGGCACGCGCATGGCTGTCATATAAGCTTTCGAACAGCTTTTATTATGCTGTTGGCGAGTCCAGCTACAGCCACAAGACACCAAAGGGGGTTTCTATTTACAGTTTTATTGGATTTACAGCTTACGACACAAACATATATAATATTTATATTTTTAATTACGATGCCAAGGTATGATGATAGGGCTGCATAAATATACATAATTACATTTCAATGGAGGGAATCGGAGAAACTGTTGCAAGACTTTCATCTGAAATAAACCTGAAAAGAAGTATATTTAATAAGCTTCTCATATACATAACTTTATATTTAAGACAATCGACAAATTGGAGAGTTGCCCCAATTAAGACCGTGCATGAAGATTTATAGATTAGGTACACTGAAGATTTAAGTATATTCGCAGTCACTCGCAACACTTGCCTTCTGACTGAGTGCCTCAGTTCATTGCTATGTATTTATTTAATTAACACCTACCAGTCGACAGCTGAACGCCATAGTACAGACGTAATATCTTCTCTCCTTCCTACTTACAGCATTTCTCTCTCTTGTCCTCTCTCCGTCTGGGTTAGAATTTAGAACCCGCACCAAATATCGCGAAATGAAACGGGCGTTTCATAAGTCGAACCCATTGTTTAAATGATCCCTATATAATCACGAATGATATTAAATTGTGTTAGCAGGGAAGTGATTTAGTGCATTAGGCGGTATTTGCTCTGTTAATTAACCTTTCCGAGAGTTTAGTCTATTATGGTGGAAAAGGGGGGAGGGCGCCGAGCGGAGGAAATATGGGGTGTGAGAACTTGACTCCGCACGCACAACGGGCAACGAATTGACGTTCGTGCCCCCTCCCCCTTCCCTTAGCCACCTCCCTACGGTCTTGGTTGGTTGCTCCTTAGTGAGTAACAAAACCGGGACTTCTCGCAGCAAATATATTGTTTCCTTCTCCCTTCTTAATCCTCTGGTCTTTTTAGCTTATATTTTAAAATATAACAACACACAGGAGTCTATTTCATTTCAGTGCAACGTTTCTTATATCAGCAGTTTCTACAAACCAAGTTGCATGCCTCCACTAATACCGAATAGAGAAACTGTCGTGGAAGTTAAATGAGCTCTTCGGTTAAAAATGTAAATGGAAGTGTTGTAAATATCATCTTCAATAATTATGTGTCATGTAGCATTTACATTGGATTTATCTAGCCTGCAAAACAACACTAGTCTTTAGGTTCGTAGTGTGAATATGTAAAATAGTAACAGAGTCCATACTCAAATAACAGTGTTTCCCGAATATTAGTTATTTGTAAAATTATTTCATATAAGTTTGACTGCGCTCTAATATCCTCCATTCATTTCTCAAGCCCGCTTTGCTTTGAACCGTACATAATTAGATGCTACGAATCGTTAGCTGATTGTTATGCTTGAGCTGGAAGCTGTCCTTGAAACACGTAAATGTTTACAGCGTACAGTGATCTTATTTGAGTTTCGGATCGAGCGCTACTGTTTATTGTTGAGTGCAGCCGCCCCAATCTGGAAAAGGTAGATAGTCACTGTGTGTAAATTTAATATTTTTATGTTAGAATGTACGTTTTAAATGAAAACATAAAAAGACATTCTATTAAAGCTAATGCTAATATACACTAACTTGTGTTTAAGAGACGTAGAAGATGATACCCCTCAGTGGCAATACATTGCTGACATCTGCATAGGAAATTTCCGTATTTTATCTAACTGTTCTTACGTAAGAACACATTGTTCGGAACACATTTCTTGTCATTGAGTGTGTCTTTCGTATCTTTTTAACCAGTTGGCGAACAGTTATTTTACCTGGAACACAATTGCTAGGATATTTTCTTGCGAATCGGCTTGCCACTTCTTTGCAAGGATCAGTTTTCATATTTGTATTGTACATAAAAATCCTTTCTTCAAAATTATATTTATGTAGTAGCATTGATAACGAAGAATAATTAACATTTTACTCAGTGAAGGAGCTGAGTAGCACTTGAACGTGCATTATACGAATGGGTTCTCCCATTAATCAGCCGCGCTCCACCGGCCCTTTAATCAAATAACCTCACTCATATTCCCATTTATTCGTACAATCCTATAAAGGAGTTCATTGCACGTATTGCAAAGTTATATATTGCAAGAGCTGTTAAGAAAATAGCTTCATTAGTGAGTTTCATTGGTGCTGATTTTCGATTTTGGTTTATTGGTAACTTTTCTATTGATATTTACTCACCTTTTCTGTTCTATTATTCCTCAAATATATTTTAAGAAGTTTTTAGTTTTAAGAATGTTTAATAAGCTGCAATTCATTTTATGATAAGCTTTAGTCTCCAACGTTTTATTTTTTTCATAAAAGCACTATCCAATTTGAGTTTGTAATTCATATTTCCTCCCCTTAATGGGAAACTTATGAAATGACATTTACATTTTCGTAGTAACATATGAAACATCTATAGCTTTAAAAATGTAAACATATTTCCAAATAATTGTGAAGTAACATCAATTTGCTGCCTTATATTGGAACTTACATTCTGTTCACGAACTTAAATGAAATATAATATTTTATGCTCTCAAATTGGGCCAAATTATGATATATGAGGGAAACTTCTTTAAAAACAGAAGATTGTTTTTGGAACCTGGAATAGAGTTAGTTTGCTGCATTAATAAATAACTTTTTATATTTTTATTCAGATCCTCATATATTTCTCTTAGCAGCTGAAGATCACAATCCATAAGGATAAGGGAAGAGACTATTGCCTTTCCTGTGTTCAATAAATAAAACTGTATCACTCTCTACTATTGGGAGGTCCTATTTCAATTCTCACATTTGCTGCTCGTACCATGTTCAGTTTTCTAATGCTCCAATACAATCTAAAGTTGCTTTGGAAGTACTTTATCGTCGAGTTACTAAATAACTATCCGTCCAAAACCAAAATAAATCTATTTAAAGAACCTCACTGATTTCAAACTAATTAGTAACTAATAATGCGACTTTAGGGGGTGTTAATCACAGTTAAAAACTCCGTTTATTGGTCATATCCTTTTTCTAAATTAACTAATAAGTATTAATTAAAAGTAATTGTCGTTATAAAGCAAAGTATACCGATCCTTTCATGTTAAAGTTAGTTTATTGATACCTGACTTACATATTTGATCAAATAAAATGCCTCTTATTCACAGATAGCTCGACCGTTCTGCTTCATATTTCAGGAAAGAAAGAAGATTTCGAAAGTATACCGCTTAACTTTAAGAAACTAACCCGTCATGTTTTCCACATGTTTTCCCGTTCATGTTTTCATGTTTTCCACGCGGTAGCGTCCCCCATCAATATTGATGACTCCTCCCAGGGCATATTGCTATATGCTTACAATGTTAACAACATGTGCAATTCAAAAGTACCCGTGTCGCAATATATTGTTATATATTTTCAACCAAATATATCCATTCTGCATAAAGTAAGGCATGCATTTATTTAAAAAATAGACATCCTATATAAATGAATCTTATTTTTGGTTTCACTTGTTAAAGGGGGCGATGGATTTTTTCGGGGTGTAAAAATCCTAAGTATGGCTTCCTTCGGAAGTAAAGTCGTGGGTCTCGCGTCGTACATTTATGGCACGAAATAGAACCTCAAGCCTGAAAGAAGAGGTCTCTGGCCGTTTCACGTCCTGAATAGAATGGGAAGCCGATGACCTGAGATGTTAAAGAGCGTCCGTAAATAAAACGAAACATCATTTATTAAAGCTGTAACCTTGAAGATGTAAATGAGTATATGTTTGCACGGTATGCTTTTTCAACAACTTCTTATTACAAAAAATAACATTTTTTCCAATGACTAGTGAACTTATCTGTTATTAGGTAACATAACTTCCACATTGACCCTCAGACCCTTAATGGTAGGCCGATAACATGATTTACGTAGATGGAAAACTGTGCTTATTCTGCTGGTAGGAAGTCTATACTCTGTTGTGTTATCGTACAGATGGCTGGGGTTTAATTGATTTATCAGCTGACGAATTAAACAGGAATAATGCAATTTAGTGCGCGAACTGAAAAGCTGACACAGTAAAATCAGATTACTGCTTAATGTCGTTCTCTTAGGTACACACATATAGTGGTTCCAATACTTTAGTGTTATGGAAGCAGAAATTACTATGGGAACAAGTTGATTTTATGATTAAAATTAAACGTAAAACAGTGTAAGAAATTGCTTTTTCACAAAGTAGTATAAAGGATGATTTAAAAGTCTAGCGCCATAGGATAACTAGGTTATTAGTAGCGAACAATTTGTATGTAACACAACAAAATTTACAAAACACACGATTTATAAACAACATATTATAACAGCAGAGGAAATAGAAATATCACTTTATAATTACTTGAAGCCGTAAAGACTTTTACAATGATATTGTATTAGTGTATGGTGAAGTATATGGTGACAGCTCTTTCGAATTGCCCAAACGGACGATTTGCTTATTTCTAGTTCTAATTTCTCGAAGGTCCTTCAACGTTTGCTTTTAATGTCTTTTGTTATCCGATGATATTGAAAAAATTATGCAATTCACAACATGAAAACATAAAATTGATAAGTGATCTAGTAGCCAAAAATTGATTTATCTAACGGCTTTTCTGCTTATCTCACTTGAAACGGAACAAACCCTTTGCCTCTTGAAGTAGAGCTAAAGTAATTTCTATGTTTAGAGATGTTCTTGGCCGCCAAAGTTTTTAATACGTCTGTTTATGATAGGGATGTGCAAAAATTTTACCCCAGTACAGCAAGTATCACATCTGTGGAAAAATAGCTTAAAATCATCACACTATCTTAAAATTAATTTTTTATTAATTAATATTATACTTTTTAAAATACCAAGCTACACTTTTTTGTTGATAAGTATGACAGAATGCATACCCAACCAGTAAATTGATATGAAATTAATAACATATTAAAAAGCAAATGGTTGTTCAATAATGCAGAAATCAGAAATAAATATAGAAGGAACTGTGTCATATCTACTTTAATCACCACTTGACTAAAAATTGTAATTTATCTTAAATTAATAGCATTTGTTATTTGGCTATGCACATGCATATGTATTTTTAACAGCTTTCGTGCATATTTAAGTGGAATGCAGTAAAAGTATTTTTCATGCAATTATAATTATATACTGTTGAGATAAACACAAGAAAACTTTCTGATTTTGATGCAAGATAACAACTTTGGTATATCAAAATAATAAATTAATAAACATTTAAGCATTTTATGTAACTTACATGATAGATCGTTTTGATGGGAATAAAATATTTATTTGTGGATAAAGTGATTTTAGGTACACATAACAAATAAGAATAACCATCTATATGCTGTAACTAGGCGGGTTTAAGCACAGCGCTTACTTTCATACCACACACTCCAGTTTTCGTTTATCTGAGTGTACCAAGCCCGCATGGCTTCACGGTATAAGAAGACTGGAGTATGATGTACATTTCGCAATTCCATGCAAATTTGAATCAACTGAAAGCTCAAATTAAGCTAACGTAAATCCTTTGATGTATAAACATGCGTAATGTGAGGGTATAGCTAGCTTGTAAATCTGATACGTCCAGGATTACAAACATCGCCAATAATGAACAAGATTGGAAAGGTATATTACATGTTACTGTCTCCTAATTTGAGGTGCAACATTTACGCAGCCACCCTACCTAGTTAAAATCGCATTTTGGTGCGATATCCATGGAATTAACTGCAGTAAAGTGTAATATCCGCCTTACTAAAGCTTATAGAGTTCGCTTTTTCAACCTAATGTTCCGACAATCAACTTATCGTGTGAAAAAGGAGAATTAAACAACAAGAAATATTTAATATGTGGTGCAAAGCTCTTCTTACCTTCTCCATATGCTAAAATAGCATAATGCTTGCATTTTCTTAGTTAATATAAAGTTCATACTATTTAAAAACTAATGTTTCTTTGTGTTTAAGCAAAAGTTTTGGTTTTATGAACACACAAACCAATAAATTAAAACAAATTACAGGGAAAACCCTCGTGTTCGAACAAACAAAGCTAGCATTCATTTATAGCCCATTTACTTCCAAATTCAATGGTGATATTAATTTTTTTTTATAAAATGCCCCAGCTGCACACTCACCCTCCACTTGCCGTCGAGATTGCAGGTGCTTGTGTCGCACTCTTCGAAGTGGCAGTTGTCTCTATTGGTCAACTGCTGCAGTTTACAGAAAAACGAACACCACCATTAACTTCAAAGGTAAATACACAACCTATAACTAATTAATGTTGCGGTTTTGTATATTTCAATTCTACGGTTTTTCTTTCCAGTGAAATAGTTTGATAAAGAATTGGAATAGATTAATTTAATATTCTATTTATTTGTTTTTTTAAAATATCTTCATAATTTTAATCAAGGTTTGCATCACTGGCTCTATATGTTAATTAAAATCTCAGTGCATACTTCGATTATTCATTGTTAAATTCTTATAAGAAATTTGTATTAACGTTTTAAATCTGAACTACATGCTTTATTGCAATAACTTTCAAAATAATTAAACAATATAACGTAAATTAGTTCGTTTTAAGTATAATTATCATATAAAAATATATCAAACTGCGATTTTAAACCAAAGCCAGGTAATGATAAAATATCGTACGTTGTCGAAAACGGTTAGAACATCGGCACGGTAAGTTTGATGTTTGATACGTGTTTTGAGTCCTTGCCATCATCTCGAATTTTTCTGACATCGAAATTAAAGTGTCTTTTTCATTTTACCGAAAACTGCACAAGGGTACAAAATAAAATCATCAACTTTGACTTGTTTTTATTAAATACTCAAAAGTAATTTGGGTAATATAACATGTGTTTGGTTGAAAGTGAGCAGAAGTAAATTTTTGTTATAACTCGAAACTTCAAATTTTCATGGATTGGTGAAAAAAGTCGGCTTACTTATCTTGGACTTAAGTGACTGGGAATCGATTTCATTGTTTAAATATAGAGCTTCTCAGATCTCTTAGAAGATGTGGGTTTCTCTATAGTTCTGTACCACGTAACTGTCAGGTGCATTTCATTTTAGGAAAGAAACGTTCCAGGCCTAAGTTTAGGGGAGCTCTCCGGCATTTGACATTTATGAGGACAGAGGAAAACCTGGAAAAAATCTCAATCGGGGAGGACGGTCCTGAAGGGATTCGAACCCCAATTCGCCCCGTTCACGATTTCACGTCTTAACGATCTTGACCACACATGGCGGTAGGTGGTTTGAGAGAGACGCAAGTTTACCATCAATGAGTTGTCTGTAGAATTTCCTAACATTTCAAGGTCAGTACTGTACATGAATACTACAGAACACCTAGGCTATCAAAAATTTTGTGCACGCTGGGTTCCCCCCCCCAAAAAAATACCTGTCTCCATGCGCTGGTGGCAACCTTCTATGAAGATGATATTGGAAAGCTCTTCTCTCGATATGGCAAATGTCTTAATCTTCACGGGGACTATGACTCCTCGTAATAAAACCATTTAGTCTCTTTTTTATGCCTTCTTGGAGATTGCAAAAAAAAAAAAAAAAAAAAAAAAAAAAATCTTTCGTAGATGAAATTATTACAAAGTGGATTACATACTATATAAATAAAATAATAGGATCTAGAAAATTATGAAGTAAATATATCAAATAATGATGATAATACACAAAAACTGTATGCGATATATAAAATATTCATTCTGTATAATACGAAATTAGCATATCGAAAAAGTCGAGCAAGACAGAAAAGCAGTTCCATATAAAATAATGAAAACAAGTTAACATATTTAATTCTTGTAAAAATCATATTTAGGAAGAGAAATAATAAATATTCAATTATATTTAAATACATTCATGAGAACCCTTTGTAACAAAGTATGTAAAAAAATGCTAAATTTTTACAAAGTAGTATCAACCCTAAATCTTTTGTATAGAAGTAAAACATGGATCAAGAGACAACAGATAAACTATGAGCAAACAAAATGAAATTCTCCAGATATATTGCAAGTTACACAAAACTAAACCAGCAAAAAGAAACGACATTCGTTCAAATTTAAATTTTTAAATCTATACATACAGGAAAAGAATTGCATTTGGAAAGAATGGATACCACCAGATTCCCACAAAGAATTTGGGAATATACCCTGTGAAAGGGAATGCTGATAATAATATTAAGTAATATATTCTTCTTTTGGATTCCACTCTGGTTGTAATACAAACAACGCTCTTTAAACTTTAAACTAGTTTTCAGAAAAAGCAGAGCATTTAACCTTACAATTTTGTGGATTATAGGAAGGCATTCGACTCAATGGAATAGGTGAAGCTATTGAATAACGCCACGCATTAAGACAGAAAGATTACCCAAGCAGGAGAATCCCTTCTCATGAATATTGTTTAAATGCTTGCGTAATGTTTTACTGCTAGAATTAAAATATATGATTAAATATAAAGAGCAGGAGATTCGTCGGCGATACTGTTCCTTTCGCTATATCAGTCAACGACTATAAAAATACCTTATGACCTCAATTCAACCTAAATTTCAGTTAGGTTTGTTTAGGTTTATTATTATTGTTGTCCTTTTGGCACACATGCTCAAGGCAGTGTTTTTACCGGGCGGTTTATTACTGCAACTGCTCATATAAAGAAATAAAAACTCTAAAGCCGTAGGGAAGTTTTCCATTACGTTTTACCAAGGTTTGGAAATGCTCTACTGAAGACCAATATTTCGTGGTGCTGTGCCAAAGTTAAAGGAGAGTTTTAGGAGCAGAGAGGAAGAGAGGAGCAAGAAGCAGGAGAAGAAGAGAGTTCTGCTGTTGGAAATCCTGGACCCGGGACGAATATGAAGAGACCTGAGGGTAAATCAAATATGCTGTGGAGCAGTAATTAAAAAATCCTCTGGCGCCCAACTTAACCCTTGTTTCTCAGTTGAGGGCGGCGGCTCCAATACTGTTACGTTCATGTGGGTAAAAATAACGTGTCAAATGATCGTTGCTGTTTATAAACATTACTTTTGGCATTGCTTGCTTAACATTCTGAAGTAGACAAACTATATAGTGGATAATATGTAGTGTTAACATAAAAATATTGCTGACTGAAGTTGGCAAAAAGTCTCATAAAGTTTTTGCATTATAATAGAAAATACGACTAGAAAGAAAGAGCAAATAATACCCATACTGAGAAAAATTTGAATAGTAATAAATACAATGAAATAATATAAAAAGAAATGAAAGGAAAAAATATAATAGATGAATAATAAAATTAAAACAAAAGAAAAATAAAGGGCAACCAATGCAATATTAAGGGGGAAAAAAACCGAAAACGAAAAGGACTTCGTTGTAGTCCTTCCGTAATATCTATTGAAAAATGTCTCATTGATGTGCGGTTTCATATTTAATTTTATATATAAAAATGACAATTACATTTGACGCAATTGAGCGTGATCTGCACAACCGGCCAGTTCCGTGCCAGTCATCGGCTTCGTAGATGGAGGACAAATTCCCCTTGCTTTTCTATTGCACAATTTTGATCAATAATAGCCCAATATTATTTCTATTTAATGAGTTTAATTTGTGTTGTAGGAGTTATTTGTATGTAAATTTTAATAAAAGGTACGTTAGAAGCCGTAATTCTTTAATTATTCCATCGTCTACTCTGGTTTTTCCGTAAATTGCCTTGCAGTACGGAGTTATTCCTGTAGTTTAATTTTTCTCTGTCATAGTGGAAACACTTCAATAAAGTTACACTAGAAATATATTATAATTAATAACACTAGTACATCAATAAACTATTTAGTTATTGATATGTTAACCACTAACTGAGTTATAATAATATATTACTTATTTTCATTTAAGTACGTAATAATAACTTTACTAAATATATTTATTTTATTTATAAAAGAGATCAATTGAAGGAATAAATCAAAGTTCACTACAAAAAATCTTATGCTACTCATTAATCAACCACATTAAATGAATAATAATCAGGTTTAGTGAAAGTATATTTGTACAGATAGTAAAGATTGCATTAGTTGACATGGCAAAAGATTGATCTTTATGATTATTTTTGTTTATGCAGTATTTAGTACTAATGAACGAATAGTGTTTAACGCCCGTTTTTTGCTACAGAGGCACCACAGGCGATGGACACTGATGATGCATGAAATGAAATTATATATTGGGAAAGGATTTATTTTTATGGAAGGAAACATTCCAGGACTAAGGTTAGGGTACCTCCCCGGCATTTGCAATTAATGAGGGACTGAGGAAAGCCTGGAAAAAACCTCAGTCAGGGAGGACGGTTCTGGCGGGATTCGAACCCCAGACCTCCCGCTCACGAATATACGATATTTGCTCTCCTAATAGTAATTGCGTCCGATTGTCCTAGTACAGTCATTGGCGTGAGAACTATATACTATTATGACAGGCGATTAGAATGACTTGGCCTATCACGCTCTGCGCGGCAAATTTAAATCTCCTGATGCACTGCTTACAAAGTACTTATACATTTTCCAAATTTTAAGTGCTATTTACCTATCTAGCTGTCAGCTAAAATATAATATAATAAATGTTTTTCTTAAGATGCCTCTGCTCATTTTTAATAAATATTTTGGTTTATTTACAGTCGCTCTTTAACATATCAGGTCGTAAGTGTCCCATTAAATTCAAGACGTGAAATGGCCGGTAATTTTTACTGAACTGAGGCCTCTTCTTTCAGGCTTGAGGTTCTTTTACGAGTCGTAAATCTAGGACACGGGTCTCCTTCCGTAGCTTGCCATACTTTGGATTTCTACGCCCGAAACAATGTATGGAAACTTATCGCGATTGAACCCGCGATCTTGGGTCTACGAGCAAATATGGCTACCACTAGACCATCAAGACCAATTCTCAGCTAATTAAAAGGGTAACAACTTTAAACTTTTCTCATGCCGCTCACAGCATTTAAAATGCTTATCCTTTAAATGAAACTATTTCTTATTTTGTGCATAATACATTTTTATTTAATTCAAAATAAGTATTGTAATAAAGAGTTATAGTTGTCTTTGAGCTATAAGAGGCGAGGAAATCGAGCGTTGTAGCTTTAAATGCTGAATATAATATTTGTTATATCCTCCTATTTAGCTAGAATTAAAATTATTACTGTGGCTTTTTAAATGTAAATTGTTAATTTTAGAATAATATGTAAGAAATATAGCAGAGCCGACCATATTAAAACGAAGATGTGAGTTATATGAGTATAAAAAGTAGTAGTTGGTGCCACTAAATAAGATTTAATAACTTAAGCCTAAACTGAAAATTTAAGCGATCATTCTGAAGCATTTAAGAAGCACAAAAGAACAAAAACAATAAGTTTTAACGAAGATATTGTAATAAACAGTTGAACTTAAGAGTTTAATACTGTAAATGCAGACTTGAAAGTAAGTATTCAGTAATTGAATTATTTCAGCTCAGATAATTATCCAGAGGCATTGAATGACTTAAAAGTAACAAAGAAACGACTGCACCATAATTAGCCATTGGAATTGAAAATAATAGAGGTGTAAGATGAAAACAAATTGCTGAGGAGTAAATTACGACGAAGACGACGATATTAGAATCATTACGAAAAAAGAAATAATGGAAGATTTTCTCTCTTTGCTTCTTCGCCATTTAGAATTGTTAGAGAAAACATATATTTTTTTCACTCTGTCTCTTTTAAATAGGTATTAGTAGAAATAAACAACGGGAAATGTGTGAAAATGAAGAAATTTTCTTTAGTTTTCATTTAATTTCATCTCTGTATACTTTAATTTATAATCTTTTATGTTTCTTTCTTATTTTTTAAAATCGCTTTATTTTATTTTTCATTTGTATTCGTTCATTTGCTGAGAAAGTATAAAACATTTTATTATTATTATTATTATTATTATTATTATTATTATTATTATTATATGATAGATCCTAATCTAACAATCGATTAAAACTAATATTAAGCACTTATGCATTATGTGAGTTACTTATGAGTTCTTACGCGGTTCTTTTTAATCGTGCATCACACCCCATTATTTTCTCAAGAAAAAAACTTTTTACCGTCTATTAATTTTGTCGTCAATCTGGCATCAACAAGAATTCCGGATATCGTATAAATGTTTTATCGGCATAATAGCAGGTTCAAAGATATAGTTGCAAAGTTAAAACATATAAATTATAATAACACTAAAATTATTATTTTTTATTGCAGAGTTCCTTCTTGAACCCACAGCTTTCCAACTGTAGCAGTTTTAATGGGGGGAGGAAGAAGTTAATGGATGATGGTTTTAATTAATTATGATTGAACAATAATTGTGAAATCAAATGAAGTTCTTCTTCTCTCCCGCCGCTGTCGTTTTGCCTCGGCTAGCTTGTATTTTTGCACAGCTGGATATTTTGTTACCTTTTTAAGTCAACGGGTGGAAATTGTCACGAACTATGGAATATATAAACAAAGTTCAAGATTGAAGATGGCGCTATTTATTTCCTCTTGTCACTAGTTCAATATAAAAGATCGCCTTTCTAAGTTCTGTTGGACGATATTTATTATTGCTTCCCCCTAATCGAACTAATTGTCTATCGTAACATTCCCCTTCTTTGCATGTAGTTAGTTCAAAGGTGACTTTATACTTTATAATGAAATTTCACTCTCCCGGATCACAATTATCTATGCTTCAATATCACTCGACTCTTTTCTCTACTCAGGGACTGACCATTACTGCCCGATTCCTTCTCTCCTCCTTGACGGCTCTACACTTACTGCCCTGTACCTTCGGACCTCCCCTTGGCCTTCATATTAACCTGATTTCTTTTTCTCCCTTATGATTCACACAAGTGTTGAAATCTGTCTTTTTTCACTTTCTATTCTGCAAAGGTCTCCTACTGTTCCCTTCTTTAGGCTACCCTTTCTACACAATAGAAGTCTTATAACAAAACACACCAAGGGTGACTAGCCGTCTATTCATCGCCTAGCACAATGCTGTTCACTTTCTCTTCGGAAGCTGCTTATTGACGCCAACTATCCAAGAAAATACTCAACAATTATATAATACATAAATAACTTAGCAACTAACATGAATATACTAAATTGTACACACTAACCTTAATAATACGTATAATATCTTTGATTATGTTAATAATTTATAATATGTTAATGAGGGACATCATCTCATTGTTACGGCTTCACATGCCCCTATAATGTTTCTTAATCGAGAGATTAAGAAGGATTATTATATTGGTCCCTTGACATCTAAAATTAACAATATACATAATCACTCTCATTCAAGTACACATTATAACATCTTTATTTCTTTCTTATCTTTATTGTCTTGTTCTTTAAGCAATTACTGCATTCTTCTAAAGTGTGTAATCTTCTATATTTTCATTACATATTACCCTTATTATCATATTACAAATTATCCTGAATGAACGTGAATTGTAGTGAATTTTGTTCACTCTATTATTTATGCGTATGCACTTATTTTCACTGTTTCTTTGATGGTACTTTCACTAATACACAATGTTTTTCTATTTTATTTCACTGTATTCTCCCTAAAACACTACCTAGCAATTTCACTATTTTTACTTTAAAGTTCCTAGATAGGTGTTCACGCTTAATTCTTAATGTAACTTAACCTAAGATACATATGTTTTTTTTTTCTTTTTCTTTATTCTTAGTACTACAACGCTACAGCTATTAGCTTTAGATAACTAATTGTTTAATTCTTATTAATACTAAAATGGCAGAAATTTTAATTTGACAATCAATTTTCTTGGTCTTCCCATAAACAAAATATATCAAGATATGCAAAGGTCATAAAATTTTCATTAGCATCAACAGTTATTACTTGCAATTCTTGGGGTATTAGCTTATTTATGTTTTTTTAAATATGTATACTAGTTCGCACATTGAGGAATTTTACGACCTAGTTACGGTCTGTTGTTCGGCATTTCTTTTCAATCTTACTGGGGCAACCCCTAAAGGCTGTAGTAGGGATTTTCACCTGTTTGCCTTTTTCACAGTGACTTAGGATGGCATTGAGGGACACACTTTTTTACATTCACCCAGTTCATTATTTTAGTTACTTCACAACTTCGGCTAGACTATAAACAAAATTTTCGCCGCTAATTTCTCTGTAACAATTACCTCTATTTGACCTCTTTGGTTCATATATTTTATTTTTATTCTTCCGTCGTAGTCTTTATCCTTTTTCGTCGTTTCATATTTCTTCTTATATAACACGTAGCCTTTCTTATTTTATTTATCCAGTAGCGATCTTATTTTGATCCTACACTCTAAAATAATCTTCTATTTTTCCATAGTTTCACTTATTTAGCTAGGTAACTTCATTTCTGATCTCGTAAATTTATTCCCTTGTATTCGTATTCACCTAATCAACAACTTGCCCAGTAGATTTTCTTGTCCTAATCTGCGAAATTTATAATTTACATATTATTTCTCTTTCTAATCTCTAATTTCATTCCAAAATTGTTTCCCTTTTGTTTCCAAGCAATTACTATTTATGTTTTTAAAATTTCTGTGTCTGTGACAGTTTGCTAGTGCTTCCTATCTATGAGGCCTTGGATCGTCCTGGAAACTCATCTCCCGGAAATCGGTCGCTATTCTTCCAGTTGGAATCTGGATCGATTTTGTTATGTTTCTCGTTCTTTATCTCTTCTTTCTCGCGCTGCCATCTCGTCGGTCTGTTAGCCGATTTCCTCCTTGTGGGTCTTCGGTGTCTCAGCGATCGGGGTTTCGCTCGTCTAGTCAGCTGATCTTGTAACCATCTCTTCTGGAGTTTGCTTGCTTTCCAAAAAGTTTTGACTGGTCTCGGTCGGATTTGATACTCTCTGCCCTTTCTTTTTTCGAATCTGGTCTGGATGATATTTATTTTGGACCTTCTGTTTGGGGAATTTCCTATGCGCTTACGCCATTTTCCCGCTGGTACCCGGGTTCCGTAAAGGACGTACTTATTACAGCGTGATCTGAAATTTTCTTTGAAATCTCTGACACTTTTACTGCTTGACTCGTCATGATTATCATTTCTATTGCTTCGCATGTCGTATGCGATGGTCACCTCGTCTATTACTGACTTTGTCATAATTGACATTCCGTTCTGCTCATCAACTTCTATCTCTTCCTCATTTTCTAGCTCAGGTTCTATTTGCATCGCATTATCTGTTCCCTTGCCAATTTGGTCAACTTCTAACCTAACCTCTTCCAAGTTCTGCTTCCCGTCCTGCGATTCTTGACTATTTCTATTGGTCTCTCTACTTTGTTCTCCCAGGCGTTTAATTGTTTCATCAAGCCTTCTCGCGTTCCTTTGCGTACTTTGATCAATTTGTTGCTCTAATTTTTTTCCAAACCGTTCCATTTGCTGCTCTAATTTATTTCCATGCCGTTCATTTTGCTGCACTAATTTGTTCCCAAACTGTTCAAATAGCATTATTAACTTCTCCTGAAACTCGGGGCTAAACCATTCTTTATTAGCGTTTAACTTATCACCCTGAACTGCCATGATGATATTTCAAATATTTCCCTTATTAATAACCTTAAATGTATATCTCCTATTCGATACAAGTCTATAATTATATAAAAAGTCTCTGGTAATTGAAATTGTTCTGTACCTTCTGCTTTTATCTTATCCGCTTCCGATGGTGGAGTTCTCTTCCTACCGTCGTCTGCGAAGGCGTTCTCGTCGTTGTGCAGAGGTGGAGTTATCTTCTTGACGTCGTCTGAGAAGGCGTTCTCGTTGTCGTACAGAATTGTCCAATAATGGAGTTCTCTTCCTGCCGTCGTCTGCGGAGGCGTTCTTGTCGTGCAGTCAGTCCCGTGATGGCGTCGCCCAGGTAGCACTTGTTACGCTACCCGCTGTCTGCGATGCTGTTCCGTGGTGTAGTCTTATATGTCGCTTCTTAGGTCGTCTTCAAGTTCTCTCGCAGGCTGTTTTCACCGACTTTTTCCTCCAGCTTCTCGAGACGCACCACGTTGGGTAACTAATTTGTAGCAGTTTCGACGAAGATGTATAAGAGCAATGTTTATGACTGGAGATGAATTGTTGATTTACTTGCGTCGCTGGTTCTTTGCAAAGGTCGTCTGCGAAGTTCTATGGGACAGCATTTATTTATTGCTACCTCTCATTACACTAATTGTCTATCGTAATATTCTCCTTCTTTGCATGTAGTTAGTTCAAAGGTGACTTTATACTTTATAATGAAATTTCACTCTCCCGGATCACAATTATCTATGCTTCAATATCACTCGACTCTTTTCTCTACTTAGGGACTGACCATTACTGCCCGATTCCTTCTCTCCTCCTTGATGGCTCTACACTTACTGCCCTGTAGCTTCGGACCTCCCCTTGGCCTTCATATTAACCTGATTTTTTTTCTCCCTTATGGTTCACACAAGTGTAGAAATCTGGTTTTTCACTTTCTATTCTGCAAAGGTCTCCTACTGTTCCCTTCTTTAGGCTAACTAAAAATGAAAGTTAACAGGAACTCTAGAGAAGCGACCCTTTCTATACAATAGAAGTCTTATAACAAAACACACCAAGGGTGACAAGCCGTCTATTCATCGCCTAGCACAATGCCATTCACTTTCTCTTCGAACTCGGCTTATTGACGCCAACTATCCAAGAAAATACTCAACAAATATACAGTACATAAATAACTTAGCAACTAAGATGAATATACATAAATTGTACACACTAACCTTAATAATATATATATAATATCTTTGATAATGTTAATACTTTATAATATGTTAATGAGGGACGTCATCTCATTGTTACGGCTTCACAACCCACAATTAATGACAAAAGTTACATAATAAATATATAATTTATATTATAATATAAACATTCATGTTTATTTTGGCAGTCGGTATAGGTGATTTTAAGTGATGAATACGGCTTTATAAAATATATCACAGTATTTTTGTTGCGTTCGTAGTATCTAGTACATTACAACCTTTTGTAAATTCCACGAGTAGAAACACATGTTAGTAAAATGTTCTCAGTGCCATTTGGGCAAACAAGCTTATTTCCTCTTAATACTTTCTATATCCTATTATAGACAGTGTGCAAAAATTCGCACATCATAAGCCACATCAAGTGTGTTCTATACGGTTCCTCTGCCACATACACCTCTAGTGACGAAACCTCTATTGTTTCGTAAATAGAAACATTGCGGCATTCGAATATCCTGAATCTTAATATTGTAGATAAGAACTTATATCCTCGGAAGCCAAACTTTATATTATTCAGATTTAGCGAGCATGAAACCATTTACCAATCACCGAGGGAAAATGAAGGTATGGCCAGTCGCCTATGTGTTGGCATAAAGTAACGGCACACCTTCTTGTAAAACCATACAGATAGGTTATTATAGGTATAACAGTCTCGTATTAGCCAATTTCTTTCGCAAATACGATTAACTGGTCAGTTTTCGTTGAAAATGTATGGACTAGTGGTATTATCAATTCACATAGCACGTTTAACCATGATGCGTGGAGATCTTTGTTTGTCAGGACGTTGCTAGTGCTAGTTCTGTCATGATCAGAATAATGAATTCCTTTGTGCACCTCTCAATCGAATAAATATATTTTCGCGTATAAGGAATAATGTGCCTCAATTCTTTTCGATGGTACTGTGAGTTACTGGTTTTCGACAGAATTATCTACTGATTGTACACTAAGAACATCGAGAACTATAAACAATATAGATAATTTAAATGACTACATCTCTTGAATTAAATAGTAATTCTCGCCCGAAATAAAATACCTCAAGAAATTCTGTTTCCAACGCATATGTTTTCTTTGTACTACAAAATGGGACGATTAATGATAAAAGTAATAATTTTTTTTTTTGAATATGACAATTGGTACGTTTCAGCCAATGATGCAATGCTTTTTACTGGCGTTCGGGGATATAACATACTGTATGTAACATCACAAGAAAATCGGGAAATGGAAGATAATGTACAGCACAAGTATGAGAAACATTGAGATACCACCTGGTACTCGTATGCAACGATGATCATGCCGCAAACGAGTTTAACTGAAAGGCAAACACGAGTAGGCAGGTTTAAGTAGTAGCTCAGATGTATCTGTGATTTGGATTTAGAATTGAAAGAATTCAAGAGATGTAATGTACTCGTAATCTAACTGAATAACGATATTCAACAGAAAAGAAAATCTAAGAATCTTCCCAAATAAGAAAGAAATAAGTGATTCATAGATGAAGGACAGAAAATCACATTTTATTTTTTATAATAGTAATAGTGCAGAGAGATTAACTCTTTAAATATTACTGTTCAGTGCTAGTGCAAAAGTTTCTTCACGAGCTTCACAAGATTTGATAGCAAAACCGAGTGGTTATAACTATTGCAATGATGTACTTAGGAAATTATCCCAAATATTGAAGATATATGCCAGACTATCCTTCATGCAGGATGGAGTACAATGCTATGAAGCAAACTGTATAAACCTTATATCTGCAGATATCTAGCCACTACAAATTTAAATCCTCTGGACTATTTTATGAATTATGAAGAAAGTATTTGCAACATAATGCACTTAAAAAGCGCATAAGTGTCTGCTGGCTGCAGATTTCTCAGAGACATATCACATCTGTCATTGACAACTGGAGAAAACCATTGCAGAAGGTCATTAGAATAGCCCCATTTGTAGCTGCAATCGTTTTTAATTTTTTTAAATATTCATGCAATTTTATGAATAAATTAAGCCAAATGTAATATATTTTTGCATTGTCTGCTTTCATACTTAGTAAAATGGAAATAAAGTGTCAATCAAATATAAAAATAAAGTCCTTAATTTAGAAATATGTTCCTCAATATAATTTTATTTTTTATCCTTTTGAAATTTACAATCCTTAAAATATAGATTGTTCACCCCATAACAGATTGACATTCAAGGAAAAACTAGTCAATATTAACGATATTTTTGGACACCCTGTAACACTTAATCTGTGAGCTGCACAGTTATGCTATAACAATGAAGAAATACGGCAGAATTATACTTTGAGCTAAAAAGCTATTCAGGAGTGCTTTAGAATCAGCTAGATAACTCATAATTAAAAACTTAAGAATTCGTTATTATAGAAAATTTAGTTTCAATCCATTAGTATATGCAAATTACATACCCAATAAATTGTCTTTAGTAAGCAGTACTAGGTGAATTTGGTGAAAGCGTGTTTCCAGCAGTTACCTTAGTTTTTGCAAAAGAAGCAGTTTCTGTTACTTACAAAATAACGTCTTTGTGGTAGTACTCATGAATCATCAGCAGTATGCCGATATTGTTATTCTTGCAAGTGCCTCATCTTTTCTCCAACTCCTTTTGGATTCCAGGAACGTATCTTTGCCGTATCCACTCCACTTCTCGCGGTGGTGGCCGGAGGGCTCTCTCAGCAACTTTGCTCATTTGAATGCAGTTGGCCCCATCGTCGCGGAGAGATTGACGTGAAACAGTACGAGGATGCCTTCACGTCCCAAACTTCTCTATTTATCTTGCTTCTCTTTCTCTCAACCCGCTTCCCATTTTTTCCCTACCCTTTCCCCACCCCCTGCGAATTCTCCTTGTCGTCTGTCGCTTCCTGTACCGCTGAGAGGGACCCCCAGCTATGTTTACTTCTCGACTTGCGACTTCGCCATTGTCGCAAACGCTGCTACTCCGAACATCCTGTTGCTGCCAGCACTACAGCAATTTCTTTTTGTCCCATTTTCAAGGTACTGTTTGCCTGCAGAACTAGATAAAGTTCCACAGGGAAATTTAGGTTATGAACAGTGCTTAAGGCTCTTGCTCATTTTGACTGGAATATTAACTTTCAAACGGATTTTTGTTTATAATTTGCATACAGAAAATCTGTGTGGAATTCACTGTAGCCACGGGGAACAATTTTCCAGTATGGAATGTCTTCGTGAAGTCGAAAAATTCATCTGAACCTTTTAATTTTCTTATAACTTTATGGTGTTTTATACAGAGTGTCCAGTGTATATGCTAGGCACTAAATCTAAGAAGAATATTTTTTTTAAAAAAATCATGGTCTATGGATGCGATGTTCTTAGCCATACTCGTCTTCAGAAAATATACACAGGAGTATAACTTTTGTTTTTGTATTTATTTTATGCATACTGTTTTTAAATAAATATTAAGATTTGTATACAAAAATTGTTATTCTTTCTTGAAGGGGCTATAAAAAGCTCATTATTTTATTCCAAGAAGTTGTTGAGTTAAGCAAACCAGATAAAGAGCTAGGGAACTTATATCACGTTTCGTTTATCCTCAGATAAATGAATGGCAAATTAAATAGTACATGTTCTTTCGATATCATTTCCAATTTTATAAACAAACAGTCTCCAAGAAACAAATTCGTATATCAATATTTTTTCTCATATAATTAATATATTTTATCTGAATTAAACAGTATACCTGCATACTTTTTATACGCAAAAGGTGTACTCATGCTATTTTTTTTTTTTTTTTCATTATTTTACATTTTCGTTTTTAATGACATCAGTCTCCGAGTTTGCATTGTAATGGAAGGTGTTTTTAAATAAAAGTGGACGATATTTTGCAACAAGTATAAGGCAAAATATCAAGTGGCAAATATTTGATGGACCAAATAGATCGAGTCGTAATTTTTGGATTGTAGACGTGCCTCAGAGGAAGGAATAAGGATGGGTTAGCGAGATTGGGGCTTTGGAACATTTTTTTAAAGGTTAACTATTATAGCAAATAATCGCCCTCAATGAGAACTTATTTCGTGATAGTATTACTCTATCTTGTTTTTATGATTGTGTATAGTGCACACGATTTATTTAATAAAATCTTTCTTTTGTAAATAGAGTTAGACATAAAATATACTAGAGGTAGAGCTGATATTACTGAAACCAACACAGCAGCATAAACAAAGGAACCTTCGTATTTGTAAATAATAGCTTCACATCTTCGTGTATATATAGGAAGAGAAACAAAGAATTGATCCTTTGTTAACAATAACTCCACTTCAACGCTTGTGTATTACATACCCGAACCCTAACTTTTACTTCAGCTATATCATTAGCTCAGAAATCATTTAAAGTTTTATTGCTTTCCCCTTCTTACGAACTTTATATTTAATGGATAATAAAACAATTTCTAATTTAACTATCAAAACTAATTTTAATTTGAAAAATATTGTTTCATCTATTTTAAGCCAATTAGATCTAATAATAGAGGTTTTATCTTTAGGATTTATGGATTTAGCTTTTTTCCATTTATTAATACATACTTTGTTTAAATTTCTGTCTGTGTCGGTCTTTTTGGTGTAGTGGTTACCATACTTGCCTCCTACACCCAAATCGCGGGTTCGAACCCGGCCAAGACCGATGGATTTTTTCGAACGTAAAAATCCTAAGTATGGCTTCCTTCGGTAGGGAAGTAAGGCCGTGGATCCCGTGTCGTACATTTGCGGCACGAAAAAGAACCTCAAGCCTGAAAGAGAGGCCTCTGAGCAAAATTTGTCGGCCGTTTCACGCCCCTGGGTTGAATGGGACGCTGATGACCTGAGATGTTAAAAAGCGTCGGTAAATAAATAATAAATTAAATTTCTGTTTAAGAATCCAAGTAAAAACAGGATTATTTTTAGACTTACCCTATTCTATCACACTATTGCCCTCGATAATGATGAAATTATATTCACTGCGATTTTAAATGGTGTTTAGATGCTTTTGACTTTCGATATTTGCGTTTTTGTTATAGTTAAAAGAAAACCAAGCTAAACAGTGTCACTAGCCACAACAAAGCATGAAATGATATCTAAATATGAATTTTGTGCTGAGGAAGATGGGACTTAATAATGTACTTAATGTACAATTCTAATAATAGCACACGCTACAAAAAATAAATAAAATAAATAACATTGCAGCTAGTAAATTTTTCAATCCTTCAATCAGCCTATGGTAGTGAACCAAAAGATAATGGAATCGTTAATTATTTTATCAGCCTACAATATAATTTTCTTGCTTCTTGGCTCCTGTAAGTTGACATCTTTCTGATTAGAATACCCTTACATACTGGATGGACTCCGTTTTCTCTGGGAACATCGTCCTATTTGGAAACACTTTGCGGCAAATCACGTACTTCGGTTTGTTTTCATTGGTCCGAACAAACCTAATTTCTAAGAGAAAAGAGCGGAACTTCCTTTATTTTCCGTCTCAGTGATCTATGAACAACTCGGCAATTGGTTCTTTACTTCAGATGAAGCTATCACATCAGCTAGCGCCGAATCGTTCAAAATACTTTTATCTTCTTCAGACATGTTCACACCAGCAACAGCTTCGCTATTTTCCACACTTAAAAGGAAAACTTTTTATATTAACTATGTATAGTACGAGCACTGTTCATTAAAGAATGATTACGCTTTTTACATACATAATTTCTCGTGCTATAATTTAAATTTACAATACTTCTTAACTTAACGCATAATGTACAAGTGGTACCCCCCTGTAAGAGGTGCGCAAGTTGGGACACGTTCAGTTTCACTTACAGAAAAATGGAGGTAAAATTTCAAAGGAAACGCAAATAATTTATCTTTAATCTCGAAAACTAATATTTTATTTAACGGGACAAACACCATGCTTATCTAAAATTCTGCTTTTCGTCTCAACAAATCATGAGCTGAGACCTATGCAAATAACAAGAGGCCTTTGAGGAGTTTGTACTTCCCTACCATACAGTTCAGAGATAGTTTAACATGTTTAAAGAGGGGGCAATAAATTTCAAAGAAGGTGGATCCGAAACTGCAGTTTGTGCTCTAACGGAAGAAAGCATCAACAGCACTGCTGTAGTTGTTAGAGAGGATTGTCGGATAACATTAAGAACACTTTCAGAAATTCAGAAAATTGCACTGGGTGTCACCCACACATTGATAATTGTAAAGTTACACCCGACGTATTGTGGTCAGTGGGTTCCAATACTACTGATGCCAGAATAAAAGGATATTTCGGCTGCAGATATACTTGGAGTTGAAGATGATGTTGCATTAAGATGCAGAGTTTCTTTCAAAGGTAATCATTACTAATAAAACTTGGCTATGTCATTTGGATCCTGAGGGCAAGCGGCAAAGCCATGAGTTAAAATTCCCATATTCATCAACAGAAAAAATGTAATAATTATAATAAACAAAAGTGATTGCTTCTGTTGAGAAAGGTATGGTCATTTCATTTTTTGATATTCAAGGAATTGCTTACCAGAATGTGTGTGCGCGCGCACGCACACACACACATACATACAATGGGCAAGGCTATAGAGTTGCCTTGAAAATTTTGCAAGGCTATATCACGCAAAAAAGGCCTCACAATGGATGCTACACCACAATAATACAACCACACATTGCAAATAATGTTGCTGACTATCTCTCAAAAATTAATGTGAACTGCACCCTCCATATAGCCAGGATGTATCTGTGTGTGATGTTTCCTTTTCTCCATATTGAAGAAATAGCTTTGAGGGAGACATTTTCCTTCGTCAGAAGCAGTGATGAAGGCTGCGGAGGTGATTGTGAAGGACATGTCAAAAATAGTTTCCAACATGTCTTTTGAAGACTGCCAGAATCGCTGGGGCAGGCGCATTGCATTCAACGGATACACTTTTGAAAAAGATAATAACATTTATGAGTAAAAGTAAAGGCATGTTTTCTAAAAAAGTATGATAGATATTTACTGAACAACCTTCGTAGTAATAATAATGATGATATGATGAAGATGAACTTAGCAGATGTCTTTGTAATTAATCGCAAAAATAAAACTTTTTACAATTAATCTTCGTATAAATTATTATTTATTTTTTTATTCCCATTTCCACTACATTTGACAGATATCCTTCGTGCAACTCCATGTATGTAGAAGGAGAAGGACAAAGTCACGTTATAAACGCTCCAAATATTTGCAATCACGCTACGAAACTAGTAAAAATTTACGGCTATTGAAATAGGTTTTGAGAGTCCTTTTAAGGATCCAGTCTGCAGCCGCCAATTTATTGAACATTACTCAAT
Organism: Metallyticus violacea; assembly: GCA_030762175.1. Lineage (NCBI taxonomy): Eukaryota > Metazoa > Arthropoda > Insecta > Mantodea > Metallyticidae > Metallyticus > Metallyticus violacea. The sequence continues at coordinate 48,576,008 of CM060843.1, forward strand.
TATTAAACAGAATTTAAATTGAAAAAAACTTGTTTGTAATTGACTCGTATCAGTGAAGTTTCTTATGTTATTTATCTCCTCATAAATTATTTTATCTTAACACAAATATATTGGGTTAGGTTTATATTTCTAATTACATTTTTTGTTCTATCATTTCTTACAAATTCCAACTAATACTTTAAATGCACAAATTGTTCTACTGTCGGTTATATTTATTTTTTATTTCCCATATAGATATTTATTCTGAAATGCTATAATACTAGTTTCCTTTATGAAATTTCAAAAGTATATTTCAGGCCAATTAAATTTCATTTATATAATGTAATTAGAAAGCTAACCTTGTTTGTAGCTGTAACTACCTGATAGATATCGTAGCACTGGGCTAGTTATGTTTTGGAATAAATATATAAATTATAATGTATAATTCTGTAAAAACTACAGATTTTCAGCTTCATCTTACTTTTATTATTTTCTCAGATTAAAGTGGTCATACTTTCCAAATCATTTAATAGAACTAACCGATGTTTCATAGTAAGTGAAAGACATAAAACCAAAATGCGCCTCTATCCTTTATTTTTACCGTCTACCTGGAGTTTAAGATCCATGTTCTTATAGTAACCATTCAGCAATATAATTTTATTACTATTAAGTGATTAATGTTATTTATTTTAATTTAATTTAAAGCTAAACAAGAAATGCACATTTGAAAAAATTCCGGAGGATTCTAAAGTATATTTCTTTTTTGGAACTTTTTAAAATTTTAAGTTTCATGTTTTCAAATATGTTGATGAGATACGCGTAGTATTAGAGTGAATATGTACTTATAAGTGTTTTCAACTAACTCTAACAAAGAGGAAAATATTGGTTTATTCATACTTCAATTACAACGAAACTAAACTTAAGAGAGCTACAAGTTTGGTACACCTGGTTTGCACAAGTTTCAACCATTGAAAAGTTATAATAATTAGAAAAAATTATGATTTGTTTTGCAGAATTAAATCAAAATTATATGGGTGCAACACCTTCGTAAAAAATACGTTATGGTATGGAACTATTAAATAAAGTGACCTTTAAATTTCTGTATAAAATTCAGTCGAACTCCTTATTATATACTAGCTTTTATGTACTAAAATTTCTAAAAGGAGTGAAAATATTCATACTTATATTTCTGCTTGATAAATCTTGTATTTTTTGTAGTTTATTTTCTCATTCTAGAAAGTATTATTACTTGCTAATAATCTTTATGAATTCTATCCTTAAATCATTTAAAGTAACCTGTTTTTATAATCGCTTTTGATTGTTCTCTGTTTGTGCCAAAATTAGGAAATTGGGATGTTAAGACACAAGCAATTTTACATACACCTCAGCATTAACCGGTGTTTCGGTTCCAAACGCTCCAAATGCTGTTTGGCTTGAACAGCCATGAAGTTGCACTAATTCCTAGATGAACATCATTTATGTCCATATTATTCTTAAATATTCAAGCTTTAGGTTATAAAATTCAGTAAGGTAGAAAGAAAAGTTGATTATATGAACCAAATATATCGGTTCATTTAATAGTTTGATGACCAAAATGACAAGGCTACTAGATCGGCCAATAAGCCTTCGCTCATGGTTAATCAGAACGTGGTCAAGTGGGTGGGTTATAAGAGAGTCTGTGATAGAACACTAAAATAACAGTAATTATACTGTCATGAATTAACCTTTAATTTAAAATGCTGTGCACCCGTGTCGCACAAGGAGATTCTGGAACTGCCTGTATTTTTCCCATGTATTTCTATCACCACCTTATGACATTACCCATTACCCTTCTTCTTTTTGAGCAATATATTTTATTTATTGTCAGATGTTATCCTTAATATTACCTAATGCAGGGTATGATCCCCAATCCATTTCAGATAACTCTCTGAGAAATTTTAATAACCAGAATTTTGGGTACTCCAAGAGGCCAATTCTGGAGTTTCAGAGTTAAGATAAGACCATTCGGCAAATGAGATAAAGTAGCTTGGTGCAAAATTTCAGCTGTGGAAAAAGAATTCGAGACAAGATGAACTCAGACGTTACCTTGTTTGAGACAACACTTTGAAAAAAAAGGAAATGTCCAACCTTATGCAGGAGTTGGTAGCACTTAGAAGTGTTAACACAACCTAGAGATGAGTGCGATATCCTGTTCTCCAATTTCAAAGAGATCGAGTCACTGGTTCAGTTCATTCATGTCCATTTTTGTCCCTTAAACCTGAAGAATTGTGTCTCAAAATTGAAAAACATTTTAACTATACTCGAAATGGTTCTGTAATCGAAAGGTGTCGTTGAAAAAGAAAACGAAGACAGATATTGGCTTTGAACATTATGGTGTGAAAACGAAGAGGATATATTGTTGTACTAATTTCTGTGGATCAAAATTTTCAGTATGAAATTTATAATAAATAAATATAGAAACAGAACATCTGGACTGTTGCATCAGTCTTAATATAATCTACTATAAACCAAACGTAAAGAAACTGAGTGATGGAAAGGTTTGCCAAACATCACATTAAGACATCACATTCGTTGTTCTTAAAGTGCCTTGCAACTGAATTAAATAACAAATATGTTACTGGCTTTTAGGTTTGTTAAAAGAAGACTGTTTAAATACAAATATAGCATTAATTCAGACCTGAAAATAATACTCTTTCATCAATCAATAAATTTATGTAAATAGCGAATGATTTATTTTCAATGTCTCATATGTCGCAGCAGTAGCTAGCCACTTTGTTGAGTAGATCACGGATATCCATAGATTGCCAACGGTGATCTAATGTGTGTGGATACTAGCAGTTTATGAATTGCATTACGACTTGGAGCTCATCACTGCGAATCCCTCTTCAAAATTTTTTGATAACGTGAACATACTTGGTAGGAACATTTGAATCATTAATAAACACAAGTTGTGGAATGTAAAAATTAGATCGAGTATTTACCATTTATTTTTCTAACCATATTTATCCTAGGATTATACAGATGATGTTACTTTCACTGTTCAAATGGCTTAAAGCCAACGTAGCAGTTTGATAAACTGTGCAGCTCTGACTAGCGTAGTCCGATGGCTTATCGGTCGGTGCAGAACGGTAAGATAATTCGATGATCCGATATTTGATTTTTAAGTTACATACGCTTAGAAACTAGATTCATCGCTATACTGGACCTAAAAGCTGTCACCTTTACATTTTAGACAACAGTGCCAATGGTCGGCAAATTTCTCACTGTACGATTTTCATCGCAATAGTATATAAATGTTTGTACTACCATCCGTTTTTATTATAATGTGCTGTAGGAATCTAAAAGTAATACATCTCTTTTTTTCTGGTGCTGATTTTTCAGCCCTTTTTAAAGTAATATTGTAATCCGAAGATATTCTCCATCCGGGGTCCAGCCCAGTACCCCCTATATTCCCTCTAAACCGTATCTTCGTATCCCATCCAGGATCCGCTTTGGCTGTAGGCAGTATTGATTTCCCATGCTTCACATATTCTAGCTTTCTCGCTTTTTTCTACTGAAGGAAAATAATGAAGTATAAAATTATATATTTGACGCTTATTTCAAAACTACGTGTGACGTGAAACGTAAATTTGACTGAGACAGGTATTAACATGCACTAAAGAAATTGCTAACCATTATTTAAACTGTCTTTATGTAAAATATATTAGTATTTTCGGTAGGTATATTTAGGAATTTGTGTAAATTATCTACAGTAATTTAGATGTCAGATTTGAATTGAAAGTTATAAAATTGTGACTTTGATGATGTTTTATTGCTGAAAATTCTAGAAATGTTCCTTTTTATAATCGTCATCATTGCTAGTAGGGCTATACTTTGATTCGTCAAAATTAGTTCTATATAACATGTTTCAGTACTCCCCTTTCCTATAATGTCATCCCCAATACTTATTATATAACATTTCTTTATTTTAAACGAAAAAAAATTCCATTTCAATATATTCAATGAAATAAAGTTTTGTAATATAAGCATTTAATGGTAAAAATATGGAAGAAACGTATAAAAGTTCATTAATTCCGGAATTACTAAATTATATATTTCTCCTCTCCCTTTTCTCTTTTTCTTTCCTTTTAATTATTTTTAGATGTAATAAAGTAAAGACTGAACGAAAAAATAAACTAACATTTTCTTGTAAAATAAAAAATCAATAGTAAGAGTAGAGACTCAATTTTGAGTTATATAATCAAAACAATACTTTCTTAATATCCCACCCCTTTTGTTAAACTAATTTAAAAATAGTCTTTTGTTTTAAAAGGTAAATACTATACTCTTAGCATTATGAGTTTACAACTGTATTACGACAGTTTTGTAAACCATGTAAATATCATGCTGTAAATGTCCTTTGTTTTACCATTCCTCAGGTATATATTGAGCAATTATGCGGAAATATGTCAGCAAAATATATTTCAAGAATATTACTCTTGAGTAAGGTGGACGCAACTTCGTTACGCTCTGCGCCACTAGGACGGCTCACCAGCTTTTCAGTGACAAAGAAATCCATACAAACAAAACATGGACCGGAGCTTACAGCGTGACCAGGACCTCTCTTTTCAGTACGCAGTTAATTTAAGCCCTCTGTGTGCAACTGGTATAACAGGCGACAATGGGTGGTTGGTTAGCGCTATAATTTTCGCCCTCGAGGACCAAGGATTCGTCTCAAGACAACTATAAGCGAGAAATAATTCTTTAAAAATCATTATTTTGCTTTGTTTAGTATTATATACCGGGTGTGTGAAAACCCAATAGCAAACTTTCAGGAATGAATTTCTCATATGGAGAGAAGAAAAATAGGTTATAATGACATGGGTCCAAAAAGGAATAATTACAACTTCATTCCACCTTTTACAGATTCACTGTACGTCTGTAACGACTGTACCACTCTTATCTTGTCTAATAGGAAATGTTCAACATGACCACCTTTTGCCTGAAAACAAGCCTCCGTTTGTAGTCTCATTAACCTACGCACATGAGCAAACAATCTCGGTGTAGAGCTTACTGTCTGGCAGGCTGTCACAATGCGATCATGGAGAGTTGAAGTCCATGGAGTTGAAGTCAGGAGAGTGTGGTGGCCAAGTAACCGGTTCACCTCTATCTATCCAGTACCCAGGAAAACACGTATTCGTGCCTGCGAGCAGAGTGACTGAAATGTGCGAGAGCACCACCATGCATGAAGTACATTTGTCGATAGGATGCAAGTGGCATGTCTTCCAAGTACGCAGGCAATTTAGTACTCAAGAACTGTGTATAGTGCTGTCCAGTGAGTCTCCCGGGAAGAATGTACGGTCCCAACAAGCAGTCACCAACAATGCCTGCACAGATGTTAATGGAGAACCTTTGTTGGTGAGCCGATTGGATGATTGCTTGGGGATTTATGTTCGCCCATGCGTGTTGGTTATGGATCAGTGAATAACACAACAGCTGTATAGCTGTGAAGTTAGGCGTCATTAAGTACAGTTTCAGGAACCAGCGGCAGAATAATCCGCAGGAGACAAAGCTTGTACAAGCTGCAGATGATACACATACAGCTGATTTTCTCGTAACAGTCTCCATATTGTCATGTGCGGTATATTCCTCTGCAACCCTAAACGCCCAGTGCTGATTCCAGGCCTTGTATCCACAGCTTTGAGTACAGACAGCTTCCTCCTGCTCCTCAGGGATTGTACTTCTTGGCCGTCCCCCGGTGTCTGGTGGACGTGCGAAACTCCCGTGCTCACAACGGCGATGATGGATTCCCTAAAATGTCCTCGTTGCGACAATCTGCTCATTTGGTAGCCGACCGCCACGGGTGGCCGAGGTCGTTAAGGCGCGGACTCGTGAGCGGAAGGTCTGCAATTCGAATCCCACCAAGCCCGTCCTTCCTGACTGAGGTTTTTTCAGGCTTTCCTCAGCCCTCATAAATGGCAAATGCCGGGGAACTACCCTAAACTTTGGCCTGGAACGATTCCTTCCTTAAAAAAAATCCTTTCAAAATATATTTCATTTCTTCTCATGTATCATCAGTGTTCACCGCCTGTGGTGCCTCAGTAGTAAAAACGGGCGTTAAACACCATTCAAAAAAAATTTGGTACCGTTTCTCATACAAGCGACGCGCCTAGAATGCATTACCATCTGCCAAACCAGCCATGTAATACATGCTGGCAAAGTTTTCATTATTGTTCATTATCACTTCAGAGGAGTGTTCCAGCTGTCGGTACAGACAGATAGCCAACCCTAGAACACAAAAGGTTAAAATGAAGATGTAATTGTGCATTTTTGGACCCATATTGTTATAACCTTTTCTTCTCTCTATACATGAGAAACCCATTCCTGAAATTTTGCTGTTGAGGTTTGACACACGCTATATAAGTTTTATTTCCGGTTTCACTATTCCTTCAAGTCTTCATAATATCTTTGGGATGTCATTGACTGATGATTTGATCTCGCAATATGAGTACTAAATAAAACAAGGCATATATTGTACAAATAAAAGGCCAGTGATGAATAAAACATACACTTTTTATGTTTGTATGCAGCCCAATTACATACAGGGCTTTCATTTTAAAATTTTACAGTCTAAATAACTACCCACACATTAAACTTAAATTTACTTTGAAAAAAAAAGCATACAGCTATTTTCCTATATTCCCTTAAAGGGGGAATTTTATAGCCAATGTTAAATACATTTTAGGTTTCATCCCCACCTCCAGCCACCCAACTTTGAAACTTCAAATTAATTTTGATGCTTAAATTATGCAGAAGATGCAGTTGTTAGCACATCATGACTTCCTTTTGTCCTTTCCTAGCAGCCAGACTGTTGTTTTTGTTTGAACTTGTACTGAAAAGCTACGAATACTAACAAGTGCAATGATTGCAATAGTTGTGTTTTGGTCAGAACAATTTAAACAACAGTTTAAAAATAATAGAAAATCCTATACTACAAGAAAGAACAGAATCTAAACGAATCAATCAGAAGAAGAACAAGGCTTTATTGCTGTAATATTAATATTTTTAATTTTACCTGAAACAAATGCCTTTTTCTCATCCTACAGCTTAATACTTTTTTATTTTGTACACATTTAAATAACAACTTAAATAGTTAAAATTTTGTTTTCACATGTTTCCCGGCCTGGCTTTGATATTTTAAATGTTATTCATAATTTTTTATGCTTTAATTTTATGGAAGAGGCCACTACTATCACATCTTTTGTTTTCTGTCTTTGCCTGCTACCAGAACATTATTATTCATGTTTGAATTTGGACAGGTAAAAGATATAAATAAAGTACCTTGGTAGAATAACATCGTGTTAAGGTTTGGACAGTTTTTAGGGAGACGTCATGAATTAATCCACAGTATAATTGATTTGTCACATTCAAAAAAATTTCAGTTATGGAATATAATTTACTAACTTCCATTTTGCCAATATTTCCCATGTTTGTGGGTATTAGCGCCAGCACTGTATGAATAATATTGCCATATACGCAAATTTACAAAAATATTCGTAATAGATATTAATTATTTGAAATGCATTATTTCCTCACTGCTAATGGTTCTCTGAAAACAATCAGAGGAACTCAGATGTCGTATTGTCTTTAGGATCCGTTGCAGCAATACTCCCAAAAGAAGTATTATCCATTCATTCTGATTTCATTTTACAATCTTTGAAGTATTTCTTTGTTAAAATTGTGTATAACCGTACGTAGACTCTTCTCATAGATTTTCGCTACCTATAATAATAATAATAATAATAATAATAATAATAATAATAATAATAATAATAATAATGTAGGGAAATCATAATATGGCTTGCTACTCTGGATGATTTGATAAAATTCATGGCATTATTAACTCTTATAATGCATGACGTTTAGGATAAAATTAAATTTTCTCTCACAAATATATTTAAATTGCGCGAATATGTTAAGAAAGCATTTACATAAAATATTTTATACTACGAGTCCACACACTCTTGCTTTATATTGAGAAAATAGAAAAACTGTTGTAACAATGGTGCTGAAGATGTCACACATCTGTTAACTAAAAATGGTTGCGAAAACGGATATTCTGCTGTTTGTACTACAATAAGTTGTCTGCGAATTTCTTGCAAACAAATTATGAGTGTTTGATGTCATTACCTCTATCGGCGTTATTCCTTCAAAAGCCCTTACGTTGCTGGATGAAACCATAATTTATTTTCTGTAAAATTTAGATTATTAGTATTATAGTAATACAGTATGTTTCAAATCTCCTGGCTAATCTGCTTACATTCTGTCCATTTTGTAAATGATACACCATTTTAAATTTATTAAAAATGTAACTAAAGGTCATAGACAAGACACTCCGCACTCAGGTGATGTGCACCTCACAGAAGAAAGTTCGTTCTCCTAAATTTGTGACAGTCCTTCCTTCGAAACCTGTTGCTAGTAAATAAACGCCATCGTTGCTAAGGTTTATACTTTAGGGTGTCTGATTGCCTTGCTGCCACCCGAATTCGCTTCTCTAGTGAAATCTCGGTTATGTATGGCTGCGGAGCGACTTCTGGATGAACTTTTATGGCCTTGCATGCTCAATAGATTTTGAACTTCAAACGACGATAACAACCATTTAGGTTACCAAAAATGATAGAAAACAAAGAATAGTGACAACAGTTGCATTTTCTTTAAACCATTACCACCCAATTTATTTTAACTTGGCCACTCCGTTCATTATTGCTAACTAGTGATGTGCAACTCAAAATTTGTGATTGTTTTGAAGGAATTTTGATTATATGGCCGTCGCCTGTGAAGTTTTGAGCTGTCCTCGTTTGAGAAACAATTTGTTACTTAATACAAGAAAAATATTTTAATGCATTCAAATTTTAATATAAAATTTAATGAATTTTCATTGAATTAATTATATTTGCTGTAAATAAGGAATGTTAGGTTTTCCATAAATTTACCAAAACAAATGTTGGAAGATTTTTGTAGTATTTGGGAAGATTACGTCACATTACATTTTTCGTCGGTCCTGGTGGTGTAGTGGTAACCATACTTGCCTTCTATACCCAAGATCACGGGTTCATACCCGGCCAAGATTGATGGATTTTTTCGGGCGTAAAAATCGTAAGTATGCCTTCCTTCGGAAGGGAATTAAAGCCGTGGGTCCCGTATCATACATTTACGCACGAAAAAGAACCTCAAGTCTGAAAGAAGAGGCCTCTGAGCAAAATTTGTCGGCCGTTTCACGCCGTGAATTGAATGGGACGCTGATGCTGTTAAAGAGTGTCCATAAATAAATCAAATCAAATCAAATCAAATCAACAACATTACATTTTCCACAATACAATCTAGGCATTCCTTTACAGTTCACAAACTGACATGTCTGTTTTTCAGTTTCCAGTTATATCTTATATCTGTGATAATGGAAATGTGAGATGATGACATATTTGTTGGTCGTCCTCTTGCTATCTTCTTTCTAAACCTTTCTTGAGATATATCCTAGCAATATTACATTTTTTTAGATTAAGAGAGTTGTTTATATTGCATCTGCTGAAGGTTAAATGTGCATTGATTATAATGACCCTAGTGCAAAAGCACCAATACCATTTTTTCTCACGCACAGCAATTATGTGTTTCTCAAACAGCCAGACATTGGAGATCATTGGCTATGAAGTCCTTAAGTGTATATACTGCATGGGGCTATTGATCATGATCTTTGCATTTGGAGATAAACCCTAGATATGTTCTGGAACTGAAGGATATCAGAGTCAAAATTAGTCTCAATAACTCCATTTTTTTACCAAGATTTTATCCATAAAATCATAAGAGATTATTTGAAATAAAACAGCTAGTCATGACTTGTGAACTAAATATCAAAGAACACGCTGTAGTTTATCGGATCTTTAGTGTTTGAAAATATCTTAAAAATTACCTTAGAGTTCAGGGGCAAATTTATGAAATCCCCATTATCAGTTTGGCCTTTCCCACAATTTGTCACAATGTCCGCCATTAACAAGCATAGCCCAGAGCTTGTAACTTATCGGCTTCATTCCAAGAAATTCTTTATGGTGTGATTTCATATTATCTTAAAACATTTCGTCCCAATAGTTTTTCATGTAAAGGGCCTCTGTTGCGAAATAATCTACGACCCAGGCTAATGACTTTATTTTGAATGTTTTATCTTATTTGTTTCATTGACCCTTCTGTTGTCGTTGAAATGCAGTACTGGTTTCAGTTCTAGGTACTGTTACTGTTACTGTTACTGTTAACTATTTGCGTTCCAAGATCGTCGTCTTCAAACAATGATCTCTTTTAAATGAATGAATGAAAATTAATGAATGTATTTATTCAAATTAAAATACAGGATATTACCTTTGCAACGTTCGCACAGGTTCATCTGATTGTGGCTTTCATAATACACAAAAAGTACATTACTTTAATAAATTAGTAAATAAGTCATACATCTTTGGCTTAACGTAGTTAATAATTAGAATAATAACAATAATAATTATATCACTATTATCTTAATATAAACATCCAGAACATAATACCCTTCCCCCTTATCAGTAGATTAAATGAATACTAAATATACTTTTTTAATTTATTTTAGTTCTCCCCGCCCCTCACCCCGGTTGTCAGCCTTTTCAGACCTGAGCTGTCTGACCTTCCACATGAATTTGCCTACCTGCTCCTCGTCTTTGCCTGCCAGCAAAACCCAGCATGCCCCTTGCCCTCTGTTAGAGTCAGTAAAGGAAGGCGACAGGCACTTTTTCTCAAGACCTCAGTGCTGCTACAGTTCGCTAGGATGTGCGACCTGATTCTTCCTCTCCATATAAAGGGCAAATACTCAGTACATTTTCAACTGAGATTCTGATCTGCCGCCATGCTTTGCCTAAACCACGCGCGTCTGTTTAATGAATCTGGCTCCTGTTTTGATGTACAGCTCCATCCCCCACCCAGATTTTAACTCCGTTTGCATTTCCAACGACATCTCCCCATATCATGCGATTGTAAGATGCCTGTCTATATCCATCAGGCGGTTCCTGACCTTCCTCCTTTCAGGTCTCCTGTTACCTTCACCTGCTATACAAATATTTCCCAACCCGATGGTTTCCAACCCTTTTCTCACTTTGAAGGCCCACGTCTTATTCCCTTCCAATCTAAGATACTCCTTGAAACAGATCGCTCTAATTAAAGATTGATCTCCCAGAATAATTTGCAGTCATTATTTCACCCCTCTAATTTCACACAGTCTCACTATGAACTCCGAATTCCCTTTTAATTCCACAGTTCGCCGTACACCTCCCTACCCCCAAATCAATAATTTTTACTGCATAATCTGTGGTATCCGGTAAAAGTCAAGAGCTCTACGAGTATTTCATCTGAATTGACTGAACAGTATATGTTATTTTTATATTCCTTTGCATATTCTCATTTTTGCTATTTTCAAAATTACAACTCCTCAGAAAAATCTTCGAAAACTTGCAGAGAATTAAATCCATTTTTTTTTCATTTCTTCTGACAGACGATAAGCCCTTTGCCCTAAATCAGGAAGTGGCGTATTAGAAGTCTCATCACACTATTTAACTTTCTTCTTTTCGAATCTCGTTATCACGGACATCTGGAATTTCTTTTTGATTTTGACTGTGTGAAATTTCGGCTGTACCAGCAATATAATTTGTATGGATATTTCCTATCTTGCCATATTCATTATTTTCTTCATCCGTTAGTTCTGGAGGCATTCATTTTCTATATTCTCAGAAAAAAGTAATCTATTTCCTCTTCAATAGTTTAAAAGGACTGACTAGCTTTTCGAAACAAAATAGATCGAAAATAGACAAGATTGTCACTGTAACACTCAAAGTCATCGTTTGAGGACATCTAACTTTGGAGTTCTAAAACACAGACTATGAGAAAACGTTTGAACCTATATGAATACTAACTTTCATTAGAGTATTTCAGCATCTTATACCAAAAAGTTAGAATCATCTCATTTTAGACAACAGAAACACAAAATATAAATATCCAGCAGCTTCAAAGAAAACATTACACTTCCAACAACCGTGAGCAACTATATAAATGAACCACAGTGCAAACAGAGGTACCCTGTTAGAATGATATGTAACAACCGTTTAATATTTATTGTAGTATTTAATTGTTTATCTCTTCTAATTTGGCGTTACAGCCCTGGGTGAGCCTTAGCCTGCCGCGGCGACCTCCCTCCTATGACTTCATTGATGGGGGTCAGTATTGCAGCGGAGCATATGATCAGCATGTCGGTGTCCCGCCAGTCGTTTTCGTGATCGAGCTCAATTGTATACATTGTTTAAAAATAACAGAAATACAACTGTCCTCAAATAATGAAATTGGGCGCTAATGGTTTAAGCATCATTGGGTAGGAGAAGAATTTGAAATTTAAAAATGGAGATGATGGGTGTTAAACCTAAAATATAATCAACACTGATTTTATACTCCCCCCTTCCTATCTAAACCGCCACGGGTGGCCGAGGTCGTTAAAGCGCGGACTCGTGAGAGGGAGGTCTGGGTTCGAATACCGCCAGGACCGTCCTCCCTGACTGAGGTTTTTTCCAGGTTTTCCTCAGTCTTCATAAATGGCAAATGCCGGGGTGGTACCCTAAATTTAGGCCTGGAACGATTCCTTCCTTAAAAATAAATCCTTCCCCAATATATCATTTCATCTCATCTCATGTATCATCAGTGTCCATCGCACCCGGCCAGGACCGATGGATTTTTTCGGGCGTAAAAATCCTAAGTATGGCTTCCTTCGGAAGGGAAGTAAAGCCGTGGGTCCCGTGTCGTACATTTGCGGCACGAAAAAGAACCTCAAGCCTGAAAGAGAGGCCTCTGAGCGAAATTTGTCGGCCGTTTTACGCCCTGAGTTGAATGGGACCCTGATGACCTGAGCTGTTAAAGATCGTCCTTAAATAAATCAATCAAAAAAAAAAGTGTCCATCGCCTGTGGTGCCTCTGTAGCAAAAATGGGCGTTAAACACCGTTCATTCCCTTCCTATCTAAATGAAGCGTTTTTGTTGAAATCAAAATCATGTTAAATAGTAGTTATTCATAGTATCTGTTTTAAAATTAAGGCTCTGTATTAATGTACTGCATTCATAGTCTATATTTTCAGTTAACAAATGCTTAATATTAACCTGGGCTTAGAAATGCCTGTTTAACTTCTTCAGCAATACAATTAGAAGCTATATTTTTACTACCATTTATTGATAAAAGTAGCAACATTTTCAGAAAGTATTAATATAAAATAATAATTAATTACTGACACATATAATTATATATATAAAACGTAAACTTTTCCTTACATTAAAACACTACCAAATTATACAAAAATATTATACCTTTACACAGGTGATGTATTTCCTTTACCAAGCTCGCTATTACTAAATATTGTAAGTAACATCCTTTGCAATAGACTATGTTATGACTCTTCATTTAAAAACTCTTGCTATAACGTATAGCTGCTCTTGTTAAAACAAAGCCAACAAAGTCTAGATAAATCTAGAGTCGGTGCATATTAACACATTAAGTTTTAGATGCAGTTAGTACGGTTAAAGCTTGCGTATTTCCGTGCAATCACCACTAACACGAACTCTCGTCATGTGGCTTTACAGAGTTTCTGCTGCAGTACATTCAGGTCAACACTATAAGTACAGTACTCCATCACCTACATTCATTTTTGGTCGCATAATATTTAATGATTCTATTGTAGCGTCCTGTAATCATACAAATTCATTTAAGAATAATTTCAAAATATACTGAATACCAGCATTATTTGGTATTAAATATCAGAACTACTTAATTCTAAAAAGCAACACAAAGCTAAGAGAAAACATCTGAAGTTAACAATATTTTAGAGTGTTTCATGCTTAAAAATTTCAGTGTAGTAAGCTTGCCCTAATAGTCTATACTAGGTTCGTTCTTTTCGTTCATATCTCTCAAAACTGGATAAAATATAATTTGAAAATGTATTTTAAAAATTTATTTATGGCAGTAATGTTTCCCTGTAACATTGTTTAGCAAAATCGCATGTCTTTAGCATTAAACCTTTAGGAACACAGGAAAGTGAAAATTATTAATGTAGGAAAAAAAATCTTTTTGTGCCTAAAGTCTTAACTCACTAATATATCTTTTGCCCCTTACTCCCTCTATTTACTCATTCTTTGTACCAGAGTGGCATTAGGATTTTCTTCAGACATCAAATACATCCTATATTAACTTATATAACTTATAACTTGTATAACTTATTAACTTATATATATATATATATGTATATATATATACATAAGGAGAGTGATAGAATTAAAGAATACAAAATGATGTGTTCACTAAATCGTTACATTTAAGAAGTAATTAATATTTCGGTAATACATTTTTAAATTTTCATTTAATTTTAGTATTCTATAGGTTCTAAACTGAAAAAATTTATATTTAGCCAAGCTTTGGCAGATTTCATCTCCAAAATTGAGATTTCCTTACAGAAAATATCTAAATTAGAAACTATTTGGTTGGACAGATTTTTTTTCCCCTGTAAACTGTCTCTTCATTTGTGTCTTGAGTTACTCAGCAACAGGTGATTTGTTTATATTTTATGAAGATATTATTTTAAAGAGCAGTTTAAGCATATTCATTACATTATATATATATATATTTAGCATATATCATCCGAATATGTAAAAGACTTTGCGGCAAAAATACCAGTTTGCGTTGGAGAAAAGATTTGAGTGTTATGCCAGCAGCTAAAGAAATATGCCAGGTGAGGATGTTGACAGTAACGAACCGATTCAAACGATTTAGGTCTGATAACTCTCGCTTTTGACAACTTTCATCTAGAGAAAATTGAGTTCCTAACTAAGTAAATGCATAAACTCGACATTGTTTAAAAGTCAATTTGTAGATTTATGTGACCTAATCGAAACTCGGAAAGTTTATATTTATAAACAACTTCTTAAAAGCTTCTAGACGACCGATTATTAACAATGATAGATTGATAAAAAGGGCTCTTGTTCTGAAAAAAGAATTGAAGGGGTACCCCTAGGGAATAAACCTCAGTCAATGGTTCATCAAAGTTTTTTTGGGTGATAGGCGATGCTGTGCGTTTGATGGAAATTCGAAAATGTATTCTATTTCGAGCTAGTCCCAAACGATTATGGTATGGATGCTTAGCCATACTGTACAGAGTTTACGAATTTTAAGTTTCCACTACCCATTTTAATAAATAGAAAGAGTACTGTACAGCAACAAGACCACTCTCCATTAATCATGATTGAACGAAACAAATCCAGAAATTAGTAGGAATAGAATTGCTGCCCCTCCCAACATATAATCCAGAGTTGCATCTTCTGACTAAGTTAGTTTTGATCCAATTCAACATATCTTCACCAGTTCTGAAGATGTCACAAAATTGTTATCGCCAATAAATTCGAGTGCAGGCAGAGAGAGGATAAAAGTTGTCGAAAATTATGACCTATATTTTGAAGAAGAATCTGTTGTTTAATTAAGGTATCAGCTATAGGAAAACATTTCTGGACAACCTAGTAAAATTAAATAGCTTGAAAAAGAAATTTCACATTTGTGGCTGCTTCCTATATTATTATCTTAGGTATTTTCCTACACATTAAAACATAATCCAAACAAAATAATATTAAATAAAGAGAAAACTGCTCACCAAGGGAAACGGTTTACACTTAATATGGAAGGTGTTTTAATCCGCCATAATAAATATAGGAGTATTTAAGCCAAATGTTGCAATACCTTACTGCAAAGCAGAGAGAAATTCATACCCATAATAACTATCCAAATTACTAATTGTGCCTTGAAGGGGCTAAAAATCATCCTGTAAAACATAACAGCATTTTTAATGAAGCAAGTAGGCTTGAAGTGTCTGTTATAGAATGCCATGGTGGAGCTAAAAGAGAGAAAGTATAAATGCTAATTTTTAAAACGATATCGTCCAGATTTACTGCCAATTCATATCAAATTCAATATCGCAGTATTTCTCATTTAAATTGGAACTGAGTGAGGGCGGACAGCGTTTGTAGGAGAATATTGAATGGCAGAGCAGATAAAGATGCGAAGAAAAGTGAAAGACCGGCTACCCTGTAGTAACCCTTTCAACTCTTATTTTTTGTATATTTCATAAAGGAGAAACTCACTGAGCGCCTTTAGTTTTTTTTATACAGATTGCGGATTACTTTATACATTGCGGATATATTAGAGTTTGAAACACGAAGCGTGTTAGTACAACATATAATCACTAATTTCTGGGATGTTAGACCGATAGTAAAAATATAGTAAAAGTACATAATTTTTATTATTTTGTGTTTAATGTAGTGTAAAATAATATGTAATATTACAAAAGGTGTTTAATGCAATATTATGAGAAACTTATTTGTCACATTTTGGGAAAATATAGAGCTGCGTATGCATTTTTAATCAAAATCACAAAAATGTTCACTAAATGTGTAAAAGCTGTATATAATTAATTCTAAATGTAATTTTGTAAAAGTAACAGATGCATTATTAAAGGAGTAAAGTATTGTTATTGTAGTGAAATATTCATATAGAGGTAAAGCAAAAAAGGTTAAAATGGCATAAATCAAGCTGAAAAAGTGGAAATATTGGTCAATGTAATAAGTACAGGATAATCAGAGCAAAATGTTATAAATTATTTATTATTTCATTGTACAAATACCTAAACTCTTAAGTATAAATCCACAAAAATTTTTATTTCTATTGTGGCATTATAATTATGTTAAGCCACTTAATCTTCTTTTCCTTTCACAATACTTACTTCTTTGGAATTTTCTCTAAAATATTATTAAACCTCACTGGTTGCAGCATGTACTGGCATTTGTTATTGATTGGTTTTAATGCGTGAAGTCATTTATTTTTTCTGATAATATCCAGCTCGTTTTCGAAGCATTAGTGAGTTGGTCGCGGGATATCTAGCGATGAACAACTTTCGGTGTCTGGCTTGACTATTGGGATAAATCGTAAGTCCATACCTTATATTGTTTTTCAATAACGACTTCTTGTTATCCTTATCTCAAAATGTGTTCTTTGGGGGGGGGGGCAGGACAGCGGTTATCCATTTACTACCATTGACTCATGTTGTATTTGTTTCCTTAAGAAACTATTTTTCAAATAGCCTAAATTATGGAAGTTTTTGCTTAAAATTGTTAGTGATGCAGAAATATTGTAAGAATTAAATTTATAATTCTTTTATTATAGCTAAGCTATGAAATTTTTTCTGACGTAAATTATGGAGTTTGGCTGTATTGTTTAAATTGTCTGGAAGGAAAGTAAATAAATGATGCTTCTTTCATTGTAGATAACAACTTGGAAACTTTCTTTGACGTACATTATCCTATTTTGGTATTGTACCTCATGAAAGTAAATAAGGAATTCTTTCTTTCATTGTAGGGGAATTCATGGAACATTCTATTCGATGTACTTTCTTAAATTTAGATGTAATTATTATTTTGTATGAACAGTTGGAAATTCATTCTTTATACATTTGTATTTAATTCTTTTTGGAGTAAAATGTTTGTGTGATTTATTTTTTCGTGCTCTTTCGTAAATTTGATATCAAATCAATGTTGCCTCTGTTTTAATATGTTAAAAATAAAATGTACAAAGAAAAATATTTTATGTTGTTGAAAAATAAAATGTACAAAGAAAAATATTTTATGTTGTTGCTTATTGTAATCTTCATTTCTATGTGCACATCCTCGTTATTATTCTTTAACTAAATTAAACGCTGAATGTATTTATTAAATAATTATCAATTTATTAAAGTATGTTAAATAGCTAATGGAGTACCATATTCCATTTTTTTTCTTCTCCTGTGATATTCGGTATAAAATCTTTTTCGCACTATACCTTGACAACTATTGTATCAGCAAGTTTCCTAAAAGTTGAAAGTATTGATGCTGCGTGACATTAACGTAAATATGCTAACAATACGAAGTTGCAGCACCAACATTAATGGCAAAGGTTAAATGAAAATATACATACATATATGCACATATACAATAACTACCTTTAATGTGTATGCAGTATTTCAGAATGCATAAGTTATAATTTAAAGAATTTTAAATTTCATTTAAGGCCTACTTACCTTAATGAAGAGCTGATGCACACAGTTTAATCATATAGGAGTAGAAAATATACCAGAGCATTTTAAAAACACTAATAAGGTAATTCATTTTTCAATAAATTATTTACGCATTTTGATGTAGTTTAAACTTACATAGTAAAATAGAAACATAACCCTCTTTTATCGATAAATACGTTTTACACTAATTGTATTCTCTGTTCATTCATCCTACTACAGAGTGGAAAGCGATAATGCTCTGAGACGTTGCGGATTTTCAAATTAACCCATGCAAACAACCATCTCTTCAATCATTATCACGTCCTTTCTTCGATATCTACGAATAGAGCTTTTTAGCCAAAGGAGTATGACATATATTCAATACTTTGGTACTATTTAAATTATTTGTTCAGTGGGATCAAGGTATTGCCGTAATATTTTGAAAACAATTAATTAAACATCCTTCATGGAACTAGATAAAAGTTTTACAAATAAAGAGCAATACTTTTAAAAATAGAAATTATATACATTGTTAACTCGAAGCGATGGCATTTAACACCATAATCTCCTCTGTTATGTTGGATTAAAAACAGAAAGTCTTTTGAGCTTCCAGTTTCAATAGTGAGTTAATGAGTTCTTATGCCACTTCACTTGTCGACCATGCGTTGAGCTTCCGTATATGGGCTGCAGAGAGCAGTAATGTAGTTCATTTGAAATGTGGTCTCCGAGGATCGACGAAATACATTACGCTGAATGATGAAGTTGAAGATGAGAGTGAGTTGACCTGGAGGAAAGCTGCCTAGATGCTGCTCGTTCGTCACAAATCCGACGTGCTGGGGTTGAACCCAGTTGCCTTGGTGAGGAACGAGTAGTCTAATCATTCGGCTGCGGCACCGCCTCCATGTCCCTTAGACTTCGAAATCATCTTTAGAGTTGCTCTTTTCATTCTCTCTCTCTGAAGTATTCAGAAAACTCATGTTTGTTTTTAAAGTATTGATAATAAATTATTGCACTTCTTACTTTGAAGATTTCTCCTGCTCTTTTAGATAGCTTTAACGAGCAGTTGAGAGGAAATTTCCCAAGGTTTCAAAAAGGTTTGTGTGAACTTATTGAAGACATTCCGAACTTATACATAATACATTTAATAAACTTCAACTTCAAATTAATCACTTCAACTAATTACATATTGTACTTCGATTTGATACAGCTTCACACTCACGCTGATGACCCGAGATGTTAAAAAGCGTCCATAAATAAACCAAATTAAGCTTCATACTTACATGATTACTTAGCATTTCTCAAGAAGCTTCTAAAGAGTTTGTTTTTTTTTTTTTTTTATTTTCTTCATTTCAATCTTTATTTGACATTTTACGCATCTGAACTGAACAATTTTTATTCAGGACATTAAATGTCGAGAAAGTCTTCTTTCTGCACTTAAAATCGTTTTTCCTTAATTAAAACAATAGTTGAACCTTTTATTTTATTATTAATGTGTTATTTACGTACTATAAAATGAAAAATCTACCTCAAAATTTTCCAGAGGTTTATTTTTATAGAGTCGAGTAGGGCATTAAAATTTAAGGACATACAAAAAGGAAATAGGAAAATAGGTTTGCAGATATATAGGAATGTGGAGGGAAGAAAACAGAATGCATATAAAATTTATAATGCAAAATTTAGGGAGAAAAAAAATGTATTTGTATAAGAATTACTGCTATCATTTTAAATTATTTAAAAGACAAAAGCTCAGAAATTATTATTACTGTTATTGTTATTATTATTTTTATTTTTATTATTATTATTATTATTATTATTATTATTATTATAGAAAAGATCATAAAACAATTTATTTATATGCATTCACATTGAACAACTTCTGTTCACATAGTTTCAAAATTAAGGAAAGCAATGCAAGAATGATTTCAAAATAAATAATCGCATGAATTAAATCCTATTAACCATTTTCGTAGTTTTACTGCAAATCTATATAAAATTTAAAGATAATGTTTTATAATTTAGTCTATATAATATTTACATAAATATTATATAGACGCTTACCGAAATTCTTTTTTCACAGCTTTATAACGTAAGGAAGATCAGAGGAGACCCTGATAAGTTTTTAAAATTGAGATCACAAATAAATTCTCAGATTTATGGTACTACTAAAATTTAGTTCAACAATTTTAAACAAATGTTAATTACAACACTTATAGAAATGCCTTTTGTGTCATCCAATAGTGTGCATAAATATGCTGTCCTGGAACATAATTGTTTGTTTATATATGTGTATTTATTTCTGTGGACGCGCTAATCAGTTTTGTGTATTTTTGGATTATTTAAATGGATTATCAGATTTCTCTCGGTTTTGCAATGTCCGCTGCAGTGTAATACTTCTTGATTTGCTTGTAATCTGACATCTCGCAAAACATGTGCAACAAACGTCACGATTTAATAAAGCGCATTATTTATTATAGAACCGAATTGCAGGGGAGTGTGGGCACTTGTTCTGATGTAGATATCATTAAATTAATGATATATATCAATAGCTATGCATTGTTCAATGGATAAATTAAATCATTCTGTAATGGTAATGTCTAACTGCTTTCGATAAGTATCAATCATAACATCTGTTGATCTAAATGGAATATTGTGTACAAGCTGTCTGTATAAAGAGTTTTTGGCCATCGTTTTAATTGCATTAGTTGGTTAAATTCCTTCGTTCCAAACATGTGAAAACAGTTTGTAAATGGAGCTGCAACGATTTAATACACATAATTTAGTTATGGAAGAAAAACTATGGTGTTGTTATGAAACACTAGATGGCAATGCCACGCAATACTTGATTTTATAAGCTAATGTAACAATTATACCATAGAAAAATGAATATTTACCTGGTATAAATGATTAAAGAAACAATGCAAATAAAATATATTTGGATAAAATTTCAGAGCTATAATGTAATGCATTTTTGCGGTTATATAGCAGGAAATTTTATTTGAATACAGTCTACAGGTCAGTAAGTGAATTTAAGAGAGGGAAATAGAGATCAAAGATAAATTCGATTTTGAAAGTCCTGTTTCGGTGAGAAATCCAGAAAATATCCGTGGCATGCATGAACTAATTTCAGGAAATCAAAGATTTAGCTTAAATGTATCTCTTAAACTTTAATTCTCAATTTCCTTAACATCTAACGTGTTTTTCCCGTAGTACGTCAAAATTTGAAATGAGAAAATAATCTCATTATGGAAACTTAAATGCCAGAATGCTGATTAGAAGATACGCATAGTGAAAATTATTCAAAAGGGCGGCAATACATTTACCAAACTTTTTACCGTACTGTAACAATGAAAGGAATATGGATTCGCTAAAACGATTCAGAAAAAAAAGTAAAAAAAAAAATAGAAACATTTTGATTCTCATTTCCCTAAGACATTTCCTGTTCCAAAATGCGACGGAAAATGTTTCGTTTCTTTTTGGGGGGAAGCATGTCTATTACTGTTTATTATCAACTCGTTGGTATGTTCCTACTTGTTTCACAGAAAATGGTGAAGCTGACGTTAGATTATTTGGCCCCATATTTGCCAGGTTTAAACCATTTAGATGAAAGCATAGTTTGAAATTAAATAACAAATACATTTTTATCGTCCGAAATAGTAAACACTTTAGACTAGCGGAAAACCAGATCAACGCAAGCATTTTTATTGCTTAACATAATTGGTGATCTTTGCAATAAGTGTGCTAAACTAAACGGGCAGGATCAACATTGAATAAACAGTACTTTTGAGACACAGACTCTTATTGAACGTTTTTCAGAGTATTCTTGACATTTTTAGAAAATCTCAAAGAAAGTTTAAAAATAAAAGAAATTCTTTGAACCTAGTTATTTAGTCTGCATAAAAATAAAAACCAAACAAATTAAATTAAACCTTTTGAAATATATATATGTATTTGAAAGTTTTTCATTAAGCACAGAGTAAAATAAACTATGTATAATAGAAGAAGAGAAATAAAGTTTTGAACCTTTTTCATGGAATAATGATTTATAGGAAATTGAAATATACATAGAGCACATGGATCATTATTAACAATATCTATAGATGTATGGGCCTATTTTGTCTCCAACAAAGGCTACTACAAACTTTCAATATCAACCGACCGAAACTACTATTTAGAGCAGGTTTATTTTTTTAAATTTTGTTTTGGTATCCTAGTGTTAACCCTTTTCTCTAAATTAGTTCACTATTCAATTCCCCATTTTACTGTTATCATTTATGTTCTCAACCTTTAAATGTCCTCTTATATCTTCATATCTAACTCGTTCAGTTACCGTTTTGCATTCACATATCATAGAAATTTAATTTCTGCGGTTTTGAGTCTCCTTTTATCTTCTACTTTAAGAGTCCAAACCTCTGCTCTACATAAACGTGTAGCAAGCGCAATATTTTGACATACTTTTATTTTAGTTACTTTTCTAAATTTATTTTGAAAATTTCTTGTTAATAGCACCATTAATTTAATTAATTTTATAAATAGTTTTATGTTTTAAATTATATCATTATCAGAATTGCGAATACCACACAGCCAAGAAGATTATAACATGTTTTTGTTCAATTAGTACATTTCAATAACAATCACGATCCCAGAAGACCATAACCATTGTATTTATTGTTAAACTTTTTTCTAGGAATTTGACATGTAAATGTGATATAAAATTTGTATATGAATGTATATACATATATATTTTTTCAATATGGGCATTATTCATTTCATAAACTCGTAAAGATCTCGAAATTTTGATGTGTATATTTTTAATTTTATTTCAAACTATCATTTAGTTTGAATGATGTTTATAGAGAAACGAATGGGTATTGTCAGTGTTTGACTGCGCGGTTTGACAAATGCATAGCTGCAACAGGAGTTTACTCGAAAGTAAACACTGTTTTCTTCCCAAAAAAGACGAGGCACGTTGAATGTGAGAGAATACCTCGACGGTTATTTCCCAAAAGATGGATAGGTAGAGGTTCACCTCGAATGTGTTCATCGCTTCACGGTTTTGATGAGGCACAAAACCAAAGAAACAGGTTTCCAGCAATTGAGAAGCATCTCAAAGACTGCATTCGAACTTTGAATACAACTGACACAATTAGTAAGATACAAAGTCAATATATACATTCCACATCTGTATGTCATTTTAATTTAATTTACAATAAAACTATTATTTCATGAAAATGGATCGAAACTCTATGCGCATCGTGTATATACTTTTGTAAATGGAAGTGCAGTTTCTGGATTAATAGTTTCACTCCATATTTTCATCTGCGAATTAAAATACAAAACGTTTCGCTCCAAATTAAATGCCTACATTTACTTTGTGAATTTATTTGCCAAATGACTAGTGAATTATTGCAGTACCTTTCAAAAAGAAAAAGCAATCTTGATGACCCACATATAGGCTACCTTATTGGCAAAATACTAACCTATTTGAAACCGTGAACATTTTCCAGGGCTCTTTAGGCTTATAGCAAAAGAAAAAAGAGAAGAAGCATAAATACGTAATGTATGGTGTGGCTTTAAGACATTAAGTGGTCCTGCTTTAGCCCTCGGGTGTCTTTAAACACCGTCCTTGTTCTTTGATGTGCTTTCGCGAAAGAAATGGAGGAGGAGAAATTTTAAGTGCAGTTAGCATACTCGAAGCATATGCATTTAAAATACTTGTACTTGCAATTATTAAAGTTTTATTTCAATTAATCGAAGTTCTAGTCATCAAATACTGTGAAACCGGTAGTCAAACAATTTTAAAACTATTTTAGAAATATAGTATTTTAACTATATTTTAATAGTGCTTATAGCCCGTTTTAAGTACTGAGGCATCATAGGCCGTGGAAACATTGATCATATACAAGATGAAACGATAAATTGGGAAGGGATTTTTTTTAAGAAAGGAAGCATTTCAGGACTAAGTTTAGGGTACCTCCCCGGCATTTGCCATTTATGAGGACTGAGGTAAACCTGGAAAAAAAAAACATCAGGGAGAACAGCCCTGGAACATCTGCTCGGTTTTAACAGTGAAAGGTTTTACGGACATTTAAAGACAGAGCCCGTAAAAGTCCGGTTGAATACTGGTCAAAACATTATAAATGCTGTAAAGTTATTTAAATAATACCTAACAAACTGGTCGCAAGCAATAAACTTTTTGGGCCAAATTAGTAATATCTATAGCATATATATTGTGTGTCATAGGGAATTTTTATAGAACTCATATTTCCTTTTAATTTATACAAACTATTTTATTATAAATTAAATTAGAAAACATTTTGGATGTACAACTTCATATGTAAACGACATTTCAGTAATATTTGGTGCTAGAATTATACTTGTAGAAATGAAAATGGGTATATAAACATAATTAAACTGTAGCTTGATAAAGCCTGCAGTGCCTTAATATTTCAAAACTTTTTTAATTTCCGTCTCTCCAATTATCTCAAACTCAGATAAAATTACTCCAACGAAAAATGCCTAGTCTAACTCTTAATAAATGTATTTGTATTGCCTTAAATTTATGTAAATCTGTTGAGTAATAAGAGATGAAAATGAATCAACACGGAAAATAGAATAAATACATTGATTATATACGTAATATACTTAAGAAAATATATGAATTCGTAACCCTCCAAGGATATCCACTGATCGACATTATTAGTTCTGGTTGTCAGTTATCGTATTCAAAATGAAATCGTTACTTTGTGTGGCATTTCGAGTACTTATCTGAAGGCATTATTCTTTTTACAAAATCGTTTATTAAAATGTGTTTATATAAAACGATGGACTCTCCAACAAACATAATTTGACCACCTTCTTGGTCTGCTGGTTAGCATTGCTAACTGCTGGTTGGGAGACCCGGGTTTGATTCCCGATAATTTTTAGGAATTTTTCTAAGTTAGGGAAGTTTGGAACGGGGTCCACCCAACCTCATGAGGAATTGAGGACTGATGGAGAGGTGGCGTTCTTAGGTCTAGAAAACCGCGGGATTGGTGATGGGCGGGTTGCCAACATGCTGAGCACATGTCCCTTACAATACTGATGAAGTCGTTCGCTGCGGCAGGCGTGGCCGGATCTCAGGTTAGCGCCATGGAAGAAGAAGAAAGGTTGAACATTTTCACAGACTTCAATGTTTTTAAAATTGATTACATTTTCTAAATGTGATTGCTAATATTTTTTCACAAAAATCGCAACTATTTTAATACTGTACCCTATGGTCATGTCTCCAGATGCAACCAGCGCCGTTTTTTACATGAATCCAAACCTCATATAATTGCAGGGCTAAAGCACAGAAGGAATTTATACCTAACCATTTAATTATAAAGAAGTAGCTTTAAGTATATTAAACGGGAATAGTTTAAGAATAAAAGTCGATATATTACATAGCTTTGGTTTAATTAAAATATACGTATATTTAACATATAGCATTTTCCTGGTATATGACTTTAATGCTTTGTAATGCAATAAATAATTTATGTAGTTAGTCTTTTTAATACCAGTCAATTAATATTTATTGCAACTATCATTTCTTAATACTTTTTTCTAACTGAACTACACATGCTTATTCTTGCTCACTCGGACGGTTTTACTGACTTTATAGTACCTAGTGTAAAAATCATGGGAATAATGCAATAAATTTTTAATCGTTATCAGCATCATTTTCATTTCTTTACCCTTCTGGGTAGATTTAGGTTTTACTTTACAGCTGGCCAGTACCCTAAAATATTTCCGTTATTCCATCATCTTTCAAAATTTGCTGTCCACATTTCTATTGGTTTTATTGTACATTATAAAATATTTGGTCTTTATCATAAATAGGATATCTTTCAGAAAAGCAAGTAAAATATGTTATCTGCTACACTAATATCGCTGATACATAATTAATCTGTCCTTAAATGATGGACCTCTTTGATAGGATGTAGCTAATATTCTTTTGATCTTGTTTGTAACAAATAAACGTTTACCTGAAATATTCCTTCAATTTCATCAATTATAATCTTAACTTCCTCAAAAAACAAGACGAACAATTTATTAAATCCATCTTTTGTAAAGCTATAAACTGTAATATTCCCTCCCGTAACATCTGGCCATTAAAATACAGCAAACTATGTTTTATTCATAAATCTGTTTGCTATATTTATTTTTAAATTACAAATAACGCTTAAATTATATAAATTAAAATAACTGGTACTCTCTCTCTGTCAAATCATCTGCGTAATTTATCTTAGACTAGATAACCCAAACATTAAATATGCGTAATATATAAGAAAATATTTTATTAAATTAACCCGATTATTTATATAATACAAACATGTTTACATTGCTTATTCTCATATCAGAATCAGTTTCTTCTAAAATGTCTATATATATTTGTTTATTCATAAGTATAAAAGAAATCAATGTTCCTTTAATGGTTTTACTGTGAACATCTGCGCTTGCGTCACATCTGTACTGTAAACCCTAGAACGAGTAACTTCCCTTTTTCCGCTTTCGCACAGTTTCACCATCTACTCCCCCCTCAGAAAACATGAAGAGGGCCGTAAAATTCTATATAACACATTAACATTCATTGCTTTAATATTGTAAGTAGTGCGAAGAGAGGGCGGTTGTAGCCTATCGCCTTCGCCCGTCAGGGCTCTTGCCATATTTATAGTCGCCGTTTCTCTTCCACTTTTCCTCTAGGGATATTATTTCTTGTTCTCATTTGACAGCATAAAGACGTTCTGTGTATATTTCATCAACCCTTCAGATTGGCACCGCTCCCTGAGCCAATAATGCTATAAGATCTTTATGGCGTAAACTCTTATAGCTCCATCTTTATTCTGCAAAAAGTTAATAATCAAATATCCACACAGTAGGGAGGCATTTGAAATAAATTGCTTATCTCAAAGTCCCCTGCATAAAATGGGTTTATTGCTTTATAGTAAGAATAAATGGACTGTATTTAAGTTTGAAAATTCACTTATTTTATAGTGGTAAGAAATATTTAGGATTTGTGTGCTTTGTTTTGGAATTATCATTTTAAAATATATAGTCTGAAAGGCAATAAACATGCTTCAGAAAAGTCTATATAATAAAGGAGAAAATACTGCAACATATCCTTTGTTTTTAGACTGTTTGGCCAAAAATATATAATTTTCGTTTTATCTGCGGTTTTCTTTTAATAATCGAATCGTTAACACTTGTGTAATGTACTTGCGTGCTTAATACTAGAGTTGAAATCATTTAGCTAGCTAACGGGATACGTTTATTTCAATCGCATGGAAGTAAAGAGAAATATGACCTTGATGTATAAACATAAAAGTGAATTGTATTGACTGTTTCTGTAAAATGACCAAGAGGTCCTGGGCAGGAGTAGGTAGAGATAGAATTAGCTAATATTACAGAGCAGATACAGAAGTTACAACGAAATGTTGTCAGATTCGTAACGCGAGAAATTATTTGTGTAAGAAATTCAGAAAAAGCACCAATATTTTTTCTCTTTTTATTGTGCTCTGTTATTTTCAATAGTTTATTTTAGTCTAGGTTAATTTCAATTTCTCGAATTTTCAGAACTGTTGTGGACTTCTTATTTGCCTAAAGGATACTTAGATGATAAGTTGCATCGTTTGGAAGAATTTAAGAACTTGGACTACCAGCTTACAAACATAGGAAAACAAAAAATAATAAATATAACAAAAATAAGTAGTAATTGTGAGATTATATAATCATCCAGAACCAGCGTTTAACTGAACAATTGATAGTTTATTTCAGAACCCAGTCAAGCGCCAAAATAATAAAAAATGAGTTAGTGGCGGAAGATGTTGCTATGAAGGTATACGCACATTTTAGTGCACATATCAAACACTGTGATAGTAAGGCATGTCACTGAAATTCGTGTTTAAGTTAAAAATCAGGTACATTTTATGTTTTTGTTACCCATATGGTAAAAAAAAACTTCTTTATAGTAATGACTCCTTTATAGTAAGACAAAACAATAATTACACATATTTTTATGAGCCTTTGTGACAAAAAGCTATTTGACAGTATTACCCACAACTTCCCTGTTATTCACCGTGAGCAAGTCTTTGGGACTTTAAAGCATCTATTGAAAAGAGTTGATTGTATTTTCACCCCCAGAGGAATATATGAGGCTTATACTGAAAGGCACAAAAACAAATTGTTTTAATGTTCACTAAGGTACCTCCCAAGATATTAGAAGTTTCAAATCATGATGACTTCATTCATACAAAAAGCTTACTAATTCAGACGAAATCTCGGATAGAAATGTTCCTAAAGACTAAAATGAGAGTTTCAAGATATTGACATGTAAATAGTTTTGTTAAAACGAGAAAACTCCTGGAAACATTCAATTAACTTTCACTTTGTTGAAAAAAGGTCGTGCTCCTGACTTACACACCTGGAATACTACCCTTCAGGAGAAGTAAAATTGATAAATATAATTTATTATCTTACTTACCAAAATATTAATTCGAGTTATAAGTAACTATATTCTTTCATTGAAAGCTATATAAAATACCTAAAATATATTGTAGCCTAAACATTTTTGGATACTTTTCATTTATTTTTCCGTTTGAGACCTACATTTCTTCGTTATTGTTTTAAGTTCCCAGAAGATAAAAGACCTAACCTTTCTAAAATCTGGTAGGATATGAACACTTTTATGATAGGATTTTACAATGGCCTATTACAGAGGCATTAGCTCCTGTCACGATGAGTAGATATTGCTGATTTCATCCTTTTAATTATCTTTGTATTAGCATTGTAATCTAAAACTAATTACTAATGTTTTCCTTTTCCACAAATATTGGATTTATGGCAAAATCCTGAAACGGGATTGTTAATGGGGGTGGGAATTGGGTTGTATGGTAGTTGTGTTTATCAATTTAAGCCCGCTGATCACAGGTTTCGTCACTGTCGCTGCAGACCATCAACTCTGCTTCAATGAAACTCTTTCAAGAGCATTTTGCCGGATTTTGGTGCTATGAGCTAGCCAGAACTGAGTCAACGAGATTCCGATGCGAAAGGTGACGATAAATAACGCTTCGTTATTTATTTGCCGAAGTGATTTATTCTCCAGAGCATAAATATTTGGGCCAACTCACGTCTCACGTCGAACCACAGGCAAGGTAATTTTGGCAAACATGTAAATTTATTGCGTTCACCAAATGGTGCTGAATACTAAGATATTTAATTTTAACAGTATTCTTAATGCAGCCCAGTAATATAGTATCGGTATCTCGCGTGGTGATTGACAGTCAAGCCTCGTTAATGCCGGAACTGGTACTTGGTACTTAGGCCACTTATCCGCTGATCTCCGGGAGACGGCAGACACACGCATCTGTGCCCGGAAATTTTTGAGACGGCCCTTTTTTTGGCAAAATCTATCCCTTTTATACTCAGTATAAAATGAAGCTAGTCGTGGACAGCGGCGCGAAATATTCCCGCCAGTTTCGTGTTAACATCATGTTATCGTCAGTGTTTACCTCACTGAATTCCATTTCTATTCGGTGGACAATTTTAGTCGAGCCAAATGCTTCGCTATTCGTCACTAAGATGAGTTTAAATAGATTACATATGTTACTGTCACCTACCCTTTACTCAGACATCTACGACTTTGCCACCAAACAAGCTGGTGTCTCTGTGGCTGTTTCCAACTCTAGCTGCACACCAGAAAGGATTAACTTGCATTGTCTGACTTTTTCCAAGTATTACTGTGTCAGGAGAAATATGTGAGTTTTTCCTTACCTTACTATATTACTTATATCATCTCTTAAATATTACCAAAATTTATGAACGCATTTAAACACTATACAATCTTAATTCTACATATACGAGTAAAGTCATTTAAGTTCCTCCACTGAAAGAAAATGCACAACATACTTGGACATAATTACTGGATTTCTGTTGCTAAAATTACAAATATTATGAAGTTTCAATAACTCTGTAATCGACGGGGAGCCAGGAACAGATTCAATCCTAAAACAATTCCAGAATTATACCATAAAATTTGCTTATGCACCACTTTATGGTAGAAACCAGTTAAGTACAAATTTTTTTGTGGCAAAGTTAAAAAACACAAAATAAATATATTTAAATAAAAACTATTGACATATACTACTTTCAGCAAAAATACATTAAAATCACTACCAAAATATTTAATCAGAAGTTAGATATTTTTTTACCGAAATTGACACATTTAACTGCTTTCTGAAATAAACGATTCAGTTTCAATAATGCAAGTTTCCTGTAATTGTCGTGCATGAGTGTGTATAACAAGATTGGGAAGTAATCTTAAAGTTGTGTCTATGGCAAAACTATCCAAAGTAACGTTCCACATTCATATTTACAGTTCAAATATTAATCGCAGTAAATATATAAACACATTTTTTTCTCAAAAAAGAGGTTTAAGATGAAGGATAAGATAGAAACTAAGGAGATTTTCACATTACAACCACACTAATGAGGGTTATGTACATACGCTTTCGAAGGAGGCGCCTCCGGGAAGAAGAAAACGAGATGAATACATTGAACGACCAGTAATCTAAAAGGCAACATACGGACGTAACATTTCCTCAGATTTTGCGAGAACTCCCTCCTCCACACCACCAATTTATCATTCGAGGTTTTCCGAGGCCCACCGAGGAGATCCGTGATAAGACTCGACAGGCACTACAGTCTTTTTATAAGTGCAAGCCACCGCCACGCTATACAATACCAGCCGGTATGCCCTGATGTTTACGATTTTTGTAATTGGTGCTATGGCATTAAATGAGAGGAAGTGAGAAAGTAAATATCCATCCCAGCATTCGTCTGACAGAGAAAACAAGAGAAAACATCGAAAAAAAAAGCAAGATCAGGTCGGCTCCCAGAGAACTGAGTTCGGAACCTCCCGAATTCGCGCCTTAAGTGTTATCCCTTGATGGACAAAAATCCCCATTTGCACCTGATTAAATTATATAAAATATTTTTAAAATTTTAACCCGTATACAATTCATGAATATAATATTCCAAAGCAAATATATACACAGAAATTGTCACAATATACTGAGGGTTTAAAAAGTGTATACACACTTTGCACAGTAGATACCTACTTAACATATTTCTAAGTTGGATTGAAAAACAACAGTAGTGTTTAGTGTGATATTTTGTAAACAGATGTGGCTCACATGCATTATGATAGCGTTGATACGTGACAGGTATATCAACAATGAACAAATTAAGTCAGGGCTATCGTAAATCAACAATGAATGAATCAATCACAGATTATCGTACGATGTTCTGTAAATAGATGTGACTCACATTACTTTATGCTAACGTTACTACAACAAAATGGAGCTAAGATTATCGTTTGAACAGCAGAAAGTAATTTTGAAGTAGTATTGGAAAACCGAGAATGTTATTGAAGTTGAAAGGCAATAGTGTGGCATAAGTGCAGAACAGAATCACCAACGCGAATAACAATTGCACACATTCGAGACAAATTTGAGACTCATGGTACCGTATGCGATGTTCACAAGGGTGGATCTGGAAGACCTCGCACAGCAACAAGCCCCGCGCACTGGATCCAAGGCACTATCCAAGGCACTGGATAGGACGAAGAGGTCCGATTGAGTATCTATCTCGTTCTCCGGATCTAACTCCATTGGACTTCTACCTATGGGGAACTCTTAGGGATATTGCACACCGTAGAAAACCAGCTACACTGGCAGCACTTCGGGAAGAAATTGAAACAGCATGTACTGCAATCGCTTAGAACACTTTCGCAAACGTTGCTCAACTAGTAATTCAACGTACTCAGAAGTGTATCGACGCCGATGGTAGGCATTTTGAGCAACTGTTGTAACAGTGAATGTCTAAGACGATTAGTGCTTATTATTTTCTGTATGTGTGAATTCAGTTTTGTTATGTTAACACAGTTTTTTCTTTGCTTGAAGCGTGTATACATTTTTAGTACTCTCTGTATATGTACTTTTATTATTTTTTTCAAAAAATATGCACTCAGCATTCCAATTATTTTACATTTAACACTTATGTTTTATTTAAATGTAATGCGTTTGTCATTTAATGCAGAGTTTAACTGTTTACCCCCTTTCATTAATTAATTCATTTATTTAATACTCGCAACCTCCCACTCGCTTTTTAATTATTCTAGTTAACTTCGCACGAGGTTGGACACTAATGCACGCTGTTATTTTTATTCCCTAAAAATTAATTTAATATACACTAGGAAAGAGGAACATAAATAATACAATGAAGAAATAGTTGAGTTAAGCTGATACTATTGCAGTTTTTTTTAAGTCTTAATTGAATTACAATGGACATGTTACGATGGCCAGGGAGAAGAATTGTGCATGTTGACCCGCTCACGTCTCTCGATAGATTGACGCTTCTTTTGAAAACCTTACAACATTGCATATACACATGCAAAGAGCTTGGCTTTTCCTATGCCAACACACGCCAGGCGAGAATGCAATTAACTCGCGATTGTTGACTTCGAGAATACTTTACTGTTACAATAATGATGGATCACATCTAACGCATAATTTCCATAATTAAGTTCCCGCTCTCCATATGCCACAATACCAACACAAGTCCATTAGACCAAATTGAGCTTGAAAAATAGTATAGCATAACGAAAATTGAGTATCCATTTGGAATATGCATATAGTAAACTTACTCCAAATTTTAAGTAAGCATTAGATTCCGATTCTTCCTTGTTTGTTATATTAAAACCTTAGCTCAGTTAACAAAATTATGGTTGGTAACACAAGCATTTATAAATGACTGCGCTGCCTTTACACTGTTCCTCAAAATGTGGATGCACTCGTATTCAAAATGTGAAGATATTTTACTACATCATGTAAAAATAAAACGATAATAAACAAAGAGTATTAAATCAAAACTTTTAGAAAAACCTTTGAAATATAAGAAAGGTGATAGGATTTAATGTTTTAAAAATACAATATTTAACTGCTTTATATGTGAATTATATTGGATGGGATGAATGAACCAAATAGATATCGCGTGTTTAATATTGATAATATTATCTCCTTAAGATGAAAATGTGGAGAAAAGCGTAGTCGATAAGTAGAAAAAGCATTTGAACCTGTAAAAAAATGCTCCAATAAAATATGTTAGATGTTAGTTAACAAAGCAAAATTCAAAATTTAACCACCCATTTATCAAGCATAAAGTCACAAATTCATGAAATGCATGTTATCAAAAAGATTGTATTTTTTGTTCTTTTTCCTTCTTTTCTTCTCATTTATCACTATGTGGAAAGATTGTAAAAAACAGTGATTGCAACTGCACTAAAAGTTTCACTTGAAATAGCCTTGCGCATACACTAGGATTATTCAAAATGGCACCAACCAAACAATAAAGGGAATTTTTACTTTAGAATGTGCCAAAAAAACTTGTTTTATCACAGTTAAGCGTTGTTTAAAATCAAAGTTTGGGGTTGATCTACCTGATAAGATGGCATACTAATTCCTCGACTTAAAAAAAATTAAAAGTAATGTCCGTGTCGCGTTTGGAGCAGACGGTGAATAGAGTTCCACAAGGCTTCCAGAGCAACCCCCACGAAGTCGGTAATTGTAAATACATTGCTCTACAATACAGCCTTCATAAGCATTTCAAATGGCACAAAATAAAGAACTTCGGTCTTCATCGTGAACGTGTTGGAATTGTTTCAGAATGATAATTTTAGGATGGTTGTTTTCA
Source organism: Metallyticus violacea (assembly GCA_030762175.1). Taxonomy (NCBI): domain Eukaryota; kingdom Metazoa; phylum Arthropoda; class Insecta; order Mantodea; family Metallyticidae; genus Metallyticus; species Metallyticus violacea. Next base: position 48,609,894 of record CM060843.1, read on the forward strand.
ATGACGGCAGGGTCAGTAGACATAACATTCAGAACACCCATGAAATCATTGAGCATGAAAGAGATTTTCCAAAGTTAAACGTCTTTGGTGCTGTATGCATAGATAAACTTTACGGGTTATTTTTCTTTGCAGAAAATAATATACTGGTCGCACATATTAAGTAAATACATATTTGCCTTAATTTTGGGATAAAATGCTCCTCATTTCACATTGTGGGGAATAGAATAACTTTTCAAAAGAGATGCAATTTTTACGGACACCCTGTGCTTTACTAAATACGGGAAAAGTCACAATTTGATATTGCAGTTAAAAATAATGTTCAAGTTAGAGCCAGTGATAGGGTAGTATTTCATACTATTTTTAAACAATAATGTTTATTTTTCAATAATTTTTTTAATATGTATTTTTCTTTTCCGCTGATAATATTTCATGCCCTAAATAGGATGGAGCGCTAATGACCAAGGATGTTAAAATAAGTGAGTAAATAAAATAAACCTAACCTAATCTGCTGATAATATTTATATGTAGGATGTCACTTAACACTTTGTAAACCTGTAAAGAATTGACAAAGGACTTAAAATCAAAGAAAAAGCTTCATATAAACATTTGATTAATGCCATTTTGTGCTTTTAGGCAGAGAATTTTTTTTGTACTGCACTAATAAACAATCAACATGCATTTTTGTCCTTTTCAAATTGGTGGTATGTTGTAGTTTGTAGAAAAAGCCATCTGTCATCTACAACAGTAACGGAACTCATAATTTTAAAATATTCATGCATGAGCTGGCAAAATGTTTAGTGCAGTTTTGAAAACAAGACACTAACAACAAATTTAATTCATACTCGGATTGTAATAATTGACGACACGTTAGTATTTCTATTTATTTTACCTGGAGCATTCATATTAACTTTTTATGCATCATTTAAATATTTTGTTGTAAAATGTTTCACTAACTTAATACCACATACGTTGCCTCAATTTCCTAAAACTAGTAATTCTCCAAATCTATAATAAATAGATAGATCTTGGGGAGACATACTTGCTAGCTCGTTCTCCTAATTTCAAGTCATTGGAATTCTATATATGAGTTTATTTCAAGTGTATTGCAGACCTACTGAAAATGTAAAATGTCTTAGGAAGTCAGCAGAATCGACAAACATCTGCAATATGTAAAAGGACCGGACACTATATGATGCGACACTCTGAAACCTGCATTACAGCTGATGAAGTTTTTGAGCACTTTTTGAAAAAAATGCTTAAGTAAAAATTAGACTAAGCGAAATGGATTATGTGGTTTTGCCAGTTTCTACTTGCTTTTAGCTTCTCGATAAATTCCATAAAAGTTTCCCACATGTTCACAAACATCTATACATTTGCAAAAGTCGATTTTTATTTAATTATTTATTTTATTCAAATTCTCCAATAAATCAATAGATATAAATACTTGTTCCTAAATTGTTGGATAATTGATAAATATTTGACTATAGAGTATATGCATATTAACTTGTCCCAATTACCCCATTATTGCACGCGCATGTAAAATTGAGAACAGCCTTTTTGACATAGAATGTTTTATGAGCTAAAACAGCTAAAATATATAATTTTTATTTAAAATGGAATGCTTTCACATACATATATTACAGTAGAATATTCAAAATTATATTTTTATTGGGTTTAAATTAGCTGTCATATATAGCCAATATTTTATGGCCGTGTTTAATGGATTTTTTTAGATTTTGTCCAATAATTTCTATGCAACATTGTAAATAGAATCATTCAGTGAATTATATCTATAAATCTGGTGGATACATAAATGTAGAATGAACAAAAAGTGCTAGGTCCTTTAAATTATATTGTGTAACACAGGTAAATTATTTGGAAAACAAATAAACATAACAGATACTGCATCTAATAAAATATGACCTAGTTACAATCTGATCAATGTGTACTCTTGTAAAAGAATTTGTCACGTTAGCGAACTAGTTTATCTAAAGAAAGAGACATATGAGCAAAGTGCTTCAGCACTTTAGTTTTCTGCGCTTTGTTGACTAATGGAAACGCCGGTTAATGCAATGTCATTTACTTTACTTTACTGTAATTTATTTTAGTGCAGATTTCCGTTTTTTTTACTAGGCGTTGACTAATTAAATTCACGGTTTAATGTTTATGTGTGAGTGTCTAACATCTGAATCGAGTAACGAACTATAATCTTCCTATCAGCTGCTACCAGTGCTCACATGATTTAGACAGATCAGCTACAGAGTGATCATAAAAACTGTTGATATTAAAACAACATTAAGCTATTTATATCTAATCATTCTGCTGGGTTTGTAATTAAACAGAAAGGGAAACGAGAAAATTATATTTTGCAAGTTAAGTAAGATATCAAAGTGGCTAGCCTCTGATCAGGACATCTATTTTTCTTTCCTTTCACTTATAGATAGTTGCCTTAACGCTACTTTTGCATGAACTTTTAAGGAAAAATTAATGAACGTAAAAACTCATCAATGCTACATAGCATACCTTACAAAGAGAATATCGTATACACATTTTTTCCAAGTTTATACAATATTTGTCTTAGTGAAGAAGTTAGAGATAATATGGGTTTTGTTGGTGAGATGGCAAGAATTGCCCTTCCTGTTTGAATATGCGCTATTTATGCAGTCTTCGAAAGTGTTCTCCAAAATTATAATGACAAAAAGGGATGAAGGTAGCGAAACTGAGGTTATATAATATTTATGTTTTTTCACGAGTGCAGGAGCCAGATAAAAAGAGCAGAGTTCATGATTGGGCATGGTTCTTGGTTTTTATTGGTAGCTACCTGACATAAATAACACGTGGTTCACAGATAGTTCATAGAACAAGCCTGATTCCATCCGTCATATATAAATTCCAAAAATACATGAATATGGGCTTAATGAAAACCAACTCTGTCTCTATATATACAGTGAATAATCTAAAACTACCATCTGGATTATGTTTGAAATGATGGGGTACTATTGATGCACTGTTTTCACTGAAATGAAGCAGATATGGAATAATCAATGTTCGTACAATGATTCCAATAATTATTAGAAATTATTTTTATGTACAGGGTATACTTTTTCAAATAACACAATGTCCACTGACTCCAAGAAAATAAAACTACATGAAATTAGAATGTCAATTGGAATTTTGCCCAATTATAGATCAATTGTTATACCGAGGGTGCCAAAAAAAAGTATAAATACTTTCACAGTAGATATCTATGTAATATATCTAAAAATTGGACCGAAAAGCAACAGTAATGGTCGTATGATTTCTGGAAACATATGTGACTCACATACATTATGATAGCGTTGCTATGTGACAGGTAAATCAACAATGAACAAATGAAGCCAAGAATATCGTAAATCAACAATAAAGCCAAGATTATCATATGATATTCTGTAAACAGACGTGACTCACATTACTTTATGCTGGCGTTGCTACGATAAAATGGAGTTGAGATTATCGTTTGAACAGCGGAAAGCAATTTTGAATTAGTATTGGAAAACCGAGAATGTTATTGAAGCTCAAAGGCAATGATGACGTGTGTACAGAACAGAACCGCCAACGCAAGTAATAATTCCATTTTACCGGTCATTCATACACTCTATGGAAATAGGAACTTTACTTCCAACAGAATGGTGCACCACCACATTATCACCGAGATTGACGTGAGTACCTTGATAACAACCTTCCAGACAACTGGATAGGACGAAGAGGTCCGATTGAGTTTCCACCGCTTCTCCGGATCTGACTCCGTTGGACTTCTACCTAGGGGAACTCTTAAGCATGTCGTATACCGTAGAAAGCCAACTACACTTTGGAAAGAAATTGAAACGGCATGTGTTGCATCTCTGAGGACTCTTTCGCAAACGTTGCTTAATCAGTAGTTCAATGTATGCAGAAGTATATCGACGCCAATGGTGGGCATTTTGAACAATTGTTGTAACTGTAAAAGTCTAAGATGATTAGTGCTCATTCATTTTCTGTTTGTGTAAATTCAATTTTGTTTTGTTAACACAGTTTTTCTTTGCTTGAAGTGTGTATACATTTTTGGCACCCGCTGTATGTAGGGTCCGTAATTTCAGATCCTTGTTTACAGAATTTTCATGATTATTAGACAAAAAGCAAGGGATTCTCCAGATTTTTAGATAAAAAGATCACTAGTTTGTTCCCATTTTGTCTGCAATTTAGTAAGGTATTACCCTGGATATCTCTGAGCGTACGCAGTATAAAATGACATAGGATTCTTCCTACATTCTCCATACATTACGATTATGCCGACTTTTCAGCATTAGTAAACAATATCACCTTCTCCAGCACACCCTACTTCTATGACATATTACATACTGACAGAAATGTCTCACTATAAATCGTGCAAAGTACTTAATTGGGACAGATAGCTCAACTGTTTTATAAGTTTGATATGATTACGGTCACAAATTTTATATCTATCCACGATAAACAGCAACATGCAGCTGATAATTTTCCTAAATTTTAAACAAAATGTGAACAGACTACATTGTTTTTGCCTAACAATCGGGGAAATATGTTATTTTTTATTAATTAACATGGAAATTCTCTAAAAAGGGTCTAAAAGTAGGAATCCTACATATGACGATATCTCGTTAGTTATTTAAGCTATTCTGTGTAGAAAAAAGAAACATTGGCACTCTAATTTTATTTTATTTCATTATGTTGAAATCAAAAGACATTTGAAAAAATTAACACTGTGCAGAAATGCACTTTCTAATATTTTTTTAAATCGTTATATGGGCTACATTAATGATTCTTCACCTGAACTTCAATTAAGTTGAAATTGACAGTCACTAGTACCTTTCGTTCCTGAAATGATCACCGTGGTTTTTAGATGCTCCATACTATGTACACATGCAATAAAGTAACTTGTAAAGAACAATATAATTAAAATAGAAATAACTAGAAGACTGAAATAGTCGCACAAATAGCGCATTATTTGAACAGCTTGTGTTTTTCTGCTCTCTCCTAAGAAGAATGCAAGCTGTTTGAAATATTACTCTATTTTTGTGACAGTTTCAGCGTGTCGTTTATTTATTCTACTCAATTTATTATTTTTGCAATAAATATTGTGGCATATGGGAGGGTTAATTATTAAATATTGGTGATAATACGGGGGTTAATAATGTACTTTGAACTTGGGGGAAACCGAGTTCTGCGCATGCGCATATAGATGCCATGAACTGCAGCTTGTGTTTCGAGGTGTCTTGTTCGGAAAGTCGAAGGAGAAGGAAGCTACGCCATCAGCCCCGGGATGGGCAATCTTGGCCACGGCCAACAAGATTGAAAGTAATGAAGTTACATTCCATTAAAATGTTATAGTTATATTGAAGATTATTCTGTTGAATATTACCTCGAGCTATGCACATTTTCATTAGTTCCTGGTTTTGCCTTCTTGTTGATTTGATTTACGGACGCTCTTTAACATCTCAGATCACCAGAGTCCCATTTAATTCAGGGCGTGAAACGGGCGAGAAATTTTGCTCAGAGACCTCTTCTTTCAGGCTTAAGGTTCCTTTACATGCCGTAAATCTACGACATGAGATCTACGGCTTTACTTCCCTTCCGAAGGAAGCAATACTTCAGATTTTACTCCCGAAAAATTCCATCAACTCTGGCCGAGAATGAACCCGTGATCTTAGGTCTACGAGACAAGTCTAGTCATCACTAGAAAACCAGAACAGACTGTTTTTATTTGCGTTTAATTAAGGATGTTGAAGATGTCTTTTGATACAAGAAGTTAAGGCAGCCGCCTTGTTCGTCCTCTTGGTGTGAAATCGATGAAATACGAGGAATAAGTTAGTGGTTCATTGATAGACCATGATAATATGAAAGTGCAGTCTATTACGGCTTTGATGTTCATGACTCTTGACCTATCCAAGTCTTTTGCCTCTCATTTTCTGCTTTGGAGAAGTTAGTGGTCGTAAATCCCTGACAGCATTAATTCATCTTTTCTGAAACTTCTCAATATTGCTCCTTTCAAAACTTTATTCTGTAGGATACTCTAATCTTCTATCCTTCGGACGTGTCCTACTCATTATATTCTTTTTCAGTATGGCTAATGCATCCGAATCTTATATTTTTTGATAGATTTCTTTATGAAATATTTTATCTATATTCCATGGTTATTAATGGGTCCAAAAATACTTGTATGTATTTTTCATTCAAAAGAATTTGTTAGATTTTTTTTTTATCGTGGCCCATGTTTCGTGCCGTAGATTAATACTGGGCGATAATCTGGCTTTCACACTAGGTGCGTATTATATTAAATATTTTTACTAGTTGCATATTGTATTAAATATTTTTTTGGTTATTGTAGTTTTGATGATTTAATTAATTTAATTATAGTTTAATTTAATTTCTATCTGCAAGAAATTTGAATAGGGTATGCAAATTTGGCAAAGTAAATAGTAATACATTGTTTTTTCCCGGATTTATCAATAATACACACATATAAAAAATATTTTTTGAACAATTGGATGACATTTAGCTCAAGGTTATGCAACTTCTCATACGTGAGCAGAATAATTCACCTCATCAAAATATTTTATTGGACCTATTACTTTTATAATTTAATTACCTGCATAACATTACCAGTTTACTTCTTAAGGGCTCACCTTAAAGACCGAGTTCATAGAAATTGGCTCGAACAATGGATGATTTGAAGACAACATAATCGCCGAAGCAAAAGCCCTGAATTCTAGGGTTTATTGCAGGAAACTGCCAGGAACTTGGAACGATGGGTACGGATTTTCGAGTGCAAACATGCAAATCGGTTGACCTTCACTAGACGCGCGACTTTCGGTTAGACCGGGCTAACTCAAGACAAGTGAACTTGCTCAATGGCATGTATCACTTTAACTGTTTCAGTTGCACTTTTGTAGCAAGTGGATGTTGACTTCCTACTGTCTATTGCGGAGCATACAGGAAGTGAGATTTACTCTAGAATAAAGAAAAATGTCTATAAGAAATCGTACAACTACTATAGAAGAGAATACCACGCTAAATTTCTATCTCTATCAGAATTGCAATTTTCAGAGTGGTGAACAAAGTATTTTTAATGACCAGAAGTCGAGACAAAAAACCGAGATAGGGGAGAAGCTTGTTGGAAATAGGCTATCGATTAGAAACTTCTCGAAAGTCTTGATTAGTCCAACAAGTTGGTGTATTTGTCGGCAATGCGTATAAAATTATTTAGTTACTGCACTTTCGTCCATTTAAAATCCAGGCTGCTGTGCCTGAATTAAAACCCATAGAGGTTCTGAAAAAAAAAGAACTATATTTGGGAAGATGAATTGCGACTATTGAATAAAAATATTTTCAAATGGGTTTAGGAATTTCTCATAGCGGCGAACAGGTGCTTATTATTTACTAAAAAAAAAAAAAAGGAAAAAAAAGAAAAGAAAGGAAAAAATGCCTTCAGCGAGTGAAATAATTTCTCTCGGCAGGTAGCGAGACCGTTATGCAGTATCAAATTCGGATTGCGCAGAGGAATGAGGACCCTATATCTACAGGAAGGAGATCATTTCTTTGATCTACTATAAGATATGCGATTCTTTTAGATATATTTTACATTTAGAAAGCAGTTGTTTATTTGTGGCTGTCATTAAATGGAAATGCGAACATTTTAAAAACTACTTGGTTTATATTAATCATCTTGTTTTTGATGTTAAAGAACTTGCCAAAAGAATTGTAGTGTTTCTTCGCCTTCATGATTGACATGTGCTGATCCTGAGTCTCTTAAGGGAGATTAATAAATAATTAACAGCAAAAGCCAGTGCTGCAATTATGCGAATGACAATCAGACCGTACTAATTAAAATATTTTTTTAAATATCTTGCGTAAATTTGAAATTTATTTTTATATTTGAGCGGTTGATGTTATTTCTGTGAACTAAAGGAAAGGAGAACATTTGACTCTTTTAGTTATTATGGACATTTATACATTTGTTAAACTTTATATATGTATTTTTTCTTTTACTTATCACCTTCATTGCTGGTGTTATTTACGATTAAATTAAACTTTTAACCAATAGTCAAAATTCTTAGTTTTATTTAAACGGAGACTGAAACCAGATTTCAGCTTAGCCCGTAATCTGTAATTTTTACTTGGTTTATTAAGGAATTCTTGTAAGGAAACTAGTTAATAGTATTTGTCACAATGGTTCTATGTGTTGAAGTATGTGAAAAATGGCAGTGATTTATTTTAAAAATATCGCTCATATCGGCTGCTTGTTCCCCTTCAAAGTACTCCCCTTGGGAAACTCTCATATTTATCCTAGCATACCTTTCACTCTTCAAAACAGCCTGTAAAGTCCTCTTTCGAAATGACCATCAGTCGCCTCTCGCGTTCTCCTTAATCCTGTCGAGTCTGAAATATCCTCCCTTTCAACGGCAAAAAGCCAAATCTGGACTCAAGGGAGGGCGTTGAGAGTTCTCGGTATGTGAAATTTTGCTTAAAACTCTGCAAGAGAAGAGCAGGGAGAAAAATGTACAGACACGGTCATTGTGAATATTTAGAATCGTATGTCCCGATGGCGCCTCATTAAAGGAAAATGTATAAGCATGGGTGACTGTGCTACTAAGTGAAGGTCTGTAGATAATAAAATGGCTGAATACTTTCTGTTCACTTCTCTAACGTCGGCAAGTCAAAAGATTACCCGCACAGCGCTCTCACATTTATTGAAATCTAGAATGAGTACTTTTAACCACTAAAAAGAGAATTGGCAGCCTAAAGAGCATTTAAATTAGACACTATAAGTTTTGGTGCAAACTTGTAAACAATGACTCATTTCAAGAAAGAATGGTTCCAGAGAAAAGAGTTGCCTTTTTGGAAATATAGCTAAACAATAACCATATTATGTGAAATTAATAACTGTTGAGAATTAGGCTCCTGCATGTTGAATGTGCTACTCCTTTTTCATGTGGGGGTGATTTCACATCCAACCTTACTTAATTTCTGGGAGAATAGAAGTTATGTTAATCAGTGCATACTAATTTTCACATACAGTCGAACTACACTTAGTGTTTTTAAACATCAAATCAACTCTAGACTTATATGGGAATGTCTCCAAACTCTCATTAATCCCTTCACAAAGAATCGATTAGACCTGTAATGCATGCCTGGGCATCAGGGCATAGAAAATAATAAAGGCAAAAGAAGGAACTGAGTTTTGACTTCCTTGGACCACAACCTTTCTGCAGCATTAGAAGGAAAATATTTTAACCGCACTATGTCAGTGAACCAAAAAAGAATATTAAATAAAAATGGAAGAACCGTATAAATTTTTATCAAAACACCCGATAGCAAACCAGGAAAGTTGTTGCAAAGATTACGGGATATTGGCAATTCCACAAGTGGCTACATATGATGGGATTCTACAATGAAATACCATATTTAATGTGAACAGTCTGAGAAGTAAAACACATTTTTATTAGAATGTAAAACTTTCAAAAGACAAAAACATTTCTATTTGGATAAATTCTACAATTCCTATATTTGTAAGAAATATACTCAAACTCGCTAAAGTGCTAGATTTGAAATTACAAAACTAGAATCAAAGGGTGCACAAAAATCTTGTGGCCTAAGTGCCACTCCAAAATCAATAAAATACATATTAATCAAATAAATGCTATACAGGAAAGTTTTAGATGGTTTTTGTTTAGGCGTTTTCATTGAACAACAGTAACTAAAATTGATGTAGGCTACTTGACAAACTCACTATTCACTGACTTTAACGTATTGGAACATACATCGAAAATTAATACAGAGATCTAGGATTTAAAAGGGACTCGTTTTCTAAAACATAACATTTTTACCTCTGCTACTAACTATGCATAGCATTTGAATACATTTTTATAGATTAAAAATAGCAGGTAAAGCATGATATATAAAAATTTATGTTTGGCTTAGTTATGTATTTTTCGATAGTTGACCATATTGCTACAATAAAATTACTTAATACTACGCAACTTGAAGCGTTTATGATTTTTTTTTGTATAAAGTGGTATTTTAAGAAACAAAATGAAGGCTAAAACAAGTATAGAGAGAGTCGTAAATATTAGTCACAAGTTTTAAAATCGTAGGAATAATGAACTCAATTTCAAACATAATTTATTTCATAATTTATTTCATACATAATTAAAGCTGTGCGATGTGTAAATTAAGACTATTTTACTGAATGGTTCAGGACTTTTAGGCGGAAATAAGACAGAGTAGAAATGATTACAGTAAGCAAATAAACGGTTTAGTTGAGTTGGTTTCTTTATGGACGCTTTTTAACATCTCAGGTCATCAGTTACCCATTCAATTCAGGGCGTGAAACGGCCGACAAATTTTTCTCAGAGGCTTCTTTCAGGCTTGAGGTTCTTTATCGTGCCGTAAATTTACAAAACTGGACCCACGGCTATACTTCCTTGCAAATGAAGCCATTACTTAGAATTTTTATGTCCGAAAAAATTCATCGATCCTGTCCGAATTTGAACCCGCGATCTTGTTTAGGATGGCAAGTATGGTTACCACTACACCACTAGGACTGACATAAACTGTATAAGTGAGATATATGGCTATCATGTCTGAGAAAGAAAAATACGTTAGAGTAACGGTATCTTACAGATAACTTCTAAATAAATAACGATTAACTATAAGGGCTCTCTAGAGAATATAGGTGAGGAAATGTAGTAAAAATAATGTTAACGGATCAACCAGTAAGGAAAAGGAACATTAAAAAAAAACAGTAGTACTAACATAAAGGAGTACATTTTTTCAGAATATATTTAAAAATGAATAATCCATATAACTAATAAAATTCATTGATATGAATGTTTATGATTTTGGGATCATAAATGTTTACTTTTATATTTTCTTAGGTATGTAACACAGATTTTCAAAGTCTTATAAATTTAAATGTTTTTAAAATAGATATTTCCGATCCAAAATTTTGTAAATTGTGAGTATATGATTTTATAACTAATCACTCAAAAATATTTTGAAAATTAACAGAATAGTCATTTTGTTAAAATTTAATGAGTGCATAAATCTTAATTGGTTTTATTATGATTTTTTGACCTTACCTGCTGTTCCATGTACTGGTGCGGCATAAGTCTTAGCCTATCAAACAGAAGAAATTTTGAAGATTTTCAATGATACTCTGGAGGATCTACCGGCTCTGGAAAACGCTCTAGATATGGACGACATAGCACAGAAATAACTCAGATGAAGATGCCATCCTGAAATTATTTCCGAGAGTAGGAGTTCAGATAATGAAAGTGATACTCGAACAGCTTCACGTGAAAGTCTAGTAACTTGAAGCAAATTATTGTTTTTTTACTATTTTATCACTATTTCTTTTATTTTATTAAATAGGCAATTACTAAAATATAATTAATATACAATGTTATATAATCACACAGATGCTGAAACTGGACCAAGTAACACTTCTCTCATTATCCCAAATGATCAAATACAACCTTCAGAAAGAAAAGCAGAGCTAGGAACTCGCTTCTTAAATCAGTGTAAACATTTCTGGGTAAGGACCTAGTCACAGAGTGGACTGTACGAAATGCTACTGTTGCATCTTCAGGTAGGATTTTTCAACAGAACATTTCGAAAGAGAGGCAAGGGCATACACTTCATTCAAATTAACTCGTAACTAATGATACTATCGCAGCTATGTGGTACCTTGTAGATGACAAATCAATGTTGAAGTACGTCAAGAAGTTACACAAACAGAGGTACAAGGGATATTTGAAAACAATGACTGGAGCGTAAGTTTGGAAGAGCTGGATGAATTTATTGCTTTATTATATGTTCGTGATGAATTAGGAATTGAAGCAGAAGTAGGTAAACTGTGCTGTACTAAATGGGCAGAAGAACAAAAGAATAACAAGTTTTGAAGAAACCTAAAAAGAATAATCTGAGGCAAAAGAGCCAAACGAAGAAATGTCGAAACAAATTAAATGCAAATTGCAATACATGCAAAAAGCGCGTTTATGGAGCCTGCACAAAGAGAACAAACACTTTTATTTAATATAAATGAAGCATTACTATTAGAATCATGTTATAGTATTGTATTGTTGTATTTTGTGTTTTTACTCTTATATAAAGATAATGAAAAAACTTCGGGGAGATACAAAAACACTTTGATTTAATGTATGTTTAGCATCGAGGGTAAAAAATGACGGCTTCGGCTAATCTAAGCACATACCAGGTTCGGGCGGTTCTAGTGTCCAGCGCATTTTTCTACCAAATAACTTTCAGTAAATATCAAAAAAAAAAAAAAAAAAAAAAAAATGTAGACAATCAAATATCTCCCCTTCCGTTAAGTTCAACAATTTTATTTTCAAAATAAATATGTTAAGCATGTACAGTTCATGCCAAACGTTTCGTTTTTACATTTTATTTAATTGTGAGTTTAGTAAATGAAATATATAGTAAGAAATAATGTCATTATTTCATTAATAGTTTATTAAGAATTTTAAAATTCCATGTTCATGTAATCATTAATATTCAATCAGATTCACTATATTTCACAGTTTAAATGTTTTTAAAAACTATAGCAAAAATTGTAGTTTTCCATGCAGTAAATTGTTTCCATTCTCAGTGTTGAATAAGAACGCTATATATAGTTCGAATTGCGTTAAATATAACTTTATAAAGAAAAGTATTGCCGTCTGTAATATATCAATATTTTACACTAGTATAAAAAATTAACAATACATAATTGAATATATGTAAAATATGTATGAAAATAGTCTAAAAAGGACATTTCTAGGTCTAAACTTTTCTAAGCATGATGGGGATAAAATAAATATTGCTGCAGTAGATGTGAGTTCGATAACTCATCCAGTAGTATTATTAATGTACAAAAGTTTAACTTATAGTATGTAACTTTTTCATTTAGGCAATCACTGGTTTATCAGCGCCACAAAAACAGTGTAATGCTATGCGGAGCCAGCTGCATAAGCACACATATCAATATCAGCTTTCTTTGATTCGTACTTTAATGGATTATACTGTATTAGAATATTCAAGTCTAATAGTAAGGGGAGTATAATTCTGAAATATCCACAATCAATAAACAAATGTATTCAATTTTAAAATTATATAGCAAGGAATAACTAGAATTAATGCTTAAGAATCCAGGTGGTCTTTATAATTAATGAAGGGAAAAAATGAGTATTTTAGAATTTTTATCTACCTTAATTAATTAGATACATCAGTCGCTGCATATTTTTCTTGCGTTTATGACTGCATGTATTAATGCAGAAACAATATCACGTCAATTTCAACGTCATGTTGGTGGGGTTATCTAGCAATTGTTTCACTATAACGTAATTAATTACAGATATTTGCATCTGTTATTTTATTATAATATTCATTTTATAATCAAAAGGCTAATTATTCTAACTAAAATAAACACAACACAACTTAGAATGCTGCGCTCGATTCATCATGCCTCTCTAATATTAAAATATAGAGCAAGTGTAATGAAAAGAGGTATCGTAACTATTTTGGATCTAATACCAACTATTTCTTATTAACTGTTAGATCAGATCTTCTGGCCAAATTATTACATTCTCATATTACAAAAACCGCCATGAGTGACCGAGGTCATTAAGGCGCGGACTCGTGAGCGGGAGGTCTGGGGTTCGAATCCCACCAGGACCGTCCTCCTGACTGAGATTTTTTCCAGGTTTTCCTCAGTCCTCATAAATGTCAAATGCCGGGGAGGTACCCTAAACTTAGGCCTGGAACGTTTCCTTCCTTAAAAAAAATCCTTTCCCAATTTATCATTTCATTTCATGTATCATCTATGTCACCGCCTATGGTGCCTCAGTAGTAAAAACGGGCGTTAAACACTAATCAATCAAAATATACAAAAACTTAAGCTTATAATCCTTTTAAATAGTTTTGCAATTTTTAGCTACTGTGGTATACTTTTGATACAAGTAGGTACAGCTGCGATAAAAGTTTAGGAAACCAGTTCTAATTTCTTGTTTTAATGTTGGTATCACTGGAATGTGACTTGAAAATGGAAGTGAAATGCTTTTTCTTCATATGTCTAAAAAGTGATGTTATTTTCCCTTAGTTAAGATAACTATTTTATTTGATAAGGTATAGTGTTTCTAGTCACATTTATTGCACATCCCAATAAATAGGTAACACATTTTTGTTTCCCTTACATGAGACACATTTTTGAAAATATTTACATATCTATAGACACCTTTTTGATAAATTGTTACATTTCTATATATGGTTAATTTGTGGTTTTATCTTTTCCTTCCGCCCTTTTTCTTTCTTTTTTATGCAAATTTTCTCATTGTGTCTTATTCTAGACTTCAATGATATCCCTGCCTTATATTTTAGTTTTGCCTTTATCTATAAGTTAATTACAAAATGTATGGAACAGACAAATGAAACCGCCGTGACCCAATCTTAGTTACAAAATAGTTTAATTACCTTCCATACATAGAGAAATGTACTATGATTACCACGAAAAGGCAATAATGGTAAAATAATATTTCCCAAAAATATAAAGGTAAAGAAAATATTAATTTAGTCTCTCCTAAACATAAAGGCTTGGCGTCGTTCCATTTATAATAGCGAACAATAAATGATTGCAAAATTTCCTTTACTCAACGCTTCAGCATTGCGGAGGAATTTTGTCCAAAAGGCAATCGTAACTTTAGTTAACTCGCCCAGTAAATTATGAAATCGAAAGAATAGCTCCTAAGGCCAAGGAAGAGAGGCGGCTGCCTTACTCGAAGTTCAAATGCCTTCTAGTTGCTCCCAAGAATACAGAGCCCGGCTCTCTCTCACAGTCGAGTCATGTAACCGAAGGGAGGATGCAACTGCACAAGCTCCTAACAGGCATGCCCGGTTTACTTTGAAGAGTGCAAGAACGGCTAAAGATGCCTCTCAAAAGATGATTAATATGAAAATCACTAAAATAAAAGTTATTAACCAATCACCAAATTAATGAATGTTTGAATTCCAAATTGAACACCAGATAATTCAATTACTTTGAAAGTAGTGCCGCGTTTAAGTTCTTAGACTATGAGTAGTGCATCCTTTATTGGCACTATGACGTAACGTTTATCATCGGTTGAAAATAAAACCCGATAAAATAAATCATGTATGCAACCTATTTCATATTCAATCAGCATCTTGAAGCTCAAATACGCTCTTTGACTATAACTTTAAGAATCTATGCAAACTCAGTGATAAGAACATGATACTTGATATGATATGTGTCGAAGTTGAAGGAAAGATGTACTTTTTATGTGAAAAGTGTATGAGATACAAATAATTCTTGGATTGTTGAAAATTGTATCCACCATTAGCGGCATAATTGCATGAAAATATTTGTCACTAACATGCGTTGTTAAGTAAGATCGATATGTCATAAATTGCTTTATATTCATTAACTAAAAGTAATTATCAGTGCAGGATCATTTAACTTTGACTGTAATTGTCCATAGGAAAAACATTAAAAGTTCACTGGCCTTTATATCGCATATTCTGTGACTTTTTAATAATTTCATTTCGATCACACCTACTTTGTCGTATTGTTTTAGAGTTTTTCTATTTAAATGGGTCAGCGTATCTTAGCAAATAATTCTGTTCAGTTAGTAACACATTTTAACACCATAGAATCAAGTTAGTAGTTAAATTATTGACATAAATTAATGTAACTTATTTATAGTAAATATTAGAAAATAGCGCTCTAATATATATTCAATATATGATAATTATAAGAATAACAATAATAAAATGAATAATTCTACAGCAGGATAAAATAAATACCTGTATTGTCTCGTATGTATTTATAGAAGAGGGATTTTTCAATTAAATTATCTATTAAGTCAAATAAATAACATAACTTTTGAGTTAACACTGAACTAAAAAAACACAAACTGCACACAAAACATCCATATCTAGGATAACGATGAAATGTGAATATGTGACCTTAACTGGTTTTTGAATATTAATACATATTATCCAAATTATCGCGAGTTGTAAACGTCAGCCTTTAGTGTTCCATTTAATTACGTTTGTTGATTATTTACTCTGTATGAGTTACTTTTTATTTGGTAAAGTTACTGAAAACGCTATAACTTTTAGCGGGTTACAGCATAGGTATCATGCCCCTAAAAAAGCGAAGGGTGCAGATGCGAACCCTGCTTTGCTGAAATTGTCTTAATCCCCCATCCAATTCGAGTTATTCCTTATCCTGAAAAGTGTAGCTGTATAGGCAATGGACTTTGTGCTCAGTTGCGTCATCTTTAATGTAATGGTTTTTAGTTTTACAAGCCCTTGAACTGTACGTTAAATATGTACAAATTTCTTCGTAGCCGAACTCTTTGTTTTTTTAATTTGGTTTATTTACGGACGCTCTTTAACATCTCAGGTCTTCAGCGTCCCATTCTATTCAGGGCGTGAAACGGCCGATAAATTTTACTCGGAGGCCTCTTCTTTCAGACTTGAGGTTCTATTTCGTGCCGTAAATATACGGCACGAGACTCACGTCTTTACTTCCCTTCCGAAGGAAGCCATACTTAGGATTTTTACGCCCGAAAAAAAAAAAGCCATCGATCCTGGCCGGGTTTGAACCCGCGATCTTGGGTTTAGAAGGCAAGTATGATTACCACTACACCACCAGGACCGAGTTGTAGCCGAACTAAATGATATATAAGTGTGAAGGTACGAGTGACTTTTAAACAAAAGTATGATACATGATGCATTACGAACATTTAAATAAAACACGAGGGCACACACAAAGTGGGAAGGCCCAGATTGGAACTTGCATTCGTGAGATCTGGAATTAGGGGTTTCGACCAAGATCGTGAGATCTGGGGTTTAGGGATGGCATCTACCAAGTTGGCATTTGGCTTTTCCTTTACCCTAATCGCCTAGGTGAGCACTGCAATTAATTCTTCTTTTTACGAGTTATTCGTTCTCCCATTTCACTTCCTTTCATCCATGGGCTCTGTTTCAGGGTCGGAATTGCCAAGCTAAGGGGCTGGTACTGTGTGCGCTGTAACACAGCCCTGCATTTAGAAAATATTTCCGCTCCGGCGTCTACTATAGAAGCAGCCCTTCTGAGTGGCTCGAATTCTTTGAAGGGGGGTACTCTATCTGAACACAATAGTACGAACTCCATTTATATGCTTGCAATTCTGGTTCCCCCGTGTTTCCCTCCCTCGTCCCTTGTTTCGCAGATGGCCTCATCGGGAGCATGGACACAAACGGCCAGCCTTTGAGCATGATTGAATTGCGAAAAATTCCTCCTTTGTCCTTACCAGCTCATTCCAAACCAAAGAGGTATCTGCATTACTGCACTTTATTAATATGTAAGAACTAAACCTTGTTAACCTCTTTCTGTACATCGTTAACCGTTACAGTGTCTAAGGGAGCAAATAAGGGAAGGGTGAGATACGGGATGGGCATTAAAAATAAGGAAAGGTTTAGACAAAATTGAATCGGGGTATATCTGGTTAAGGGGAGAGAACAATACACGAAATAGTTGGAAAATAGTTAACAGACGTTTGCGAGATATAGATAGACAAAATATTTTGTCTCAATGCGCGGAAAAGTATCACTGAACCTGCAGGCTCAAGTACATCCGGTGTGGGGGAGGGGGGATTATCTAGATCTCTGTGGTAGGGAAGAAAGAAGTGGTCTCGCATGGTTCAGATTAGGGGCTTGGAAAGGAAGCAAAACAGTTAATGCTTTCGGGGAAAGAATTTGCCCATTGTGTGGAGAAAACGATACCTGGAAGCATATTTTGGCAGAATGCAGGGAGACGGAGATTTCAAGAAATAGGCATTTATCACCGCAATTTCTGAATTCCAATAGAAATTCGAAAATATGCCGGGAAGTGTTGGTGCATGCGAGATACTCACACAATTTGGGAATATTTCTACAGAAGACCCGACAACGGAGGTTAGTGGCCATAATGAAGAGGGTTATGTAGAAGGGGTGCGAGTAAAGGGAAGGGGACTCAAGAGTATGGGATTCCTTCATGTCTATGTATTTGTATTTAAATTATAATAGAAAATTTAAATGCATCAAAGTATCTGTATGTGTGTATGTATGCATGTAGATTTGTATGTATGTAGGTATGTGTGTATGTATATGTGCATAGATGTATGTTTATATATGTATGTACGTATGTATGAGCCCTTTTGATTGTTGTAATTAGCAATTATATTAGCATGTACGGCCGTAAGGCCCATGTGATGTATTTATTTGAGTGTTTCCTAAAATCGTACAATAAAACGTCATTACTACTTCTACTAATTATCCATTAATCAGCTCGGTTACAGAGAACATGTACTATTTTTGTATCAGTTATGTTTGAATATTTTGTTCTGTGAAACAAATAATTTGAACGAGTCTTTTTTATTTTTATAACTGATATGTGTTTATCATAAAAGTACATATTTAATTTTTTTCAAAATTTTGCATACCACTTAAGGAGTACATTTTGATTTAAAATTTATATGTTCACATAATGCGTATTAAGTTTAATTCATAAGTTTCATTGTGCTTCACAAAAAAGTAATTCTAATACTTATTATGATCTCCAGGAATATTTATTTCTTGTACTCTTATCTTTTCATAAAGGGTTTTCATTTTAAAATTTACCAGTATTAATTATTATTTGTTAATATCTATTTAACTAAAAACAAGTTGTTTAGATCATGAATCAACTTACAATGTCGCCTTACAACCTGGATTGTGCTAAATGTAAAAAAAAATTTAATACAATATGAATGGTAAGCTCTGATATCTTCTCGATGAATTGCTTATTATTAAATTTATGCTGATTTAATGTAGACACTCAAACCCAGAGCATGTTGCCTTTAGATCCATAAAGTTTTCTTTACAATCTGAAAAGTACAAACGTTTGACCAGGTTTGTCGTGTCATTTCATGCCAGTTCTACGTCTATTTGTAACAACTTCGGTTTCACGAGTCTGTGTTATAAATTGGTAGACTGCAATTTGACCGTAGGCAGTTCTAGCAATTTCGTAATTGTGTCACATTAACACACCATTCGCAAAGGATCAGTTCCTAATAAGTAACCATGTTTTATGTCAAAGTGGCTATCAGCACTGTTCAGCTGTTTCTTTTAATAACTAAGGTTATGCACCACTTAGTTACAGAACCAATTTAGAGATTACTTCATAATACTTATAAAGTATATTAGGAGCTAAAGAAAAGTATGGAAATAAAGGGTTTTATCAGTCAGCTAAGCATTTAAAAAGTATAAAAAAGTAATACTTATATGGACAGCAACACCTATAGGTATTTTTCTATAATATGAAAATACAAGAAATACATAAAGAAACCCCAAAAGAAAAATTTAAAAATAAAGACACAAACATTAAATATTAGCTTATTTTATGTTGTAATGGGTATCGGCATTAAGTTGTCAGGACAAATTTGGTCGGAACTATAGCTAGAGCTGGCAATAGCGTCCGAGACTGGTCCATCTACTTAACACATCTCATAATTTCATATACATTTTTTCCTTTCTCACACTTTACATAACTTTTTTCTCCATCATTAATACTTAAGTTGGTCCTTATTTCATCGTCTTTAGTAGCCTAAATAGTGAGTTTGTTTTAATAGTTGATCAAATAAACATTATTCGTCATTACTAAATAATCCACCTATCTATCATAATATAATCATTATAATGCATTTATTACCACACTTAGTGCAGTAACAATTTTATTACAATACTCACTGTAGTGAAATATTCACATTAAAACATATTATTAAATTCACTTAATTCAAAGGAAATGCCTTTACGTTATTTATTATATATTTGTTTATAACACATAACTTGCAATTAAATAATTGAAAACCCCGTGCCAATGATAGCATTCCATTTCCATCGACAATCCTGAATTCTTGTTTATTATCTCTACATTCTCTTTCTAACAAAGGATATTCGAAACAATTTTATTTTTGTCCCGTCCCATCAGGGCAAAGCTCAATATATCTTTGGATTCCATACCAACAACTATATTATAACAAAAAAACTATTTATTTTATGTTATCTTGAATTTACTACCCTAAAATGGGGGAATACGCCAAATTTTAGTATTGTATTTGTGTTGTGATTATTAAACAAAACATCCGAAATTGTTTATACACAGATAACTGTCACAATATTTTAAAATATGCATGTTATTTATTAAAAATGAGTTCAAAAGAAGCAGCAATTGCCACCTGTGAATTGTTACTGACCCACTTGAGACACGAAAGCACGTACAAATTATTTGAGGAATTGCTTAATTTTATAGACTATCAATATTTTGGTTATATCTTGGAAAAGTTGCATCATATTAGTCGCTGGCGAGTTTGTGGTGCTAGTATTGAAGTTCAAGATAGTTATTTTTGCACAGGGGTGTGGTAGGTTATACATACGTGACTGTTTGTGAGCGGGAGGTCAAGGGTTCGATTACAGTCAGAACCGTCCTCTATAACTATTTTTTCAACGTTTTCCCCACTTCCCATAAATGGGAAATTCCGGGTGGGCACCCTAAATTTAAACTTGGATCTTTTCCTTTCTTAAAATGTACCGTTTCCAAACATATCATTCATCTCGTGCATCATCAACGTTCACCGCCTGTAAACACACAAATTTCAATTCAGCAACATTAATACGGTGTCTAATGTTTTGAGATTGAATATTCAGCCCATAAACTACCAGGCGACTTAGGCGTATTAATTCTCTGCACGGAATAAGCTAGTAATATTTTTTCATTAATAACATCACTTTTCTGAAAGAACCATTCTTTTAAATTATTATAGCCTCATTTTAAAGTTTGCAGGTATAATTGAAGACCGGCATAAATTCCACGTGTGTTCAATTTCTGAACATTTATGCTATTCATTTTTATATAATTACAGTGCACGACAACACCCCTTCACTAAGTTTAACACACAATTAAAATTTACTTACACTCATTTTAACATAAAATATGTTTCAACTTTTATATTACAACAACGTTAACATTTGTGCAGAAAGAAAAAAAAACATTTAAATACCACCATGAATCAGCCCAATACGGGAAACAATGACTTCACATGCATCTTACAATCCATATTTTCAACTAATAAATTAAAATCCTTAAGTATAATTTACATCTTGCAAAAGTAGTATGCAATATAGATGCGTTAACAACTCAACATAACCCGGGAAATTGCATATTTTATTCCCTCGATATACAAGTCTGACGATCAGAAGAAGGCAAGCGAAAGGAATGTGATGCGTAAACATGAACAGTGTTGCCATATACTCACCCATGGTTAGATGTCCAGCAAGCGTCTGATTTTAACATGTTGCAACATAGGCATCGCACATACACTCTCCGTGTACAGATAAACGGTTCAAGCCCCCCCCCTCCTCGCACTTCAGCCCCGCATGTGGCTTCTCTGACAGTCAGACTATACTTACCACTCATATATCAACATATACTATTTCAATCGAAAATACCGATACATAGTACCATCAATTTTGTTGCTAATCGATATTTTTACTTACTTTCCTAGTTGAATTCTTCACTCGTCAAAATCAACTAATACTATTCAGTAAAAATCCACTTGTCTAAAAGTAACAATGGGAGAAAAATAATTTAAAAGCGTGTCAATGGTACAAAGTGCCGTTCATTAGATTCCAATATCCTCCATTCTTGGAATGTCACTTCTACTTCAGGTTTCTTTGTGTAAATACAGTTTAAAACATCTCCTTATCTCTTAATGAACTAAATGAGTAACTCCCTTTGTTGATTAGACGCCGAGGACGTTACGGGGGGTGCGTTAACCTTTTGTTCCCCTATTCACCCACTTAACTTCCAATGTTTAAGCTGAATGAAAAAATTTTGCAGAACAAAGGTGCTTGCAGGGTAAGTGAACAGTTTCATGCGGCACTGGAGATGATTCGGGAGAGCTAATAATCAAACACGAGCTGCCACCTGGTGCTAGAATGGTAAACGAGGCAGACAGGGGGCGGCAACAAATTGCCCCCGACTCGCTCTTTGGGCAGTGAAGCGAGCAATGCAATTATGATCTCGAAATAAAGGCAAGTAGGAGTTGAGTAAGGCATGAGATGGGGGAGGAAACTCCCGTTGTATTCAGCTGTCAGGCTCCGGAGTCCAATAAAGTCTCGTTATTGAGACGATGTCAACTGTTGGCTACAATTTCTGCCACCCACTCCTTAGACCCTTTTATAGAAATACCCCAGTGACTTCGTCCGAATCTGCACAATAACGCACAACATTTTTTTTTTTTTTTTTTGTATTACGCGGTTGGTAGATGTTCATTTTTCTTTCTTATTCCTCTACCCTCTCTGGTAACAATGTACTTGGTTGTAGAAAAGTGGCCGTCACATATTTAGCCCCGGTTATTTGCCATCATATAGCCACCGTTATAAATCCCAGTAGCTAATAGTCTTGTCCGAAGCAGTCACGGGATGCTGGGACTCCAGAGGAAGGGTGGGGGATGATGGAGCGAGAAGCAACAGGAGAACCAGCTTTAACTCCCCTTCCACCCTTGCTGCAACCTCGGGAGGGGTAGGAGAGGGTTGGCGATGGTGATAGCTGCGCTGGGAGTGCGCCTGCCCATCGCCGTCGACGGGCGCAGAGCCTCCCCTCCATACCACGCCGTCGGTTCTGGGAGTCCCGCCAGTATGTACACATACTCAAGAAGTGGTCCGCGACGGAAAGAGTGAGCGGCAGTTCGTTCAAACGTGGTGTTGTGACTACGCGATACGCTATTGGGACTCTCGAGGAATAGTGTGCTCTTTGCTAACATCACCGACTGCGGCACCGGGAGTCTTTACTGGGTGAGTTCGCCCTTCTTTGGTTTTTAAACGTGCGGATGAGCGTTGTAATCTTTGGATATGCTCTAAAGTTCTGGTACTACACGTAACAACTCTACTGAACTTAACAGCAAGTAGTAAATTCCCCCATTGTTATAAAACAATGTCGCACATGTAAAAGAATATATCCAATGCAGTTAATTCTTCCGGGTTCCATTCTACCTAAGTAAAATATTACGGAAGTCTTCCCTATTATAAGAAAGGGATATCAGGTAAATTACATCCGGAAAGCCTTATTTGCCCTCTCGATAATTTCGTTCAGTTGCGAAATGATTTATAAGGCGTTAAATTTAATTTCAAATTTATAGGAGCATATATTTACATTCAAAAAGATTTATTCTTTTTTTAAAGTGAAAAATCCACCCTTTTTACTGATATAAACAATTTATTAACCAATGATTATAGCTATAATTTTTCACAGAACATTCCTGTACTGAAATAAAAATGGTTAGGGCTCTGTAAATGCTAAACATTTCTACAAAAAAGAACAACTTATGTGCGGTATTACGTAACGACTTTTATAAATGCTTTCTTGAGACTGGAGTTTGATTAGTTGACGTAACGACTTTTATAAATGCTTTATTAAGACGGAGTTTGAATAGTTGAAAACAGCAAGCGAAAAAAAGAGGATTTCTGAATGAAGTGATATTATGAGTTGAGAAACTGTGAACAGTGCTGCTCTGAAAGTCCCGTGGAGAAAGATAAAATCGTTCTAAACTAATTAACAATTTTATTTTGCATTTATGATAAGATTATAAAGCGTTTTACACTTATTAGTTTGGCAATACCATGCTGGATATCATTAGAAGCTCTTTAAATGTAGTCATTTAATTTTAGATAGTACTCCTTTCTTTTCCATCTTTAAATTACATCTATGAGCGTCCTGAGAAAAAATGAGAAGTCGTTGTCTGTTGTGGTATTCAACTCTCCAAAGCAATTGTTAGCCATTATTGTTAACGCAGGATATTTTCACATAATGGTATCGTCTCTTACGCTATGTGAGATGAACATATGGTTCTTAATAAGTGCTGTTAAATTCTAAAAGTAAAATTGGACATACTTTAACATATTTTAGGATATAGAAGTTTTGTTGAATATCAAACTATCTGCAGTTAATACTATAAAATAGTTCAACATTTAAATTTTTCTTCTTTAATTCTACAAAATACACTATATTAAGTTTAAATATAAGATCGTTTATTCTAAATTTAACATTAGCATTGAAGATCTTCAAAGAATTTTTGAAGTAACGTAAAACTTAATTTTTAGATAGGTAACATAATTTCAAGGTTCATTTTCAAAAGTTATACGTTTTTTTTTTTGTTTATTTTTGTTTAAGAGCATACAATGAATTGCAAAAGTTTAATTTTTTTCTTTAATTTTATTAACTGCTGAGGTTTTAAACATTATATTTAAAAATCAAAAATTATATTATCTTATAATGACTTGAAAGTGTATATTTAACAGAAATATTTAAACTATTTATATCAAATTAATAGATATTTCTTACGGGTTCTTAAACAAAATTATAGTTTAAAAAGTTTTAACTCAGCCATTGGCAAATATTCACATACTTAATAGAATTTTTTTATCTCGTGAATATTAGATCTCTAAATACTACAAATAGTGAACAATTTTCAAACAAGTATAAATATGCTGATATATTTACATTTTTAAATTAACGCCTATCGATGTTTATGAATCCCATAACTGGGAACGCTTATGTATGAGGGAAACACTAAGAGCGACTTCTTATTTCATGTCTATACATCACTTTTTAAGCTGTTTTCTTAACAGGTATTTAGGTATTCAGCATATTTAGGTATTCAACCAAAGTTAAATATTTATAATTTAGTTTGCAGTGTTTCTGCATAAATCTAATTCTATATACGGTATATTAATACTAAAGTTCTACACGAATTCCTATTTTTCAAACTTTTTTTACTTTCATTAATAATGGGTATTTAAATAAACGTATTTTTAAAATATAACCTTAACAAAGCGTGATTCTTTCATAAAAAGAAACGGTCTGTATTTTCAACGTTACGTTCTCTCTCATTCTCCAATCTTGAGCTTTTTTATATCTGAGTGATTTAAACATTCATATTTAGGCTCTATTTACTGAAAAGTATTTTAATTCTATTAATTAATAGTAAATGTTACTATTAATTCCATGTAAATATGTATATAAGAATATTTAATCAATATCTTTAATAAAATATATTTAATACCACCAGACAAAATATACATACCTATATGAAAGGTCTTATTTGGCTACTACCTAATTTAAAAATGAGAATTTCTTTTATAACAAGAACGGTGGGAATTCAATGTTGGACATAAAAGCATCTTTAAGAAATAAAGATGAACCGCAAAGCGACGTTTATATGAATTATCATGTAAAAATTAGTTTTTAAATGGTCAAGGAAAAATATAAAACGAGTTTGTAGCTTTAGGGAAAGTAAGGGATTGAAGATATAATATACTTACTAATATGTAAATCAAAAATAATTAATTGAAAGATGTGTAAGCTATAATATCTGTTTTAAACTATGAAAATGGTATTATGAACAAAGTAATAGACTTTTAAAGAGACAAAAAAATTCATGAAATGAATTTATAAGCTCAAAGATAATCATTTTAATAATCGTAATAATAAACGAAAACATTAGCAATTTATAAAAGTGTAGCGGCTCCATTCTATACAAAAAGAAACATTTATATTACAGAGGATTTGACATATACAAACAGCTAAATCATATCACAACTGGAAAGAATGAACCATGAAGGCAGCCAAAATAAATGACATACAAAAGCCAAGAGAGGGAATTGAAGTTGGCAGATCAAGGAAAACGGTAGTGCTGAAGTGAAAACAGGTTCAAGAAAACAGAAGACAAAGAGGATTACCTGCATCTAGAGTCTCCTGAACATAAACTACAAACCAACAAAACCTCTTAATGAAATCTGACCTCTTAGAAAGCAAAACAGGTTCTTACCCGGTAAATAGCTTCAAATTTGTTACAGAGATTGATACACAAATAATACGCCGCCTATTTTGTCACATGGAAATAATTAACCCATAAACATGCTACAAAAATTTGTACTCTACAAATTCGCAAACTCACAAGATGGACGGATTAAACGTCTGTGAAATATATGCAAGTCACCTGTAATTAAAACATACGACACAACTGCGCATTAAAGAGCTTGAAAGAGAGAGGAGACATAGGAAGACACAAATTTGCATAATTATATACGAGCCTTATAATGATTATTCATTTGATATATGACTAGTTTTCTATTCTTTATAGTCTTTCTACTTTTTGTGCTATGAAGATAATATAAAATATCGAATAATTAGATGCCTCTGGATCATTACGATTATGTTATTGTAAATTTTTGGTTTCTCCATCTTGTTCTACAATTGCAGTGCTTGATATTAAGTACAATTGAGACAAATTTTTTTAGTGAATAATATGGGAATATTATAATGTTTTACAGGAATACACTTGAAATGAATTAGAGACGGAAATTGAAGTTATATGAAAAATAGTAATTCGCGTGTTTTACAAAATGCAGCTGTCCAAGCAATTTGTACTAATCAGAATTCTGAACTTTACACACAGATGGAATAAAATGTATAGAAGCTGCAAAGATAAAAACTTCTGAACAAAAATAGAAATGAGAGTACAAAAAGAGCATAGATAAAAGTAGAACAAAGATCCAACATCACAAAATATTTTAAAACATTGGATAGCGGATAGAAAACTTAAAAAGAAATGAATTAACAGTTGTACACTTAATTTCTTGAATAGTGATAAAGATATGTAGGGAGAATCGGAAAATACAACATTCATAGCAAAGAAAAAAATAAAACTGATTTTCTGTTTGTGAAGGGGTGACCATAAGATAAGAAAGACGAATATAAATAATTAGAAGTAAACTGGCTGAGATAGAGTTTATTTGTAAATATCTTTTTTAATTTTTAAAAACTGTGGAACATTTAATATGAAATGCTTTTCCCGTTAAAAAAGAAAACCAAAAGACATGAAATAACAAATGAAATAATTGCCAGTAATAAGTGTGATTATAAAACAGCACTATAAGAGAAAACGTCTAAGCTATCATTCGTCCCAAATAAATGGCGGCAACTAAAGTTTGATTTACATTAATTAATGAAATTTAAGCCATGGTTCAAATTATATTACACATTTCGAATAATTATTAATAATGTTGCTTAAAGGAATCTGTTACTTTCACTACAGAAGGCTAGTTTATAGCTAAACTATTTACTGTTTCACTGTTTAATTTACTTTAAGGTAGAATAGATTTTTATTTCTATTCATTCTAAAGTTTAAACTATAACTTTAGCATACTAAGTAGGGGCTCGTGCTTCATTTGAAAAAGTAACGATCCTGCTACTTTAAATTCAAACATGTTTTCTAAACCCTCTGTTATGATCTCAGGGACCTCTGGAACAGCGGGATCCATTTCTTTGGTTTGGATACACCATGGATAGAATCCATTATTTCCAATAATATAAAAAGAAAGGGTAATTTAAATGGAATTGCACGTCAGCAAGAATGTTGGATATGAATGGGGTAACAGACAAGAAGCAACATTAAATTGTAATATTGATATCTTTTTCTTAATATATTCATTGATATACATTAAGGAAATCAAGGAATATTATATAGATAAATTTTAATATATTTCCTCCTTTTATTTTTTGATTTTAATATAAATAAATTCAGATGTTTCATTACTTACATACTAGTAACACTGCATGTTGTGTCTTAACACTTCATATACAAGTTACAATTTTAAAATCCATTGCTCACCGATCTATTAAAATTTAAATTATATGGTATTTACAATGTGTGAAAATAAGTATTTTAGTTTATTTCGAATATACTATACAATATACTTTATATCTAATATTTAAAATTAGATATTCATCGTTTCTCTAAATTATACGAAATGCTACACAACAAACTAGTAAAATTTACAAAGTATAATTTTTTCAATGTGTAATAATTATAATTATTTAAGGCTATGTCTAAAATTCCTTAGTAAGTAATCATATATGGATTTAAAATGTAGGAATTTCATACTGAAAAGTATACATTTGTAATATATACAAATTCTGTGAAATGTAGTGACATATTTTTATTTTAAAAATACTTTCTAAGGTTTATTTAAGTAATTTCTTTTCGTTTTCCTTACAACAAAATTTGTTTAGCTTTTGTTGATCCTGTAGGAGTTACGGTAAACAAACTAATTAAAAAAATTAATAATATTTCATCTCCTAATCTTTTAAATCCTTTAAATGCTTATTTTTGTTTTTTAATATATTTAAATTATACTCCTTATGACGTTTCGTAAACTTATTTGGAGCAATATATCGTGTTTTTCATTTTATTTCTTGCTTGCGGTATGGAATTTATATTTCTTTTAAAGCTCCCAATGTTTTAATTTTAATTTTATTTTATTCATAAAATATGCATAAAATATTGACTGAATGATAATCAGATAATAAACTAAAAATATTCAAATAAATTCTAATATTTCCTTAAATATTTTTATCGACTTTGAAACTGTGATGTTATCGTGTTAAATCTCTTATCCTTACTAACGCCAAAAAGAGCAAAGTTCCTCTTTTTAGTGCATAGCATTTTTCAGGAATATGAGATACATTAGCTGAAATGCTATATTCGGTTATTTCATCTCGAGAGTGTTTTGTGCTCGCATGTACTAGAAAACCCGAGGATGAAAGTTTGGGACAGCCTTGATGGCCTACTTCTCTGCTTTGCGTAACATGACTTTGGTTATTGAAAGCTGCTGTGTGAACACCATTCTCCGAACATTCAGAAGTAAAACTTTCGTGTTGCTAAGTCATTGTAAAATGGTAATACTGCTGTACTGGCGAGATAACGTGTATGACTCCCAAACAGCGAGGGCCAAGAGTTCGAACACAGTTTTAGTCGGATTACAGAATGAGGAAACTTTGGGAGGAATTATATCACCGTGTAATTCACTACACCGCTAGCCCCTGTTATTTTCGGCCAATAAATTTGCGAATAGGCAGATTTTATCATGTCCTCTTTATTGATAACTATACTAAAATCTAGGAAGAGTGAATATAAGTGAAAAGTTTTCTTATACACCATCTCACAAAAAACATAACAACACTGAAACTTGCATGTGACTAAAATGTGTTGTTTTGATATATTTATATGTCATAATGACGCAACTGTAATACGTTTTGCAATATCGCCTAAACTTTTGGAGATAAACGCTAATTTATGTTTATATGAGGGGGGTTTCCTGTGGGGCAGTAGACCATGCGTTATCTACATGCAACTAAGCTCTTAGCTTGTGTAAGGAATATATTACTAGAGATATTAAAATACTTGATTACTCATAGAAATGCAGAGGATTTTCACCAAATTTTGTTGCTTTCTGCATGAGTGAGAAAGTCGAACCAAGAAGAAACGCTATGAAGCTAATAAGAGGCAAGTGAGACGTATTTGATTCCGGAAATACACCATAATTTTGCTTCCTATACTTCACATAAAGATAGAATTAATGAAAAAAAAATTAATGGTTTTAGAGAGGGTGGAGGATTCAATGTTTTAAGAAAAATGTCCAATATTAATGAAGCTATACCACAAAATGATATATTTATTGGCGCTGTAATCATGAGTTAATACAATAAACTGTTTTTGAATGTCTGTTATCGTAACGAGAAACAAGCATGGATAAGGTTCAAATCTGTGTGCAGTAATGTTAGGTTTGAAGTAAATAAAGGGATAATTGAAGACATGTGAATGGAATACAAACATTGATTAATAATATGTCATTTCCTGTATCTCCACTTCGAGTTCTTTCCCCCTAATCCGTCTGCCGTTAGTAATGAGCGCGGAGAACGTTTTCATCAGCAATAGCTTATGTATTTTAAAACTGTAATCTTCAACAAAACAAAATTTAAAATTTTGAGCGTTTTTATACATTTTCCATGAAGACACATGGTTTTACTAATTCATGAATTAAATTAGGTCAAATCTCACAAGCTATGGAATTATTAAATATGCATATTTTAAACGTTTCTATGAGAATTTCAATATTTAATTTTCCGAAAAAAATGGTACTTGATAGGGAATTTGCATTTCGGATTTAAATTTAGCACATGCTAATTACACAAAAACCTATATTTTATTCGAGTGCAAAATAAAACGTTTTTCTGTTCAGTGTAATTTGGGGGACTTTGGTAAGAATCAGGTGTATTAGAACATAGTAAATAAACTTAATATAATTTCTAAATAAGAGGCTTAAAGTCGTGTGGTCTGGATAACTATATATTTTAAATACATTTAATTAAAACAAAAATATACCATTGTATACCTTCTTTTCCAACCATCGTATTTTGAAATTTTAAACGACACCCTACTTATGATATTTAAATTTTAAAGGGGATTGAAGTACTCTATCTTTGATTTCTATTATTGCCTGGCAACCTGCAATGTGCTTATTGTGCTTTAAAAACGAAACCAATTAGTAGTAGGGTGAAAATACAATTCATATGTTATTATTATTATTATTATTATTATTATTAGTAGTAGTAGTAGTAGTAGTAGTAGTAGTAGTAGTAGTATTACTGTAAAATATTCTATTTCTATGCTCCTGAACAATAGGTGTAAGGCATTTTGAAACAATTTACTTGCCAAAACAATTATTATATTAAATGTTTAACAGTTTTTAGACTTATTCTGTCCAAATGCAAACAGCAATAACAATTATATAAGTTGCCAGACAACGACAGAAAGCAAAATGTGTAAGTTTTACTTTTTATTTAGGTATTATTGGCTGGGGGGAGGGCTTTTGGCTGGGTGGAATGAAATAATGGAAATGAACTTTTTGGTTTTAAGTTAAATGTATTTTTCCATGACAGTACATAAAGTTGCAATTCATTTAATTATTTTTAGTGGCTAAGACAAGTCTTTGAAGCTGTTGGCCTAAAGAGAGCAAATTATATTTCGCACTGCTTTTCGGTTCAGCCTATCTTATTTGCTTTGTTGATTATGGTTTTTCCGGTTAAAAAATCGTGATCTTACAACAATATTTCATGAAATATTTATTTAATGTAAATAATATTTGCCTAATACACTTAACTAAAATTATTTTACCGTATGTATATAACTTAACAATCGTCCAAATATTATAATTTTAGGAATCTGTATCATTCATTACTATTAATCTGACACAAGGGTAAGTAAATATGGAAGTAAAATGATTTAATATATTATGGGTGATTTTTTAAAATAACTATATATTTTATTTTTATGAATAATGTCTCTGTAAAATAATGCATGGAAAATAATTTGGCTACAGGATTATACGGCTTACATTTCTTTGTATCAATTTAAAATTTATAAGGAGCGCTGTTACATAATTATACATGTCTAAGACTAGACCTGATAAAGTGTTAACGGGCACTTTTTTCTAATTTTCCACACCCTACGGGAAGATAATTTAGATTTATCTCAAAATTAACTACACAATAGGTATTAAGAGGTGCATATATAAATATGCATGTGAAATATAAGTAAAAAGATATTTAAAATAAGAAAGGTCTAAAATATTTGAATGAAGAAATAAAAACTGTTACAGGACTCTGATAAAATATGGTTACTACTAAGTACTGAGGAATCCAAACAATCATAAAGAGAAAAAAGAAGAAACATGGCAAAGGATATGGTTAGAAACGCATACCAAAAGCTTAGGAAATATTCAAGTGATATTGGAAATGATATACATTAAAGATAAAATTTTGCATATAAAAATAAATTAACTGAATAAAACAAGAAGCAAGAACAAAAATAAAATCATGCGAAAAGAAGATGGGATAAAATATTATATAAAGACTTACGGCTTACGGAAGTAAAGAATGCCCCTAATATTAGTGATGAAGATGCAGACATTTATTCGGTGGAAAGAATTACAATTCATGAACTTCAAAAGACTGTTAAAGGATAAAAAAAATAGACAAGCAATAAGCCCAGTTAGCATTAACGGGAACTCTTAACATTTAGAGTAGTTGTTGTTCTTTTGAGAGTATTGCGTCTAATTAATTAGTTTTGGCAAACTGGGAAGATTCCTGAAGAACGTAAAGTAGAAGTAATAAATTTGTTTAAAAATGGGAAAACGCAGATTATGTCAGAATTACAGAAATATGTCCTCTGAATGCAATGTACTAGCTATATACAAGAATAATAAACGCGAGACTTAAGAGCATATTTGAAGTTATGGTAGAAGGGGAACAAAATGGTTTTAGACAAGGATAATCAACAATAAACAATATATTTGTTTTTCAACAATTATTTGAAAAACGAAAAGAGCATAATTGCATCTCACATTGTATTTTTAGGCTTTGAGAAGGTTTTCAACAGAGTAAATAAAATACAATTGTGGTCTAACATGAAGGAACAAGGGTATCTTCTACATCTGCTAAATTTGGTATAAAATGTACACACAAATTCTGAAATAATAATAATAATAATAATAATAATAATAATAATAATAATAATAATAATAATAATAATAATAATAAAAACCGATGTAGAAGAGAGATCAAATGGAAATGAATAGATGTTTTCGACAAGGGTGCAGTATATCACCAATATTATTTGATATTTATGAAAATGACATACTCGAAAAATATAATCAGCTTTTTATAGTAGAAATTAATATAATTAAAGACCATATTTTAAATGTTTAATTGAATTTGATGACTTGACTATTTTTCAACGAACTGAGAACATTTAAAATATTCACATTGTTTTGAAATAGCTAGCAAACAGTTATGGTTTTAAATTGTTGAATTCTAAAACAAAAAACCAATGACAGTTGGGAAACTGTCAATAGGTCAAAGATTGTATTAAGATACGAGGGCAGGTTCATAAGTTTTCGGCCTAACCATTTTCTAGATATGATAAAGACAAAAACTACATTTCACTTTTTAATATAGTTACCCTTTATTGCAATATATTTTCCTTCTCACATCTTTGAATTAACATTTCAATCCCCCCTCCCGAAAATAATCAGAATTCTTGCCGGCAAAATGGGTATAAACATTATCCATCACTTTTTCGTCACACTTAAATTTCCTTCCTCGAACGTCCTTCTTGAGTTTTGAGAAGATGAAATAGTCACTGGGAGCTAGCTAGACTTAGGGTGGATGGTCGATTTCATTGAAGTCACATTTCTTCACAGCTTCCTTTGTAACAAGAGCTGTGGGCACAGTCGCGTTGTCGTGAAGAAAGCGCACCCACCATTTAGCTTTCCTTGTCCTTTCTCTTTGATGGAAGCACGTAGTCTGTGAAGTAGGCCAGCATAGTGCTCCCCATTTACTGTGGTATTCCTCTCCTTGAAGTCAATGAAGACTATTCCTTCACAGTCGCAAAAATTGGGGCCATGATCTTCTTGATTGACTTAGTGACCTTGGCCTTTAGAGACGGTGCTTCGCCAGGTTTATGCCACTTCATTAATTCTCTTTTGGACAAGGGATCATAGCAGAGGATCATAGTTTCATCTCCTATAACAATGGTTTGCAGAACTTCTTTGTCGTTGCAACGGTAGAGCTCCAAAAATGGCTGACAATACATGACTCGTTGCTGCTTTTGGACTCAAGAAAGCAATCTAGGCACCCATCTTGCACCGACCTTATTTGTGTTAAATATTCATGAATAATTCAAAGGACTGTTGTTTTAGAAAGACCCAACTTTGCTGCTATTTCTGTAACTTTGAACCGACGGTCTTCTATAATTTCTCCTTTCACAGGAGCGATGTTTTCAGGAGTGAGCACCTCCAAGGGCCAACCTGCACGATCTTGGTTTTCAATGCTTTCTCGATCCATTCGAAATGGTTTGGCCCATTCTTTTACGGTAGAATATGAGCTGGATGCTTCCCCATATTAACTGTCCAATCGCTGTTTACTTTCATTTGGAGTATGTCCTTCTTTTGTGAAGAATTTAATAACAGCTCGAAACTCCATTTTGAACATGTCACAATCTTCTACACTTAGACTACTTTATGCAACTATATCTGAACAACTGAACACAGTGGGCCGGAAGTTATAGCTGCAATTATTATCTTAACAGATAAGGTATGTCACCAGAAAAGGGTTTTGTGAAGCTGATAATCCTTGGAAACTTATGAACTTACCCTCGTAACTAACCTTTAGAGCGGTAATTAATTATAAATATTTGGACTCTGGACAAAATATATATCTAGAAAAAATAAAGGATATAGTAACAAAATTGTAGAAAACGGACGGAACAACACACAGTCAATTAAAATATATAACAACACAAAAATGAAATTTTACAAAGTTATGACATCCCTACATTACCGCATAGGTAACAACGTGGAAAAAATCCAAAGCAAATCACAGAGTGCAGAAGCAAATACTCATATTATTTTTTATTTCATATCGCTATTTACTGACATCTGCCTAGATATGTTACATATGCAGTAAACTCCGTTTTCCTTTGTAATATAATACAAGTAGTACTTAGCCGTGTTTGTAAAGCTCTTCTTGTTTCAATCGGACTTAGTTGCCATTTCTGTCTTTATGTGTCTGCAATTCTTATTTCCTGTCTAGGCAATCGCTTTTTTCCATCCAAGTTTCTTGTACAATTATAGTGTTTTTTTATTCTTCTTCGTAATGAATATAGTTTCCAAATTGTTTCTTCAGTTCCTTTTCCTTGAAAAGAAAGGTTACACCATGACGTAACAAAAACCAAAACTCACATCAATGTTTGAAACGGTAGCTTTGACTTTTCCTGTATCTGCCCACTTCTAATGCCCTCAAAAAGTCTAGCCAGAAAAGATAATAAATTCCATTTACGCATTTTTGCAAACTTATTCATAAACTATATCATATCGCAGGGTTCCAGCGTGGCACTGATTTATGTCAGTTCAGTGCATTGCATATTTATAGCCATGGGCATAGCCTGCCAACCCCTAGCGTTGCCTCAGGGGCAAAAATATATTCCGTCATATTGAATCTGAATCTGGTTTTAAACGTAAGAAGGGTGCAGAAAAGTATAGATATGTATACATATATAACTGGCGTACTAGATGTTTATGCTAAAGAGTTAAAACACATAAGACAACTTAGAAAATCATTGGTAGGTATTCATTTCTTTCAACGAGGAAGAGCTTAACAACTTGAAATATTTATTTTCTAATTGTTGTATCTTAACTATGAGCCCCTAGTTTGCAACATTATTACATGCAAAGGATGCATTGCATGTTCATTGATAAACTTGGTTCTCTTTTTCCTTATATCTAGAACTACCAACTCTTTTTTACCAATTACAAGTGTATTTTATGGATAGGTCGTAGACCGTATATGCTTAATTATGATACAAGATTTGAAATATAAACAATAATACAAATAAAGAAATATTAATATTATTAATTACAATAATAATAATAATAATAATAACACTGAACATAGGAAGAACGGTATTTACAGGAGTATGAATGGAAACAGCTTACATGTTAGATGTTACGTTCTAACAAGCAAATAAAGTTATTCTTTGGCTAGGAAAATCCCCATGTTCAACCAATTAGTATGGTTCGCAAACATGGCCCTGCATGCCAATCATCCTCTAATTGCCTTAAAATTTTTCAGGAAACAGAATTTTTCTCCGGTGTTCTGAATGGGTACATTCGGCCAGAATATGTACCCATTTCTCATCCTCTCAACAAAATGGGCAGATTCTCCTACCATAACTATCCGCTATATTTTGAGCCTTCCAACTCCTAGTCTTAAGTTCCTGATCTTGCCTTTTTCCCTAGAGCGAGCATATACATATACCTCTTTACCCCAGGTTAATTTAATTCCATTCGAAAGGCTAAAGGAGACGTTCGTGTGAAATTCAGTTTTGATTTTCTGCCTGTTCTAACCTTCTTCCATACGTTTTATTAATATTATTTTCATCGCCTCTTTGCTATATTGAATCCAGATCAATTCCTCCGAGTCCTCTTTCCATCTCTGCAGCCCAAATTTTTGTACCTTATTTCTATAGCATTTAACCCGAAGTGTATACTTATCTCCCTGCATTAGTCTAAGACAGTATTCACCGCCCTTGTTCTTTTACTACTAACAGTATGTTCATAACAATCCACCTCCCTCATGGTCCCACAATTTGACATTTCTTTGGAGAGTCCGAGAATCCTTTACCAAAAATGGACTTCAATTTTATTTACATGTTCAGCTCTTGCCCACCACCATACTTCACTTCCATATAATCATATCATTGTGCATCCTCTTTAGTGTATCTACTGGTATATCTGGAAAGCGAGTCAGAACACATAGTAACTCATTTAGTTGACCTCGTGCTTTATAATTAACAATAGATCTTTTTATTCCATTTCCCAATCATATTAAAGGTTAATTCTAATAAACAGTTTTTCTTTTTACTTTTTGTATTTCTTACCCATTGTAATACATATACATTTCAGGAAAGAACTCTTTTGCTTAAAAGTGATTAACATTGTGAATAATCTTATTTTTCGTAAGAATATGAACCCTTTTTAAAACTCACAGAATATTGCAATTTCTAATTTTTCTAAATTTTATTTAACAGAAAATGTCTACTATTAAGTTTCTTTCCGAAAGTATTCTTAAAATTAGTTTATTATACAGTTCACTTTCCAGAAATGTCTAAGTAACAGAATTGGAGTGTCATCGTGGTCCTATTGATATTTGAAAATGTTTTGACATTTTCTGCCTTCAGAAAGAGATTCGAAATTGATTTCTTGCATAGGTCAGCGTTTCCCTGAGGGTTTTATGCTGCAGCGTCTCTTTCTGCACAACTTTCCAAGCCCCTGTCTCCCTTGGATTAAAGCTCGCCAGACTCGAGTTCTGATCGGATGACCTGTATAAATCCCGTCCCGCCTGAACCGGAGTTGTCTCTTCGCTTAAACCACTAAAGCAACGTACGTGAAGATTATTTTATCCTTCTTACTGTCTCATTATTTACAAAAATTGTGTGCAACTATTGTAAATTTTATGGTGTATGCTATTCGGGTAAACTGAGCCGTATATATAAGTTTATAATTAGCCCACATTGGTCTTTGTCGATAAATTTTGGAGCTGCAGATAAATAATCTAATCTAATCAGAGCTGGAGTTAAAATCTCCTTGAAATGAAAACAACGACTCATTGCATTAGTTTCGTATTTTATCTCTTAGTAATCGACTCAAAGCAAAGACTATAGGAATAAATAGATTCATGTCGGAGAAAAAAATACAGATTCATCTCTCAGCAACATGCTATTTACATTAGTATTTATCGATTCTCGTTGGTCAATCGACTATCAATTAACTTATTTATTGGCTGAAAGACGTTCGCATGAAATTGTCATCTAAATAGCAAACGCTTTGTTTTACAATTTAGTTATGCTATACTACAAACATTACAGTTATTCCACACTTATATATTTTTATGACGATGT
The DNA here is from genome assembly GCA_030762175.1 of Metallyticus violacea. NCBI lineage: Eukaryota > Metazoa > Arthropoda > Insecta > Mantodea > Metallyticidae > Metallyticus > Metallyticus violacea. The sequence goes on from CM060843.1 coordinate 48,647,384, forward strand.
TTCGAAACGTTTATCTAGATAACTTTCTTTATACATCAATAGATAATAAATAGAAAATGTTGCGAACTATTTAGTCTTGCCTTAAAACTGCTACAAATTTTTTAAAGGAACTGTATAATGTGTTTTAGCGATCAGATAGCTGTTTTGCTGCCAGACTCTGTGGTTCTTATTATAGAATTCAGGTGCACCAGAGAGAATGTATTACCTGTGGGAGATTGTGAAAACCGAGCTACTGTGATAGCCCTTCAGAATGTTGGAAAGTCACCAAGTCTCCTTAAAAAGCTGTAAATCAGTGGTATGCTAATCATGAAACACTCCACTGAGAGCGGTACTGTTGATGACTGTTCGAGATTCGCGCTCTGTGAGGACTATGACTTCTCCACCCTTATTCTGAAGAACTGAAGCAATCAGAAGCAGACTTTGATTGAGTAGTGTTTAGCGCCCGTTTTTACTACTGAGGCACCACAGGCGGTGGACACTGATGAAACATGAGATGAAATGGTAAATTGGGAAAGGTTTTTTTTTAAGGAAGGAAACGTTCCAGGCCTAAGTTTAGGGTACCTCCCCGGCATTTGCCATTTATAAGGACTGAGGAAAACCTGGAAAAAACCTCAATCAGGGGGGACGGTCCTAGTGGGATTCGAACCCCAGACTTCACGACTCCGCGCCTTAACGACTTCGGCCATCCGTGGCGGGCAGAAGCAGATAATGATGGCCCCGAGGTGAAATATCTAGAGATGCTTTGACAGGATGTTGTACCGAGGACTTTTTTGAACAGTAGTCTCCGAAATTTCGTGTTACTGACAAACATTATATAATATTGAATAAAGCTGCAGTAGTCAAAGTAACAAGGTGAATTCTTCGATTTCACGAAAAACGTGTGAGGTTTCCGAAGGTCCAGAGACCGCCAAGGGGAGCTGAGGTCGTTAAGGTGCGGACTGGTGAGCGGGAGGTCGATTCCCGCCAGAACCGCACTTCCTGACTGAACATTTTTCCAGGTTTTCCTTAGTCCTCATAAATGACAAATGACAAATTCCGAGGAGTTACCCTAAACTTTGACCTGGAAAGTTTCCTTCCTTTAAAATAAATCCTTTCCCAATTTATCATTTCATCTCATGCATTATCATTAGTGGCCACCGCCTGTGGTGCCTCTGTAGTAAAAACACTGATAAAAAATAAAAAAGAAAGGGGAAAAAAAGTTTCAGAGAAACCACCAGCCTACCTGGGTAATGTTTTGATGGGAATTGAACTATTATACTTGTTTTCACCAAGCACCAGCTCTATCACAAGGGAATGAAGACAACCGCCAAAGAGTAAGGAATCAGTCTATGGATACCTGTAGTAAAATCCTGAACAAAACGTTGTCAAGATCTTCCAGTAAAATTAAGCTTTAGCCCACAAGGCCAAGTCCACCTTTTCAGAGAAATGTCCCATTTTATCATTAGCCTTCAAGCAGTCACGAAATGAGCTCCCTGTGGTCAGTGCTAGAGGGTGCGATTTTAAAGAGAAGACAACTAATACTGAGAGTCTCAACCGACCCTTGTAATCCGTAATCAAGGATTTCACAATGGAGGTAAAGCGTGCTGCTATAAATGAATGAACAGATTGACTTCGATTTTGTGTGAGGACAAAATGAGATTAATTTCATAATTGATTGGTTATAAAATGTTTCAACACATATAAGAACAATTGGTAATATTAAAAATGATTGACCTCACTAAATTTTTGTAATTTGTTTGCTGTATGAAATCTTTGATGTGAATCAAGTTTTATTGTAAACACTATATGTACGTGTTGCTAGTCGGATGGTCGGCTATTCCTAACCTATAGCTTGATATAGGGAAGCTGATGATGCAACCGAAAAATTATTTCAAGCAAGCTGCTCTTTACCACTTTAGGGAACGCCTACCTATCAGTTCTTATTTTATGGCATTTCTAATTTTGTATATACATTGAAGATATCTCTGCAGTACTTCTAAAGATTATATATAGGCTTTGCTATTTGCAACAAATAGTTACAATCTCTGAGTCTACAGCAGTTATCAAGGAAGCAATTTATCATCTAAGGGCAAAAGATATTAGAAAGTTGGAAAATAACTTTTAATCTAATTAAACTTTACAAATGGATAAATCTTCAAGTGCATTATGGTTTGACTGGCAAAGAAACACTTATCATCTTGCCCCCCAAAAATTCAAAAGGTTAAGAAATTAACTTCACACTTAAAAATATAATTTCTTCATCACTCTGTCTGAAGTGTAATAAGAGAGATGGGCTACGACAATCTTCAGCGATTTTTAGGCCCTTCTATTAAATTTTCTATTTATAAAAAGTATTGAAGAGTAGAGGAGTTCTTGCCCTCATTACTAACTCAGTTTTGGTTGCCGAACGTGGTGGCTCAGGAATTAACACTTAGGGTTCGCATTCTGGAGATCCCGGTTTCAAATTTCTTGCAGCGATCATCCTGACCTTGTCCTCCCCTGTTTTCCCGCTTAAGCTGAAACTGGACTGGATCATTCCTTTCCGCGAATCTTCCGTTGCCCTGTTTCATTCTGTTGGTTTTGTTATAGGATTGACAATGACAAGGCGAATGAACTAAGGCGGTGTGACGGTCGCTTGCACTTTGTTTCCGCCACCACGTCTAATATAGAAGCGATCCTTTTAAGGGAGGGCTTCGCCAGATTCCAGCGTTCTATCTGGAAACAATGATGAGGATCTCGTCTAAAAGACCAATCCTATACGAAGGTTGAAGTCTCTAATGATTCAATCCAATCCGCTATTAGTTAATAATACAGTTTAATAAATATTAAATTTGGGATATATACCAAAGTTAATATTATTTGATTTATTCAAGGAATCTTTGTAACATTTCTCCTCGTTAGCGTCCCATTCAATTCAGGAACGTGAAATAGCCGATAAGTTTTCCTCAGAGGCCACTTCTTTCAAGCTTGAGGTTCCTTTAAGTGCCGTACGGGCTCCACGGTATTACTTCCCTTCCGAAGGAAGCCATACTTAGGATTTTTACGCCAGAAAAAATACATCGACCCTACCCGGGTTTGAACTCGTTCCTTTGCTCTACGAGGCAAGTATTATTAACACAAAATCACCAGGACTGACACACAAATAAGTGAAATATAGACTAATAACGATTTGATCTAAAAAAATTAAACACCTACAGATAAAAAATAAATTTGTCGATTATAATAATAGATTATGATATTAGTTTATAATGCAAAAACGACACAATGTTATAAATATTTTCAAAAGTAATTTTAATGTACCAGTATTATAAACGAATATTAATAAAATAAACTAATTATTTTGATTATTTTTAATGAATTTCTCTGAAGTCAATGACTTTTTATGTACTTACGACGTCATATCGATGGAGGTTATTTGTTGTTGATATATTGCTATTGTTAAGGAAGATTGATTCACCGCAAGCAATTTTATCTAAGATGAAATTGATGAATTATTATAAATACCTAGGAAATATTTGAATAATTACTAAAAATATTACAAGTTCATTTAATTTGATAAGAAGTGAAAAGATTAGAATATTTCAGAATGGCATTTGCTTCAGGGCAGTATTATCAAATTTTTCTACTTAATTTGTTAGCTAAAATAGATTATTAATTTATTTATTAAATTTGTAATTGTGTATTTTGCAATGAATATGAATGATTTATTCGGTTTTTAGTAATATATGAATATTTTTCTTAATTTTATCGTAACATAATATTCAGTTAATGGCAGGATTTTAGAAATGAAAGTCATGTAAATACTTCATTTTTACAAAGGTACTTTTATGCAACTAGTATCATAATGTAGCATATAATAACAATTTTGACCATGAATAAATATTGTTATTAATTCTGGTATGCGAATAATAATTAAATACATTGGTCATTGCTGTCAAGCATTTCATTACTTCAGTTGTACTGCAACTATTTCCTTGCTTGTGTAAATGGCATCTAACCGCTCCGCGTTTTTTTCTCTTGTTAAGTCTCTTCAATGTTGTTTAAGCTGCTTATCTCACACAGAATATTAAGTATATATTATATTTTTTACATATTCAATGGTTGAGCGCCGGACGTGTTACTTTTTTCCATACTTCTAATATGTTTTGCTAAAACTTTTCAGGCTATCATTTCTTCAGATATAATACATCGACTTTTGCATTATAAATTTATCTGTATTTATAATTTACAATGCTGGAAACTAATTAATTTGTATCCAGAATTTGCAATCAATCCTTAAAAATCGAGGTAGTGAAGCAGGTAGCATAAATCTTTCGTTCTGAATAGTATTACTTTGCAAAAGAACCGCTTGCTCAGCGAGAATATTGAAGTTTTAGAAACAATATTATTCTATACCCTCAAACGATTCAAGTTCTGAAAATTAATCTTCTTAAAAGGCAAGAAGCAGCAGCAGCAGGAAAAGATATTCAGTAACTTTGTCAATACGCGAAAATATATTAAATTTCCTCACTCTAGCGTTAATGTTGACTGTAGTACCCCCTTCAGCAATATTCTTTCCTTTTCTATCCCATTGACTTACATGCCTGTGAATATTTTATTGTTTTCTGCTAAACTTTTTGTTGGGGGATTTAAAATATATTACCTAAGTAAAAGCAATCACGTTTGGGATCCCATAGAACCCGATAGCGTCTAACATTTTCATTTTCACTAGAATAATTTACTTAATGACTTTTTCTATTCAAATCTAGGTTTGTGATTTATATAAAATTATATAATTTTTCATTCGTTTACATTTTTAATTGTAATCATTGTTATGTAAGCTAATCATTGTAAAGAAGAGCAGGTAAAAGCATATTATTTATTTAAAACAATTATGAAGGGTTCTTCATTTACTTGCCACTAGTTCATTTTGTACTGTGTTGTATATGGCAGAGAAACTTTTAGATTTTTAGACGTCTACCATAAGCGGTGAAAAAGTAATGCAAATAAGGATATTTTTGCCTGTAGGAAAGTTCAGGAAATAAATAAACCAAAATCCAAATTAGATAACCAGCATCTAGTTCAGATACAGAATATTCCCAGTAGAGGAAAACGAAAAGGATTAGCCGAAAATATATAAAGGATAAAATTAATTAGTTTATCATTTTATATTAGATTTTGTATAACTATTAACAACCGGCAGATCAAAGAAAGGCTCAAGGCAGATACCTCCCCAGCTAGAGGTTCATTCGTCTGTACTCCAAGTGGAGTTTTTTCTACTGTTAGGCTACTTTTGTCTGAATATAAAACATTATTGGTATGGTCAGAGAGACTTCCTCTATTAGTACTTAAGTTCATATTTGATGATATTCAAAGGCTCTCTGGCTGTTAACGAAGCGATTTGACAATCTTAGATGCATAAATTGTAAGAAGAAGCAAGGGCAGGTTTCAGACACTTTCAAGCTTATAGCAGGTAGCCAGAAGCCATGACAGTTAAGAATTCACTTCGAAGAAAAACTTTAACCGAAACTTTCTAAAATCCCAATCATTGTAAAAAACGATAACCTTCAAAAAGTACTCACAAGTATATACAGCTTCAAGTTCTAAGTTAAACTTCTAAAAATGCAATTAGGTTATCTTTAGAGTTTGCCATTTCCTCTAATAGAAAACTCTTGCCATTAATATTAGATCCCATTAATCTCATTAAAATATTTTAGTACTATAGCCTTGCTCAAGTGCTGACATTTTCCGCCAAATTCTTTAATCCCTCTGGACGTTTGTGTTTACGCCTCCAATGAAAACACCTCCTATAGGAACGGATGAGATGGGAGAGACAAGTGCGGCTAGGATTCACCACGTTCTTAATCCACCAAGACCAAGAAGTAGCATATCCGGTCTAGAAATCTAAGATTAAAGTTATCTGAGAGTGGTTGGCAGATCTTCACTTTAGTTTATGAGCAAACTGTAAATGTATCTTAATGCATTTTTGGCATAAATCTGAAACAAATCATCAATAACAATTAATATAGCTCAGTTACTATTACTGGAAAATCTTTCACCTGCTCTACGAATGAGCACATACATTATAAATGACACTTTCTACTTAGCCCTCCATTGGTGGATTTAAACAGGCAAATATACTTATTTTTGCAAACGACTTTTTATATACAAAATAAAGATCTGTATAACGGAAACATGCATTAATTTTTCTAGAATAGGTCCGCAATTGTTCCATATATTTATCTCAAGAATTTTCAAATTAAGCTAGTCGTACAAAACTGTTGTTGAAAATAAAGCAAAACATATTTTTTTTATCTTGAAATAACTTTGTTTACTTTAAAGAACATATCGTATCAACTTGAATCAGAACATGTCCCTTTAGTTTTTTCTCATCGGACCAAAATTTACAGGCCATTTCACCCTGCTGAATAGAATGGAATGTAAAAGTGCATTCTTGAATAAAAGAAACCTAGTCTTTTGTAAATGAGCTTATCTAAGAAAAAATAAACTCATTACACTCTGTCACTGTGCATATGAAGTGAGCCCTATATTTACGAATATTAGAGTATTTTATGCGAGTTTTCTCTCATTTTGGGATCTTTTCTCATACTATTGGTGTTATAATTGTATCAACACATCATTTTATTTGTTTAGCATCCAGTTCAGCTCAGTTTCCTCCGTGAGAGTTTAGCGTTAGTTTACAGCCCAGTATCAGCTTTTAGTGCCAGTGAGTTAGATGGATAATCAGGCATTCCATGCCAATAATTGGAGTTTAAGTTAGAGAAGTTTAAAACTATAAATAAGTTATTTTGGACAAAGTTTTTTTTTTAAAAAAATGTGCTTAGACTGGAGTCACGGGATTTAACTGCTGAGTTAACGAATGAAGGCATCAGTATAGGAGAACTATAGAAAGTGTCGTTACTAATGAGTTAACAGCGATGCCAACAATTACCAATAATTACGTTCTCATTATTGTCAGTTAGAGTCGTGAACTTTTGTATTGACGGGGAACGAACAGTGCATCAGAAAAAGTGCCGCGGCCGAAACATCGCTAGTGACGTCATAATGTAATGCGAAAGTGATATACACAGCGTCTCAAATTATCCAGGCAGTAACCGACTTAGAACAATAAAGTACAGTTCATCATGCAAATATATATATATATATATATATATATATATATATATATATATATTCCATTGTCAACATCCCGGTAATATCCCTTTCCCTGTTATCTAAGGATAACTAGAATTCCAGCCATAAGTGTTTTGGAGGAACAACTGTAAGACAGCGGGAAACTATCGCCGAGGAAGAAGAAAGCATCCCTGAGATAAGAATCACCAATCAAGCAATCAATCACAAATGTCTAATCATTCAAAATCTTTTCCTCCATAATAAATAAACAATTAATTAAAATTAATGAAAATAATTAATCTTTTTCATCCCAATTATTAATTTCCGCTGCACAGGTTAAGAAAAGTTACTTCTCTTCATTGTACTATTAGTGAACAAACTTTCTGAGAATTCAGAATAAATATGTTAGTAAATTAAGATTTATACTCATCAGTATAATTAATTTAATTATTGTACTCCTTTAATTAGTGTTGGAAATAATTTAGAGTGAAACATGGGCTGTTGTAATTATTGACGTATCATTAAATTACAGCCTATCATAAAACCATTATCTCTGAAAAAGCAATTAATGCATTTACGTTGTTGTAAGTGCAGCAAAATATTAATTGTGGTCATTCACTTGCTATTTGATGATTAATGGAGAGAGTGTTGACGTGTGCAATTGATGACCTCACGATATCAACGTGTGACTGATTTGGGTAAGTGCATAGGTATTTCATTTCCCGTGTTAATTGAAAATTGTCACATCACTTTATATACAATAGTTGCTATTATTCTATTGTACGGAAAAATTAGAATTTTTGTTTATATTATTCCAAACACAAATAAATATTTCCATTCAAATTGGCGTAACTAGCTGACAGTAATTCACAACATAATTCTTTATATAAACAATAAATAAGTAGTTATATACCGCAACTTGTTATCCAGAAAAAGTGAGTAAAATGTTTATGTGAAAAATATTTTAAATGCATTTTAGCTAATCATTATATTTTATAAAATTTACTACATAAATAAACTACAAATCAGAATAAATTTTATAATATTTAGTTTAAGGCCTAAAATACTAACCAGTTTAATTTAAAACGTAATGAAAAATAATAAATGCAATGTTCTAAGATGCAAAGCATATCGAGGGTAGCAAAAAGTATATAAATTTTCACAGTAGACATCTATTCTATTTAACATGTTTCAAAGTTGTATCGAAAAACAACAATAATGTGTAGTATGATGCTCTGTAAATACATACATTATGATAACATTGCTACGTGACAGGTAAATCAACAATGAACAAATGAAGCCAAGATCATAGTATGATGTTCTGTAAACAGATGCGACTCACATTACGTTATGCTAGCGCTACTACAACAAAATGAAACCAAGATTATCGTTAGAACAGCGGAAATCAATTTTGAAGTGGTATTGGAAAACCGAGAATGTTGTTGAAGTTCAAAGGCAATGGGGACGTGTGTATAGAACAGAACCGCCATTGCGAGTAACAATTGCATGCATTCGAGACAAATTTGAGACTCGAGGTACCGTATGCATGTTCACACTGACAGCATTTCGAGAAGACATTCAAACGGCATGTGCTGCAATCGCTGAGGACACTTTCGCAATGGTTGCTCATCAATGTTCTATCGTACTATCGAAGCTGATTGTTGTCATTTTGAGCAACTGTTGTAACTGTAAAAGTGTAAGTTGATTAATACTCATAATGATCCGTTTGTGTATTGAGTTTTATGTTAACACAGCTGTTTCTTTGCTTAAAGTGTATATACATTTTTTGGTATCCTCTGTACTTTCCCTTAAAGATGAAGTGGAATTTTGACGCAATAATGGATCGCATTATATCGAAAAAAACCGTAGCCTAAAAACTTACACATACACACACACACACACACACACACACACAAACCGAAGACGACAGAAGCCTCAAAGAAAAGTATAGTTCTCATTTCTCAGACACAGAATACGTAACCCTGGCATTTAAAGAGTGCAAGAGCGCCAGTGCATCAACTGTTTGCTTTAAAATTCGGACAATGCACCTCACCTCCTTCTGTTACATGGCTCATATTATTTTCGCAGGTTAATCAACTTATGACCAAGCTTGAGAAAAGTTGTAATATCCAGCCAGTGATATCTTTCTGCGGTTTTATCCTGATGGTGTGGTTTCTCTGCAGCATGACCAAAGGAGTTTCAAATTTTTTCTGTGATGAAATGATGTGTCCTGCACGATCGTGTTCTGTTTTTTTGAAGGTTTGTCGGACTGATATTCCAGTGACAGTCCTTTGCAAGAACATACTAAATGACGGGAGTTACAGCGATGGAAGCTGATCCTAAACAGCAGAGGGGAAAAAAAAGGAACAAGATTTCTGTAGATCTCTGTTGCAAGCAATTTTAAAGCTTCTGAGTCGTCTCGCCCTGCAGCGTTATGACTCGATCAAAGAGGAACACTAGGAAGAAGGTTATGGCTCTTCAGACTGCCAAAGACAAGTCCTGCTTTTCAATGAAACGGCTCCATAAATTAGTTTTCTGTCGTGACGCATTGATTTCGAACAAAAATAGGTGTACATAATTTTAATTTGTATATCAGTTTATAAAAACCAAGGATCTTGGCCCTCTTTCTCAAATACATGGGAAAGATGGCAAGACGTTGAGGGACTACCACGGGTGACCGAGGTCGTTAAGGCGCTAAATTGTGAGCGGGAGGTCTGGAGTTCGAATTTCGCAGGATTGTCCTTCCTGACTGAGGTTTTTATCCAGATTTTCCTCAGTCCTCATAAATGGCAAATGCCGGGGAGGTACCTTAAATTTAGGCCCGGAACATTTCCTTCCTTAATAAAAATCCTTTCCCAATATATCATTTCATCTCCTGTGTCACCAGCGTTCACCGCCTGTGGTGCCTCAGTAGTAAAAACGGGCTTTAAACACCCTTCAAAAAAAAACGTTGAGGAATAACCCCTATCCTTTAAATATGACTATAAAGTAAAGAAAGAACTATGAAGGAGAGAAATATAAGCTTAATTCCGGCTAATAAAGTCTTACACATTTAGCAAAGTATTTATAAAAGCTGTTAAAATATATTTTGTTGATAAAACAATAATAGGCAAGCATTTCTTAACCGACAGCAACCGACGACGTCTAACTAATATACTGAATACAATCACATTATTGTTTCGTAATGTTGCTGTCTTCTTCATTGGGTACTTCCATGGAATCTGTGTATTCATTAGACTTTTGAAAACAGATAAATATGTAGAACAAATAATGCTTAATATTTAACAAGTTAACTGATTAAGAAACTCTGTAGCATCATAAAGTATGGAATACAAGTCAGCTGTATGAGGTTTAAATAACTTAAATTTTGGTTCCAAGCACTTTTATTTCAGTTTTTTTTTTTCAGAAAGTATACGAAACAAATAATATTTAAAAACGCTTTAAGCAGGTTGAAAACTTCAAAATAGACATATACTAAATTTGTGCATTTTTTCTGCGGGTATTTAAATATTTGGTGAAAACACAGATAAAATCGTTACTAGCTGACCTATAGCACAGCATTGTAACCTGTAGTTACAATATAGAGATTGGTCATCTTAGGCTTAAGGCTAATTATTACATTCTTTCCTTATAAAGTAGGCCCTGGGGGTCTAGTGGTTAGCATACTTGCCTGTAGACTCAATATTGCAGGTTCAATCCCGGCCAGAGTCGATGGATTTTTTGGGGAGCTTAAAAATCCTAAGTATAGCTTCATTCGGAAAGGAAATAAAGCAGTGCACCTCTGTGTATATTTACGGTACTTAAAAGAACCTCAATGCAAATGTGAATGGAAAATCACACTTCATTTTTCAGAATGTAATGTAGAACATAAGCTATATTTTATACACTGTGCATTATATTTAATTAAAAACATAATCTAACCATATAGTTTAACACTAAACAAACCTCTTATGCGTTGTTTGGTACACTAATCAATGAATTCAACTGTTTAACCTATTGCTGCCATGCGCCGAACTGGTCGGCTTCCTGCGACGAGCTGAAAGCTGCTAGAGGCCTACCTCACATGTACAACCTTTTAAAGGAAAAAATGCACCATTTTGAAAATTCAAGAATAGCATATAGCGCCAAAAAATTTTCCGTATAAGGAGTGCATATTGAACAAAATTGATTAATAGTAATATAAAGATATAAGAATTTTAAAATATACTCATTGTTTCACCGATCGTAAATATTTTCTAAAGATAAATATGATTTTCGTGTTTTGGGTTTAATTATCAACTTTAAAATTAAGATACACAATAAACTTTAAAATGTTCATAATGAAAGGATGTGCATTTATGAATAAAATGACATAATGTAAGTTATGCAAACCTGCCTGTTGCGACTGTATACATTTTAAAAATCAAACATTTGTGCGAGTAGGGAAAGAAAAGTGAACTAGTTAATAAGCAGCAGTGAAGACTTATAATCCAATGAAATATTATATTTTATATTACACAATGTTTCAAAACACTTGTAATACACTCGGATTTGCTTAAATATGTGTACATTAACGTTCAGCTCTAACATTAATACTTTTTCTAGTGCTAATAATGTAATACAAATAAGAATAACACATAGAACTGAAATAATATTTAGGCCTAAAACAAAACAATGAAAACGCTTTCTGCTAACTGTACACTCATCATGTTATTTATTTTTGACTTAAAATTGATACATTTTTTTTAACTATGCTGCATATTTAGCATGCAAGCCTTCACACCGCACCACACTGTACCGGACCTCTTTCTCTGTTGTGCGGAGTGACAAATTAAACATTGTCTTTATAATTTTCTTGGCAGAATTTTCACAAAACACACAGAATATCATCACACATAGGACAGTGGGAGTCAAGGTTGTCATCAACACTATTTGCATGATCGGAACATTAGTGTTAGTGTTGAGAGAATTGACTAACAAACGCATCTTCTTTAGTTATGGAGAACCAGAAATTATCACTCTCACTATCGGATATCAAATCATCAGCAAAATACGCAATTGTCTTATCTTATCATCTACGCCTGCCTTAAAAACCTCACGGGAACAACTAGCAATTTTTAACCCTCAGAACACCATTATGAGACAAAAACTAACAGGGTTAATTTCAAACACAAAATATCACACTTGAGAAAGACTGAAATCCCTCGTAATTATCGCCAATGAAGGCCAGAGCTGTCTGTTTTCAAACGTTTGCATTCCCTTACCAAAGGCTGTCACAAAAATAAGTATATCATAGGATTTTTAACCGGCCATGGCCGCCCCAACGGAAATTGAATCGGGGACCTCCCGTTATCGCTTGAACCATCCCGCTCGATTTCTTCCGATATTCAGGTATTGGGCAGCCAGTCATCGTCGTACACGAATTTCTCCGAAGAAATTCAAACATATACAGCCATGTCCAGCTTTCTTATGAAGAGAGCTGAGTATTGCTTTTTTACATAGACTGAAGTAGCAAATTTTGCTTCTAACTATTCGTGATGATTTCATTTCAGTCATGTTCTTGCATGTTTATAGCACTTATAGGTCCACTACAATTGATAAATAAATGTATAACTGAAGGACCAAACTTTGCTATCCCAGTTGCATCACCAAAATCTTCATTCTTATACCATCACATTATTTGAACCAGAAGGTAGTTAAGGTTTGACCAAAGTTCATCTACAATTTTGTACTGTATTTTTAAGTGAATTTGAACTTTATTCCAATATTGTTACTTGAGAACTCCATATTTGTCTTTTATCATAACAGCAATAACATACAGAAGGTGTCGCAAATGCATACACACTTCAAGCAAAGAAAAAACTGTGTTAACATAACAAAACTGAATTCACACAAACAGTAAACAATGAGCACAAGTTGCAACAGTTCCTCAAAATGCCCACCATCGGCTTCGATACACTTCTGAGTACGTTGAACTACTGATTGAGCAGCGTTCGCGAAAGTGTCCTCAGCGAATGCAGCCATGCCGTTTCAAATTCTTCCCGAAGTGCTGCCAGTGTAGCTGGTTTTCTACGGTATACAAAATCCTTAAGAGTTCCCCATAGATAGGTCCAAAGGGGTTAGATCTGGAGAACGCGGTACACACGTGTCCATTGTCTTTGAATTTCAACAACATTCTCGGTTTTCCAATACCACTTCAAAATTGCTTTCCGCTGTTCAAACGACAATCTTGGTTTCATTTTGTTATAGCAACGCTATCACAATGTATGTGAGTCACATCTGTTTACAGAACATCATACTACACATTACTGTTATTTTTCGGTCCAACTTTGAAATATATTAAATAGATATGTACTGTGAAAGTATGTATACACTTTTGGCACCCTCAGTAGCCGTGGATGCTATGGCATGAGTTTCATCCCTAATTCTTTGCTTTAATGTGTTCAAGTCGTCTGGTCATGTGTCAGAAACTTTGTTTCAAATACCTTCAGAGGAAAAAACATCACAAACCAACAGATCTGGAGACGGAACGGCCAGGAAATGTCTCCATTACATAAAGTTACCTTCATCCCAAGTCTATCCTTCGGGTGACCATTGAGCGGCATGCGGTATGCATCGTTGCTCCATCTTATTCTAAGTAGAATGATGCTAGAACAACATGAAGCGTTTGTAGCTTTTGGAAACAAAAGTTTATTCCGAGCGTATAGTGATCGTGTCATTTTCATCCTCAAAAAGTAGGTTCTATAAATGTTGAGAATTCGCACCACGTATTTACCTTTTGACTATCGCAAGGTTTCTCATAGAGTTCCTGAAGGTTCATATCACTCTAGTATCTCATGTTCTGTTTGTTAACGTTGACATACAACTCAAAAGTTGTTTCAATGAATTGTTCACATAATGCAATACAATCGTGACTGAAGATTTTTGCATAACTGAAGATTATATGGTATCAAATTTATGTCTTTGTGCAAAATTCAACCGCTAGCATTCTTGAAATTTTATGTGCATATCTGCGTGATGATTACTTTAGATTTCAATGAAAATCAGTACGTTCTGGTGTCCGTAGAGTCTTTGGTTAGCCTCTATGTTTCTTTACTGCTATGCACGCTGAAGATCCACATTGATTATGGTGTGCATCTGCAACTCACTCATGCCGTACAATGTTAAAACAATGTCAACATTTGCGTTGCGTCATTTTAGCAGAACCTTCTTTTTTGAAAAAAGAGTCTTTACAGGAAAGCACGATGGGCAACTGAGTAGCCAATTGGCTTTTACAGCGATCACTCTCTTCGGTCTCTCCATGTGAGATTCTCCAGTAACGATTTTCCCCTTCTCCAAGTAATCAGTCAATCAAGAGAATTTCTTTTATGTCCCCAAAAAAACTGGAGTCGTCATCTTTCCAACAAATGGAGCGCATTTCGCCTTTTTTGGAGTCTGTTTGCCCCTTGCGGTGCTCTGTTTAGACTGCTATATAGTGATGGATACACATATTACCATTAGTCACAAAACGTCGTAATAATTGGTTGAATCTCTTTGAACATTTCCAAACAGTCGGCCAATGTTCACATGCAATTTCGCTTTCGCTCCAGAGTTGATTTGGTTTGTTTACTCACTTTCTTTAACATCTCAGGTCATCAGTGTCCCATTCAAATCAGGCGTGAAAGATTGATAAATTTTGCTCAGAGGCCTCCTCTTTCAGGCTTGAGATTCTTTTTCGTGCCGTAAATGTATGACATGGGACTTACAGCTTTACTTTCCTTCCAAAGAAATATCCATTGACCCTGGCCGGGATTGAACACGTGATCTTGGGTTATGAGGCAAGTATAGTTACCACTAGACCACCAGGACCGATCTTGCTCCGGAGTGAGCAGGCGCGCCACCTATCTTGCCCAATTTTTTCCCCCGTGTACTTCATAATTCAAAATAAAATGCCTCTGATTTTTTACCGTCACTTCACTCGAAACTGTATTTAAGTAACAAAGAGTAAACTAACGTAGGAATAAATTATGACCATGAATATTTTTACCTTAGAAAGCAAATTTAAAACTACATATACAGATGTTGCTGTTGCTCTTTATAAATACATGAACCAAGTTTCTTATCAAATAACCTGGATGTACTAGCATTGCACTCAGAGTGTTTTCTATGCGTAGTGCAATTAATAAAATCCTTCACTTTCGTACACACTAAATTAGAGTTGAAAAAGAAAAATAATACCGTCCCTTTTCAGGTGCAGTAATTTACACCCATCAACGTGAAGTGGTAAATCCCACTATGTTTTTACCTTTTGAAAGATGATATTTTTTATAGAATTAGTTATTACTCTTAATTAATATTGGTCTTGAAAATGCACGTGAGGAAAGTGAGAAGTAGACCGCATGGCACTAAAACAAGCAGAAATTAGAATGACTAATGAAAAGTACAGATATAATTATATTATCTAGCAGCATACCTATGTGATAAATAATGCTCTGATTTTTGTTGTTCTGACGTTATTCATGTACATTTGATCCTTCTTTCTGGTTCCACATTCCTAAATTTTGGTTTATATTGAAGTAACAGATTTTTTTTTTTTTGATAAAGCAGACTAACTCATGAATGTAAATGCATGTTGCAGTGAATAAAACATGATATATGAAGCAAGTTTTAATGAGCTTGTTTGTTTAATTTAGCGTATGCCGAGGAAGTTTTCCAGTTACCTAGTCATTTTAAAGAATTCTATATCAACATACCATATGATAAGCCGAATGAACATATGCATTATCTATTTTAGACACAAATTGCTACAAATACTTTTGCAACTAATATTATAGTTCCATTCAGTTTTGTTGCGGCATTCTGTATTTAAATTTTCCAACTAAGACGTTTATTGATAGCGTTTAAAAAAAAAACTTCACAAATATTGTCAGTTGCTACAAAGGAGAATCGATTGATAACCATTTAATGTTCTCCTAAAACTGAGCATCGTTGACCTTTCACAATCGAACATTACCGTCTAATTCAGTTTTAATGCACCACTCAGAGAATTTTGCGTTGATGTATGTCAAGAAAAATAAAATAACTATCAAGCCGCATACTCTTTTAAGGTAAAAAGATAATTGCTAGTCTGTAATATCATGTGATGGTGGTATTCCTGAAAGAGACATTTCTTGGAAGTTTAAGAACAAATTTGTTTCTCAGTTATATCAGCAAATGCCGATTTTTTTATTTGTGCATCTGACCCATAGCTAAGACAAATATAAACCAAGGAACGAATGTAAAGACACTTTAAATTCATTCAGCAATAATCAAATCTACTGTATTCTACCAATTAACACATTGAGGATACGGATCGCAGAGACTGTAATTAAATGTCACACTGTTATGAAGGTAGATATCATTATGTATAATATTTGACATGTTATACTAATGATAAAGACATTTTGCAGCATTAAATTATAGTATGCAATTGTAATTTGATATACTTTTCAGGGATGTATTAACGATAACATGGTATCAGTAAATAAATAAAGTAAATAATAATATCTAGGGAAACAAATGGTTATTCATTCCTTATTTTAGAAAAATAAAGAAAAAGGGGATATATATAAATATATATAAAGAAAAATCTTTAAGATATGTAGGAAGTTTTTTTTAAAGATTTTTCTTTATTTTGCTCCATAGTGATTTTTTCCACAGAGGGGAGTAAATGAAAGAAAATGATAATTCCCCATTTTTTATTTTCTCGTTCTGTTTATCTGCTAACAAATATAGAACGGATTACAGCAATGGCCTAATAATAAAATTAATAATAATAATAATAACAATAATAATAATCATTGCCAAAACTTTTAGTAAATAAAAGGATTAGATAAGTGTGTTATCTATCACCCGTGCTTTTTAACGTTCACATTAATGAACTATTTCTAAATGAAAATAAAATATTAATGCGGTTACTAAAAATTCTTATTGAATATTTAATTTTCTAAAGTATGCTGATGTCATAATACATAATACAAGAAAAAGAAGGTTTCTTACAATGTGTTTTTAATTCAAATGGATAAATAACACAAATTTATAATATTCGCCGAAAAGACAAAACTGGTGACATTCTATGAGCAAAACATACATGCTCACAACTATATTACATAAATTTTCATTAGAACAATTATTTAACTTGAAATATTTAATAAATAGATATAAAATCAACCCTAAATATTCATGAACAATTTAAAAAATATCAATATACGAGTATGCATATGCAGTAGTAGGCCTGTATTTATTGTTATAAAATTTTATGTACACATTACAAATATATTTTATGTATGGGTTATAGATCGTACATACTTAAATATAATATGCAATTAAAAAGAAACAAATAATAATACAAATAAGATAACAATAATAATAATAAATTATCAACAATTCGAAAAACAGTATTCATAGATATATAAATGGAAACAGCTTACATGTCAATTATAATTACACTAGTAATTGCGTTCTAACCAAAAAATATAAATTCCTTCTAACTTCGCGAACCTTGGCTAGAAAGTGGCCCATATTCAATAAATTAGCGTAGTGCGCAAATAGGGTTCCCGCACGCCAATCGTCCTCTAACTGTCTTAATTTTTTTTTTTTTTTTCAGGAAACGAGGTCTTCAACATGCGCTTTTGATAATCATAAATGTAAAAATTACATAGGTATTTGCACTAAAAAGCAAAAATCATTTTCAAATAAACAATATTAATTAATCTCCAACATACATTAAAAGAAAAATTAAAGCGTTTTTCTCAGGTGTTTCCAATGGGTACATTATCCCAAAATATTCTCATCTCCTCCACAAAATGGAGAGCTTCTTCTACAGAACCATCCATATATTTTGCTTCCAACTTCCTAGTCTAAGCCAAGCTATTCCTGAACTCGCCCTTCCTATAACGAGAAAATGTACCGCTTTACCCCATATTAATTTAATTTTTTCGATAGGTTCAAGGAGGCTTTGGTGTTATATCCTGCCTCGATTTCCTCCCTGCTGATATCCTCTAGCCTTGTTAGAATCTTCTTCCACATGTCTTTATTATTTGTATCATCTCATTGTCATAATGAACCCAGATCAATACCGCCGATTCCTCTTTCCCCCTCTGCTGCCCAAAACGTTGCAGTTATATTTTGCATCTGGTGTCTATAGCATTTAGCGCAACACATGGACTGTCTCTTTGCGTTAGTCTAAGCCAGTACTTCACCGTCCTTGTGCATGCATGTGTGTTTATGTGTGTGGCACCATAGAACTTTGAGAAATAAAACAGAAATTAACAATAAAATTCAATGTTATAAAATAATAAAATGTTAATTTCCAGGTACGAATCAGGAATGTCTACAAATAAAATGCAAAGCAAAATAAAGAGCTCAAAAATTAACTAAAATAAACTAGAACCTGCACAAAATTGCTCAACAAAAAAGTCAGAAAAGAATTAAAGGTTAATTGCATAAATGAGTAAAAAAAAAATAGAATTAATTGGAAATATCATATTAACAGAAATTAATAATATTAGACTTCCAAAGCAGACATTAAGATACAAGCAATCAAGAAATATAAATATAAAACAGCTTGTAAATAAATAGAATTGCTATTGTGAAGGTAAAAGAGGCAAAGGGCCTAAACCGAGTGAGACAGTATTCATTTTCCATGAATCCCCATTATCATTATCATGTTAATTAATCTCAGAAACTTCCATCTGATAACTGTTAGGTATGTAATGATTATTGTTAATATCATTACTAATATTACAGCCAATATTAGTATCATTTTGGCTAAATGTGTACATATGTTTCTCTATGTAATAAGTAATTTCATGAACCATGTAACGTTGGTACATTTATATTCCATGTAGACAAAATGGTTTGTCGTTCGTTCGTCCTTAAGGAAAACATTTAATAAAAGACATATTTGTGAAAGGAGGGTTGACCTTTATTATAGCTATTGTTAACACTTATAGAGAAGTTTATTGTGTCTAAAAGCTACCGGTTGATAAAGTTAGATGTAGGAGTTTAAAAGCCTAGCTTGGGGGGAGATTTTTAAACCGACCAGTTTTAAAAAAACTGTTGAATGGGAGAAGGCGTTCTTTCCGTAAGAAATAATATGGAATAAGACGACCCGTTGTCATAAGTTTGTAGTAGCCAGTCAGAAAGCTGAATTTGAACCGAGATTCCAGAATCTTTGCTAAAGAAAGTTTTCGCGGGAAAAATAGCTTCTAAATAGTTCCTAATTCAAATATGTATAAAGAAGGAATTATGGAGCCTTCAGAGTCGGTATGACTTTTGTCATCACTTTGTCACTTTATCAAATTTCGCTCAGTGTGTCAACTGTCGTCCCGATAAGTACTACATATTATATATCTTGACTTTGACGCCGGTAGACAATGTTACTCTGAATTCTAATTTCGAAATCGGCAGATTTTGTCTTCTCAAGTGTTTATAAGCAGTATAAATTCCCAATTAAAATTTCAAAGACGACGGGTTGTGTTCGTCTTAAATCGTGACTTATAAGGCGATAGGAATTATTAAAGATTTCAAATGGTCGTAACGATGCTCAGCTCATCATAGCTATTTGATCAGCATATTCAGGCCTGATAAACTCAGTGTTGTGTCATACTCAATTTCCCAACTATTAAAGACGAACGGCAATAACATTGAAGTGTTTCTGTAATAAATTGTGAACTAAACCTACTTCTCGACGTGTACTCATTCAACGCAACGAGTCTCATTCCTTCCCTTTCACCTAAAGCAAACTAAAAAGTTAAATGCACCCTGTGAAACCTATTCCCCTCCATTGGAACGAGAACTTAAGGTGAACATCGAACTTCGGAAGCCGAGGGATCATGACACCACGCCACACCTCCATAAATCGACGACACCAGAGTGAGGCTATTAAAACAGCAAATGTCATTATTCAACTAATTAATAATCCTATCCCCACTTCCAAATATTGATAGCCGCTCCATGTGGGAGTAGGAAGATAATTATGTGGTAAATATTGGATCATTTATTAAGACTCTCCATGGTTATAATTGCGTCTTAGTAATAAGATATGGTCTTGCCTCGTGCTTACTGTATTGCCAAGAAGTCCTGCGAATGGAAGCGTCTTCATCTTCTACAGGCCATTTTTCTTAGGTTTTTCTTCTTTCTATGGGACATCATATGTCATCTAGTAGCATACTAAAGTGAAAGGCCGGAAATTTTGTCCAGGAGTCTCTTAAATTTCTACCCGAATGATTTGTAACCGAATTTATTTACCTTTATGAATCTCGAATGGTGAACCCAGATTACCGAGGTTGAATGTGGGTGTTAGCTTCACTTGCAAAAGACGCATACATATGATTAAGTGCTGACTGTAAACGCACTATGTGTTCATATTAGTGCTCGAATCTCTTTGATTTCAGTGACAACTAGCATATGGTTGTTTTCATGTTGCTCTGAAAACGTTAGTCTTAAAATAGTATGGACTTTCGATTACAGTCGGTTCAGATATGTAATAAGAAGAAATAACTTGTTTACATAAACTTTCGACGTTCGTTATAAAGAGCAGCATTGCGGAATTGTAAACAAGGAGAAAAATATTCTGCATGAAGAAAACAAGTTTGTGGATTCCTCAGGCTCGTTACAAACGCTTTCGTCATTTATTAACTTTAATAAACCTCTAATTAAACGGTAAACTTTTAACTGTTATTGAAAACATTCTAGTTGTCTTCCCTTTTACATTTCCATCTTATTCCTTCGTTGCGAATATTAGTCTCTTATTTCCGCCTTTAACCTTTTTGCTTAATATTTTTAGCTCTCGTTTGAATGCAGAGTCCTTTGTGTAGAAAGTTATTCATCTGTTTTTTGGTTTTCTTTTCATTTAGTAATTTCTGGTATTTATATAAACTTTCCTGTATTTTTAGCAGATATTTGAGAGATCTCTTAAAATAGGTATGTGAACATTTTATCATGTGATTATTTGAACGCAGCAGCTGTTATGATAATCCAGCGTTGTAGTTTTTTAGCGCTAAAAGCAAATTCATGGCAGAGAATTGTTTTATTTCATGCAGCATGTGTCATGTATTGAACGATAATGATCATACAGAAGTTAATTGGTTTTTATATCATACAAAGTTGTTTACATAAACAAGTGAAAAGCTTAATGCATGTCGCTGTTTCCCTGGGTCTAAAATTTCATGATATAGCAACGTTTTAATGGAAAGAGGGGAAAATTCAATTTAGATATTATTTTCTGAATAACAGAGCACAAAGTATATAGTTATATATTGTAAATTGTGAAATACTTTTAAAACTAACGATATTCCAATAAAGTTCTTCTATTTCGTGGTTCACATGAAAGACTTATTATAATTTCTAAAATGAAGTTCTATTTCCTTTTGTTTTCCTGTGACTAATATGTATTTTGCATTATACTATTTTTCTTAAAAATGATCTGTATGATCCTATTTCTCAATGTTTTCATTAATTGCGATAACCTTTTTGCGCGCGTATCCTGTAATATGCTTAATAAAATTATATTACGATATTCGTTTGTAATGTTGTACTTTATTGCATAAAATGTTTAAGAAACAGTGAATTTCATATTGTTTCTTATACAATAATTGTATAACGTTAAAAACAAGTTCCATAGGATATTTTGAATGGTTTATGGAAGTATATTAATAAAATGAATATTAATGTTGATTTTTAATTAATTACTGTTAAGTATTTTCCTGTTTTATTATATGTATTGATAAAAAGTTTAGTTACCTTGTCTATCCTTATTATTACCACTAAAGGTGGATTTACTGCAATAAATATTAGCCCAAATTGTCCGAGAAAATCTTATGTTACTTATCAGAAGGAATACGCCAAATTCATTAATTGCATGAATATTGAAAGTATAAGAATATTTCACAATCTTAGTGTTGACATATGCTTCGGAACAGCATTATCAAATTCTACTAATCCATTTGGTAGCAAATACTAATTATTAATTTTATTAACACTGTAATATTGTGTTTTGCAATAAAGATGAATGGTTGATTCTGTTTTCGGTAACACATGCTTTTCCCTTAATTTTATTGTACAAAATATTCGGATGATGACAGAATTTTAATAATGAAAACAATGTAATGGCGAAATTTTTACTATAGTAAATTTATGCAACCATTGTAACAATGTATTTTTACCACTATTGAGCGATTTACATATTTTTGCACACCGTTATCACTTTATTATTTTGTTTTCTCTCTATCGTTTAATGTCATGGGTACTGGGGTTTATCTTTTTATTTTACACATCCTTCCAACTTTTATTAATTCATCTAACATTACTATGGTCTTCAGTTTCTTATACAGTGCGGAACGGAATTCACTCCATAGTAGAGCTCAAGCCGGGGAGAGTTATGCTGGTAGCACGAACAATTCACTCCGAAATTGCCTGCCCTTCACATAACCTCTTTGAAACCTCTTTGAATGATAAAGTTGCATCTCAGAGGCTGTTGCCAACGGATATTTAGCGTATAACAGCAGACAACCCCTTACCTTAATGCGGAGCGACTTTCCTTCCGCACTATATTTTCATTATTCCTCCAAGCAGTTAATGATATATAATTCCAAATTATTGCAGACGGATATTATTTAGTTTTTATGGACCTAATGTGACGTTGTTCCTCTTGCTAGATTATTTTAAACATTTACTGCTATAATGATAGATCCTAGAGCATACTTTTGTTCGAAAGCGTCTTTGTTGATTTTTTTTAATTCTAGAAGTCATGTGAATCTCCAACTAATCACTTTGGAGTGTCGTAAACTTAATAGTTTCTATATTAAAGGACAAGTGTTGCCATAATATGTTGAGAAAATAACATATGAATTTGTGACCTGAATAATAATCTACGAAGCATACTTTTGAATCAAACGTTGTACGCTTCAGTATCATACACCCAGGAAAACAAATAAAAAAAATTATACGAGATGACATTCTTTCTGCAGTGTAGCCTTGGATCTTGCTCTGCTTCGATGCCACATTACATAATTTCTACCTCTTTCTATCAGTACTCAAGACCCGTTTGCTCTTTCCTTTTCTGTTGGTTAGAGAGGGCTAGGTCAGCAACTGACAAATAAGAGAACAGTGAACTACCTTGAACATAAGTTGAAAGAGGAGTGGGGAGGAAACAAGCTACTGTCACAACGGGAGAACGAAATAAATGGGTGCGCATGTAGGAGGGAAAAAAGTTGACTGCAAATTGTTTGTTTTCATTGCACATCAAAAACTCTACAACATTTATTTATTTTTTTTGTTTATTTACGTATGCGTCCCATTAAATTCGGGGCGTGAAACGGCCCATAAATGTTGTTCAGAGGCCAATTTTTTCATGCTTGAGGCACTTTGAATGCCGTAAGTATACGACACAGGACCCACAGCTTTACTTCTGTTCCGAAGGAGGACATGCTTAGGATTTTATGCTCGAAAAAAAATTGAACCTGGCCGGGATTGAACCCGCGATCTTGGGTCTACTCAAAGCAGCAGATGCACTCCGTTCACTGATGTCCCAGCCATGTGAGGGGCAGTACCTCCCCGGGCTCGAGTAGCTGAAGCATGTGTGTGAACTGTGGTATAAGAAGTTGCCTGAATAAGGTAGTAGTTTCTACGAATCATTTAAAAACACATTCTTTGTATCAATTGGTGTTATTTACTTTATAAACTGTACGTTACACAATGATAAATGCAATAATTCCTTGAAATAATCACATAACGGTGTGCTATAATATAACAGCACTGCATTTTCGACTAGGAGCCATTTTTCACTGCAGACTGGCACGTGCCAATGGTCCAAAACCATGCCCACACCTTACGCCAAGTTAAAACACCAGTTTTGAATGTTTTTCCTATAGTCTACCTTTTTTACACATATGAAATGCAATTTTCCATGCATGTTCATGGAACAGATTGCAAAACCATTCGATTTAGGAGCTGAGAATTACAGAAAGAAAAAAAAGTTGTTACAGTTACTCGTAGTATTAAAGAAACTATTTATGGATCATCAACAGATTAAGAGTGTAGGATTTTCCAATAATACATGAATGAAAATGGAATGTTAAGTTCAGCTTACAAGAAGAGTAGTGTTTACATAATTGGAATATTTTTTTTTATATTTAAGATGTTATACCTAAACGATGATGCATGTAAGCAAAAATGCTCTGTTAAGATTTAATGATTCAACACGTATTGTAGCTTTTAATTTATGACTGATTCAGAGCCAGTGTTGTTATTTAGCACAAATTAACTAAATAATAAGTAAATTTGTTGGACACTAAACAATGAAGTTACGTTTTTCAGTTTAAAGTATGCTTAGCATAGTCTAATAATCTGCTGAAGGAGGAAAAACAAGTGATCAATTTATTATGCACAGCTAATGCACTATCCTTATTATTAAACATTGTTTATATATTTATACGTATATCGAAAGGAATGAAATATAAAAAGTTATAAGTACAATTCATTTTACAAGTTTCATAAGCAATATATTTTTAATGATGGGGAAATCATTTTGTACCGTTTCTGTTACATTAAAATATTAGGAACTCAATGATTAGTTATACGATTCAGTAACCCTTAAACGCATAATCGACCTAAACTCTTCTTGCAAAATACTGGAAGATACGCCCTCTATGATATTATTTGCTAGCAATCTGATATTTTTAATAAAACTTGCAGAACCATTAATACCTGGTAATATTTTCTTTTGAGAACTGGACAATTCTTTCTTTAAAATTTCTAGAAATCTGCTTGAACCATAAACCAATATTTAACCTTAAATGTTGAATCAAGTCATAATAAATATTGGTATAAATGTGATTTAGCTGATTATATATTTATTGACTTTAGAGGAGTAGAAAAAATAGAAAAAATTGCTTACAATAACGCTATGCCTATATATAAATAAAGTATTAAATATTATGAATATATAGATGTTTAGTATTGTCGGTCCTTGGTGTCCTTGCCTTGTAGACTCAAGATTCAATCCCGTCCAGGTATGATGAATTTTTTTGGACGTATAATCGTAAGTATGGTTTCCTTCAGAAGGGAAATGAAACCCTGGGTCACTTGTCGTAGATTTACGGCATATTAAAGAACCTCAAGCCTGAAAGAAGAAACCTCAGAGCAAAAATTGGCGGCCGTTTCACGCCCTGCGTCGCTAATGACCAAAGACGCCAAAAATTGTCCTTAAATGAAATAAAACTAATTTCCAACCTTAGTTGGAAGCAGGCTGATCCTCTAGAAGAATGCAAACAGCACGAGGCTAAGGACACATAAGACGCCCTCTTCGTCGATACACAAGATTCCTCGCTTTAGTACTCGTACAACTTTGATAGTAACAGGCACACAATATTATTTTATGAGTAATAAATTGTGTTATACGTGTTGTTCCAAATGGTGTCCTTCTGCAATCACAACTCTCTGAATGTTTTAATAAAAAATTGCATTCCACTGCAACAATTCTTTTCATTTCTGTCCTGATATTTGCTTTCAGTTTTTCTACGGTATAAGAGCCTATTCTGGCAGACCTATCACTTTTTCTATGTTCAAATTATAAAGTTTCAATAGAATACACCAATTTACTTTACTAACATATTTTGACTCGTAATATTAGCGCATCGATAACCTGTAATAGCTCCAAGACTTAGTTATACTTGATCTCATAACCTAAGTTCATTACAACTGCATTATTGGAGATTTTAATTAAAAGGGGGTCTTTTCATATAGTTTAATTCATAAAGGTAAACCTTATAACCTTATACTGCATATTTTAGCCGCTTTAAATATATTGATATAATATAATAAGAACTTAATTGATTATATTTGTTTTATTAAATCATACATGGATTTAATTTTGGATATTGTTTTATTGAGAATTTTAAGTACGTCTATATATTTTTTACTTTAATTCATTCATGAACACTTCCTAGAATTGGGGTAAAAGCAGATGCAGTCATAATACAAGGCAGCAAACTGCGAGTGCGAGAATTGTCTATTATTACAAGTAGCTGCCATGACCTTGATCTTGCGGAAGCTGCCGAAATGAAGCCAAGATTAATGCTGTATTCCGCCTATGGTTAGCAGCTATACATTATAAAAGGGTTGAGAAGTGTTGAAAGTTTCATTGATAACATCAAGTAAATATATTTTAAAGTTCTGGTAGTGTATTTCAGCTGAAAGGCAGCATTTTCAACATTAAAACAGATTATTAGTTATTATATCAGTTTTAATTATAGTATTACTTTATACTTTCAGTGAAAATGTTAACACTAAAATAAAAATAAATTTACACGTGGCGACTCATCTTTTTTACCGGTTATGGCCCTTGCAGTAAAACAGCCGCGTTCAGGCGGCCCTTTTCTCATATAATCCCACTGTAGCAAAGTGTTTTAAATGTGTGTACATTAACATGTACTATATAGAAATTGCAATTTCTGTTACTTTTTAAACGTAAACGTATCCTATTAAATATATTTCTCAATTCTTCTCTGCCTTTTAAATCTTCAGTTTCTGTGTAGAAATCTGCAGGAGAAAGAAATTCCTGCGTTGCTGAAGCGTATAACCGAAACGAATGTGGTAAGGGATAGTCTGCCAGAGAAAATCAGAACCAAGGAAAACGATGCAATGTGTGATATATCTGTTCAACGATTCCGTTATGAATTCTCAACAGCCCTCTTGAATCTGCTCTCCCCCTCCAGCGTACCGTCAAGCGATGTGAAGTGAATGTTGTGACTCAGGAATGCAGAAAATGCTTCCTTCGAATCTACACCTTTTAATAATAAAATGGTTATTAAAACTGAAGCATGACATGGCCTGACGGGGAATTTGAATTTAATTTACATTCTTCTTGGAACTTTCTTCTTGCTTGTTTTGTAAGCAATGAACCTAAGGCAAAACTAGAGACGATTTGGTAGATTATTAGTGTTGCATCACTTGTCATGCTCGCAGAATCAAAAGGTGTTGAGTTAAACCAAGGAAGAACAGAGAAACAAGCTACTATGTATAAGACTCACACTTTGAGTTTCATTAATTAAGGTATGCTTAATGCTATAAAGAGCAACAATTTTAAATTATATTAACACTGCGTGCTATTAAAAGTAATTTTGTAATTCAGGAGAAAATTAAAGCTATTTATCTGACGTTTGAGTGTTTAGGATTTAAACTATTTTGTTTCCTAATATAATGTTGATATACGAACTGTTTAAGATATTTGAAAGCTTTACTACAGATAGAGAAGCATATTGAATCGCTATAAACCTAAACTCCTTAAAATTATTCTTAAAAGCTTAGGACGTATATTTGTTTTCACATATCTTTTCAATTCGCGGATATTACAACCTATTTTCATTTCTGCTTTTTATTTTTAAAATATATGAATAATTCGACTGAACTTTTTATTTCATTTTTAGTCAGATTCCTGTTAATATTGTAGCTCTCATTTTATACTCAATAAGTTTAGTTTCTCCAAAGTAAAGTTAATATTAGTGTTAAAATACTATTAAGTCATATAATGCAAGGAATGACCTCTATTGCAAGTTTTTCGGGGTTTAATGGCTGCTTTTGGCTCAGCCTTTCAATATATAACTAATGTTGCGAAAAGTTTAAACTTTTTAAATGCTCATATTTCTTTTGATGATTAGATAATAATACTGTTCATAAAAATTTTATTCATAAACCATATGCTTTCTCTTGGTATTATTTTATTTTTGAGTACTGAAATTAAATATAGTAGTATAACTGAAATTATCTATCAAGTATGCCAAACAATTTATAATTGATGAATTATTAGAGTAGATCGTTAAGTCTTATTAGCTATAAAATACCGGCTCTTATTTCGTTTTTTCTATTTTCTGGATATGCTATAGTTATTATTTTAAGAGGCAACTATTCATGCTAAATGTCAAGTTATCCTATTTGTCTTTTGTTCTTTTATGTGAATGTAAAATCGGAATTGTTTAAATAATATTTTTTCTTTAATAAATATTAAGTACATTGAGTTGGAACGGAAACTCTAAAGCTTCTAAGAGTTACTTTGTTTATAAGCAGAAAGTGATTTAATCCGCAAGATTTACTCATACACTACACTACTATACAATTTTTGTTGATTATTTTTAAATGTTTTAAGTTCTTAAATATTTTTAAATATGTAGTACAGTATTACCAATTTACAGTGTCTATAGCTACACTTTGTCTTAGACAATAAAGATTGGGACTCTAATTTAGGAGTTTCCGGGTTAAAATTCCCTGTGGTCGGTCATTCAGCAAATACGAGATGGGTATTAACAACCAAAGAACTTCCCACTCTCCCCATTTCGTACCGTTTAATTCTATTGTTTCCTTTACAGGATCCAAAGTGCCAGGACTAGATGGGGTGGTGCGATGTAACGGTGGCCTGCGCTTTAGAAAGGTTACTGCTCTGGCGTATGTTAGAAAGTCAATCTTCTGAAGGACTCGTATTCTTTCTAGTGTGGACTTACCGCTCTTGAACTTTTCTTTCTGGAAACGATGCTAGGTACTCTGTTTACATTCGTACCCCACCATCGATGGATTCTGGCCCTTAGTATTTCCTTCACCTCATTCCTTCCTTTCAAAACTGCCCCCCCTCGGAGTATAGGAATATACGGCTAGTCCTTGAGCTAGGCTGAAGCACTGAAAAATTCTCCTCCGAGTAAACAATCCAATACAGTTCAAAGTTAAATATAAAACGCATAAAACGCTTATCAAGTACAACTTTCCTTATATTTGCTGAGGGTGACAAAAATGGTGATCGAAATACCAGGTAGTTGGTATAAATGTAGTGATTCTATTGGGTTGATGGTAGTTTCTAATACTAACCCATTTGTCCGGCCGACATTGTAGATCGGCCTTACAACGCCGAGCCCAAGCTTGTAGCCGACTACATTACCTTGTAAGATGATATAGGTGATGTTACAGACAAAGCAGTCAGTGGAATGAGTGACTTCTATAAAGAACCTATACTTTTTTCAAATTTCTTATAGCTATTAGGATGATATAACCTACTCATTAGAATGCAGTGTAATTAAATAGGACGAAAATAACTTCCGTTTAAAGTTAAAATGATAACAAAACAAGAATAGATGCAAAACTATTAGTGAACACTGTAGGAACCTGTGATATTGAAATATATAAATGGTGTATAAATAAAGATTTAAGAGAATTAATAATATTTTTAGAGTTCAATTAATATATAAAATGAGTCTAAAATAATTTGTTGAGTATTAGGAGGGTGAATATTAGGTAAATACTGCAAATACGAAAAAATATAAAGTAATAAAAACTATATATATTTAATATTACATCGAAATTGGTTTAATTAAATTTGCTAAAGCTACACTTTCTCGTTAGTGCCGCGCAGTTTTGCTTCTTTTCCTTAAAAGAATTTTACTGGTGTGATAAATTTCGTTTTGGCATGAAAAATATTTGTACAATGTGTTACGGAAGAAGGATACTACCACGGGTGACCGAGGTCGTTAAGGTGCCGACTCGTGAGCGAAAGGTCTGGGGTTCGAATCCCTCCCGGAAGGTCCTCCCTGACTTACGATTTTGCCCGGTTTTACTTAGTCCTCATTAATGGCAAATGCCGGGGAGGTACCCTAATAGGCCTGGAACGTTTTCTTCCTTAAAAAATCTTTCCCAATATATCATTTCATCTCGTGTATCACCAATGTTCACCACCTGTGGTGCCTCAGTAGTAAAAACGCATGTTAAACACCATAAAAAAAAAAACAAAAAAAAAACAAAAATAAAAGGAAGAAGGAAATAAATTTCTGGCACGATGTGATTCAATTCATTAAAAACCTGCATTAAGACTTTAACCACTTAAAAAAAAATCTCAAGTACGTAAATCAGTCAGATAAACCATAAAACATAAGCAGAACACAATAGTGTCACAATAATATAATACTAAATGAAGTTCTGAAGTACGCGTTTTTTTTTCTATTTTAAAATTCAGCACATTAAAATAAATACAAAATAAAATTAAATAACACATTCACTCCAGATCAGACAAACAAATTTCAACAATAAATTTATCCAAAAAATACTTGACTCATAATAATAACACTTCAGCTTAAAAAGAAATGCCAAAGGAATGTTTCATAGTTTTACCCATAAAGTGAGAAGGATCATTTCACCTACATGATCAAAGCATAATACGTTCATTAAAGAAAATAAACAATACTGAAAGGAAGTTTTGTCCTCAACAAAGAAAACCTTATTTTATTTCATTATAACATTACTTTGTATTAAGAATGCTTTAACGAAGAAATTCCTAGGCTAGCTAAATTTGACAAAAATAATGTCCTAAATTCCAGTTTGAGAATATCTGGATTATTGGCACAAGGGAGAATTAATCGCTGCTATACACAGTAAAGATTAGGACACCAAAGAAGCGCGCCCCTATGCAACGAATTAATACGAACACAAAGCATACGATTGTGACCCGCCAGGTTTCTTAGCCAAGAGCCGAAAGATGTTTACCCAAGGAAAGCTAACGATCAAGCTCTTCATTATCAACGGAACGATCCAGGAAAGCGTTCAGGTCGGAAAGATGAGTCCACCTATTTCGATCAATGAACAGTAAACACCGGTACACGTCTTGACCAATTAGCGGCAGACATTGTTTGGGAGAAAATTCCAGAAAGGTGGATGTCATAACAGAGGAAAGGGAGAAGGGAAAAAGGAAAGGACAAAGACGGATTTCGTAAAGTGACGTAATACGGTACAAAAGAAAACCAGAATGAGAAGAATGAGGGAAAATTTGTAAAAACTTAAATTCGAACAACAGAAGTACTAAGAGAGAAAATTGAGGAAATTTTGATTGAAAGTGTAATTTAACACCGTTTACACACGAAAGTTACGAAAAAAATTTACCTAAATTTAGAGTACTATACTTGTCACAGCCTGATGCTAAAATGTTATAATCCATTACTTTTTATTTACTCTAAAGAAAAATGTTTAAAAATCCGTTAATACTTAGTTATGGCCAATTTTTAGTAAGTCTTCACATCTGTTGGTATAATACGAATACAAATAAGGCACTGCTTTAATAGCCTCATAAAAATGAGATATATTTGATCAGATGAAGTTATATATTCATTCTCTTGTCAATTCTTAAGAGATCCTTTTATTTTTCACAACACTATTTTTATTAGTATATACAGCGGCATGAAGTCGACCTGACTTTCGAAACGAAAAGAATCAATAAACAACTCTAGAATATGAAATGCACATTAAACAATAACACAATAATAATTATTAGCTCATTTCCAGCTAAAGTAGCTAAAAACGTTGTCACTTGTATAACGTGTCAGTAATGCCGTATTTTTTTTCCGGAATAGGCAACTCACATTACGCTCTAAGGGGATGATTAAAGCAGCAGGTAGTTTAACAACCGTTAATACCTGATTACTGAGAACGTGCTGCAAATATTTCGTATATAATTTTCTTTGAATATTGTTCCCTATATTTCACGGTCTTTATTGCATAAATTCTTTACCAATGTGAACAGACGCTAAATTCTGCAAGTCACACTCCGAACAGATGAAAGAAAATATATTTAATACCTGTGTGCCAGTACAGGAGAAAATATATGAATAATTGTTTATCGATCGAATATTATTCCGCAATGAAAATATAAAATTAAAGAAAAAAAAATAAAACGTACTTACATGATGATTTGCATAACTAGAAAAAAAATGTGCGGTGATTCTGAAACACCGTTTACATAAATATATTAAAATAGGGTAGATGTTTAATTCTCCTTAGATTTAAAGAAATGTTGTATGTAGCAATAATACGAATATTGCATTTGTATTCCTGTAATAATATAATATACCATAATTGTCAGACATTTCCTCTAAAGCAGCCGATGAAAGTGCTTACCATACAATTAGCATACTTATTTACACCAATTAGAAATTTTTACTCCAAAATATTCAACATTTTAGTAGATTCTTAAAATAACCCAAATTAAAATTTTACCAAATAAATTTTAAAATCAGTTTTATTAAAGAATTGTGGCAATCATCTTGTTTTAAAAGTTCTTTCTTTTGACATTATTTTCGTGATGGTAGATTTATTCGTGGTGGTCTAGTGGTTACTTGCTTAGTTGACCCAAGATCGCAGGTTCAATCCCGGTCAGGATCGATGGATATTTTTCAGGTGAAATAATCCTAAGTATAGCTTCCTTTGGAAGGGAAGTAAAGTTCTAACCAAAGAGGCCTTTGAGCAAAATTTATCGGCCGTTTCATGCTCTGAATTGAATAGGACACTGGCTACCTGAGATATTAAAAAGTGTCCGCAAATAAACAAAAACAAAAAAGATGGTAGAATACTTTATGCATGGTGAATAGACATTCTTTATATGTTCTTTTTCCTCTATCGCCTTTTTGTTTGACAATGGAAATTTGCTACATTTTGAGCTAATCATTCTATTACAGTATTACGAAAAATCTATAATCATGTTTATTCAGGCTTTAATGATCACAGTAGTTGAATTCCCTAAAGGAACACATTTCTTGCATAAGCAATGTTTTACTAAAATAAATATTTTTATCACACAAGTTTTTTTATTTTGTGCTAGCATTCTATTGTCAAACTGAGATAAGGTTCAAGAATAAATATGTACTGCTTACAGTCTCAAGAGGTTATACCTGGAAGTGCCATAAATACCGTTATAAATGCTTGAAAGATGATGTACGAGGTGTTTTGCTCCACATTGTTATGACCTTCCATGTTAAATTCATGTGCAGAAGAAAGAGCACATTACTTGAGGTTTAACAATAAAATGGGGAGATTATGAAATCCATGTTGTTGTAATAGCCATTCATAGGGTGGAAAATGATCCAGCGAAATTTTCTAGATTCTCAAAAAACTGGAAATTAATACTGTACCATTTAATATTTCGCCTGTATTGCAGATAACCGTTTGGGATTCGACAGCCTCATTCTTTGAAAACGGAGTTCTGCAGACTTCCTTTCGGAAATAGAAATAATGGTCCGTGAGTGAAACAAATCCATAGATCCGTATCCAGAGTTCTTAGTTCTTGGACGTCACAGTATTGGCAAATTTTAACTGCTGAACTGCAGCAGAGGGTGTTAAGATGCAAAAGATTGAAACAGGTTAGGCGATCGAAAATAGTTCACTGACAAGAATAATGAAGAAATATATAATGATCAAATGGCAAAGTGTATGTCTCGGCTTTGGAGAAGCTCTTGAGAGAGTCCTGAAGTTTCAAATAGGCCAACGTTATTGCCTCAGCAATTGTTTGATGATGAATAAGCTATGGAAATGTCATCAAGTTACATTTCTGTCAAAATACATTAAAGAGAAAGTCAAAGTATACGAAATCACACTGCTGCAAAAAACCCAAGCTGGAAATTTTCCAAACACAGGATTTGGAGCTTCCAAAAGATTTCAGCTTCAGCCTACAAAGGTACGTCCACCTATGCTCGGCTTGGGAGAAATTTACCAGATTTTCTCGTAGTCCCACCCTGAGCCCTCTCGGCCCACAATATGTGGTTAGCGCTTGAGGGCATGGTTTGCGAGAGAAGGTATCTAATATTCAGATCTAAAAGCGGTTCTAGGAGTCAGCAGTGGCGGATTTCCCAATACTGCAATATGACGTACCTGAGCGTAAGTATCAAATATAGATGAAAACTATTAAAATGTGTTTTGATTAATTAACCGAAAGCTTTTAACTGCATTTACAGCGAGATTAAAGTACTTGTTTCCACAGTTAATCTTGTTCTGTCCCTTTGAATTGTCACTTTGTTTCCGTTATGAAAACAATGCAAAAATACAAAGGAAGCTATGAGCTGCTGACGGATGAATATCGATGGTTTAAAGAATGCTCACCAGCACCATTGTCCACTGTACAAAAACTTCAACACACAAAGCCACGTTTACCACGGCTATAAAATTAGTGTAATAAATCCGATATCATAGTTTTCTAGAACATGCAGAATAAACAATGCATCTTTCATCAGTGCTGCTGAAAAAACTGCAATGTTGCTCAATGACTTAGCCCTGCTATAGAGGTGCAGTCTCGAAAATTAATGTTGTACTTACTGTTACCATTCTCTACGGAAGGATTGCTTTGCTGTAGGTAGCCTGGCTCCATTCAGTGATTTCATTGTATCGTTAATGGTGCTAGATGAGGTACCTTGCTTTATAACAATAGTGTGATCTCTATTAAGTGGAAATATATATATATATATATATATATATATATATATATATCTGAAGCGCTTTAAATTTGCTCTTCAAATATCTCCTATACTATTATTGATATGAACGAGCAGTTTTTTTCCCCCATATTTAAGGACACATAGAGGCCCTAAAATCTATATAATAAATAATTAATACATATTGATCCAAAAAATGCTATTTTCAGCACAAAGATATATTTTTAATAGACCATTAACCATAATAAAAGTGACTGAAATAAAACGGAAAAAATGCATAATAATAATAAAAATAATAATAAGAATAAGAATAATAATAATAATAATAATGCTTTCTACATGTTTCTAATTTAAAAAAAATTGCAAGTACTCGATTTTTAAATTTTATCCATTAAAACCGAATAAACAATAATATGATAATTAAATAAAAATTTTCAGCTGTTTCTCAGGCTTTTGTTTTCTTTCAAATGAATTATCTGAATCTGTTTCACTCTGCTATCGTAGGTATAAGAGAAACATCTAACTCACAGATGTTAAAAAGTATAACCATATCTGGGGCATCAGCTTCCGGTCTTTTATGCAATGCTTGCTGCTAATTATTTAAGTGTCAAATCAGGAGATGAAGTCAGCTTCAGGTTTTTCATTTGAATGAAAACAGAACACCGAGAAAAGCTCAAAACCCTGGTTTAATTACATTATTGTTCACTTTTTTTAATCATAAAACTTTAAAAAATTAGTACTCCTGAACTATTTCCATTAAAAAATACAGTAAACAGCATCTAAGAAGATTTAGTTGAACTATATTGCATTTATGGCTATTAATTCTTAAAAAAACACAGTTTTTGCTGAAAATAGAAATATTTCCTAATGGGAACAAAGTGTAAAAATGTTGTTCCCTTAATTTTGGCGAAAACAGCACCTATCAATAATAGCAGAGGATATATTTTAGATGGAAGTGCTCCCATATTGCATTCACTCATTTAAAGGGACCATAGGTTTATGTGCATATAGTTAAAATATAAGCTTTACAAAAGTAGTACTTTACTCAAGTAAGGTCGTTGCCAAAATCTCGTTAGCGGGAAGTCTGGGGTTCGATTCCCGCCAGGACTGTTCTCCCTGACTGAGGTTTTTTCAGGTTTTGCTCAGACCTCATTAATGGCAAATGCCGAGGAGGTACCCTAAACTTAGGCCTGGAATGTTTCCTTTCCTTAAATAAAAAAATATATATATATTTTCACACCTTATCATTTCATTTCATGTATCATCAATGTCCACCGCCTGTGATGCCTCAGTAGTTAAAACGGGCGTTAAACACTATTTAAATAAAAAAGTTGTCAAATGTATTTTAGGCTAAATAATACGTGTTGTAATTTAAACATTTCAATATAAATATCTTAGCACTTATAAACTTAGTTGAAAAGGCAATAAAATAAATATAAAATCATACTTTAACTGCCTTGGCACTGCGTGGTGTATAGAGGGATAAAGATATTTAAAATAAAGTAAGTAATTTGCATTATACAGAATAATAATAAAAAAACATTCCAAATACACTAAAAAGAACGCTAAAATGATCTTTTTTAAGCTGAAGGCCATTCCTATGCTATTTAGTGCTTCTAAATTCTAAACGTTAACTAGAAATGAAGCAAGAAAAAGTAAAATGAAGATATTAAGTTTTAAAAAGGATTGAAAGTTGGAGAAGAAAAGAAAACACTTAGGGATTAATAAATTGTTTTAAGATTATAGAAAATGTGCTCACTATAGAATGAATGTTGAGCAAATGGATAAGCACCCCATCCCTAAATATATAGTAATAGTAAGAGGTATACTGGTAGATCAAGAATAAAAGACAGAGCAACTAGCTTATGGGCTTATACCCTGAGGTTGATGATCAGGTAACTGCAGGAAGATCAAACAAATATTGATCACCCTCGCGGTTACATGCTGGGCCATAACACACTTTGTAGTTAATGAACTTTCCCACCCAATAGTCGCCTGTGGCATGACCTTGCTTGTGAAAGAGAAAATATGTTTCTGTGGACCGTGGGAGCAATCACGGTTAGAATGGCACATATTCTCATTATATGACTCAGGCAGAATGTGGTTTTTAGTGTTATTTTTAACTTACATTATTAAGCGTATTTATTTACCTCTCTAATTATTGAAAGCCTTGTAGAGATCTTACAAACATAGTGTATGCTGATCGACGACTTTACTGGGCTTCCAATACTCCCAGGAAAAATGAAGAATATTTAACTAACCAGGCCATGTGGTTACGGCATCGGAAATCGGATACAAACCACAGTGGCAGCAACGAAACTTCTCACACAGGTACACCATTAACTTTCGAGAGTGCACCCAAACACCGGTTTTACCTTTTTGCGGCTATCCGAGTAATAGATACAAGTAAGTGTAAAGCCAAAAGAGGAGGCTGGTGGGAAAGCAGAGTCTGCGTTTGGTAGAAGGTCGCGGTCTGTGGTATCGCACTTAATTTCGCGTCTCCTTTCCTTTCCACTTTTGATATTGAGTTACATCGTTGAAGATGACCCGTGTGACAGCTTTACGCTCAATGCTCACACAAAGGTGGAAAAGAAAGCGAAAGAAATCAAAAGCCGGAGACTTATTTTTATTTCTTACTTTTATTTATGTAACTATGAAAAAAACCTGCTGCTTCTGTGAATTGTGCATTAGGGTAAGAAAGACATATTACACAACTACGAAATAAACACTGAATGGAAAATAAATAAATATCAATAAACATATTTAAATAACCTTTACAATTTAAAAAAAGAAAAGAATTACAAGGTTTAATAAATTATTATATATACGAAAGGATATTTGGGAGTTCTAAACTTATTATAGATCATGGAATTGTATTTCAAAATAAAATATTATTATCCAACTTAATATTTTAATGCTATACACTTAAAATAATGTCCATAAAGGGTTTCTAAGCCTCTTAAAACAATGTTTTTGCTACTCTGCAAACCATTCCCTAAAGGCATTTATCACGGCTTCATTTGGTGAAAAATTCTTTCCTTTTAAATGTCTCTTTAGCCTTGGAAATGAATGCTTATCTGAATAGGCTAAATTTAATGAATAGAGAATATGGCCAATCAATACAGAACCAACTTTATTATTTACCTGCATTGCAATCAGGGACTTGTAAGCGGGTACATTATTTTGGGGGGAAAAGCACACCTTTGGAAGCTTTTCCCTAGCTTTTTTCAACATTTTTTCCTCAAAGGTTGGTCCATATTGCAGAATAATTTGTTTCCATCACCTGTTTCAAATAGTATGTCACTGTAATTCTTTTATCCCATAAAAACATATGCGAGAGTCTTTCTTGCAGAGATTGCACAGGAAATTTCTTTGGTCGGGGCAAACCGCCATGTACAAATCCTTAATTTCTCATTGGTATAGTGGTAACCATTCTTGCATCGTAACCCAAGATCGTGGGTTCGATCCCGGCCAGGACCATGTTTTTTTTTTCCGGTGTAAAAATCCTACGTATGGCTTCCTTTGGAAGAGAAGTAAAGCCGTGGGTTCATGATATGATTTTGAAGGATCATGAACAGTATCAATATTTTTCGGAATAAACACAGAAAAGAACCTTTGAACCCGATTTTATCCCTGACACTTGTTATTCCTCTATTACATATCACAATTCAATTTTTATGATGGCGTACTAATGAGATTGATCCTTAAATATATTCACAAAATCTG
Organism: Metallyticus violacea; assembly: GCA_030762175.1. Taxonomy (NCBI): domain Eukaryota; kingdom Metazoa; phylum Arthropoda; class Insecta; order Mantodea; family Metallyticidae; genus Metallyticus; species Metallyticus violacea. Next base: position 48,685,426 of record CM060843.1, read on the forward strand.
CCAATTTTTCTTGCCGGACAAGCCTTCAAAAAATAAATACTTTTTTATCCATTGATATTAAATTTTCTCAAAATTTAGATTCTTCTCTGTCCTATTTACCTTAAAAAGTCGCAGCATAAATTTAGTTACAATTACGATAGAGAAATTAGAGAAACTATTTACAAAACAATATACTTTTGACTCTTTTGATGGAAAGGGACTCATGCTTGAATCTTACCGATACCCCCTCCAATACCAATATACGATAAATTCGGCTAATTTCGTAAAATTAAGATTCTAGTAAAAATATACATATTTCAGAACAATTTCGTTAACTGCTACAAAATAATATTACAAATAAAACACATGCCGCTCTAAAATAGTAGATATAATTTCGTGATAATATGCTGGTAATTTAGTTAATTAACAAAATTGAGACAATTACAGTAATTTTTGTTTTCCTCCTTCAGATTTAGAATTGTAAGCTAAAATTAAAATTCATTCGGCATATTGAGAGCCCCTAGAACTTTTTGGGAAAACCAGCGATTACAGCTGACGTACGGGGTTCATCTTTCTCTCCCATGGCTGCCACCATCAAAACGCGGGGAAGGCTCACGGAGTATTGTGGTTTCTCTTCAGATCGTGGTTGCTTAAACTTCGAGGAAGAGGTATTCCGACGTGTCCTATGTATAATATTGTTGACAAGTTCTCTTTATTTTGTTCTTCATTGGACACCGAATACTCCGGGAGGAATTTATTTCTGTTTTTTTCGCCAGAGGGAGATGTTATAAGAACTAGAAAGCGCAAGGAGAAATTATTTAACACGTTGAAGTCAAAGAAATATAGCGAAAGAACTCCCCAAGATAGACCTCTGCTCCTTATTCTACGTTTTCATAAAAGCCGTTTGTCCGCCAGTTATAAATCAATGTCTTAACAACTGCTAAAATCAAAGAACACGGCAAAGTGGATTTATTTTTACAATAAAAATACAATTGTGTCTTTATGAGTGAACTAACGGATACAAATAGTGCAATCCTATAAGAGGTTCTTAAAAACCAGTTCTGAGTACACTACACACATCAGTTGTTTTGCGCATATAAGGTCATCTATGTTGTTGCTTGAAGACAAACGTTTTGCTGTGGTAATTTTTTTTATAAGAACTGAACAAAGTGTCACTAACTTAGTTGCATTATGTAATTATCCGAGTTTTCACTAATATGAAAGTAGAATCTTTACATATAATGAAAAAGGAAATGCCAAAAAATTAGTATATAAGCTAATGCTTAGTTTCTATTTCAGTCACATAATATGTATTATAGGGGATATAAAATTAGTATAAATAAATAAATAAAAAGGTGTTGTACACTTAAGATAAGGGCTATAGTAGCAGTTATATTCGTTCAATATGAAATTAACAGAAATATAATTAATTATATTACAAAAATAAGAAAAAGTAATGCAAAAAATATAGATATATCGTTATACAATATAGAAAGATTTTTTTTTTGTCTTTTTCAAATATGGGTATTCAATGATCGAAGAAATTTTGCCAAGAGGAGACGTAGTACTAATACATTTGCAAGATAATGAGATAAGTTTAGCTTTCAAAAATAATGTAGTAGCCAACGTCGCTCTGCAATGCCCCATACCTTATATTAGATTTTCAGGCTGCAGAACGAGATTTTATCTTTACTTGTGCTGATTCCTGGACACATCCAATTTCGATATAAATTTTCATTCTCTTTCAGTATGACAGCATTTATTTGATCAATAATGTAAATTTTTAGGTAAAAAAATAAAACATACAACTATATCACGTTCCTCTCAAAAATATTAGATTAACACTGTCTCCTCTTTAAATTTTAAATATTTCTACATTGAAAATAAATTTAAAATTATATTTTCGTTATTATTTAAATAATGCAATATTTTAATAGTGCTTTGAGATTATGAAAATATGAACCATGTTTATTGTAAGTGTAAGGAAATATTTACGAATATTTCGCTATGTATATAAATTTTGCCACAAAAGAAAAATATTACTATAACATTGTATAATATAATTTGCCTGTAAATTCTTATTTAAAGAACTATCAATTTCAACAACCTACCTAATGTTTATATCTATGCCTGTTTAAGATATGTTTATTAAAATAAATGTAGTTGGATTAAATAAGTTTACAATTTTATACTAGAGGCAAAACGCTTTGCAGATTATCAAAATTCCAACAGTATTTATTTAGATGCAGCATTTCATTGAACTTGTGAGCACTTTACTTATATTTTAATTCCTTTTTATTATCAATAAGAAGCATTCTAAAAGTAATTTTATGCGCGAAAATATAAATATTTTATAGAAACAAAATAAACAATGTGTCTGAAAACCTTTTAGCTCTTATTTTTCAGTTAGACTTATTGTTTAGGGTTATTCCTGGGCACTACCAAAGCTATTGTAAACATCAGGCAGAAAGGAACCTCAATTTTGGAGTCCTAATAGTGTAACTGAAAACGACTTCACTGACTGCTGAGTTTTGCATAAAAACGTATCAAATTAACAAATTATGAGGCTTTTCCATTCAGTCTACATATTATGGGAATATTTAGACCATGTGGTACAGATCTCAATGCGCGAGAGCTGAAGATTGCTTATATGTGCAATATGACTGCCTAGATTATACCCAAAATATCCAGAAAAAATGTTTGTCTAATACCTATATCGCAAACTATGTGTTGAACTGTAATTAATTATAAATTAATTGTCTTGTACACAACTAATTTTATTGAACGTTTTGTTCAGAGCTTTTTAACTACAGAAAATCGTCATATACTAGAATATTTATTTATAGGATAATTGTAATGTGATGCAAAGTTTCAGAATGCACATTAAAACAGCCTTCTATTGTATAAAATCCGGGGAAATATCTGAAGCCAGCAGAGTAAAATATATGCAAACCAGCGTATTCAGTGCATGATATTTTTCATTATTTCTAAAGTATAGTCTTGAATGTATAATATGATGTTCATATCTTCCCTCGGTCATATAAATGCAGATTTAAGATAAGGAAAACACGTTTTGTGCTGCGAGTTTATATTAATTTATATTTCAGGTCGTTTCCTTTGAAATTTATATAAACCATGCAAATGTTTCTATCGGTTCTGGTAGTATAGTGGTAATCATACTTGCCTCCTAAACCCGAGATCCCGGGTTCCATTCTGGCCAGGATCGATGGCTTTTTTCGAGAACAAAATTCCAAAATATGACTTCCTTCGGCAGGGAAGTAAAGCTGTGGGTCCCGTGTCGTACATTTACGGCACGAAAAAGAACCTCAAGTCTGAAAAAGAAGCCTCTGAGCAAATTTGTCGACCATTTCAGCCCTGATTTGAATGGGACGCTGATGACCTGAGTTGTTAAAGAGCCCCCGTAAATAAACCAAGTAAAAAATAATAATACAAATAGTTCCTACGTAAAATTAGATCACTTTTTTTTAGTTGATCGAGGTGTTTAAGGCATGGACCAGTATGGGAGATCTGGGGTTCGATTCCTACCAGGATGTTTTCCTGACTGAAGTAGTTTACAGCTTTCATTCATATTTATAAATGACAATTGCAGGGAAGGTACCCTAAGACTTAGACTTGGAACGCTTCCTTCCATTAATAAAATACATTTCCCCAATTTAGGGTTTCATTTCATGTATACCCAGTATCCCTCGTCTTTGATGAACTAATGACTCCACATTAAAACTGCGTTAAACACTACTAAAATGTGTTTTTATATATTCGATAATATTTTTAATTGCGGCTTAAGGACTTATTACACCAATAGCAACCAGTTTGGGTAGTTTTATTTATCAATTCTGTTGCAAAGAGTGTATAAGTTTTCCGGAGTTCATCTTCTAAAAATACTTTAGTTTCAGAAATTGAAAAAAAAACTTATTTCAGAAAAATATTTTAAAGAACTGGATTTGAATCCATACTTGTGGATTGGGCTACAAATAAGCGATGTTACTGACTTTTCCACTATAAAATACTAACAGAAGTCACCATTTCTATTAACGTCAAGTAAAAGCGCACGTTATACCAACACAATTATATGTAACATACCAACGAGTGAAGGATGTTGGGCAACCCTTTTAGCAGTTAAAATGAGGTTACCATGTTATACATCATTATATTTGTTTCCAAATGTAGCATATTCAAAGCTTTTTATTATGACACAATCTCTGGCAATCAAAATCAATTGAACCTACAAGTAAAATAATGGTGTAATTTAACTGAAAATCAATCCATCAATCATCATTCCCTTTATGATACAACTTGGTAATGCACCGTAAAAAGCAATTTTTTAGAATGTAATTTTGCGCCCCTAAAAAAAGCGTTCCCTGGTAATTACTGTTTTATGTTAAACGCTTTCAAATAGCTTTGCAAACGAATCTGCTTTGTAAGCTATACGCTTCTGGGAGGCAATGCAACAATATTGACTTAAATGTAATAATTTACTTTTTCCTTTTAAATTTTCTCTACAATGTTGTACATTGACAACTCTCAATTGTATTTAATTTCTAAGTTTATTAGAATATTATATATATAAAGGTGTTTTGTAAAACATAATTGTGCGTAAATAATAGTTTGAATGTACTTAAAAAGGAAGCAAATATTATGTTTTCCAAGAGGTAACATCATGGGACAGAATAAGAAGAATTCGGTTTATGACTGAAATTATTGTTGAATTTATTCAACATTTTAAGTAACTCTGAATATTAATGTGTAAATGACTTATTGCAGCAAAGTATTTGTTTTGATAGCTTTTCATGGCTTTAAAAGTATTTTAAAACGGCTTCTAATTTGTATGTATATAGGCATCTGCTTGTTCATTTATAGTAGAAATGGGTTACTGGCGATGTTATGATTTTGAAATGAGCTTTTGAATTCAGAGAGTCACTTCTTTAATGAAACGATTTATGTTGAAATGAGACACAACTATCAAAACGATGCTCACTTAATGTCTTGTGTGATTCGGGTTATATGAAACACGAAGATTCAACTCACAATTGCTTGAAAAATAACATTTGCATCGAAATTATACATATTATTATCTAATAACAAAACTAATTACAAATTGAGTAGTAGATTTGATTAAAAGGTCCAGTTTATTTATGAACTATGGGCATAATGATAGCATATTTCTAGGCGGTACTTTAGAAAGCAGAATTAAATAAATAAATAAATAAATAAATAAATAAAAAATAACATTGATAAAGAGAAGTCACGCAAGTCTATTTAGAGTTCATTTTTTTATAATTATAACATATGAAATACAATACACGATCAAATAATAAAGCAATTCATTTTAAAATTTTAATTAAAGTTCTTTCTTAGATATGGCAACAACGCAAAAACTACAAACACGAAGACTATAATATTTATTCAACTTTTATAATTTTTTATTTCAGTATAAACGTTCCCTTATAATGATTATAATAATAATCATTATAATAATAGTTAACACCCTGAAGAAAATTTAAGAGGCTATGCTATCCTGGCTAATGTGGTTATGAACATTAGAAACTGTTTTACAAAACCTGAAAAAAAAGCAAGACGAGGAATACTTCACGACTGCGTAATCACCTGGATCACAATGCTTAAAAGATGCTTAAAATGTAAGCCCAGTGACTGTATAGTGTTATATTTTGCTCGCAGAAAACGATGTTTATTTATTATCATATTGCTTGGCATTGATATTTATCATATTATAACGGTAAATTATTTAGATAACGAAACATACTTTTAAAACCTACAAAGAAGTCATTACACAGCTATGACATTGATGGGGAACACACACACACACACACACACACACACACACAATAAATAAATAAATAAATAAAATAAAAAAGAAAGAAGTACAAAGGGGAAAATATTGAAAAAAGTATATGCTGTTAAGACCTATAAACATTAAAGGCGGTTGTTTTGAACAGAAAATTTGTACTATAGTAACATTGTTAACATATCAAATTTTGTATTGGGGATTTTTTTAAAATAGTGTTTAACGCCCGTTTTTACTGCTGATGTACCACAGGCAGATTGGGGAATTGGAATGCAATACTTCTATCAAATTTATTTAAAACGCATATTATCCAAATACATTTTATAATATATCATATATTGTGTTTCTTAGTTATAAAATATAATATTATGTTCATAAAATAAATTTAAACTTAGATGTTTAATTGCAACATTTATAAGTCATATGCTTTAAATTTTCCTAAAATAGTTTTTTTTAGACACAGAATCTGAAAGAGGTCTTCATTTTCACTTAACAAAATTTATAAATTCGTGCTCTCAGTAGACACTACAATATATAAATTTATGATTTGTTGAAAAATTGTTCTTATGTTCAATAGTATATATTCCTTACCGAATGTTCCTGTGATGATATAAACTTTCAGGAAATATGGTATCGCCAAGGGTGACCAAGGTGGTTAAGGCGCGGACTTGTGAGAGCGAGTTCTGGATTTTGAATCCTACCAGGATTCAAACCTACCAGTTTTTTTTTTTAGGTTTTCCTCAGTGCTCATAAATGACAAATGCCGGGGAGGTAACGCAATCTTAGTCCTAGAACTTTTCCTTCCTTAAAAAAATCCTTTTCCAATATATCATTTCATGTATCATCAGTGTCCACCGTCTGTGGTTCCTCAGTAGTAAAAACTAGCGTTAAACACTGCTCAAAAAAAAGGAGGAATATAGAAAGGCAACTGTATCAATTAGTAGGGAACTGCAGTGCGGAAATGGCTCAGTTGCAAGCTATAAACCAGTCATTTTTCATGGGTTGCAGAAGGTAAAACAATAGATAATGGTAGGCAACCTCACCAACAGGCAATTGTTCATCATGAGGGGCTGGGAATGAAATGCAGATGGCATGAGATTTAAATTTGAGTAATTCAATGAAGATGGCGTTCATCCGGATGTACGAATGTACGAGGGTTTAGTAGACTGCAAATATATGTTAACAAGTTGAAGATTACACTTAATAATTCCATGCAAAATGGCATATAAGATTGCAAAACTTGCAGACAACAAAATTTTTTGCAATGTCATGCCTGCATAAAAGCTGCTGGATAATGACCTTTTTGGACATATGTTATACATGTAAAGGAATGTAGGTATAATTAAACTATTATATCTACAAACACTGATTGGTAAGTTTTCTTATTCCACTTTATTAGGTATCCCAAAACAATTTTGTTATATAATATACCACTGAGTTATTTTCAATTTGGTGTTCCCTACTTCAAATTAATACAGTTTCCCTTCTCATCATTCCTGAAAGTTTGTATCATCATTACGGCAACACCTGCTATAACTACATATGCAACAAATTGTTTTTTATGTTAGCACATTTTCTTTTTAAATATAGCCACTTTTCTTTCATTGTATTTAAAAAATTGTTTCTATATATCTTCTTCAAAAGTTTACACATATTATTGTACATTTAAGTACGGTATTTATTGTGATATTTTATACAAAGTAACATACATTATAACTATGTGTGTGTGCGTGCGTGTGTGTGTGTGTGTGTGTGTCCATAATTTCTATTTTAAATATAGTTTCTTGTACTGTACTTTGTTAATCATGAGGCAGCTAAAAATTCTGTCACACTAGCATATTTTATTTCTCGTTTTGAATTTGTTATGTGTTTTAAGTTTATATTACGCCCAACGTAGTAAATGTAATTATATTGAGTCTTAGCTTTGGAATTCAAACATATTCTTACATGAACTATCCTTTACACTTTACAACTTCAAAAATATTTAATAAATGGGTGAAAAAGAACCTTAAGGATAGTGTAAATAATAAAAGTTTGTAACTATTTTATAATAAGTATAAGAAGTAAGTAGTTTACATTATAAAAGGCATCTATGTCGAAGGAATATACAATCTCTAAAGTCAACTTAAATATGCTCAAAATTTAGAACAAGTTTATAACTATAAACATTCTTTCGCAAAGTAATAACAAATCAATTAATGAAATGTTTTAAGTAGCAATTATTTATGTTGTTAGTTAATTTAGGCATTTTTCATTAATTATTTTTGTGTCAAATTAAAGTTTACTACTTTAAAATTACATTTTTAATATTTTATTGTGGCTTAGATATTTGATATAAATCATAAAACTATTAATAGGAGCATTTCTCATTACTGTATTTCTGTTACAAATGCATATTAGATGGGAAAATTCGAACATGATGAAATTGTCTCAATTCTGGCTACTTAGTAATCCCACAAGAAAGTGTTTATAAATCCCCCGGATTTTTAAGAACACCAAGCTTCGCAAAACTCTTGAAACATTTCAAAGTGACTTAAATATTATTAATAAATAGGTATAGACATTAAAATGCACTAATCTGAATTCGCGCAGTTTTCAGATAGCTTGATGTCTTATACCACAAATCCGTGGGATCGGAATTAAACAAATTAATGAATAAGTGATGAAATTTCATCTTTGAATTAAACAGAAAGTTCGAAAAGCTCTCTCAGAGCTCTCAAAATTCTAAGGAAAGGCTTATTTCATGAGACAAGGTAGCTGAAAAGTCTAAAATACAATAAAAACACTAGTTATCAGGGTTAGGGATCGAGTTCTTCGAAATTTTCAAGATGTTACCAATATATGAAGAAATTTTAGGAGGGAGATTTTAATTATATTCTCAGCAGGCTTTTTGTAACTGATACATTTTTCTTTTATTTCGTTGATTATATAGTTACATAGTTTATCGTCCAGGTAACTTAATAGTTTTATTTATCGATAATAGCTTTGAAAAATGATTTCTTATGTTGTGGATTCGATGTAAGCATTTTTCATGCTTGTTTCCACCCTTTGCTTATTTTTTACACTTTTCATTACTGCATGATATAACAACACAGAAATTGAAGTCAGCTAAAAACACGGGGATTATAAAAGCTAATTACACAGACTTTAGTGATACAGTAAAGTAGCCCACCGGCTCATATAGGGTGTTTGCATGGTTATATTGCAAAGTTGCAGGGATGGTGAGGGGATCAGAAGGCACAATTTTTCATGAGTATCCTGTGTCGGGAAACATACCATTTAGGTGTTAATGACGCCATTACTGAGATTAATGTATTCTGTAATTTTGCTAAGGGACACATTTTTTGGTTTAGATGGGTTGCCGCTGTTGGCAACAAAGCGCATGTCATCAGATTCTGGTAAAGTGTGTCAACAAATGTGAATTAGACTGGTAGTCTCAAGAACAAATCTACGTTCTTAGTCAAATTGGGTATACGTGAGAATTCTTGTTATATTTTTGGGAACTTGTTATTGCTTATAGTTTATCTTTGTAGTTCTTATTTGAATAAGTTATTTAATGGTAATGTTTATTTATTTCAAAGTGTTAAATTGTTACAGCGAGATTTTCATATACTTAAATATTTACGAGATTATTATTTCAACGAATATCTCACTTTTTGAAATATAGTTAACCTAAACCTTCCCACCACCATATCCTGGAGTGTTTTTGTGATTATAGAGGTTTTAAACATATATTTTTTCTCTGTGGTAAACAATATAATTTTTAATCATAACTTAAATTCAGGAGTAAGTGTGGAAGTTTCAGTTCTACATGCGCAGATTTTGTTTTTGCACGGGAGTTGTCATATTTTGTTTATTTCGTTACCATTAACGAAATACACAAAATATGACAACTCCCGTGCAAAAACCTTTTTATGTCTTTGAAATCGAGAAACATAATCCAGTCCAAAGGAGGTATAGACGAAGATTTGGTATTAATGCCCCTTCTGGTGACAACATTCGTATGTGATGCAATCAGATCCAAACGACGGGTGTCTCTGTATAGGAAAGAGTCCCGGTCGACCGTGTGTCAGATGAGAATGTGTAGAGTCAGAACAGTGTTCGCGCGCAGTTTTAAAAAATCTGAGAGGCGGGCAAATCGAGAACAAACATGTTAAGAAAACATCTCCAACAGAGACCATATTGTCTGCAATTGATAAAGGCTCCTACATAAAGACAACATATCCTGATCCTTGGATTGGTTGTCATGGTCCAGACGCCTTGGCTTTTCTCCATTGGCCTCCGAGGTCCCCAGATCTCATCCCCTGTGAATTTTTCTTGTGGGGCTATATAAAGATCCGGTATATACGTGTCACTGCTACCTATAGACCTATAGACCTACCTAAGTTGAGACGGAGGATTATTGCAGCAGTTGGATCAGTTACATCAGACATGTAACATCAGTGTGGCAAGAAATGGACTAACGGCTGTATGTATGCCAAGTCACAAACGAGTTCCATATTGAAAACTTGTAATTTGTTTACATGGTAACTTCCACAGCTTTCCTTGAATTTAGGTTATGATTCAAAATTATATTGTAAACCACAGAAAAAAATGTTTAAAACCGCTTTAATAATTTGTGTACGCCCTGTGTCTACAGAGAGAGTGCCGGTAAACTGGCGCAGCAACGAGCAGGATAACACGGACTTTAAACGAGTTGTAAGAGTTGGTAACATGTAAATTGTAAGTTTCTTAACATAGTTTGCTCAAGAAAATATACCTTTTGACTTCCTCTACTGCCCTAGAAGTTTGTAACAGTCTTGTGAACACTCTGTATAGTGCTTTCCATTACTCCATAACGGCAACTGTCTGATACGAAGAAAAGAGGAAAAAATTTCATCTTTCTTGGCTTTCATTAAATGTCTCAATGCTTCTAACTGGAAAACAGTTGAAAATAATAGGTTTTCCTTATTCTTCTCTCAATTCCTGCCTACAGGGTTGAATAAATGTTACTATCTAAAATCGATCTCCATCTGGTTAAATGCTTGCAAGTTAGAATAAAATGCAGAGTCGCTGCTGCCCAGAATAGCTGGTAAGTGCCGATTTCCGAGTCCGGTCGCGTACGGCGGAAGTGGCAGCTAGGGAGAGACTTGGCGCATAAGGCCGACCTTCCTCATGGAATTGTTATTTTCAGCTCTTAGCATCCATTAGCCTGAGCTGTCATCTGGAATGAATGCGCCTTGCATCAGTTCTATTGCAAAATTAATGCACAGAAGAGGGAATTGGCTTTCTGAGTAGTACGACGTCAAAAGAAACTGTAACAGATAGGGGGAAAATTAAATTATCAAAATATAAATCTATTTTATTTGTTATGAAATATTTATCCATAAAATAATCTTTTTCACTAAAGCAATAATTCATAAAATAACTACAAAGGTAAGCCAATAAACTGTTTTTACGTCAGAACTGTGCCATCTTTATAATTATTGGGTTGTTGTTCTTTGACTGTTTAAAATATTTACGTATCAAGCAGGTTTCAGGCAAAGGTTTTCTACGATGGATAGTATATTCCATTTAAAGACGCTAATAGATACAAACTTAAGAAGAAAATGGAGTAAATTATACAGCATTTTTGTTCATTTTAAAATAGCCTTCGACAGTATTCAGAGAGAAGCTCTATGGGTAAAACTGTGTCAAAAAGATATCTGCAACAAAATGATAATAGACTCTGATGCAGGTATACAGCGATGTGAAATTCGATGTTGATATTGGTCAAAACATATCGAAATTTAGATCAGCGAGTAGAGGAGTTCGGCAGAGATGTATTCTATCTCCGTTACTGTTTAATCTGTTTATAGATGATATTTCGGATACCCTTAGGCGGAGGAAATGAATGCCCCTGAAGTAGACGGCACACGCATTCCCGTACTTTTGTACAAGTGATCTAATTCTTATGTGTCTAACAAGAGATAGTTTGCAGAAAGGTATTCACATCGTAGAAATGGAGTATGGTAGTAAATGTTAACAAAGCCAAAAACAATGATTTTTTAATTATGTGTATGACACAGATGAACTATATTGGGTAAGAAATACAAATCGTTAAACTTTTTTGTTATTTAATAATAACTTTTAAATTAGTAGGAAATGGATTAAGCACTTATCTGTTATTAATTATAAAATACAAGGTCAAGTAGTTGAGTTACTACATGTTCCGACTCGCGTTCCAGATATACCAGCAGATACACTAGAGCGTATGTACAATTGCTATGTTTAAGTCTATTCTGTTATATGGAAGTGAAATATGGGGCCGAGGGAGAGCTGAACATGTAAATAAAATACAAGTCGATTTTTTGGAAAAAGATTCTCGGTATCTCCAAAGGAACATCAAACTGTAGGGTCTTGAGAGAGGTGGGTTGTTTTGAAGATACGGTTAAAAGTAAAATGAGAACGGTGAAATACTGGCTTATACTAATGCAGTTTACACTTCGCGTTTAATACTATAGACACTAGGTGCAAAATATAATTCCAACGTTTTGGGCTGCAGAGATGAAAAAGTGGACTCAGAGGAATTGACCTGGGTTCAACATGGCAACGAGGTAATGCAAATAATAAAAATGTATGGACGAAGTTTAGAACAAGGCTAGAGGATATCAGCAGGCAGTAAATAGAGGCAGAATGTAACACGAAAGTCTCCTTGAGCCTATCGAATGACATTAAATTAATCTGGGGTAAAGAGGTGTATATGCTTGTTCTAGGGAGAAAGACAAGACCAGGAATGACTGGTTTTATACTAGGAAGTTAAAAGGCTTAAAAAATAACGGATAGTTCTGGTAGAAGAATCTACCCATTTTATGGGGAGGATGAAGAATGGGTACATATTCAGGTTGAATGTGCCCACTGGAAATCCCTGAGAGAAACACCGTTTCCTTGCTCTTTTTAAGACAATTAGAGGAAGATTGGGATCCTGTAATCTGTTTGCGAACCATTCCAATTGATTGAATATGTGCATTTTCCAACCCAAAGTGCACGAAGCTAGAAACAATTTGTTTTTATTGTTAGGAAGCAATAACTAGTATAATAATAAATAATATGTAATATGTTTCCATTCAAATATGGTTCTTTCCATTTTAATGTTCATTTATTTATTTATTATTATTATTACTATTAATTTTTGTTCCTCTTTCTAATTGTGTGTCATATTTAAGCACGTGGGGTGTACTATCTATGCATAAAATATATTTTTAATATGTTCATAAAAGTATGTAACAATATACACCTACAACTTTATCTCCTTGGACTTCTAAACCAATGTCCGGATCAGTCGCCTGTCGGATAACTAATTGTCTCTGTACACACGCGGACATTACACACACACACATATTGAGGGACTCCTTGAGTAGGTGGTAAGTTCAATGTTAGAGACACCTCGAAGACATCATGCGCATACACATAGGAAGAGATGGAATAAAAATGAATTATGAAATGGAAGGTGGTTCTGTGTCGGAGAAATACTTACCCGGCCGGACAGAGAGAAACAACGAAAATCCTCTTATCAGATTAATCGGTTGTAGCATTTAAACCTAAAATCTCTTGAATATGAGTCCCCGGTGATACTCCTGAGCAACCGCACTAGTTTATTAGATTTTGTAAAAACTATATTTTAAAAACGAAAAATACGACCAATTTCAGATTAACAAAAGCTCAAGTTAATTAATTTCAGATAATGTATAACTTTTTGTTCCTGTTTTGTTTCAGTTTGTTGTTATTGCTTTGAGAAGATAGCGCTGGAATTTCATCATTTGCGCTGCATTTTAATTAATAATATGTAGAAATATTATAATTTAAAAGCTACAAATTTCAGTGAGTTTATGTATAAGAATTATACATAATCTTAGCATAGAACAATTTAAATAAACTGGAATTGAATATAAGAGTTTGAGTTATGAAATAGTATATGCTTTATATTAAAAGTTAAATAAAACAGGAGTAAGCAGATATATACCATAACAATGTCATAGTCATCTTAGTGAAGCAGATTAGCAGGGAAAGAAGATAAGAGAAATCTCGGCAACAATGTGAAGTCTGGAATAAATTCTTGCATAAAAATCTGCAGCTTCTGAAGAACAAGTTAACTAACTTACAAGGAAGTAAAAGAGAGAACGAGATAGAAAATAAAATAAAGAGAATTTTAAAAAATATAATAGGAAAACAAGAATAGAGCAATAGCACAGCATTAACAGTTATGAAACAATAATTATAACTTTAATAATCAAACTAAGGAGAAAGCTCTATTAACTAATTACGATATTACACATGGTTTGGTTTAATGACAGCAGATGATACGAGGGAACTTAGGGTAAGGATCTGTTCTGTTTTCACACTGTCAACTTGTTTCCAACACTTTCGTTCCATAACACACATACTTTGAGTGTCTCCTAGTAAATTATCATGTCTTTCCATTTTTAATTATTTAAATTATTTTATTGTATTACTTTATGATTTATTTCTAAGTTCTTATTTGTATATTTGTTCTTAAACATTCTAAGTCTGAATTTTGACTTCACTATACATATTTTGCTTAATTTCCAATTTTCGCTAATATAATATAGGGTGGCTCATAAACTAGCACTGATCAAGACTAGTTCACTATATCTGGACTGTTTTTTCCTGGGTTACCGAGTAAAATTTAACCTTAAATATATATATGAATAAAATGACAACAGATTTTCGTGCCTTTTAGGAATTCAAATTTTAAAAAGAAATACATCTCTATAATTAGCGCTATTTATTTCATTTACAAGGCACTTAAAGTAAGTAATTTGTTATCTATAATATTTGTTTTATATTGGAAGAGAATTTACTCTAAAATGTATTTTAATTCTTTCTATTAATATTTTTACCCATTACTAAAAGTCAAATATTCCATCCTCACATATCGTCTTTTTAAATTGATAAAAATAAACTTTTCACCAAGTATTCTAGTTAGTGTCATATGAACATTTAGCTAGAGTTAACTTATTAGAATTAATTCCACATTTTTAAACAGGAAAACATAAAATGAAATCAAAGTACGTATAACTACTTTTTTGTGAAAAAAGTTTGATTTTCTGTTTCAAAAAAGTTGCAACGGTTTTTATTGGGGAAAAGAAGGAGGATCGGAGAGATGATAATTTATGAACATAAATCTTCAAAACTAGAGCAAGAAGAGAATGGACGAGTTTTAATTAATTAGAATACTAACAATATTTGTAGAATCAATGTTCTTCTTCTCTCCCGCCGCAGTCTCGATGCGTCGCTATGCCACAGCTAGCTTCGATAGAGTGCTGGAAATGTTGTTACCTTTTCGGGTCAAAAGGGGGAATAGTCGGGAACTAGGAAATGTATAGAAGCAAAGTTTACGACTGTAGATGACACCATTTATTTACTTTTGTCACTTGTTCAATATAAAGGATCGTCTTTCTAAGTACTGTTGAGCGGTTCTTAATTCACACTTCCACTTAACCGAACTAATTGCCAATCAATACACTCCAGGTTATTGCTTCACTTTCTAATTTCCTCTGTCTGATGGTTCAACTCTAACTGCCCGATTACTCAATTCTTTCTACCCTGATCGCTCAACTCTGTCTCTACGATGGCTCAACAACTCTCACTGCCCTGATCTCTAAAAATTCTAATATTTTATCAAAAATCTCCTCATCCGGTCGTTAGACAATCCTCCAACCATTTCGACAATTATTCCACTTAAAAATGTCTCCCTATTCGCCGAGGGGCGTGCACAGACATATTCTAAGATTCCTTATTGGACGTTTCATAGGCCTTAACTTTAAGCATAGTTACATTTTTCCCCGTCAGTATATTTGGTTTATTTTCCCCTCGTAATTTTACTCTATTGCATATCGTACTTTATGGTTGCCTTTCGGAGTCTAACTAAACTGAAATTTACCAGAAGCCTAGGAGAGGCGACCCTTTCTCAACACAAAGAATCAAATACACAGGAGACATACAAAGGAGACTCATGGTCATCTGTCCAATACACGAAACACATTTACTATCAACATACTCTGGATTCTTTTCTAAAATGTCTGTTCCCCAGTTGTTTTTTCCTCTTACTACCCATGAAATATACAATAACAAACAAACAATACACAAATAACCCACTATTAACATGACTACACATAAATTGTACATACTAATTGTAGTACTATTTTTAATATATGTAATTGATTAATTTTGTAATATTTTGATTGGGGACGGCGTCTCATTATTACTACTTCACACTAGACAAATTTAATTCTACCACAATAAATTTATTAACAGGTGCTTCGTGCCATTCATATGACAACATAGTCTAATATAAGTGTAGTGGATCTTGATTTATTGAGACGTGCTTGTTTCGTACAGAAATTATACTCTTAGAGCGTTTTCATCGTTACTTATGAACTCCCCGATTAGATCAACTTCAAATTGATTTTAACCGCTTTATAACTGTTATTGAATATTTTAGCCAAACTACTTAAACAAAACCACGATATAAACCACCATTTGATGAGAAATCGACTATACGTACTTAGTTACTTTTTAGTAATTCGTAAAACCTGCGCATTTACTTTTTGAATTATTATTCATCGCTAACGCGTACCATAATTGCACTTTGTGTAAAGTATTTTAAGAGATTCATCTTCTGGAAAAGAAGTAAGATATACTTTTGAAAATGTACAATAAAAGTTATTTTTACTCTGATGTTGTTTTAATATTTTGTTCTCACAGTTCCAAGACCTTTTATTTGTACCGATCTAGTAAGTATATATAATGGACAAATATTTGTCAATGATAAAGTTCATGGCAGAAGAGCATTTAAAAAGAAAATGTAAATTGGTACTAGACATTTTCAGTAGATCGAGTTTATATACAAAAATACACCAGTTAAAAAAGTGTAGCAGATTAGATTCTATAAAGAACCAAAAATAAAAGCAATAAAAAACAGCACAACTAATTCAAATGTCTAATATTTGGGATGTTAACACGATACATATAAAAACCTGAAACGTTTATAAATTTAGAATAGTGAAAGTGTTTCTCTGATAATACAAATTACAGCAATAATTAATATCGTTGTTATTTCTAAATTTCAGTTTTACCATTTTCATTACAATATTATTTTCCTCCTATTCTGCCTTGAATAGATATTTGATCAAAATCTTCTGAAGTTCAAGAGGGCTTTCATATCCAATATAAAATGAAAGCTATATGAAGTTAAATGGACAACCCTAATACATAATTAGGAAACCTTTTAATAAAGTGACTACATTCACGAAAACAAAACCCCTTTCAGTATTTCTCTACAATCCTTCCGATATTTGAAAACCGTTCATTACCGTAGTGGGGTTAATTGTTTGCTACAAATTGCCAAATTGTCATAAGACATGCATCCAAAACACCAAACTAAAGGTTAACTTTTAGTATTGCACAGAATACTGCTTATTGCGATATTATAATGAGCCTCTCAGCATTCATTTCATTTTCACTATAGAATATGCCAGTAGCCAAGAGGGATTTGCCCCAAGTCATCAGCGTTCCGTTCAATTCAGAGTGTGAAAGGACCGATAAATTTTGATAAGAGTCCTATTCTTTCAGGCTTCCTGATTTTCTGCCTTAGTTTATTCAATCGGCAATTTCCTATTTCTGTCTCTTCCCTTTAGTTTACTTTATTTTAGCTTTTGTTTTGTATTCTTATTTGCCCTTATCCAGGAAATATTTGCCTTCCTGGTTTCAATTTTTATCTATATTGAAGTTTATGCGCTATATTTTCTTTATTCTATTCCATCTAAATTTATCTCATTTTATTGCATCTTGAGTTTAGTACATCTATTTATTTTTTTATTTTTATATCCATATTTGCTTATCTGACCTTAAACAGACACTACTGCCTTTTAATGACTTTCTTTGCAACTTTATATCTTCTTTTTTCTCTTCTTATTATTATTTTGCTTACATGTTTACTTGTATCCATTTATCCACGGTATACTTTCTATTCTTGGCTCTCCTTTTAACGCGCTCTTATTTTAATTGTTACTTTAACAAATTTAATTCATCTAGGCTCTATATTTTGGGTTGCTTTATATTACAACTGGATTTGTAATATAAATATAATATAATATAATTAATATAACACACGTGTTTCTCTTTTCCTTATTTCCCATCTTAACTAATTCCTACTTGCCTGTTTTCTTCTTTTTATATAGTTATAATATCCATTTATGCCCATTTAGTTTATGTAAACAGCACTTGTTTGTTCTTGGATTCCTTTATAGTTTTACTTAATTAGTACATTTTATGTTCTTGTTTGCTTATCTTAATTTTTCCATGCTACACCTTACCCCTTTTGGATTTTTTCTCTCTTTAACCTTTTGTTTATGGTTTGATATTTGTGCTCACCTAAGGCAATACGTTTTTTAACCAAATTGTCTCTAAACTTTAGATGCATAATTGTTGGATATTTTTAATTATGTTTAACGCTCGTTTTTACTAGAGGCCCCACAGGCGATGAACACTGATAATACATGAGATGAAATTGTATATTCAGAAAGGATTTTTTTTAAGGAAGGAAACGTTCCAGGCATAAGTTTAGGGCACCTCCCCGACATTTGACATTTATGAGGATTGAGGAAAACCTGGGAAAAAACTCAGTCAGGGAGGACAGTCCCGGTAGGATTCGAACCCCAGACCTCCCCCTCACGTGTCCGCGCCTTAACGACCTCGGCCACCTGTGGGGTCGTTGGGTATGTTGTATGCTTTTCTGTTTATTTTATTGAAGGTAACCAGAATATCTTTCACAGCACTGTTGATGTTGTAGGTTGCTAAGAAAAACCGTACCATCGCACTAGCGAATGCTCCCAACTCTTAGGCTAAAGAAAAATTCTTGGAAGGAAAAAAACTAGTTTGTTTGTATGTAGATTTTGGTAGGACTAAAATGTTTGGCACAATTCCACTTTGCTTTCCAAGCGAGTTCCAGTAGAACAGGTATGTTTCATGTGTACATATATCCACACGGAAACTGAATTTATGTTTTGGATCAGTAATTGTTTGTATTAGCGATTTATTATTTCCTGTAGCCAAGTGGGTGTTCAGTATCTATTGGAAAATGACCAAAAGCCTCAATGTGATATAGTGAAGTAAACAAGCGATATGAATCGCTGTCAAACAAAACACAGCCGATACGTCTAAACCCAGCCAATAGCACAAACTATATTAAACAGCATATTCTCATAACATTCAATTACCAGTATATTTTTAATTTGTGTGTTTTTATTTCCAAAAATTAACCTATGGTACACGTTTAATATTTCTACACCTTTTATAAAGATAAACAAATAAAAATATTATTATTATTTGCAATAGTAAAGCCCTCTCTTACTGTTTCTTGCATTTAACTAAGATTGTATGTTCTTCATACAATCTAAAATTTATTTCATGTATTACAATATAAAAATGAATAATGAATATCACAAAAGTATAATTGCATGAGCATAGTTTAAGAGAACACTACCTATCTGTTATATTTATTTTAATTTTTATGCATAAAGAAAAATGTACTTATAATCTATATGCACACAATGCTTGGTTATTCTAAGCTTATTTCGTTTTGAAAGAATAATTACTAAAACAATTGGTTTTAGCGTTTTGATGGTAAATAAAAAATTTAGTCTAATTTTGACTGATGAATGCTATATTAATTGTTACTAATTTCCTAATTTTTTTAAATCAAATGCATGAATTGAAATTCCACAAGTATAAATTACATACATATCAACATCATAATACAAAGAAAGGTGCTGGTGTTTCCTAGCACTCGTAAAGTTAAAATAAACCAAAAGAAGTTGTAAGTTTTATTACACAAAATGACCGCCAACGCTGGCGTTGACGAAAATTAAATTTTATTTTTGAATATTTTAAATGCATTTATCATTGGCGAAGCAAACTTTGACGTTCTTTACGATATTCACATGAACACGATGCAATAGCTCTGTATTTCATTGGCCTTTGCAAATGAATTATAATACGCTCCTTCAGTTGCTTCATCATTTGCTATCTGTCGATACGATCACTCACATTTATTTATCATTATCACTCATTCCTAAAAATCGTTGAATTTGAAGGAGGGTTAACAATAGTAACATTATATATGTATCTAGGCTTTTAAGTCACTATATATTTTATTTGTGCTCATTGTTGAAGTTCAGTGATTGTGGGTGGGTTAATCTTATAATTTTTGAATGAGTTTATTATTTAAAAATTTAAAGATATGTGTACACTGTTTTGCTCTTGTTCATATAAATAAATACATTAAATTGAAATACATTAGTAACGTGCAAGAAATGAAAAAGCAATATTGTGTGATCTGAAATAAAAAATGAGTTAACACTTAATTTCTGTTTTAGTTAAAATTTTGGCAATTAAACTTTATACACCTTTTATTATGAATTTGGGACTGTTCTATGAGTAACTAGCTCACTTATCTACAGATTTTAATATCGCATAGCTATTATCTCAATATTTTATCTTACGCTATTCTTGCACAGTCTTATAAATATGGTATGCAGTAATAATGCATAGCAGCTTTCCAACTTACAGTGATATACTCAGCTTATCGAGATATTGCGCAGTTCTAGTTGGGATCTACTATCAAGGTCAAATGTACAGAGTTGGAATGCGCTATTAGCTAGTTTGTTGACGGATACGATGTTCATCTTTTCTCCTCCCCCTCTCTCAATGATACTAATGGATGATACGTACAAGTATTGACCAATTACGCGACATTTTCTCTCGCGGCAAACAGGTACATAAATAATAACTTAGAATTATTTTTTAAAATTTTAATATATTAAGGCGTGACAATTAATTTAGTATGAGTGTAATAAAGAGCAAAAGGAAGCAAATATTCAGCAATATGTATAAAATGAAGCGCAATGAACTAAATATGCTTTGAAGTTTTATTTAAAACCGATGTTTGTTTATGTATATGTAACATCATAAGAGTGGTGTAAGGGGTGTGTGTTATAATAATAGAAATGTGAACATTCAAGGTTTGAAATAAAGGATTTACTTGCTATTACAGAACAGGAATAGTAGTTTCGGTTCTTTTGATACTTTAAGTGTTCCCTATTGGGTTAGTTTGAGCTGATGTCTAGGGACGGGAGAGGAAATTTCTGTACTTCAGTCGTGCTCAAGGACCGACCTATGTCCGCAATGGAGAAAGAGATGAGGTGAGGGAGACACTGTGCAGTGAGGATTCAGGGGCGGGGAGGCACGGATATAGACAGGATCCCTAATATGTTTCCAGGTAGTACACTCCAAAGTCGGCTAAGTGCTTTCCCACTCCAAGGAATGTGAGCTGCTCAGAAGGGCCCGGCTCCGTATTAGACACCGCGGCAGAAACCTTTACAAAGTTCAAGCTACCGTTACACTGCACATTGCTCCAGTCCACCTTACGTGAAAATTTCGATCCTTTAACCAAATAAATGGAATTGGGTAAAATATGAACAAGGAAAATGTATGGGAAGAAAAGATTCCCGGGACCTCCGGAATGTTTGTCTCAAGTGTTAGTGCTTGAGCCACACGATCTCGATTATTATCCTTCATTACCTGTATTACCGCCCCCCCCCTCTTATCCTTCCAGCACCGAGTTTCATTTCTCTTTGTAGTATTGTGGTAACCCCATTCCTTTTACATATCAAACTTTGGGTATTAGCTTGTACATGGCTAAAGCAAACAAGGTATTATCCTTTATGGCAGAGTCACTCTAGTTGTGTTATCTCAATTAATAATACTTTCTGCTCTTCTCTCCTTATTTTAAATAGGCCTATATCCATGCTTAGCAAATCTTTGTCAAATTATTTATTGATCAAGCTATGTTTAAAGAAATATATGCATCCCAGTTTTTATAAATAAATATATGCATCCCAGTTTTTCCTTATTCTATTCTTTGCAGTATAAATGATACTCAAATCCATTTTCTTAGCATAAACAAATTTCAGGAGTTTTAAAAAATTGTAAAAGTTAAATAATAATGTTTCTTTTCATTTGTGATATATTTTCTGAACAGGAAACGCACCATGTAACTATAAATTCAACTCGTGTTATTTATTCAGTACTAGATCAGCCCTAAACACAACTACTTTCATAGTCTGCTTTTCAATTTGGTGACAATGTGAGTTCGTGTGTAGTCGTTTAATATACAGTTCACTAATTTTCCTTTTTCCCTTTTTGAAAGTGCACTTCATTAGAGAGTTTTTATAGATTATTGCCCTCATAAGATCGACTGAAAATTCTGTTCAACCTGGCTACTTTGTAATGTGTTAAATATGCTACAAACTGATGCAGAGATACAACTTTTACAGATGGCAGCAACAAAAAATTCTCTTTTGGACTGGGCTTTAGCCCTAGGGGAACTATAAAAACGTCCACTTTTTTGCACATCCTGTAAAAGTTTCAGAGAATTATTTTCTATTCTCTTTTATTCCCTAAATGTTCGGAGCGGAAAGTTGGGGAGGACCTCACAAAGTGAACTTTTTTTTTTTTTCCTATTTTACAAAGTTCACGGTTCGTCTGTCGGCTGCACTTTCTGTCTCATTCTCTGCCTTCCAAATTTGGCCCGAATATTAAAACCCTTTTTACTCTTTTTCTAGCCAGCGGAGTAGTGGAGACTTCTTATTTTCTTAAATCTCTTTGGGCTCATAAAGCTATACGATTAACTGCATAACAAGCGTTGTGTTAGTGTATGGTTTTTCTTTTCTGTTTGCAGTAAACTTCTTTTGGTTTTGCACAGTTAATTTGGATGTACTATAGCACAAACGGGTGAATATAAAAATATAAATTGTATTAATGTATACTTAACTATTTGGACTTGATCTTAATTGGATCATTTTTATATATGTGAAAATTCTTTTTCGGTGTTTTCACATTTATGAAAAACAATATTACTTAAGTTCTATAGATTTTTTTTTCATTTTGCAACAATTAGCCCCACGAAGTGGCCATGGCCACCTTCAGGATGGTCATAGATCACGACTATCTATGTAAACATTTGTACAGAATCGGGTAGTCGACTCTCCGATCTGCCCCATCTGCTCAAAAGAGGAGCAGATATATAAAGTTAAAATTTTGAAAATAATTTGATAAGAAAATACAAAGGAAAGCTTTTAATACTAGTGTCCGTAATTGCAGTTTTCCAATTAAAGAACTGGTTGCTAAATTAGACCGGTTCAAAAATGAAAAATCTAAATATCTATAAAGACCTGGGCGTCTTAGTTTCTGTTTCATATGAACAAAGGCTGTTAACATAAAGTAACATCCTGCATTTATTGTTAGATTCTAACTGATTAAAGTTTTAAAGTTATATTACCAGGGTTGTTATAAAAGTTCTCAACCTGATTCAAAGGTGTCATGAACATCAGCTAATTACTATGGTAGTTGTTAAGTATTGTTCTTTAGATAGTGCTCTGTAAAGTTTCAGACTCGTAAGTGTAATTACTTGTTTGTGACAAAAATGCACAGAGCCGTAATCACTAATCGCCGTTTGAAAGTAAGCGGGATAGCTGATATTGCAAAGACCTCTATAGGCCGTGTCCAGCACATTTTACACGATGTTTTGGATATGAGAAAGCTCTCGATGGGTGCCGTGTTTGTTAACAATGGACTAAAAACGCATTCGAATGAGCATTTCGCAAGAGTGTTAGGAGTTAAATAACGCTATTCCGGTGAGCTTCTCCGACTTTTCATCGGTAGATGAAAGAAGATTCATCACTACATACCAGAGACGAAGTAGTCCAAACAGTGGGTGGAAACAGGTGAAAGTGCACCAAAGAAAGCAAAAACGGTTCCAAGAAAAGTCATGGCTAAGGTTTTCAGGAATTCTCATAGTGTATTGCTCATAAACTTCCTCCAGAAGGGCAGAACCATCACGGGGAATATTACGCTCCACTACTGGATCAACTAAAGAATGCTATTCAGTCTAAGCATCTACACCTTGCGAAAAAACATTTCTCTTTCATTATAATAATGCCCCTTCATATACTTCTGGGATTGTTGCTGCAAAACTCCATGACCTTTGCTTCTAAGCTCTTCCACAACCGCCACTTTCAGCGGTTTTGGCTCCCAGCTATTACTTTTTGTTCCAAAATCTGAAGAAATGGCTGGATGGACGAAGATTCACATTCAAATCAAATGAAGACGTTTATTTTTTATAGTGTGACAAATTTTATTTTACTGAGATATTAAAAATTTGGAAAGTCGTTGATTTGCAATGATTCACAATGTGACTATGCTGGGGGGGGGGGGGGGGAAACATACATACAACTTATATTTTCTTGCTCAGTCAAAAACTTTTAGAATGCATCAAGTTATAAGATCTTTTCTGTCTGTCTGATTTTCGTAGCATTTGAAAAATACTAACTTGAGAATTTACTATTAATTATGGCAATGCTCATAAAATAGGTAATTTTCAAAAGTCTCTGAAATTCTCTTTTATGATGTAAGTTCTAATAGAATTTCGGCACTTTAATTTAGTTTAACTAATGGTTACTTTACTTGAGAAATAATCTCGTTTTTATGAATTGTATTTTTCAAAATTGTTCCAGGATAATGATCTTGGCCTTTCATTTTATTAATAACAACTGTACATTTGAGGTTATTATAATATATGGGAAGTGAGGTCTTTCGATTTATTCTGTAACGATTTAACGGTTAGAATATGTGGACATACAGGAACTAATATCACTATATAGGTGACATATCAGCTACCTGGTCTTTCAAGCAAGAGAATGTCTCAGCAGGTCACTAAATCATGAATATCCTCAGCCATGGAGTTCATGTTGGCTGTAGAAGCAATCTTCAAGGACGATACGGAGTTCAGTATTCTTTGCGAACGTATATATTGCGTTTGCAAAAACTTCTTCTCGTACATATTTTTATTCATTAATAAATTTCAGTTCTTTTAGCACCTTTTGGCATCAACCACCTCCAAGTGTACTCATCATAAGCAAAAGAAAGAATAATCCCTTTCACTTAACAAAAGGAAATAAAAACAATACCTCATAAAATTACCTACAAATGCTACAAAGAGATTACAAAGTAAAATAACTCTTAGTTACACAATATATTCATATTTAAGGCATGAACAGTGAAATGGAATCCTTCATTGCTCTTAGCCGTTATCAAAAGAACAGATGAAAATAAAGATGTATGTTATTTTTGTAGGGACACTAAAGAGAGGAAGTGAGTTGTGAAGAGGAAAACTATTTTTCAGATAATAGAATTATTTTGATTTAAAGTAATATTGTATTTAAAAGACCCAAATCGCTCTGATTGATATTATTGAACAAGAACTGTGTTCCTTTCTTCATGAATTTAAATTTAAATTTAAAATCAGAACCAATTCCACACACCTCTCCCACTTGTACACTTAATTGTATGAGTTTATGCGTAAATTTAGTTCACTAAATTGACTCAATTCAACCTATTCCATCTAAACGCACAATTCTTATTTAAACATTTTTAGAAGGTAGTGCATAATATTAAACATATTTTGAGATTATTACATTTATCTTTATAAGAAACATTATTATTACAATCGAACAAAACCACATTAAGCCATCATTATGTGGCATCCTGTAAAGTATTAATGTTGCATTCAAATGCTAATTAAAACCAGTGATTTATGGACATAATCTTTCACACGAATTTCATGACAGTATTAACGGTGATAAATATCGTGTTGTTGAAACGATAACATGACCAGAGTCAGATACGTAAACTTAAAATAAACAGATATATTCGGTTCCATAATCGGCTATACATAAATTGCTTTTAAAAATTATTCTTTTAGAAAAGTTTTTGAAAATCCCCAATTTTTGATTAAGCTTTAAATATATATTTTTAAAATACTTAAAATATAATTTTATAAATATTTATTCTGCATATGGATGCTTTACGATGGAACAAAACACATCTGTAATAAATAATTGTTACATAAAATATTTAACGAATTAATAAAACTATTGAGAAATACGCTTGCTGAATATCGGTTATAAAATATTTACAAAAAGAATAATTAAGCGGTTATTGTTACTATACTTTCACAAAGTCTATTGCTAGAAGTAAAAGAATATAATTAGAAACTAAGATTTCCTACTGTATAGTTGTAGTTTTCTAGATCACTGAAAAACGTAGAGCTTTCCAATTTGCGTACATATATCTGTTTGAAAAATTATATATAGCATTTCATTAGATAAACAGATAAAACACGACAATAAATATGTACCAGAAAATGTTATTGAACTTATAAATAATACAAATAAAGTAATAGGAATAATTTTCAATATAAATATACATGATATGCTGAGAACTATATAAAATTATAAAAAAATAGTTGAATATACAGATGGTCCATATTATTTCCATATACTTTCACTTGTACTTGGTCAACGTAAAAGAAAGTTGTTAATTAGAATGAAATAATCTAATTGATGATAAAATACTTGGAAACGCATTTTAACTGCCTACAATCATATAATAAGATCAAGTTTAGAGATTTGTTTGTACGAGAGTTATTAAGTTATTCATAGATACAAAATATTATATTCTTAAAGTATCTATAAATTCTAAGAATGAGTTGAAAATGATTGACAACAACTTTGATTATTAATGAGGATATCATAGCAATTTCTGCGTCTTAGATGCAATGTGCAATACCAAGAATACAAGGATTTAGAATTAAAATTAAGTCGCTTGACCCAATAAAGCGCGTAAATAAAACTAAAAATTTTTACAAGTAATATAAACATTTCTTTGAATTAATGAACATTCTAATGCTTGTGTTCAGATAAATAGTGATAATTGAAATGAAAATTGCAACAAGTTTTACATTAAGAGATCAATTAAGACTTGGTCACATTTATGTGTAATTACACTTGAAAGTATACACAAAGTTAATGAAAATAATTTATTTAAATGTACTTAACGTGGTGGTGAGCTATTTACCACTGCCATAGCTGATAAACTAGTATAGAAGATACTGTTTCTTCAAATCGTTTTACTAATAATATTGATAAGGAAAGTACTTGCAAAAAAGTTTATTGTCAATGGATTAAATTTGAATTTGAAAACTGAGAGTTTATGTGCCCACTTATTCCCCGTTAAAACATGGCTTAGTGATAAAACTGTGGAATTACTAAGGTTTCACCAAGACAGAAAAGTATACTGTAATCAACTCAACAAATTTACTTGTAATAAATAGTAAAAAATGTTTTTACATTGAGAAGTTAAATAGTTCAACCTAATGTCTCATTAAATGCACAGCTGATATGTTTTTTCAGTCTTATTTGAATGATATAGGAGAGGTTTTAATTTTATTAATTCTCCATATTTTTAACATACGTCTATTTATGTTTGTTAAAGTATTCATTATATTATTGCAACTTAAGTTCCATTATGAGTTTCGAAATAATCATAAAATTAAATTAACCGGAACATACAATAGCCAC
Organism: Metallyticus violacea; assembly: GCA_030762175.1. NCBI lineage: Eukaryota > Metazoa > Arthropoda > Insecta > Mantodea > Metallyticidae > Metallyticus > Metallyticus violacea. Next base: position 48,712,747 of record CM060843.1, read on the forward strand.
ATTGTTAGGAGTACAAATTGTATAAAAATAGCCTATTGAAACGAGAAGCAAAAATATTAAGACTTCTAAGGATATACCTTTGGGTAAATACTTTTATATAGTACAGGCATCTATGAAATGTTCTCTTCGTTTATTATAATTTTGAGTGAGTCAGTTGTAATTATTTACTTAATGGTGAATTAAAATAAAAAGTAGCAAATTCGTACTATGCAACAAAATTACATACTAAATAAAATTGAGGGTTCACACTTTTGAAAAATTGAGAAACCATGGAAACTATAGCAAGTTCAATTGCAAATATATCTGTGCCTCCGAAACTAATCCTGGAGTCACATTTAAGAAGTTGAATGATTACTTAAATATATATTCAGTTTTATATTTTAAGAAATAAATAAGAAATATAAATAATTCATAATCTTACCAACGTAAATAATAACGTACTTGTTGGATTGTGGAATCAAAATCATACCACGTGTAATAAAATAATAGACCCTTATATGAATTAAGGTGCATGTACCATAGTCTAATGCATAAATATAAAAGGGCATGGAACGTGAATTTTGATAAAGAATGTACTATCTCGTTCGACACCACAATGTACATTCGAAAATACATTCAATTTACATTCATGATGCTGTCAATATCAAGTGAAGAGAATGGGAATCAGAGAGACGTGCGTGTGGTTAGTTAAAAAGCATTAGTTGGCTTATGAAGTCACACAATACATTTTGAAGCTAAATGTCTGAATTTTGGACAGTTATATCCACAGCAAGATATGTTTGTCATTGGACTTTTAAATCAGGGACGTGCAGAATTTAAGAATCAAATAAAGGAAAATTTTATTAATTAATACTGGCAGGCGAGAAGTTAGTGACTTGCTATAGCTACAGTTATAGTAAATACATTATCTAGAAAGGGTTTTGCCAATTTCTTTTATACAGATAGCCTAAATAAATACACAATGTCTGAGTTATTGCAATCCTAAATTAAACATGCCAACAAAATAACATAAAATGTGCTAAAATTACTTTAAACCTTTGCTATATTGTAAGGTGTTTGAACTTTAGTTCGGGTAAAAATATAAATACATCAATGCTTATTTTACTACATTTACGAATACTGTAATAGCATAGTACATTTAGAATTATAGCTATATTTTCGTGTTTACCAACTTTTAGAAAAGAACGCAATAAAATGTATTCACTTTATTTCTTTGTTGAAAAACCACTATTATTAGTATTGCCATAGAGATTATAATTTAATAAATTAATACATATTTGTTACATTTAAAGAAATGAAAACATACATAGCAAACCAATGTCATTTTACAGATGTCAACAACAGTTAAGAAAAACACAAGCGAAATGACATAAAATCAATATAAAATGGCGGACAAATATGGTATCGATATCATTGTTCATAACAATTATTGCTATGGCTATATGTACTAAATGATTTTACATACATTTACATGTTTCGGAGCATTTTAATATCTGAATTCAGACAAAAATATAATAGTGTCGGAATGTATTTGTTTCGGTACGTTGCATATTGTGTTTTTGTGTACACATTTAGCATGACATAATATAACCGTGTATTTATCAAATTAAATCAGTTTTCCTTTAGTTTGAGATTAAAAGTACATTATTTATTTAGTTTTAATCTTTGGTTTTTATTTAAATTTATTTTTTAAAACTCAGTTGTGCATTAACTGAACACTTATTAATGTAGAAAATTTAATTTTGCTATAAGCAGAATCGACTGTTATTCTTAAAATGAGTTATACAAAAGCTAGGCTCTCACGTATTTATTTTTATCACATTAGAGTACAATTTTTGACTTAAGGTATTTTACTGTCATATTTACACAAAATGAAAAATTCGTTTCACAGAAAACATTAACGTAAAACTCTTAAGTTTCTTATTGTTGTATAAAAATAAGTTAGATGCATTTAGATACATTTTAACAGAAGTATTTGTAAATTTTCTATAGCTAAGTAATCAGCACATTTTATAATGCATAGTTATTTAACAGTAGTCGATGAAATTTCCTGGTTTATTTTCACAAAAGAGGTCGAGGTTGAGATGTAAATTACTCCAACGATTTCAAATTGCTGCATCTAACAATACACGTCGACTAAACCCTTCCTCAGTAAGTCGAGAAACTGCAGGCTAAATTGAAGCAAATTTAGCGTACATTCGCTAGTTACAACCTATTGATATTACTCTGGGACACTTGTAGTCTGGACAAACATGTTGTTACATCCCCCCTTCCACCTCCTCAACCACCGCAGGCAGCTGCAATATTGCCTTACTTAGTCCCTAAATACAGAACACAAACTTACCTCTGTCTGATATCTTGAACGCACTTTGGTTGTAATCGAACAATATACCTTACAAATGCTTTATCTGAGAAGAAACAAGTGCTTTCCATAATTTGTTTATTATTTAATCCCGGGTGTTTTTAATGTATATATAGTGAAAAAATACCCGAAATGGAAACAATGTTAAATGGAATGAAGTTAAGTTCTGAGTAATTCAATACAAACAAATACTACACAAAGAGAGCTATACAAATATCGTCCACACCCGCAGCCTTTTCTTAGCGACGGACGCCTAAGCAACATCATTTATGTCGATAAGGGTGGCTTTTTTTTGATTATTTACGGACACTCTTTTAACATCTCAGGTCGTCAGCGTTCCGCTCAATTCAGTGCGTGAAACGTCCGATAAACTTTGCTCAGAGGCCTGTTTTTCAGGCTTGAGGTTCTTTATCATGCCGTAAATGTAGGAAACGGGACTCATGGCTTTACTTCCCTTCCGAAGGAAGACATACTTAGGATTTTTACGCCCGAAAAAATCCATCTATCCTGACCGGGTTTGAACACGCGATCTTGGGTTTATCGCGCGTTCAAACCCGGGTTTATCGTTACCACTACACCATTAGGGCTGACATATATGTATATAATGGTGCCGAAAATAAATTTCTTCTTTAACTCTTTATGATCTAAAATAATTGAAGTATATAAATTACTTACAAGAAAGCAAGTGATAGATGATGTGAAAAACAGCGAATGTATTTTAACACAATATTTCAAGCTATAACTATGTCATTAAACCACCACAGGTCGCTAAGGCGCGGACTCGTGAGCGATAGGTCTGGGATTCGATTCCAACCAGGACCTTTCCTCCCTGACTGAGTTTTTTTTCTTAGGCTTTCTCAGTCCTCATTAATGGCAATGACGGGGAGGACCTCTAACTTAGGTCTGAAACTTTTCCTTCTTTAAAATCTTACCCTTTCCCATTTTATGATATCTCATAAATCATCAGTGTCTGCTACCTGAGATGCTTCAGAAGTTTAAAACGGACGTTAATCACTATTAAAATGGCATTAAATTTTTCCTCTATATTCTTCATTTCTTATCCCGGATAATGTTCGTTTTCAAAAGAGTATTTACATTATGGGTCATATTAAGGATTTACTTATAACACCGGGGAATATTTATTCATGTCGTGTTGAAATTTGACAGGTTGGCTGAATAATAGAGAAACCAAGAAAGGCATTCATCTTGGCAATGCGATCCAGCTTTTGAAGCCAAACGTTTATCCTCATAAACAAGGGATTTAGCTTAAAAATAAAATGAGAAATAAGAACAACTGCATCATCCCCATCATGCTGTATGACTCCCAGAGATGGCCACTAACGAACATCGAGAGGAGAATGCTAGAAACGTGCCAGGGGAAGATTCTAGGCGTCAATCTTGGAGATCGAATCCCCAACGAAGACATCAGAAAAATGACAGGAGGGATTTGATAACAGCGAAAAAGAATAAAATGGAGATAAATGGGAAAAAATTTCTAGAATACCTTAAAATTGTTGAAATATATAACTGCGTTTTGGGACCCAGGAACTGGTCACAGAAAAGTAGCACCACAGAAAAGGCGATGAACTAACAACCTGAAGACCATTTTAGCAACAAAGTGATCATCAATGGATGGGATGGATAGAGGAGGCTGAAAAAATAAATTTGTTGATTCTTGCAGGTATTTAATGAAGATATACGATCATGGTAGTTCAACTGTCTGTATTCATTGCTATAACGGATTTAAAAACTCGCAAGTGGAACGTATTTTCTGTCAACTTAGACATGTATATTTATTTTTGAACCTAGATCCTTAAGAGGCTCTTTATCACAGCTGGTAAGCTGTTGGCTCTACGTGCAGCTATCGCGATATTTCTGTTTTGATTTTGATTATTCAAAAATCCTATATAGAGCGAGTGAAAATAATGAGAGAGAGAAAGAGATATTGTCACTACAGTTAGCACCTCAATTGTCCTTTATTAAATTATTAGTTTCAAAAGAGTAGGAATTAAATTTATACAGCGCCAGATATCAACTAACAATTAATTTAGCTGCACAATGTTACAGCCCATCTGAATGCTTACAAGTTGCTGAAAGTATATTTTATTCGATTTTCTGACATCTGTAGTGCTCTTCATAATTGCAACTATTTAAAATGTGATGTTTTCCACACAAGTCGCGAGGCTGCCGTCTGTAATGGAGAAAAAAAATGAGATCACGATTGCACTCGAGCCATGGATCTTTGGCTCAACATGGCGAAACTCATACCATAATAGTTACCATGCCCTTCCAAATCATAGTCTCGATTCGAAGCCTTTAATTACAGGCTTCATAGCTAACCACACCATTAGGATTAATTTAGCCAAAATGATAAGAGCTTTGGCATAGTAAGCGGAAGAATGGTGCATGTCCTGGTTGTGACTTTGAACTTTTTTCTGTCTGATTCTGATTCATGGTTTGCATTGCAAATACATTAATCCTAATAATTATGAATCCTACCATAAGTACTCGAAGGTTTCCAGTCGCTTTTAAGGGATAAATTCTCTCTAACGTGATATATCTTAGACCTTACCGGGGTACAATAAACTCAAAGATTCGCGGCTATGGTCGGGCACAGTATGGTAAGTGAATGCATGGGCACAAGTCAAAGATCCGTGTTATAATTTTTCCTGCATCACTCTGATTCCAAATTCTTTACTATTTACTGAGTCAGGCAGAATTATCTGCCATGATCTTTACGTTTTGTTTGGTTTATTTTTTATTCATGTACATATAGGTATATTGCCTGCTGTTAATTGATCTCCACTAGCTTCTTGGTACATATTGTTGATTTTGTTCTCATAGAATTTCAGCTATCAATGTGAGCACTTTCCTCATACTTAGTAGCTTAATATGAGCTCAGATCCATGATTACAGAATATTGTGTAATGAACGCTAGTATGGACGTTATCAGAGTGGTTCTGGCAAAGTGAACGTTCTGGCTCAATTCTGTTGTGCCTGAATACACTGTTTGTTGAAAATGATATCACGTATTATCCATTTAACATGTTTTCAACTTTGTTTAACTTATCGAACTACTGAGATGCGAAAAGAAACTTTGAATAATCCTCGGATGTTGCATGGCGCTGTTAAAATGTGAATATATGATGGTAGCAGTAGGAGGAGGAGTGTATTTATAATAGTGGCATCAATACAATACAAAACAACTGCAACAGGCGTACGGGTCTAACGGATAGCATGCATTTTTATGGTATACTAGGTTTGTTTAATAAAAATAAATGCCAGAAGAAGAATTTTTAAAAATGTTAAAAATAAATGTAAAACTACAAAGCAACCCCATTATAAATGACACACAGCTGCATTAAATTTATTTGCTTCCCCCAGCTCCCTCCTCGCTTATAAGCATTTTCAGAGCTGAGCTGTCTCACTTTTATAAAAAATATACAGAATCCCTTCTGATTCCTTGCTTGCCAGTAAATTCCAGCATCCTGTAAACGAATGCCGTAGATAATTTTCCTTCCTTTAAATTCAGCCAGAATATATTTCCACGATTTCCTCACCTCATAGATCGGGCAAATTCTCCGATCTTAGTCATCCGCCATGCCCAAAGTCTGAGCCATGCAAGTGCCTGTCTAGTGAGTTTAGTGCCTGCTTTGATGTGCTACTCCATCCTCTATTCAAATTTTAGTTCCCATCTAAAAAAATTATCTCTCTGCATGGCGCAATTATCTGCTACCTATCCATAACCAACAAATCGCTCTCAACCCTCCTCCATGAGCTCTTTCTATTCCCCTGTCCCGTCATTCAAATGGAGCCCAGCTCTATTATTTCTACTCTGTTTCTTAATTTGGATGCCATGTCATGTTGTCTCCCAGTCTTATCTGTTTATGAAAGCACAATGCCCTAATTAAAGTTTAGTTTCCACGAATAATTCTCAGCCAATACTTCAATATTTTGATTTTACATTCTATGGTTTCGTTGTAGGCCCCGAATCCACTCTTAAATCCGCAGTTCTCCATGCCGCTCAACAGCCCCAAAATTCCTTTCATAAAACGCCTCCTCACTAAATATAGATTCTCAGTTTATTCCCGCCCCAAATTTCTACCCCATTCATGTAGATCTTGCTAGTGCCCCATGAGCCATTTGAATATGCGGTATGTGGTGTTGCACATCTGCTATTTTAGTTAAGGATTTTTTCCATCAAGCGTATGTGATGAGAGGAAAGATCTTGCATTTTATTTTCTTTTCTGTGAAATTCCTGTAGCATTAATAGATACCATCATACTCCATGTAAAGTTTCTGATAGAGAAGGGTGAAACCAAATTTACAAGCTCATGTCCGTCATTTTTAGATGAACCCTTTCGTTTTATGTACAACGTGGAAGAAAGCTGAAAATAAAAAACTCACTAGGTCATTTGAAAGGTTGTCGAAATGACGCACAGAATGACTTTGAAATTATTCTGTTTTTCACCATAGTTTCCCTCGACACTTATGCACTTTGTCCAGCGTTGCTCCAAGGTATTTATTCCATCACGAAAGTCAGATTTTTCCAGGCTTGCAAAATAAGCCTTAAATGATAATAATAAGCTAACCATCGGACGAAAATTTCTTTACGCCAAAGAATTGTTTCACATTAGGGAACAATAGGAGGTCCGATGGAGCCATGCCAGGTGAATAAGGTGGATGTGACAGTAAATCTTAACCCAATTCATGATAGTTGCCATTGCAACGACACATGTGTGAGGGCAAGCATTGTCTTAATGCAAGATGCCTTTCTTCCTCGGAAAACCTGACTTTTTCTCGCACATTTCTATCTTTTAGAGATCCAACTAATTAGTATAGTGGAAATATAGTCAATTACCGATACGACTTGGCATCTCAAAAAAACCGATATTGTGATTTTACACACATTGCCTTCTTTGGCAGTGAAAAATTGTGATATTTAAGTTGTTTACGCTACTGTTTTATTTCAGCGGTGCACCCTTGTTTCCTCACTGGTCACAAAACGACGCAAAAGTCGGCGGAATCTCTGAAAAAGCTAAACTTTACTAAGAAACTTCCACTCTGGTTCGGTTTTTATCTTGAGTCAACAGTGGCGGTACCCATCTTGCGAATAATTTTTTCAAGTACAATTCTTCTCTCAAAATGTTTCCCTGAAACTCCCAGAGTTTTAGCAATTTGGACATCTTTCAGGGAGATTCTCTAAATCACGGGCATCTTATCGATAATTTCTAATGTCGTGACGAATTTTGGTCGTCTGCTGCGTGGGTCATCTTCCAAGCCGCGTTGAAACTCCGTGGTCCACTTAGAAGCGGTTAATTGTATTGATGCAGAATTCTCTAGTGTGTCATATCTGTTGGTTTTATTTTTGTTCCATTTACACCTTTTTTTACCAAGTACATAATAACCGCAATATGTTCGATATTTGTCATTATTCCCAAATATATACATCTGCACTGCAACATACAGTCATAGCTGATACGAATCTTGACTAATCGATGTATTATTGAACAAATTAGGAGATGGCAGGTTTTGATAACAAAACTGCTTCGGAAGTGCTGATGCAATCTGTGGGGCATTTCAGTCATTTTTCAAATTACCGTTGTACTAGATAATAATAGCAATAGCAACAAAAGTATCTTAAACTTTTTTTTACAAATTTTCTTGCGTCTTTACAGAGTTAAATTATTTTACCATGAAGCACCTGGAGAGGCCTTCTGTAGCAGCAAACTGCTCACATAACTTCCAGCCTTGATCACATTTGAACAAGTAAATGCCACTGTCATTAACAGTATGAAGTATACACCTATATCCATGTTATAAAATACTTCCCTCTTTCGATTACTCGGCAATTTCAGGTTTAAGTTTTACGAATATAAGCAGTTTCATTGCCTTTAAGAAAAATATATAGCGAAAAATCTTTAATTTATAAAAAGATTGGAGAAACTTCTTGCTTACTTATGGTAATGTATTATCATGACCTAAGACATCCCAGAGATCATCACCTAAGCCTAAGTAATTTAGTTATTTGGAACGTAAATGCATAGTTGACCCACACGCTTGGCTGGAAGAATGAGAGAAAAACTCGTTCAATTAGTCTCTTGCAAATTAACTCAATCGCATTTAAATTTGATATATCACACAATTCTTCAAAGAATTATAAAATGAATATTTACTGGATAGAGAGAGTTTTTTTTTTTTTTTTGATTGATTTATTTATGGACGCTCTTTAACAGCTCAGGTCATCAGCGTCCCATCCAACTCAGGGCGTGAAACGGCCAACAAACTTTTCTCAGAGGCCTCTCTTTCAGGCTTGAGGTTCTTTTTCGTGCCGTAAATGTACGACACGGGACCCACAGCTTTACTTCCCTTGCGAAGGAAGCCATACTTAGGATTTTTACACCCCGAAAAATCCATCGGTCCTAGCCGGGTTCGAACCCGAAATCTTGGGTTTAGGAGGCAAGTATGGAGAGAGTTCCTGAGCTTACAATGAAGATGAGAAAGACGTGGCACGAAGTCCGTTCCACTTAGAAGCCTCACTCGAACTGTAACTCTCTGAAATAGTTCCCCACGCTTTCTTTAATTACTACTTAAGTGTGGAGATTATTGGCATCCAATCATGTAATGCATATGGTAGAGTATTAGCTGAACAAAGAACAAATAAAAAAAAAAAAAGCTCAAATTGTATAGTACTTGCCAATCATTTTGTTGAAAACCAAATAAGTATTAAATGTTTTGTTTCTTTTCCTTTCTCCTGCATTTACTTTCTTCACGTATCATTCGCCTAACGAGTGCTGTTTACTGTGGACGCACGTAGAGTACAACTGCACAGTGAGGGGCTCCCTGAATGACGGTCAGTCCTATATCAGGGCAGCCTCGCTGACATCACAAACACAGAAGACGCAGACACATAAACGTAAATAAATGGAATGAAGATGAATGATGAAATGGAAGATAAATCCTTGGCAGATAATTACGAGGGCCATCTAGAAAATAAGGTTACAACATTTATATAGGATCGAAAAATGCCTGTAATTTAATTGACATTAACAGGATACTTCACAATTATATTAAGCTATTTTTCAACGTAAACGCCGTCGAGATGGATACATTTCTGTAGTCTGCGCACCAGTTTTTGTATGCCAGTGTCATAGACCTCCGCAGTCAGCTCTTTCAGCCACTCTTTACAGATTCCTTGACCTCCTGATCGTTTGAAAAATATTTCCCTCCCAAAACCTCCTTTAGTTTAGTGAAAAAGTGATAGTTCGAAGGCGCCAAGTTGGGTGAATAGGGGAGGTGGGTCAGAATATGCCATCCAAACGGTGTCAGCAGCTTCTATAAAAATAGTGCGGTGTGGGGCTTTGCATTGTCATGCAGAAAGCTGACTCCACGGGTCAGTACTCCCCTTCTGCGGTTCTGAGTGACTCATCGCAGTTCTCTTAGGGTATTGCAGTAAGCCTCTGAATTAATGATAGTCCCTTTAGGAATAATATCCACCAAAAGGGCCCCGTTACGGTCCAAAAAAACAGATGCAATGACTTTTCCGGCTGAAGGGGTCGTCTTGAACTGTTTGTTGGCTAGGGAAATTGAATGGCGGCACTGACGTAATTGCCTTTGTATTCTGGGGTGTAGTGACACAACCACGTCTCATTCCCCGTCACGAAAGAGTCCAGCAAAGCTTCTCCCTCCTGTGCAAACGATCCAAAAATTTACGCGTGGCGGTCACGCTTTTTTGACGGTGCTCCAGTATGAGCATTCTAGGCACTCATCTTGCCCACAATTTCTTGTAACCAAGTTTTTCCGACACAATATTAGAAGGGAGACTTCGAAAAATGCCAGGAAATTCTTCGTGAAGGTCGTCAAGGTCACACGGCGGTCATTTTTCACTTGTTCTTCAATTTTTTGCATAAATTCGTCAGGAATCATTGATGGTCTCCCACTTCTTGCTTCGTAATGAGTATCAGTACGGTCTTCTCTGAACAACCTAACCCACTTCGTGACATGTTGTCGACTAATCACATCACTACCATAAACATCCACGAGCTTCCAATAGATATTCGCAGAGTATTGTTCTGCAAGGTCAAAAACGGATGACAGCGCGGATCTCGCACGGACAGCAGGTGGCGGAAACTCGCGACGACCTCTCCATCGGAAGAATTTACTGTGACTGAACAAAATGCTGACAACACACAGGGCCAAACAAACTGATCGTTAGGATCACCCTACACACCAGGTGCGCCCACTTTGAAGCAAAATTTTTTTCTCGGCATCAGGAGCGCTTGTAACCTTATTTTATGGATAGCCCTCGTACTATCCTGGGATTTTCCTTTTCTTAAAATGAACAGGAAAACCACGGATTAATAGGCTGCAGTATTTGAACCCAATTCCTCTCGAATACGAGTCTTAAAAGTTACCGCTTCAGCTAGCTTGCTCTGTTTCTTCCATTTGCTATACATTGAGTAGTTCGTATTTAGCATTTTGTCAATCCACTTTTTTTATGTCTTAAAGAGAATGATAATAAATTCCTTTAACTTTACCCAATGTAACACGTGGGTTATCTGAATCTTCAGCAAAGCAGAGTATATACAAATGTTCTAATGTTAAGTTCCACAACCAACAGAAAAAGATTACATTTTTAAGCCGAAACCATGGGAGATCACGCAGACTAGGTTGGATAAGTTGGTAATAGGATTGTTCATTTCAATTGAAAATGGCATTCGCTGTAGTGAATAATCACTTTCTCTGTTTGTCAACAAGAGTGTTGGTCCGAGCAGAATGGGTGGAGAGGATCAGTATGTGTGCATGTGTGTGTGTTTGTGGGCGTGTAAATATTCACTCATCTGGATGTGACACGCCATCTGTCACCGGCTGGCTGCATGCAGCAAGTGATGGCTACGTTCCAACGGCCGCCCCTTATTTCTCTCTCGATCCTGCACATATTCAGCTAGAGTTTTTTAAAAATATATCGCTTAATTTAGCACCGAAAACAGCACACAACTGTTGCTAGCTGAATTTATAAACTGCACTTTCTTTTATTATCATTTTATTTCCAGTGAAACAGAACCAATATTGCAGGAAATTGAAACAATCTACATTACCAACAAAAAAACACAATAACCCTACAGTGTCAAATAACGCGTTTGATCGTTGTATTCTTCAAAGGAATTTCAATCAACGTTTGGGATTTGGCAATCGTTTCGGACAAATGCTAGAGGCAGTTTGGAACGGTTGGAATATAATGCTTGGGACGACGAACATATTTCATCTAATTTTACGAAGATACGGAAGTGCTACATTTAACTGTTGTCCTGATATATTATTTCATAAATTGAATCAGTTTTCACTTAATTTATGTTTAACGAAATTAAAAATATGCATAGATTTATGATAATTAGCTCTTTTAAGATACAACTAATGATATTCTTCCAGTTTGAAATGCCCCAGCACATTTATTAACTGGTTTTCTTTTCTTCAATATTTTTACGAAACATTTATATTTGATTTTAATTGAATTTGTTTTATATTATTCAATTTATTACAGGTAACTATTAAGTTTTAAAATCTCAAGCCCTTTAACAATCTTTCTCTTCAAACAATGTCTGTGATATACTCAAGATAAAAGCCTTCAAAAACTATTTCTACACCACCATATAGATTTTTCGAAAAATATGGTGTAATTTTAGTTAAAGTTAAGTATTATTTGAGAATTTCTTGGATGTTTTGATTCATATTTTATAGAACGCAATTTTATTTTATGAAAATAGAACATATAAGCAATAACATTGGTAAATATTGACATTAACGGAAAATATTTCTAGCTGGAACCATTTTCTTTTTTCGTATCATTTGAAAGAAAAAAAATGTCTAGTAGCAGTATTAGCTGTGTATTTATTATTATAACTGCCCTAATACAATACAAAACAACTTCAATAGGCACGCGGGATTTATGATACACTAAGCATGTTCGATTTAGTACAGGATATTACGTTAGAAATCCATAATAAGATAGTAAAACATATATATGTATATTCAGCAATAAAAATTAAATAACGAACAAATAAAAATAAAATAAATGCCAGAATTATATTTTAAAATAATATATGAAAATATCCTATTTTGGGTGACACATAGCTGTAGTCGATCAATTTGTTTTCCCCAACCTTTTTCCCGTTATCAGTCTTTTCACACCTGAGGTGTCTCACTTTCATTAGAAATTTACCTAATTTCTCCTTTCATTCCTTGCCTGCCAGCACTGTTCGATTCTGTAAAGAGTCCGATAGAACTTTTCCCTCCATTCTTCCGTACCTTTACATCCAGCCAGAAAGTGTATCTATGATTCTCTCTCCTCATAGATGGGACAAATTCTCTGCTCATATTCGTCAGTGATCTTAATCATCCGCCATGCCCGAAGTCTGAGCCATATGACCTCTTTTCTAGTCAGTTTAGTCCCTGTTTTGTTGTGCTGCTCCATCCCCATTTCGATTTTAGCCCAGCCCCAAGTGTACTTACAGCGAAATCATCCCTCTGCAATGCGCAATTGTCTGCTCTCTATCCATATCCCTCAAGCGGCTCCTAACCTTCCTCCAAAAATGTATTTAAAACAAGTATTCAGAATATGTAATTTTTTAAATAAATTTGTATATTTTTCATTTGTTCTGTTCCAAACATAACATATAACCGTTTTATACAAACACTTTTTTATCACTGCAAATTTAGAAATTTTATAATCATGTTTTTAAAACTCTCTGATATCTGCTGCAAAAATACAGCAAATTTATCAATAAATAAATAATTTTTGCTTAATTTTAGCATATACTTAATTAGTTTTAGTAATTGTCTCATTTCCAATAATTCTGTAACGCAGTGTTCATTACTTAAGTACATTTCGTTTGCTGTCACTATATCTTATCGCCATCTTTTTTCTTAAGGTATTATTTTATATTACTTTTAATATTTAAAACTGTCTTAATAACACTACTATGCTAATAAACGTTTTTTATTGCCATGGTAACAAACGCCCTTATAAATTCTATTAAGTATAGCACAGTTGTATAGAGACAAACTATCATTTCAGATGGCATGAAGAAACAACAGATTGTCATTTGATAAATATATCTACCATCCAATAATTTCCATAACTTGAAATATATTAAGTCTCTATATGAAAATATTGTAGGCCACTGAAGGCTGTCTCAAAATGTTTATACTTTTTTAAAAAAAAATGCATTATAATTGAAATACCTTGTATTCTTGCTACAGCATTAAATTCTAACGACGTGAAAAGAGAACACCCGCTTATGGGTACATTTTGGAAGAGGTGCAAATGTTAAATAACTAGCGCAATCATGATCAATATAAATCTTTTTATGTTGGATGTTAAAAGTTTGCACATCATTGCAGAAAATGGCGAGGTACTAGGTAGAAAATGATTTTAAAATAATTATTTAGATGGTGCTGTTAGAAACTTTTTCCCCATATTATACTCTTGTCATGTGATTTAAATTTTTCGAGCGCCTGGCTTTGATGCTCGTAATACGATTTTAAAGAAACTTGTTTAAATGAATTTAATTCATCTAAGCCAGCCCCGTAGTCTATGGGTTAAAGCTTATGCCGTGTCAATCATAAAGTTCAATTCTTTTTTTTTTCTAAGAAAGTTTCCCATTGTTGTAACTTAGTGACTCCGAGCTTAAGGCCTCCCCACCCCCCAAGTCACGTTCACCACCAGCTCCATCCTCAGTTGTCCCTTCTATGCAAGGAACATCTGAAGGGGGTTACACTCTCTGTAAGGTTTTTTGTTTTGTTTTTTTTTTAACGCCCGTTTTTACTACTGAGGCACCACAGGCGGTGGGCATTGATGATACATGAAAGAAATGGTAAACTGGAAAAGGATTTTTTTAAGGAAGGAAGCGTTCCAGGCCTAAGTTTAGATTATCTCCCCGGCATTTGTCATTTATTTGTCGGGAATATAATGAACGAGTTGGATATTTAAATGAATTTATCACTTCCTTTAGAAACGGCGTTTTCCCGTTTGCTTCTAAGTAAACTACATCAGTTGATGTCATGCTTTTTTGGGGTAATTTTTATATTTGAGCATTTTCTTACTTTGAATGCAGCAAGGATAGAAATAAGTTGAAGCCTCTATTCGTTTCGCGCTTAGGAATTCTGTGATTTATGTTGGTTTCATAAAGCAAGCTGCTAGTTCATCTTAGCTCTTCTAGAACATCCGCCACCTCGTGACACAGTTTCCTTTCGGTCAGCTGATTTACTACATGCACTTCCCTGGCAAGTGACAGAACTACAATAGTCCAGTTAAAGTGACTGGATTTGAACGACACTCCAGCAATTTTTAATATCTTTAATTTGCGTCTAGTGCTAATTTTCGTCCGTGTTTTTATCAAGATATTGCAGTTTGTTCTCTTCTATCTATGATTTATGTACTATCTTTCACCTAGGAATTGGATTATTTAATTGCGTGATACTCATTTTTCTTTAGTTGTCTTTTCCTTGTTTCTTTTTAATTTATGTTTTATAACTGTGACTATTTAATTGAATTTTTCACAGATTTATTTTAATTTGAGTCAGCTTCCTTTTCCTCATCTCGACGTGATTAGCTTTTTCGCGATTTTCCCCATTTACGATGACTAATTTTGGGTTGGTCATTCTCAGGTAATTTTTAATGTTAGAGGCGGTAAAAATGAAATAGATGATATGGGAATGAGAGAAACAATTAAGACGTTTTGACAGACAGTAAGCAAACGCCATATTGCTTCAAGTTAACCTATGTTCTGATGAGTTTTAACGTAGTCAAAGCGGCAATTACCATTCTTATATCTCAGAGCGACACAAACAACGAAAAAATCAGCAATACGTTTTTCTATTCATAATGTTGTTGTAAATAACTGCTTTTTAGAAGCAGTGTCTCTTACAAGAGGAAATATCCAATAAAGCATAATATCATTTAAAAAGTAGCATTTATATAAGCACACATTGTATCCACAGTATCCCAAATTCTACAGTTGGAACTTTAGAAAAAAAGAAGATTTGAAACAGATGTATTACGTTGTAACTATGTCCTGAAATGATTGCTGTATTTTCTTTAGTTTATTAAAATTTTTAAAGCTGTAAGTGATGCAGAGCTGTTGTATCATTAGAAAACAAGTATTCATTTATTCTCCAATAAAGAAACTAATATTGTACATTTAATTATTATGAAAGTACACATTATTAATAATAAATTAATATTTGCACAACATACTAGGCTGCAAAAATAAGCTCAATTAAAAACCAATTCATTGTTTCCATAGATTCCATTACTTTCCATATTTTAGTCTGGGCTCAGAGGAACCTGCCTATTTTAGAATTTCATTCACATAGAAAGTAAGTTATTTCTGTATAAAATTAAAAGGCTTAGACCCCAAGAAAATGAACAGTTATATGCTTTTAGAAAATGGAATATAAATCAGAAAAAAATGTTATAGTTCAAGTTTATCTGTATTCTGGTGAAGAAAATATTCCGGAAACAGCCTTTTCACAACCTCATTGCTCTATTCTTGATTATTTATTGAATCTAATAATTATATTAAAAATTATCCCTATGCAATCTCAATTGCACAACACGATCTGATATAAGAAGCACAACAGAAATAAATAGCTATATTTTTTCCGTTATAATTTGGCATGCAGGAATAAGCAACATTGCATCTATACATAAATAATAAAAATTAGGGGTTTCCCTCCAACTCAAAACATTTCAAAGCTCATTTTCATCATTTTGTAATTATCTAGTTCTTGTTATAAAATCTTAAATTTTTAACAGATTTCATAAAGTAAAAACTGTGGTAGAATGACGGTTTTATTTACTGAAGCCAAAATACATTAATACTGGAGAATTAGGCTCTACGGAAACAGCACGCCGACTTATCGAAGTGAAAACATCGTTCATTGCTGCTAGGAAGACTTGCTTGTCAGTGTTAGGAACACACCGAATCTGCAAAACCGATATGTAGTAAAACTGGAAATGTAAATCCCTGAAACCAGGACGTATTTTTAGGAGGATAGTTTTTATTTAATTGCTAGGATAGTAACATATTTAAAATGCATATTTAGTAGTAAACAGTTCTGAAACTCTTCTTCAATAAAACATATCATTCAAAAAGAGCAGAGGACGAAAGGTACTCCAAATGCAGGTGTTCGTTATAACAGCAGCAAAGCGATAAAGCTACGGACCATATATAAAACTGGCCAGGTAGATTCCAAAAAGGCCTCCGAGCTGGCTCCGGAACACCTTGTTATTATTACTATTATTTTTAGGACGCTGAATGTAAACCGCGGCGCAGAGCCAGCCAGCTTTATGACGATCGCACTCCGTGTTGTTGACCAATAAAAGTGCTGCACCACCTGCGTTTGATTCTCTCCTCCCCCCTCCCCGTCTCATCACCAAGCTTTGTAATTACACGTCATCGAGCGATTAGCTGCTAACGACATCGTAAAACATTTTGCACCACCGGTGCCATCAACTGCGACAAAAATGTATCGATTTGGTGCTCTCAGAGTACAACTTTTGTTTAACATAATTTGTATGAACCTGCCGAAGAACTGAGAGTAGGGATGGCGTACAAAGCTCTGAATGTCGACAAGGAGGTAATGATTCATTTCGTCTGATATGTTTTTGAGAACTTGTAGGTTTTAAATGATTTTACATGACAAGATTGACAGCCAAAATGTAATAGTTAATAACATGGTTGAGACAAGAACGCACTTTTTACCAGTTATTTTAGGGCATAAGGCATTCAAAAGGCTTTGTACATGCTTAATGAGTATATATAATTAGAATATAGTCAGAATATAATTATATCTGTATAGGAGTCCGTGGTTTTCGAAGTAATTCTGACTGGTATAATTCCACGAATCTCAGGATCTACATTGCGGTGCAGTCGAACTTTGAATTCCACGAATCTCAGGATCTACGTTGCGGTGCAGTCGAACTTTGAGAAGTAATTAGTTCAAACATCGCCATCAAATAGAATCTGTGGTGGTGCTCCAGGACTGAAAAGAACCTTACAGTATCCTTTTGAAAAGACAGGTTCCAAACATATTGTGCTCTGCAAAATAGCATTTATTCCTCTAAAGGGTACAAACTTATAGGTTTAGTGATTTATATAACTGGATACATTTGCTTAATCGTTGGGCTAATCTGCAGAAAATACACGTGCTTAAATTCAAAGTGTAAATCTTGTACTTAGAAACGAAACAGCTTAAGAAAATATATTTAAAACAGCCCTACCTGAACATTGCGTAGAACTATCAATTATTGCTTTGGTATTTGATCGATTCTTTCAGTTATTAGCCTTTAAATGTAATTTGAGATAATTAAATATAACAGATGAAAATGAGTATTTCGCGTTATGCGAAAATTTAATTCCAAAATAAGAGTAAAATTAGTATTACAATTCAGTTCATTTAAAGCAATTATATAGTTGTTTATAGAATAGGACACAGGATTTATACATACGCTTTTGATCAAAATTTTACATTTATTCTTTATGATAGCTTCACAGATTTGGTGGATAATATATTTTCACCTCAATGTACATAAATTACCTTGAGGTTCTGGCTAGAAATTTCGTAAAAGTGAATAAAACCTTTCTCCCTGGTATGTATGCATATATGAGCATTTATTGTATACCTAATCTATTTTATTTTAGTACAGCAATGGAGATTTGTACAATATTTATTATTCAGAGAGGTGAAGTCTTATATTTTTTATAATATTCTTTATATTATTTATTGTTTATTTAGTCGGTAGTTTTAAGAACTTCTTGGCTATTTGATGAATTTGATGAATTCCCTAATCGTTAAATGCAAACTATACTAAATCAGATTAAAAATGTATACTACTTATGGATGGGGAACACACATTAGTGTCTGGTATAATGCAGATTCAGACGAGAGCACAACAAGGATCCAGCACACGAAGGTATTATCAGGTATTATCAGACGCTGGTACAAACAGTTCTAGGAGACAAGTAGTGTACACAAAAGAAAAACAGCAGCAAGATCCTAAGAAAGGGTTGAAAGAATCCAACAATTGTGAATATGGAATTCTTTGAAGTGCATTGCTCGCTGTAGTCTGCAGCTCGGTCTTCCAAGTCACCACCGGCCAAGATGGACAAGTTTAACTAACTGTTAGCGTGCTACAAAGAATTACTGATAAACCAGGATTTATGGAAAACATCCACTTTTCGGACGAGCGGTTGTTTAAATAGCTAAAGCTACTAACTTTTGGACTTGGAAAATCCACTTGTGACACAGAAACAAATTTGAAATGCTCCAAAAGTCAAGTTTGGTGCGGCCTAATGCACAACAAGCTTTTGATCCATTCTTTTTCCTTGAAATCAACTTTAACACCATTGCGTACATGGACATGCTAGAGAACTTTCTTTATTCTCAAATCGAACAAATACAAATCTTTCAAATAGATGGAACGCTACAAATCGTATTGAGAAGAGTTAAACCATCGATTTCCAAACCGGTGGATAACCAGAAATGAACCTATTGTGAAGTCATTACACTTCTTCTTGTGAAGTTATTCAAGAATGAGGCGTACAGTGAATGAACTGAGGATCATGATCACCTTGAACAAGGAATAAAAAGCAATTGCAAGCGTTACTACAGTCGTTTTTGTCAGAGTGTGGACAGATGACATATACCTAATGTAATTTTGAACGTTTGTCGGGCTATTAATGGTGCATATTGTAACTTACTAATATTATTCAGAATCTGCTTAAATTAGTGAATTAATTAAATTACTTAATAGAGCATATGCAATAGTTTTGCTTATTATCAAATCAAATGTATCCATTGCTTTCGAGACACATACAGAATGCTTAGTTCACCTAAAATGACAGGAAATACATAAGTCATTCAAGGAAAAATAAAATTTATATTGCAGTTTATATTCTAAATCAGAAAAACTTAAAACACCTAAAGCTCTAATGAGCAACTTAATTGAAATTGGTGATATGTTCTGCTAACTTACAAGTTACAGTTATAGTTTTCAATACATTTCAACATGACGACTGTTCGTAGTACTGCAGATGTCAAGTCAATAGTCTGTATACTTCAACATAACATTTTTTTAATCGCAAGGCGGATTTGGCTCTGGAAATCATGGAGATCAGCCACTGGTGCTCCATATAACTGAATCTCCATAAGAGTGTCAAATCTAATAACAGCGACGGAACGAGAGTCTTGGATTCTCTGCCAATCCACTGTGTAGGAAATTGCGTACCTGGAGTGAGAATTGAGGAATGGCGCCATCTTGCTGATAAATGATTGGACTTATCTATATTGTAAATATTCCCTATAAAATCTATATATATTTATTTCTCTTTAATGAAACATTTCAGTTCTGTACATTTTTATTGGTGTTTTAAACGGAACGTCCTTAATACATTCAATATATTAAAGGTATTTATATGCAGTACACAACTAATTATAAAACATTATATCACTATCTATTTGTGATTTGTGTACTAAAACAATGTTTTTTGATTAAGCATCTTTCTCTTTTTTCAGGTAAGCAATTAGTAATGCTACAACATTGAATCACAATAAATCTATAGTAAACTCCACTCCAGAAAGCAGAACTAAAGGTAGGATATTTATTTTTACTTTAAAGTAAAAATAATTGTTAACAGTTCGTTCGCTCTTAATAAATGAATGTATGGTATGAAATTCTGTAGCTGGAAAAATATTTTGAACTCAAAAATATCTTGACATGAATTAGTATCCAAATATTCCCTTCTTTATATTGAAGGTGTAGAAGGTGTTTTAACTATAGGAAATATACCATCACTACAGTGAATCGTAATTTATACATGAAAATAGTTTACCTTAATTTTATTATGTTTATAATTTTCTACTAAACAATATAAATTTTAATTTTTGAAAATTCAGTAGAGTTTTAGGTATTAATATATAATTTTCTCTAAATTAATTTAATTATTAGTTAATTATAAAATATTTTAATTTAAAATTTAAAATAAAATTTTACAACATTTGAAATGATGACAAAATCATCAATTCTGGTATATGTAGCATAAGTGAGACAAAAAATTTTTTTTTAAAAATCAGATTTGCACGTTATTGTAAATATTGCCTTGCAAACTGTAATTTTGATTATGAACTAAGCAAGGGGTTAGAAATTTTGAAGAGCATGCATAGAATTGAAAAATGTTATCCCATATGCCAACTAACATTAATAATACCACAGAATCAAAACAAATTTCTAAGAAAACACAGATTAAAAAGTACTGAAATAACGTAAATAGTAACTTTAGCCACTAACTTTACAAATGTTCGGTAATAAAACAAGCGGCATACACCAACGGTTACATATGCACTTAAAAGCACGAAAGAGCTTGAAAAACGCAGATATAAATACTTGAAAATGGTAATATGAAAACATCTGAGGAAACACAGAAAATTATATGGCCCATTCCAATAATTTTGACGCTGAATTTTGTTTCAGAAAGAAAATGCTAGTTGGCCTTTTTGGGTGCTGAACAAAATATGGGGAAAGATAACGAGTATGAGGATGTGCTTTTCAAAGAATTGAAATCTCCCTTAATATTGCGGTTCCCTTTGCAGATTATCATCCTACCGTATAAGCATAATTTAATAATATTAGCTAGTACTGGCAATTTGATTACACTGCGCTTATTAACGAAACTCAAGCAAAAAAGTTGCATACTTTTACGGGGTAATTTATTCCTTTGTGATGCACCAGGACAGAGTTTTCCATCCAGCACAATCAACGACCACAGGAGGGAGAGGCAAGGATAATATGCAAAGAGCGAAGGTGCTGGCTTCAAGCGTTACAAAGGTAATTGAAAACCACTGGAGATTTTTCAGCTGCAGTTACCATTTATTTCTTGTCTCTGGCATCGTTTTGATGGTTTTACATGGCTCAGTTTACCACACTAAAAGAAGAATCTCCTGATCCAACTTTGATTATTTAGTAGATTTCATATTTGTATATTGAAGACATTCTCGAAACGTTAGTATAAACATGACTCAAATACAGCAAAGATTAATTTAAGATTATATAAAATATGTTTCATTATCAATTTATTCATACCCTACATATTCTCTATATTCTGCAACGTTTCTGATCGACGGTTCTTGAATTTTTTCCAAAGCCTGAATCTTTCACTCTGGGGTTAGCATATTTGAATGCTAAAAATGCTTTAGAGGATAGTTCATGTCCGTATTGAGGCGAAATAATGGTTACGACAACCAACGGCAGTTACAGAGAAAGAGCTAGGATGATTTCCATTACATTTTGTGGCTACATAATGGTTGACTAACAAAAAAATGTGAATATAAATGTATGTTTAATGTAAACGATGTATATATTTGCAAGTGATAACTCATTGCAATTTCTAATATTAAGTGTTTCTCCATTGTTTTAGGTATTTTTGGGTTTAAAATTTTTACATATATTAGGAGAGATATTTACAAAAATGTATATTACGTTCTTATATATGTATATATACATATTATATATGTATGTGTGTTATACCGCAATATTATACCTATATTACCTATTAGGTATTCTTATTCAAAAAGGATTTTGTCAAAGGATAATTGGTTCACAGTGAGTACCCATGACTGATATTTTGTTCACCAAGAGAATAGAATTACAAGATCAAGAATGACGGTATGACTGTTTGTTAACGATTTTCGAATCATCTTGAATCATCTGCCCGATGGTTCCGAGAAGAATCCTCGGGGTGTTTTAGTTGGAGTGCATCCAACTCTACCTCAGAGAATGGCGCCTTTATGATCTTTCACCCCACAAAAGAAAAAAAAAAACTACTACTACTAGTACTTAAACTAATTAATTACTACTACTAGTAACTATTTACTAATTACTACTACTAGCTACTGCCCCTAACTGCTAACCACTACTACTGCTACAACTAGTATTGGATTGTGCTATTTTATGAATATTTCATTTACAAGAAGAAAGGAAATCCCACTTACATAAACTCTATTACAAACGTATTATATTAAGATTATGTTGCAAGAATTATGGGCACTTTTCTATTATAATGAATGAATGAAAAGCCTGGTGTGTTCACTGAATGGCTAAGGCCTCTTAAAAGGGAGTGCTCGTTTACTGTCCGTATAGTGAGCTAATCTACGTAATTGCTAGCACTAATTTAGTTCATTCTTGTTCCCTAATCTGTCAACATTACTTAGGATCCATTTACAATGAGAGAACTTATCTTCTAGTAGAACTATAAAACTTAACGCGAGAGATGATTATGTCTAAAATTAAAATTATTTATATTATAGTCACTGATACACTTAAATTAACTTTATGTACTGTTTATCCACATTTATTATGATAGAGTTTCATGTAGGCTATTCCAATTCTTTTACTATCCTGGACCAGATCGCTTCAGCGATTTTCTAATGGAACCCTTCCTATCTGCAAAAGAAACCGGGACAATTCCCTTAAATACTTTTGGAAATGTTGCTATTATAATAAGCAATAATGAACAAAACTTTCATGTGAATGTGAAGATAGCTTGCACCGTTCTTTATATCGGTTAAATAGAATTTGCAAAACATATCAATTAAAATATCACATTTAATAAAAGTGATTACATTCCTACTAAAATACACTTTAAGAAGCAAAATTATTTTAGGAGCTCAAACTGTATCACAATTCAAACTCTTTAAATACTTGTGATATGATGAAAATACGCGTATAAAATTACACAACTTTCAAAATAATTGCGTTAAATCATTGGGTATCAGAGAAAGGTGTTAATAGAGAAACAGTTTTAAAATTTTATCAAGTTAATAGAATTCCAGTTCTAATGTGTAGTTATGAAGGCCGATAAATTTTGCTTAGAGGCGTCTTTTTTCAGGCTTGAGGTTCTTTATCGTGCCGTAAATGTACGACACGAAACCCACGGCTTAATTTCCCTTCCGAAGGAAGCCATAGTTAGGATTTTATGCCTGAAAAAATCCATCGATCCTGTCCGGGTTTGAAACCACGATCTTGGGATTAGGAGGCAAGTATGATTACCACTACATCTCCAGAACAGACAAGACAATGGGAAAGAGTGAAGAATCTCGGATACTGTTCACACAGATGAATTCTGGATTATATTAAAAACAAAGATACATCCCTAGGAATTTTCTACTTAAATTATTATAAAAGAAGATGGCTGGAACACTTGGAAAGAATGCCACAAATTATATTACTTTAGCAGTTTCGCTGTACATGTCCAGGGGAAAAAGAGACATCGTCAATATAAAAGATAGAAAACTGTAAACAGAACAGGAATAATTCCTAATCCATAAAGTAATAATAGTAATAATAATAATAATAATAATAATAATAACACGCAGTAGAATCCACATTGTTTAGAGTACAAAAAAAATTAGTAAAATGAAAATCGCGATCGGTTGCATATTCGTAAATAACTTGCTTTCATTGAGTGTAAAAGCGTTAGGCAATATAAAGTCATGTATATATGAATAAAAATATAATAAAATAGCAAATTCTCAAAACAAAATATGTTAAATACACTTTGGAGTTCCACAAGAGTTATTTATTGCTCCATGTGGATTAACAATGGAAGAAAAACAAATCGATAATTTTTATTTTATCCCTATGGTATTTGCAGACGATAAAGCGGCTATTTATTAAAGCGAAGATGAAGTATACAAAACCGTCTATAAAATAATTTGTGTCAGATAATGGAATGAAAATGTCTATGGATAGCATCTAAAGAATCGTATGCAGCAATAGTTACTGTTACTGTAGGTGTATGTCCATAGAGCTGAATGAAATGAAATCAATTGATGGCACAAATAACCCGAAGTCCTTGGCACTTTAAGGTTATCTGGAAATCACCTTCTCAGAGTAAGGAAAAAAATTTACCTAGAGAGATTGATCTGACCGGGATTCGAACCCGGTAGACCATTAGACTACTGATACAGTAAAAAATGTTTTAATAGCTCGAAGATATAGACAGTTCAGGACAGAGGGTGATAACAATTCTAAGGAAAACACCGGTAAATGCTCACTGTTGTATGTGCCACATGGGGACTGTATGGACGCCATCATTCAGCAATAAGCGCCACAAGACAAGATTTCTATCAGCGGTTAAGTTTTATAATCAGGGAATTTCTTTGCAGTAGATTAGGAGAAAGTTGTTGCTGCATTGACTATGTAGTTCAGCGTATGTTTTAAAAATATGGGAAAGATTAACATAAGACATAATAATGCGTTAAATGAGATATTGGGAATAAATACCTCAGTTACAAAAAGTGATTCAATAAGGAGGACATAGTTACATTTGGATTTTTAGAGGTAACTCTAAAATGTATTCAACCGAAATTTATTTGTGGCGAGTCACTAAATTATTAAAAACTAGATAAATTCAAGAATGAAGGTTAAAAATAGAAGTTCTTGTTAATAATTATAATTTAGATAATTTTAAATTCAAACTTTGAGTTACAGAAACTTTCAGGCTTCTCAAAAATATGGAAAGTATTAGCCTCAGACAAAAAGAAGACCAAACATTGTACTTGTATATATTTAAGGGTTGGAACAAGCATAATCTACGTAGAATAAATTTCACATCTTAATAGTCAAAGGCAATGTTTTAAACATGTTAATCATTAAATAAAGGAACAAATACAACTATTGAATATATTACAAAAATACTGTATTGGACATACAAGAAAACAGGTGAGAAAAAATGTTACATTTTTTAAGTAGTTGTTTCTTCTTCCACTTTATAACAGAGTAAGGTAGGTACAGTAATAGTAGCAGTAAAGACATCACGTAGCCGTATGCTTCGAGCTATATCAAATACCAAGGGTGCCAAAAATGCATACCCACTTTCACAGTAGATATCTATTTAATATATTTCAAAGTTGAACCGAAAAACAACAGTAACGTGTAGTATGATGTTCTGTAAACGGCTGTGACTCACATTATGATTGCGTTGTTACGTGACAGGTAAATCAACAAAACAAATGAAGGAACAGTAACTGGCCCAGTGTACCTGAATATAATGCGCACATCCCTCTTACCCGCCATTCATACACTCTATGGAAATGAGGAAATGAGGAATTTTCCTTCCAACAGAATGATGTATCACCACATTACCACCGAGATATACGTACGTACCTTGATGACAATCTTCCAAGGCACTGGAAAGGAAGAAGGGATCCGATTGAGTTTCCACAGCGTTCTCCGGATCTAGCTCCATTGGGCTTCTACCTATGGGGAACTCTTAAGGATGTTGTATACCATAAAAAACCAGCTATACTGGCA
Source organism: Metallyticus violacea (assembly GCA_030762175.1). NCBI lineage: Eukaryota > Metazoa > Arthropoda > Insecta > Mantodea > Metallyticidae > Metallyticus > Metallyticus violacea. The sequence continues at coordinate 48,738,480 of CM060843.1, forward strand.
GCACTTCAGGAAGAAATTGAAACAGCATGTGCTGCAATCGCTGAGAGCACTTTCGCAAACATCGCTCAATCAGTAGTTCAACGTACTCAGAAGTGTATCCACCCCTATGGTGGGCATTTTGAGCAACTGTTGTAACTGTAAAAGTCTAAACTGATTAGTGCTCATTATTTTCTGTTTGTGTGAATTCAGTTTTGTTATGTTAACACAGTTTTTTTCTTTGTTTGAAGTGCATACATTTTTGGCACTCTCTGTATTGTAAGGCTAGATGAAGAATTAGAATTAAAAGCAGTCCCCACTTAATTTTGAGCACTACTCTGAAGTGTAAGAAAATTCTCAAACTTCTTTTAATGTCGTCTCTTTAAACGAAAGTCACCAAGAATGGGCAAAAATATTTTCGCCTAATATAATATATTTAATGCAAATAATATTCTACCATTTAGAACCTGTAATTAAACATGACTTTTAGCTGTGCATATTTTTAATGTGGCCTTCTTACTTATATGGGCATTTAGATAAATTCATGTTTTTGAGGTTGCCATTCGAAATCCTCCACTTTCTTTGTTCGTCGAGTTGGACTGAGTGACATTAAAAGCAGGACAAGCGAAATACGGTTACCATAGGAACAATGGCTAATGAATAGCCTTCAAAGGCCGTCTCATGTCTCGGTGAAAAGATCTCACAGGATTCCGGCACGAAAAGCCACCATTCACTGCAGAGAGGGAGGTATCGCATATTAGTCGGTGGAAGTTGGAATTGTAGTTTTCAGAGAACCCCGTAATGAAAGTCATTGCTAATAAGGACACTCGTATCTTCCCTTAGTTGTAATCTTTCATACACTCAAATAAATACAACTGTCGCATGGACCTTACGACCGTACATAACAATGTCGTCCTTATAACATCAAAAGGGCCATAAACATACATATATACATATACACATACCTACATACATACAAATGTACAAATACTTCGATATATTTACGTTTTCTATTAATAATTTTATATACCAATACATAAACATGAATGGAACCCTTACTCTTGACCCCCTTCCATTTACTCATACCCCCTCAATAACTCCCCCATCTTCACCAGAGCCAAATAGCCTTCTTTGTCGGATCTCCTGTAGAAAATTTACCAAATTGTGTAACTCGCATGCACCAACACTTCCCGGCAAATATTAAAATTTCTATTGGAATCTATCAGAAATTGCGGTGATAAATCCTCATTTCTTAAAATCTCCGTTTCCCTGCATTCTGTCAAAACATGCCTCCAGGTATCGCTTTCTCCGCACAACAGACAAATTCTTTCCCCTAGAGTATTAGCTGTTTTGTTTCCTTTCCAAGCCCCTAATCTAAACCATGCAAGACAACTTCTTTCTTCCCTGCCACAGAGATCTAAAAATGCCTCCTCCCACACCGGATGTATTTGAGCCTGCAGGTTAAGCGATGCTTTTTCTGCGCATTGAGACTCAATATCTTGTCTATCTATATCTATATCATAAACATCTGTTAATTATTTTCCAACTATTTCGTATATCCTCTCCCCGTAACCAAATATACCATAATCCAATTTTGTCTAAACCTTTCCTTATTTTTGGTGCCCATTCCGCATCCCACCCTTCCCTTATTTGCTCCCTTAGACTGCAGAAAGAAGATTCTCCCGTATTATCCTTAACCAGTATTTAATTGTTCATATTTTTAAATTCACACTTTCGTTAGAAATACCGAACTCTTTAAAAACACCACAATTTGCTGTACCCCTTCCTGCTTGTAACAACCATTTTAGAAACTGTGTTTGTACCTGATTAAGTTCCTCGGTGTTTTCCCACCCCCAAATTTCGGCCCTGTACACCATAGTTGACCTCACAATCGCCCTGTGTACCAACTCCAGTTTTCTAGGTGGAGTTTCCTGTAATTTTACTAAGATCTTTAATGACTCTATATTTTTAATTAAGCACTTGCCTTCTGCGTTGCCTTTGTGTCTTGCCCAGTTCCCGTTAATAGCTAAAGTGACTCCCAAGTATGTGAATTTCTTAACATTTTCCAGTGCCTGACCTTCATACCCTCCTCTCTTTCCTGCTGTACACCGCACTGTTCTTGAATGTCATTGTTTTGGTCTTCTCATTGACTGTCATTCCCCATTCCAGGCAAAACGCCTCTAAGTAGTCCAGTTCCCTTTGCAAACCGTCAGTTGTTGCGAATATCAATGTCAAATCATCTGCATAAAGGAGAGCTGGTATGGAGACATGTATTGTTTTGTAACAACTTTATTTATTACTATCGAAAAGTAATTCATTGTTTACGTATGCCAATTCTTATATTCAGAAATAAAACAATTATGAAAAAGGAATTGTTACAACCATAGAGTGAATGTTCTAATTTTTATAATTTTTTAAAACTAAGCAATATTGATTCTTATACCATCTGAAAACAAACCTGCTTTGAAATTCTCCCTAGGCTTAAATAGGTTGTAAATGCATCGTATATCACAATGTTGTTGCACATAAAATAATATCACTTTAAAAGTTGGTAATTAAGAAGCCTGTACCTGCTTTTAAAAATATAACAAATATTTCAGTGAATAAACTGTTTTATTATAGAGTTTTAACATTAAACTAATTTATATTTAAAACAGGACATTTACTAAGGCACATACAAATTACTTTTGCATATATTTAGTTATCCTATCTCTTATGTATGTTTTCTACTACCTTTTTCCATTATCAGAATCTCCTTTGTTTGATTTTATCGTAAAAAGTGTTTTATTTTATTTTATTTTTATTTAATTTTATCTTATTTGTTTTCTTAGTAACATATGAGTAAAACAATTTAAGTGTTACACACGGAGAAGGACATCCCTTTCAAAGACTAAGGATGAGGAGAATATAGGATACTATTTATAAAATGCACAACAATCACCGTAAAATATCCTTTTTATGTAAAAGTCTTTATAAGTATGATAGGTTAAAAAATTAACTTCAAATATTATATATACCAGTACTAAAAACACAAATTGCTGAGGAAAAACATTAATTAATTATGATGCTATAAAATAATTATTAAACTTAATCCCATAAGTACGATTACTTTTGCATCTTTCATAGACTCTCTGGATATATAAATATTAACTTTTTTATCAGTTTACACTACGCCATGCAATCGTTTGGATCTCGCTTTCCGAAGCAAAATAATTCTAGCAGCTGGCAGTCGGACGTGCAGTATTCCCTCGCTCAAGTCACGGAGATAAGCAAAACGTAATAGGCATACTCTTTTAAAATGAAGAACATTTGAGACAAATTACAACATTAACTAATGAAATAGCGAAACTATATGGGTGTGACGCAGGGAGAGCAGATTATGAGATACTAAGCTTGCATGGGTCAGTCAGTACGGCTGCGATGTCGGCCAAGGCCACAGCCGGAAATCTCGAGCTTCATGGAACGGCACCAGTCTGAGCTAAACGACTGTTTAAACCTCACATATATAGTACTATGCTTAGAAAGCTATAGCTGAGATTTATAATCCACAAAGAATGTTTATTTACGATACGTATGTGCCTACAAAATCGACTGATGCTATCAGAAGAGTTCCAAGTCATGTGGTGATTCATAAATTAATTTAAAACTGTCTAGAAACAGGGAGTACTTGAAACAAGCGAATATGACGAAAAAATCCATACACCTTAGAGGAAGTTTTTTTTTTTTTTTTTTGAGTAGTGTTTAACGCCCGTTTTTACTACTGAGGCACCACAGGCGGTCTTAGAGGAAGTGAATATGAGAATCCGTCAAAAGTAATTTCAATGTTTCCATTGGAACTACAAGCACAAATGGATCAATTATATACTATTATTATTTACACAAAAGAAAAGTTTAGTCTGTTTTCCAGAGCTAGATGGTTTCATTATTCGATGACATAAATATTTAGAAAATGGTGGAAAGCAATTCCAGCATTTCCATGGGGAACATCTTTTTCAGTGATTCTCTTTGTAACATTAAGAAGTTGTAGTTGGGTAAAACGCGGAATCGTGTTGCCGTTCGGCTATGCGTACAGACACTTATTCACAATACACATTATTTATGCAATTTAAAAACTGTAAGGATGTTTTAAAAGATATGTCCCTTTAGAGAAGGATGCTGCAGATATGCAGCGAGACGAGGTTGTAACGTCTGAATAGATCTTGAATCATAGATGTAATTCAGTTTAAACTGCGAAACTTAGGAAAAATGCAACACAGTATAAGAGATGAAATAAGTAATATTTTGCAGGCAGATTTTCCTGTGTTTTCAGTGCCTTTAGTATTTTTTGAAATTTTCTTATTCATACACTTTCATAACATTTTCAATGGTGAAGCGCTCTTAACGAACGACCTTCCCCCTCCTTTTTCATCATAGCTTTTGCAGTACATATCGTTTAACTGATTTTTTCGGTAATTCTATAGCATTAAGCTATGCATGAACATCGTCCTGTTTAAAAAAGATTGTTTTTTCCCCTCTAACTGCTTATAGTTAAAATTGTACCAGAGAGCTGTCGTGCTTTTTTTTTTTTTTCATATCCATTGTCCACATATGACAAAGATCTTCTGGTGTAAGTTCTGCAGTCACTTCTATGATTATGTTTTTGAGATGGCCTAAGCCCTGAATTTTTCAATATTTTAAGATATTTCATTAAAAGAATGTACGGTAACGTTTATAAGAGTTGAACAATTATATTCGATAAATTAGGTGTGTTTATGCTGGTAAATGCTTCCATTTTGCTAAATTTAGGAAATGAACAGTTAAAGTATATGCTGGAAGTGTTTCCTTCTTGCCTAAACTACCACTGACAACCATTACAGGCAAGCGCTCGGCTAGTCATAAGGTATAGTTGGCTTTTCTTGTACGGATTCATCTGACTTTTTTTTTTTTCAAAAATAGAAAATTTGCACGTCTATCTAGTATTTTCATAATAATGTTCATTTTCAAATCGCACGGGGTTAGTTTTATCTCCGGAGGAGAACACTATACCTATATTTTATTGTTAATACATGAGTAATTTTTATACCTGAATTATAAATATGCTATATTGTTGCTCAAAACCGTTAATAAAATGCTATATTATGACAAGTTGCAGAAAATTACTATAGTAACAATTACATATTTTAATGCTGCCATTAACTAAATATTGTGTTACGATAATATTAGGAAAAAATGTATATACTAATGGAAACAAAATCAATAATTTATCTTCATTGCAGAAAACTTAATCAGAGAATTAATTAAACGTTATTATGAATGTGAAAGTAAAGTAAATAAGTTAATGTTAGTTACCAAATTGATTAGTAGAATTTGGTAATAACAATCTGTCCTGGGATGTATGCCACAATAAAATTTCTGAAATATCCTTAATATTTCTATTGCTTACCCAATTAATGAATTTGTCTCATTCTTCCTGAAAAATATCAAAAGGTTTTCATGGTATTAATGGCAGTTCAATCTTTTCAGTTTGGGCTAAATTTTCTTGTGGCAAATCCATCTTTGCGATCAAAAATAACAACCGACAATCTAAATAAATTATCTCCCTAGATGCAATAACTTCAGAGAAATTCCTTAGAAAATCGATCAATGTTAAGTTCAATTTTATTTCATTAATATACTTTTATAAATCTGATGTACCTAAATAGCGAATGAAATTCGTTTATAAAGTTGTACAATTACATTGCTAAAAATTACGAAACGCGCTTCCATAATTTTTATTACGTTTATTACGTTTACACGAGTAAATATCAAAATATTGTCACCAACCTGTTGTGTTCAAATCATCAATAGAATCCCTAATACCGCCTGTGGTGCCTCAGTAGTAAAAACGGGCGTTAAACACTACTCAAAAAAAAAAAAAAAAAAAAAAAAGAATCCCTAAGAGACCTGCCAATTTTAATAAATCTACTTTTAAATAATACTATTACTGCCAGGTACATCTCCTTTAACTGCTTTTCTAATGATGCCTTTTGTTCCAAAGGTTTAAACGCGGATGCAAATTCTACTGCAATACGCAATTTACATGTCGATATTCAGGAGACCGCTATGAGAATTGGAGCCAATTATAGCGTGGCATAATAACAACCACATATTTGCGAACTAACCTAGGGCGAACAAAAGTTCTGGTGGTTTTATTCATATTTAAATATTTAATAGAATAACACGAAACTGTCAGATTTGGGGGTCGGCGCCGTGTGTCACATTTTCGCATCACCGGCGCTGTTAGTGAGGTGGAAGGGGAGTGTTGAGGTACTGATGGTGGTTCAATCAATGTTTTATTCAATTACGTTGTTGTGCTAGCCCGCAGTCAGAATGATATCGCGAAATATATCTACGTGATGAACTAGATATACCTGCTGGAAAAGTACATGTTCGTAATGTTTAAAATGACGGTTCTGTTAATACAATTGTTAAGAGTTACACGCCTTTACTAAATGCAGCATGCGGACGTTTCAGCAAGTAAGAGGAAATTAAACATATTGAGATATAAAATTGTCTTAGATAGTAAATAATGTCATTTTGTACCTAACCCCCCTCCTTTTCAATACATTTCTCACATTGCTGCATCTATGCGTTCAAACACACGATAATCTGAAGGAGCAGGATCAGAGTCAATCATTAAATTATGTCAAGAATTGCAGCAGCACTGTGAGGGCATACATTATTGTGAAAGATAAGAACGCCTCTCCTGCGACGGCTCGGCATTGCTGGCTCCAGCTTCTGTTCTCAACATTGCGATATATCGGGCATACCTTTTCCTGATAGATTTCTAAAATTGGTTTTTTCTTATTCCAGAAGAGAGTCAACAGGATGTTCGACGGTGGAGGTCGAGGTTTGAACTTTTTAACTGCCATTCTTTAAACTGTCTCGTGCTTTCGGGCTTTTAGTGATGCACCCAGAGTTCTTCATCTGTTACAGTACGTGTCAGGAACTATTCAGTCGTTATATCACTAAAAAAAATGGAATTGATCTTGTAGTTATCAATCAGTCAGCATCTAAGCATCCGTGACTATACGATGCTCTATTTGTACAAACAATGGCCTCACCTTATAACCTGAGACGGCTGCGCCGAGAGCATTGCTAGTCGTTCAATTTAAACACATTAGCGCACACCTAAACTCTTTTCTCACAAGTGCAGGCATCTCCGTATTGTACATCCTCCGACCACAGAAATCTGATGACTGCTGGTTGCTCCTCTACGGTTAAAACCGCTACGGGCTCATAATTTTGTACAGGTATTTCCGATTAAGCATACATGACATCTGTTAGAAATCTCCTCTAAGAATATGAAATCCCTGGGATTTTTCGTTTGAAAAGACTTTCATTTTTTGTTATTTTTTGAAAAGTTTCCGTTTTCATTTCAGGATATATTTATACATTTTAATTGTACTAAAATACAAGTAAATGACATATTACAATCCGCAATGTATTTGTAAATAGCTATAGAGGAATAAAAAACTATATGCCAAGCTTCTGCACAAAGTTAACTATGTTATTCTTTACGAACAATTACAACAGAAAGATGAGCACGGAAATATGTTAAATATTGTATAAACAGTAAATTAAATTATAAAATGCTAATTAAGAAAGGTATGTATTGGTTTAGGAACAAACTGTGAACTTCAAGAGCACATTTGGCTGCTTTAATGTGTGAAGAATGTCTGAATATATAGGATGACCCGTTTGCATATAAATAATATTAAATATTGCTATAAAAGCCTAATATGATAATAGGAGACGTTTCTTACTGTTAATGTTTTGCTTAAAAGACGGGAGTTGCCATACATGGCAGCAATGAAAATCAACAAAGCATAATGACAAATGAAAATCGTAGGTGATTAAAATGGCGCTACAAATCAACAGCGAGCGCTGTGCGCTATTTGGTATTCTAAATTTGAGAGTGTTAAACATTTCAATGTGAATATGGTGTGCGTAATGTAGCTAAATAAGACTCCATAATGTTGTGAATCAACATTTGTAGTTTTTATTTATAAAGCATGCTGGAGGTCGCAGGCGAAACCCAGTACAAGAAGCAACTATCTCTGAAGCCATAACAAAAAGCCCTACGAAAATTGAAAGACGACAGTCAGTAGAGATATACATATATTGTCAGCATATTATTGGAAAGTACCTGAAACTCTACCCTTATCATCTACAACGTCTACAAGCCTTACGTGATGGGAACCATAAAGCTCCTTTCAATTTTGCATCCATGGTATGCCAATCGATTGAAGATGATACCTTCTTAAACAAATGGCTATTTACAGACCTATCATCAGGAGAGTAAACACTCACAACTGCATTATTTGGTAGGACAAGGACAAATCCACATGTCTCCTACGAACTTTAAAGATCAAGTCCGAAAACTAACGTGTGGAATGAGCCGCAATACAGTGTTTGGAGCATTCTTTGTATGAGCTGAATTGCATCACCGTTATGAGTTTTGCATAGTGAGCAATAGGAGCCATATATCATTATGAGAAATCTCCCATCTTTGAATCTTGTATACGCAACGTTTGAATATATAAAGTTCAGCAGTAAATGTTTTACAGTGTTTTCATTTTATTCATATCCAAACGGAGCACACTGCTGTAAAAATAAGTACAAAACTGAGAAATCTGGTGAAATGCTAGCCAAGTAATGTTTTCGAATCAATAGATCGGCTAACGAACTTGATTACAAGCCACCTCCAAGCTGCCTTTACCTAATTTGACAAATGTCTTAACCTTGTTAACCTAGAATTATGATTTCAAACATAGTGCTCCAGTACTATCTTTTCATCATTATATTCAAAATAGTTAATACTGGTACTTTAGGAGAATATATTGTAGTATTCATCGGCACCCAGAATACATGTTCTGCTTATGAAAAGTGTATAATGTATTGTATCTCTACAGCTTCTGAGCAATTTGTATATTGCAAGCGAAAACAGATTATACTGTTTTTGTTCTATTGTTAAACATTTAGGTTTTTGCTGGGTTAATTAATTTCAGGACTAAAAGATCCAATATATGAAGTTTATGGTGTCTATTTTCATAACGAGTACCTATTCTTGAAATACGGGTACTTAAAACCCTTTTATGCTTTTTATTTTAAATATTTCAATACTTGCAATGCGTGTCTATTTTATTTTTCGCAGTATACAAATTTTTTACAATAATTGCTCGTATCAATGGCATTGGCTGAGGTCTGATAATAGATTGCCATTATGTGATTTAAAATATTTGGGCATTTTAAGCTAAAATATTCTCAATACATCACTCCAATAACTTGACAATGTTTTGAATTTTGAGTCAATCCAGCAATGACGTAAAAGTAGAATACGGTTCAATTTACTTGTAGTGTTTTGAGTTTCATGGTTCGCTCATACTGGAAATTATATGGAATATTGAATACTGGTTTCATATTGAAATGCCAAAAATACAAAATAAGAAAAAATATATTATGAAAATACTAGATAAATAATTAAACCAATTTTCCATAAACGACCGTACTGCAACAGGTATGTGGCAATATTTTCTCTTAAAATGAACGTTGTTTGTTTTATTATTTAAAGAAATATTTTTAGGAATAAGCTTTTTGCATATATTGGAAATTAACTTTTTAAATTTAAATTTTATTTTATTTTTAAATTTATATTATATGTGAGAAAAATGACACTCAAAACAACAAAACAAAACAAAAATGTGTATAAAATACCACGTTTTGCAAATAACTTCTGTGAAATTCCTGTGATTTTAACTAAGTTGGAATAGAAACGGTTGCCTCTTGTTGGTGCAGTAACAATCATTAGAAAATTTCAAAAGAACTTAACCGGCAGAAAATTTTGAGAAAATATTACAATGCAATATGATTCGGTAAAAGTAAGTTCAGTATTAGATGGCAAATGGGAATTGATTCCTGATTTGGAGACTATGAAACAGAAATTGTCGTCTGCGAAGTATTTGCCTATATATTCCCGAGATGTGGAAAGGTCATTTTCTTATACAAAAATGTTTTAAGTAACAGGAGATCAGCATGCACTATTGAAATATCTAGAACAGCTGCTAATTGTTTTATTTTCTATGAAGATAATACGCACAATACCATGCTTTCTTTAGAAAGTGTTATACTTTTTATTACATTAATAAATGTCTTTTCTTGGTTCAAATTGCTAAACAAGAACCTATTCTGTAACTAATCAGTGCTCTTTTGCCTATCTGTTTTCTATTTATAGTGTCTGTAGTTATAAGGATGATAAAGGATATAAAAAAAAAATTTTCATTTTCGTTCTAGATATATGAGGGACGCAGACTGCGTTGGAATGCTGCTCGCATCTTCTGATCATTTCCTTCATTACTAACAATTTTGTGAGCATGTAACTTGGCATCATTTAAACCGGCACTATCGTGCTGCATATTGCAAAATGTCGAATCTAAATGATAAAGTTATATATACAGTACTTTGTAAAGAAAATAGTCCATTTAAAAATATTAATTAATTTCATAAACAGCTTACATTCAAAGTATTTGGAAACGCATCGTTGACCTTGAACTACAATGTAACTATTACATAATTTCAAGGTTAATATAAATTGCCGATTCTTTAAGAAACAATATCAACGGCGGAAAAGTCTGAATGAATTAATGACAAACTAATACTTTATGTCACAATATTACACTGCTGTCAGCAATAAAATCACATAGATTTCAGATTCATTAACACATAGGTCGAGTAATGTTAATGCAATGAGAAGCACCAGACCTTTCAGAGATTTGCGTCAATTTTATTGTTTTGCTGCCTAGCGTGTATGTTGTGTTTCAAAACACAAATACGGGTTCCGATCTCTATTTGCATTACTGACTTCATTCAAATTTAATTATGTCAATGTTTGCCTAGTGTAATTAATCTGTAATTGGGTAAAAATTCCTCACCATAAATACTGTTTAACATTCGATTGAATTAGGTTGTTCAAATACTTATTGTTTGTGTATTTTATTTGGTTAATTTTTTCTGAATTTTTCAGGTATTGGGAGGAAAAACACTTTGGGAACAAGTGTCGTCGTATATTTTAAGTTTTTAAATATGATATGGGTGTTGCAGCAATTTATTCAGTATTTTAATCAAAGAAAATACAGAGCCCTTATTTAACTACACAATCAGAAATTTATTTTTCCGGAGGAAAGTTACTGCATAATGGCCTCGCCACCTGCCGAGGGAAATCATTAAAGCCATCCGAGCTCATAGCGCTCATTGTTTCCTTTGTTATTTATTAACAGCATTTATAGTTAATGTTGTACTCGTTATCAAGTAGTTATTCAACGTGCCTTCGTTTTGGGGCATGCCTGAATCCTTTTGTAAAGATTTTGAGATGCTGGCCGCTATTCATCTTCCCGAATGTTATAACACCTCCCGGATACTTTTCTTTAGCGCCTCTGCGGGCTTTATTTCAGGCACAACAATCATTTTATGTGGATGAAGGTGCTGGGTTAATCGACTTAATCTTTCGAGGAGAAGTTTCTAAGCTTATCTTCCCTAAAACCAGTTTTTTCCCCTGGACTGCCTTTTTGCCTTGGTTTCGAGATGTGTTCAATAAGAAAAATGGAAACTTCCGGTGGAGATGTCGGTTCTGGGAACTTGCGCGAAATATTTTCATGGATTACTTGTACGATTTCTTTTGCTCATAACAATCATAAGTAAATATTCTTATTATTAGCATATATCTCACTTTCGGTATATTGCACAATATACAAATGCGCAGGCGAAAATCTAATACGCACTTTCTACAGAAATATAACTGAAACAGCTGGCGTGATAAACAAAGAGTAAGCTCACGTCAGCAGAACTCCAATCTTACCGGTTTCCACTAGCGTATTCAAACCCAGATTGCGTGACGCAATGAAAGCATGGTATGTTTACATAAACGGAAGTTTGATCATCAGAATTGAGTGTTAATAAATTTGACTCTATGGAATTTTTAAACAACGATTCTTTTCGCTGTTATCCTGTTTGACATTACGTTGTTGACATAGCTTACTTAAATCATATTTATTTAGATTTTTGCAGTAGGCTATTCTGATGAAAATATGCTTTTCTTTGTTTCTGGAGTAGTATGAATCCAAATTCCTCTATCAAACATTCTTTTAGTTTTTCCTCCAACTGTTATATTTCAGTTTAAAACTTAAAATTCACAAACAGAGCTTTGTTCTTTTGAATGTTTTAGAGGTAAGGAAACATCTTAGAACTGAAGTTACTAATATACTTTCTCAACGTATCCGTTGAGTTGTCAAAAACACCAAATGCCCCACTAGGTATGCTTTGTAAAATCTACTTTAGTAAAAGGGCTCGTTTGCCTTTCATTTCTCAGATTAAGATAATGCGCCTGCGACAATTATTTCCGAGGAACAAAGTGTGCCGGCAGAAGATGACGTCCATGAGCCAGATTCTGGTCCGGATGCGAGTCTGCTAACCATTACGCTCCACTTGCAAGCAATATGTAAGAGCAAAGGACTTAATACCAAGTTCCCTTCATTAGGCCTCCACACTTACCGCTAATTTCCGTTTCTGCTGTGTCATTAACACTTGACGTAGAAGCAAGAACTTCTGCGCAGAAGTCACTAGAAAGTTTCGTTTCTGTGCAGACTTAACTGCTGCCTAGCTACCATCGGTAACCGGATGCTGATTGAAGCAGCTAAAAGTGTACACACAAACTTGAGACACGTTTCAAACCTTTGTATTATAGGATGGATAAGTTTTCATTCATTCATTAAACAAATGAGATTAACAATAATATGACTACTATTTTATCTTTAGCCATTAATCACTTTCATTTAGATTGTATGTAGCACCAAAAAGAAAGTTCATAATTTTCAAAACGTTCCACTGGATTAGTTTTTTTGAATGATGTTTAACGCCCATTTTTACTGCTGAGGCATCACAGGCGGTGTACACTGGTTGATAGTTGAGATGAAATGACAAGTTGGGAAATAATCTTTTTTAAGGAAGGAAACGTTCCAGGCATACATTTAGGGTTCTTTCCGGTAATTGCCACTTATGGGGACTGAGAAAAACCTGAAAAACAACTCAGTCTGGGAGAGCGGTCCTGGCGCGAATCGAACCCCAGACTTAGCGCTCACTAGTTCGTGCCATAACGACCTTGGCCACCCGGTACTCGGCGGTACTGTTTTAGATGTAAGTTCTCAAAAATCTCATCTCAAATCACTTACCTGAATATTTAACATTTACTATTTTCTTTTGCGGGCAATTATTTGTCAAATCTGGCTGTACAATTTTTTTTGTCCCAAAGCAAGCTTTCAGAATGAGAAATGAGTGCAGTGTCACATTCTAAATCAATTACGCTATTAACTTAGATACAATCGAGGATATGTTAATTATTTTGTATCTTGTCAACTAATACTTTCACCTCTATTAATAAAAAGTATAAATTGCTGCAACTATTGTCACCCGCCGCGAGCACAAGTGGTTTGTAGATTTAGCGTAGAAAACTATCATGTACAAGCAGCATTAATTATCGAACAAGAACTACAGAAAATGTAGTAAAATAACTTAAAACTGTAGTAAATGTTAAATATTGAAATTAAATGAATTCGGTTCCTTATAAATATTAGCCTGGATCAGGAAATATTCCCTTATTACTTACATTATCGAAGATACGAGGGTCTCTATGGAAGTTTTGAGATGAGGTAAAGTGAATGTTGACACACTTAAAAGGAATGTGTCATATTGTATCCCCCATCCCTTACGAGTACAACGGTACCAGTTAGCGGCCCTCCACACTCCTGCATTTTAGAGTGCGGGGGTAAACAACCCTTCCCGTGCATAAAACCAGTCGTTGCAATGGAGCTATAGAGAGTATTTTCGCGCTATGGTTCTTTTTGATTACAAGAGTGGTTTAAATGAGTCTCAAAGCCTTGAGCGCTTACAACAGGCTTTTGGAAGCCTTGGTCCTTGTAGAGCAACAGTTTTCCGCTAATTTTCGCAGTTTAAAAGGGGTCAAACTTCAAGATGAGAGAAGTGAGTACACTGCAACGGTACTGACTGAGTAAAAACGTCGCGGTTGAGAAAATTGTACAATTGAGTAACATTTAAGGACATTAAGGCAGCAGTACCGAAAATTCTGCAAGATCATCTGTGTGTCAGGGAGGTTTTCTCCAGTTGAGGGCCCCATAGTTTGACAAAGGCACCCGTGTCGAAGAAATGCTGCAGAGTTCGATGGGAGCTCAAGACGTATTTCTGATGTCATCAAGGGTGATGAAAAATTAATTTACCAATTTGACCCGGTAACCAAACGACATTTGACAGTTTAGATATTTCCAGATGACGATCCACCAACGAAAGTGAACAGGAGACAATTTGTTGGGAAGAAAATGGTGACCATATTTTATTTCTAAAAGTGGCCATGTGGTCTCAATTCATCTGGGGGAGCAAATGACGGTTACATCACAGTCTCCAGGCTGAAGGTTTTCTACAAGCTTCGAGGACGCCGTCAAGAGGAAGGATTGAGGAGGATACTGCTTCATTACGACAACACCTCCGCTTACACAGCTAACATCATCATCCTGTTCCTGTAGTCCACAGAGGTCAGACTCTATGACTCAGCCTCCTACAGTCCTAACTTGGCTCCATGCGATTATTTTACACTGGCGTTTTTGAGAATGCGAAAGTGATGGAGAGAAATTTGAAAAGACTCTCTTAAGTATTATTTAAATTAAACTTTTCTTGTATTTTTGGCAAATTTAACTTTGATAAGAAATATGTTTGATTTTTTGGACATCCTGAAATATATATTTTTATTTTACCTGGATTTAAAATAATCTCTTCATTAACACTTGGAGGCCCAGATATTACTTTCCCACGAATAAATAATATAAGATTCTGATTGTTAAACTCTATGCACTAAATGTGTAATATTATATGTTGAATTTATTAAATTAAATATAAATATGAAAATAATGGCTCTATATAATAATTTTATAATTGTAATTTTTGTTCCAAAAGCAGATTCATAATTTTAATGTAATATAAACTGTTTTTCTTTCACTAATAAAAACTATTCTAATACTGTAACAGATAGTATTACAATCCCACGTTTTGGTTGTTTCCAGGAACGATGCCACTACTTAAAATATACTTCTAGTCTTGTCAATAATTTTAATGTAAAAAACAAATAAACTAAATACTGTACTGTCTCATTCATATCTGAGGGATAAAATTCTGAATGTAGCTACTAATTTCTCTGAATTAGGACACGTCAAGGAATGTTTATAAAATTTCTATGTTCGTACGTGCATTAACTACAAACTCTTCATTTTACACTTCCTTATATGTAAAGCAGTTATGGAAAAATTCGTTGGTTCTGCGACAAACATATGCTCACCTTTCTTTCTGTGCATGATAATGCAATTCTTATTAATGAAAGCAGTCAACAAAGACCTCTAGTCATGATATAACCATTACGTTACAGTTCTTGAGCGTTCAATGAAGGCCAAAAGGGTTTCCCCATACTGCCTTTAAGACAAGAAAGACAAGTATTTCATACTCTGTTTCCACCTAGTATACTGAGTTATTTTAGTCCAGTTTCACGTTTTCCTATGAGATCTCCAGATTTGAATTGATAATATTTGTTAAAATTGCAGATAATTAATGTAAGCACTTGACTATTTCGTGATAAAATAAACTTATACTGTCTAATTCCACAATATCATTTTGGCACAACTAGCTGTAGAGGTTTGGAGTTAGTTGTTTCATAAATATAGATCATTAAATATCAGATTTGTATATTATATCACAAACAAGATTATATTATTCATAAAACATGTAAAAACAATTATAGAAATAAATACAGTTCTTCATTAATCTATATATTTTATAATTAAAAAGAATTGTTTCTTTTCAAAGCGGTGTAGTTATTCAGAATAAGAAGCAGATAGTCGAGGTATGTCTATAGTGCTACTTCATGAAAAGAATGCATTACAAAGTAAGCGGAAGAAGCAAAAGTGAAAGATCTTGGAACAAGCCAATAATTTCCAAACATACCAAGTCTCTTGTGCACAAAGTTTCAGATGGAATGTAGCAGGAGGAAACGAAACTCTCGTAGCAGATAGCACCAACTTTCTTCTTTCTTCTTGCAAAATCTCTGTTGCATATTTATCTGGTAAAGAGCGCATCACAAAGACTTGGTTAAAGCCTTAACAAAAAAGGAACAGGAAATATTTGGAGAAGAATTCTTACTCCTACGGCTGTTCCTTTCTCCGAAGATACGAAACAGGTTGCTTTGAGAAGTCCCTTTTGCGGTATTCTCGCTGAAGAAGTCAAATGTATGTGGGAACCATAAGCGTTTCTTTTTCACAAAGGAACGCTATATTCTCATTGGAAGGAAAAACGAAAGGAAATGTCTATATTCCTCTGCATACATAAATGCTTAATGCCTTTTTTCCGATTCTGCTCTTTGGTAAAAACTAAGAGAATAGCTTGCAGTCTTATTTTGTTTACTATAGGTGTTTTTGTTTATATTTTACAATGGCATGCTTAAAATTAATGGTAGAGATTCCTAATCAAGAAATATAGGGGTGAGCTTATACACATAATATTTTAACAAAGCATTAGAACTACATTAACTCTGAAGCATTCAGTGCCTATCATATAAAGTGTTGGAAGGCATTCCTCTTTCGCCCAAACACAACCCCAGAGTCACATAACATTCTGTGGTGCTCGTTGAAGTTTATGGAACTAAATGTATGTTGACATACTCTGGGCATTAGTTTCAATGACAAATATTTGGAGCGGTTAGATTCCTTGATCTGAGACGCCACTCTTTCTTTGAGATTCAAAATGGACAAAGAAGCCGATTATATCTCATGATCTAATTGTATGCGTAGCATATAGCGCCGTCGTGCTGGAATTAGTTTTCTATTAAGTTTTTCCATGAATTCCGTAAAAAATGAGATCATAAACGTCAACGTTAAATGTATCAACGAAGAAAATTAGGCAGAAATTTTTAAAAGGATATAGCGCACCACCTTTTCAGAATGAAGAGGAATTTGATGAATAACATAGGAAATATTTTGACAGGATGCGTCCTTATAAGAGAAAACTTGTCTCATCCGTAACCATGTGAGAATCTCTCAACTTCATAAGAGATACGTTTGCAACTACCGGCAACAATGCATTCGCTTTTACTTGCCCGGTTCCTTCAATTCTTGAATTGCACGCTTTCTACGATTTGGTGTTATGTTGTTTGAAAATATGTATTTGATACATATTGACTAATTTCCAATCTTTATTTGTCATTTTTGATATAATTTATATACATTTGTACGAATATCTAGAATATCTATTACACTTCAATAAACAAGTGTTAAGAAAAGTTTAAAAGAACAAGACTTTTTTTTTTTTTTTAGAAATTCAATTTCCAGATCGTGTTATGCAATTCTTATTTGCTGCTTAATTGTAATGAAATGTATTTTTGGAAACGAATTGTAGTATATGGAACTGCCAGATACTTCATCCTTTCTGTCCGATGTGTTCATACTTTATAAAATGTTATTTGGATAATGAGGAACAGATTCGGGATTGCAGCTTTGAATTTTATCCTTCTTTCTTTTTAGGCATTTCCTCTTATACGCAATTGCCATTTCGGGTTCTGACGGGCTGGCCATATGAACGTTCGAACTTACACTTAGCACCAACAGACGACAGTAGGATAGTTTTTTTTAGTAATGTTTAACGCCCGTTTTTACTACTGAGGCACCACAGGCGGTGGGCATTGATTATACATGAGATGAAATAATATACTGTGAAAGGATATTTTAAAGGAAGGAAGCGTTCCAGGCATTTGTCAGTAATGAGGACTGAAGAAAACCTGAAAAAAACCAGTCAGGGAGGACGGTCCTGGCGGGATTCGAACCCCAGATCTCCCGGTCACGAGACAGCGGCTTAACAACTTCGGCTACCCGTGGCGGTAGAAGGATAGGTGGTGAGACACTCACTTCAAACGAGATAGGAATATATTTCGCAAGGTAGTGGACAATTCTAAACTGCCTAATCTCAAAAAACTTTACTATTAAACTATTATTGTTTAAAGTATTGGCTAGGATTAAACATGGAATAGAGATAAGACTCCGAAAATTTTTGATTGCTGAACATGTATCTCACTCAAAATGTGCAACTTGTCACAACATGTATTACAAGAACAATTGCCACTGAGAGACTATTAAATAACAAGTTTTAAAATACTCTCAAGTAAGTACAAATGTCGCATGGGCCTTACGGCTGTACATGGTAATATCGTCCGTTCAACAATCAAAATGGCCCTACATACATACAGGCCTTCATGCATACTTATAAATGTGCAATAGAAGCATATCGATATACTTGCATCACACGTTTTCTATGAGTACTTTTTATATACATATTCATAAACATGAATAGAACCCTTACTCTGGAGTGCCCCCCTGCCATTTACCTACATCCCATTCCTAATACCCCCCTCTTCATTATAGCCATTAACCGTCTTTTTCGGGTCTTCTCTAGAAATATTCCCAAATTGTGTCTCCCATCCACCAACACTTCCCGGCAAATGTTCAAATTTCTATTGGAATTCAGAAATTATGGTGATAAATGCTCATTTTAAAAATCACCGTTTCCCTGCATTCTGCCAAAAATGCCTCAAGGTATCGCTTTCTCCGCACAATGGGCAAATTCTTTCCTGGAGAGCATTAACTGTTTTGTTTCCTTTCCAAACCCCTAATCTGAACCATGCGAGACCACTTCTTTCTTCTCTGCCACAGATATCTAGATAGTCCCCCCTCCCCCACACCGGATCTATTTGTAGGTTAAGCGACACTTTTTCTGCGCATTAAGACTCAGTATTTTATCTATCTATATTTTGCAAATATCTGTTAATTATTTTCTAAGTATTTCGCGTACTATCCTCTTCACTTAACCAAATATTTCCTGCTCAAATTTTGGCAAAGCCTTTCCTTAGGTTTGATGCCCATCCTGTACCCCATCCTTTCCTTATTTGCTCCCTTAGACAAATGCTCGAAGAAGAGGTTCATCTCCCCTTATTATTCTTAACCAGTACTTAATTGTTCTTATTTTGAAATTCACACTTTCGCTAGAAATACCAAATTCTTTATGAAGTGCAAAATGATTATGTCAGTGTTTCCAGCTTCTTTGGAGTCATTAGCACAAACAGGGCCAGGTAGCAGCTAAATGGCCTTGTTTCAACTTAAACCAAGCAGACTGCAACGTATTAATTGCACGTGAAACGGCCCATAATTTTGTTTATGGATTATTTTATTTTTTTTTTTTGTATGGAATTAAGTGGCATAAATCTACGATATGGGGTCCACTGCTTTGTACCTCCTAAGCTTTGTACCTAACGACTTCGGCCAGGTTTTAACACGCGAACCTTAGGCACAGGGGCCAGTTGAATGTTATAAAATACTTTTTATTAATTATCGTAAATAAAGTATGTGTCTCATTATCACTATAGGTGTATTTAGTAATTACACTAAAGCAAATATCGCTTATGTGTCAATGTTTAAATTCTCTCTATTCTGTTGAAACGCATCAATCAGTTGATAAAATAGCGAAAACGTAATAAACATATAAAATAGTGGTCTGTTTATAAATTCCATTGAAGTATATATTAAATACCAAACCCTGAATAAAAGCAGCATGTGACGTTTATTAGGAAGTGACCAATGGCACTGAAAATTGAAAAGTATGAAACTTTTACCAATCAATTATGACTTTTTTCAGCATTAAAAATTCTCATTATATATGACATATACGTACACTCATACGCATATATTAGTAAATTAATTTAGTAATTTTGTCGTGAATAATATATATGCATGCATATCCTTCATGTCGTGCATTTCAAATGCACATTATTACATTGCCCTTTTTATTACAATTAAGACATTGATGTTATAGTATTTAATCTACTCTGGAGTACTTTGGTGAATTATCAATAACAGATCTCAGTAAAAATAGGATAAAACCTCACTTAAAAATCGGATATAATATAAGTATTTTTACTGATCATTAGTAAATACATTCTAAGGACAGAGTACACATTCTAGGAAATGTGAAATAAAAGTGAAATTCTAGTCGAACGTAAGAAAACATTACTTATCGGAAATTGCACTCAAATCTCATTCAGCAGAACATATATTTAGACAAAAACTACGACACTTGCAAAAGCTGTGATACTTGCCTGTCAAATTCAGATCTGTTGGTAGGAATTGCCTTCCTCTTTCTATACAATTTAATTACCTTGTAACTAAGCTGGAGACGATAAGGGCAGGATTTCGCTAAAGCAGGTGGTACTATGTAAGCGAACTCCGCAATTGTAGAACAGAGTTTGCCAGGTATGCTGAAAAATATTTTATTACTGGAATCTTTACAGATTACAATCTATAAAATGGATCGTTAAATTTCCTAATGGAGAAGTCCAAATTTCAGTTATGCACTTAAGTTTTTCATTTTATCCTAGTCTAACGTAATATGAAAGACATCTTAATTAACATATTAATGTCATTTATATTCCTGCAATTTAATTATTTAATAATAGATTTCAGTAAACCGAAAGATTTTTTTCAGATTTATTTACCTGTGCACAGCAATAGTTAGAATATCAACTTTAAAAAATCGTCATGAAATAAATCAATTTAACAAATCGTAATACTTAATCCACTTTCAATTACATTTCAGCACTAATGAAATTACTTATCAACTTTAAATTATAAACATATTAGGAATGATATAATAAAAATCATTTTTATGCTCTTTCACATTTTTTTCCCTTTTTGTTTTGTATGTTTGATAATTTGCTTTAATTACTGGCAGGAAAATTTGTGACTATAAGGTAAATGCCTCTCACACCATTTTCGCAAATATACTTGTATCCTGTATAGCTTCAAAAAATAAATGAGCTAAATATCCTGGAAGATGCATAGCTCAAATGAGAGAGAATACGTGGGCTGAGAAATTGTAACGTTAAAACATTACATGTATTTTCCAATATATTCAATTTTATCGAACGAGTTTTGGATATGCAGCATATGCTCGTAAACTGGACCAAAATAATTTAATAAAGAATAAGGCATTAAGTGACGATCTTTTTAAGTGACGATAGTCCAGATACATAATGCCATATACAAGAGACGGAGAAACAATTTTGATAGCCTTCTTGTGAACACCAAAAAGCCGAACTAAAGGAGTAAAAACTGAGCCTTTCACTGCTGGCGTCTTGCGCCTAAATTGATGCGATTTTCGAACTTGTAAGGCCGTGGCCTAGTTGATTGTATCAGAAACAATCTGCTAGTCCTTGACTTGCGAGCTCAAAAAATGCATTAATTTATTAATTAAAGAGTAAACTTATTTAGTTCAAATTTAAGAAGGTACTTAATAGCTAACAACTTCTTTTCTATATATGAATATATTATAGACGACATAATTATGTGAATATTTTTTATATTGAATTACTTCATCTAAATTAAACATTCCATTTATAGCCAATGTTTTAGGTGTATTGCAAAGATATTTTACCATACTATATTTTCTAATTAAACAACAGTTTATGAATCTCATTGAAGTCTACATAATAAAATAATCTAGGATTGGGTATTTATAAAATCAATTTTTATTTCATTGTGAAGCTCTGGTCATTTTTTCAATTCCAAAAACGTTCTACATAAATGCAACTTTTGTTGCTCATGCGGATTCTAACTACATTTGTCCAACAATAGCAACAAAAACCTTTTTTCTATTGCTCAGAATGTGACCATTGAGCCCTAAGGCCATCACCAACCAATTCAAAAAGTATTTCCGATCAACGGTTACGTTTTGTTGAATCCATTGCACGTGGAAGCAGTAACTTTACGAAAAATCGAGTACCCTTCCAGTCAACTGCCTTCTCTTCAAGCACACTTTTATACTGTTACAGGCACACGGAAAAATAAAAGCAAACAACCTCGCATTATTAGAGTAGCTCGCTTTTTTGCCATAAAATGCTTAAAGCACTTTTATTTTATTTTCTGGTTTGTATTCGAAGGGTGGGTCGATAACCAATCGTCATTAAAGGTCGCCGAAACCTTTTACCTTCCGTATCAATATCTATATGATTGCTCCTCCCTTTCCACTTCTACAGAACACCATAATGAGCCCATCGAAATTACTCATCCCACTGCTGAACGCAAATTATATAATAATGCAATGATTCCGTGCTTTGCAAGAAAGAAAAGTGATGGAAACAAAAAACGAGCAAGAATAGCTGGTTGGTGGTGCTGGGGTGCATGTTGGCAACAGCTATCAAATTGGAATGATTTCAATGTTATTGCATACCCATCCCTAAGCCGAGTGTAATGGCATATGTTGGATGTCGCGGTCCCAACAGCGCCAGCCTGCTTCGGAAGCGACGAAGATGAATGGGCATTTGATCACCGGGTGTATCAATTACGCCTGGGAAAAGCGTTCCTTATATTTACGTGTACTATAATGAACACAGCACTGGAAAGAGAGGGCAAGTCATAATTTCCTGCTTTTATAATCAAGGATTATTTAGCTGATTTAAGCAGCAGCATTTTTACCTGTTATACTTAACTTCTGGCTTGTACTTGACATACGGCCTAAAAATCTACAAAATAAACAAATAATTATCAAGTTCTCACAATACAATTATTTTTGTAAGCTTTGTATTCTTTTTATCTTATGTTGAATATGTATTTTTCTACCTCTTCTTCCTTTTCCTGCTACCCAAGGTCAATTTTCTCTACGTTTTCCCAGCTTTATTCTTCTTCCACAACTAGTTATCGTTTTAATGTAATGTTTTTCTTAGTACCCATTTCCTTTCCAGTCGTATTCTTCTTTTTGTGCCTCCAGGTCTTCTCTTCCTATTTGCCTATATTGGCCCATATTTCTCTTCAATTTCTCTAGTTTCTTCCACGTTTTCTATCCGTCGTCTTTCTGTTCTTGTTTTTATTTCTGGTGTTATGCAATTTCCTCCATCTCTTGTAAATTTACTCGTTCTTCCTAATTTTTGTTCTCATTCTCATTTTCGTCTACTTGTCCCGGCTACTTTCATTCCATTCTATTTTATTTCACTGGACTACTTTTAAACTTTGTTTTCCTCATTGTCTTGTTAGTCTACTATCTCTTCTTGTTCAATTTAGTCAAAATTTTCTTTTCTCTTTTGTTCCGCTTAGTACACATACTTCTTCCTTCATCTCATTTAGTTAGAACGCCACGGGTGTCCGAGGTCGTTAAGGCGCGGACTCGAGAGCGGGAGGTCTGGGTTCGAATACCGCCAGGACTGTCCTCCCCGACTGAGATTTTTTCCAGGTTTTCCTCAGTCTTCATAAATGGCAAATGCCGGAGAGCTACCCTAAATTTAGGCCTGGAACGATTCCTTCCTTAAAAAAAATAATAAATACTTTCCCAATACATCATTTCATCTCAAGAATCTTCAGTGTCCGTTGCCTGCGGTGCCTCTGTAGCAAAACGGGCGTTAAACACTATGAATTAATTAATTAATTCATTCATTCGTTCATTCATTCATTCATTCATTCATTCATTCATTCATTCATTCATTCATCCATCTCATTTTATTCTGCTCTATCTTCCTGTTCCCTTCAATCAATTTGTTTTTCAGTCGCTTTGCTTTTTGCTGTTTGTTCTATTTCTTTATCCTTATAATTATTATTTTTTTCCATTTTTCTGCTTGCTGCTGTTTCTCTTTTTCAAGTTCCTGTTAATATGCACTTATTCCTCCTGATACAAAGAGGGTTACTTCTTATTGCCTTTTATCTACTTTTTTCTTGTTTCAAATGCGCTATGTCTTCTTCTTACTCCTATTATTCTGTTTGATTGTACTCCATTCCTTTTAATTCTTTCTGGTTATGTTCTACTGTTTATCCTCCTTGCTGCCTGCTTGTTTTGGTCCGTTTCTTCATCCTCTGCTTATTTCTGCACCTGTTGTCCAAACTTATTCTTCTTGTTCATTTTGCACAAATTTTCACCTATTTGTTTTATTTCTTTTTTATGTTCTTCTGCTTTTTCTCCCTTCTCCTCTTCCTTTATTTTTCTTTCTGCCCCTGTTATCCATCTTATCCTTTTTGTTTATTTTGCACAAATCTGCAACTATTTATTTTTCCTACATCTGTTCTTTTATTTCCTACTCCTGTTAGTTGTTTGGTCTACTCGTTTAATATTTTAATATTCTTGTTGCCCATGATAGTTTACCTCTCTTTCCTATTCTAGTAATATTTTTTCTTTCTGTATGTGCATCTACAAATATTGCTATTTACTCACTTATGCCTTTCCTTATTTGCTACTTAAGTGCGATAGTTTAAAACAACGTGTTAAAATAGCCACAAATTCAGATAGCATAACTTTACGACGTACTTGAACCTAAGTAAGAAACAGCACAAGCAATGATAATTGATACTGAATATATTATATAATATTAATAATTTTGTTTTTATTGTGAACGTTTTGAATACGGGACATTAATTTCAACACTGTTCTATATTCAATTAATCATTATTTACACATTCTTTGCCTGGACATTTTATCTATCGAGCCTGTACGTTTTTGTACTGTTTTATAATTTAGATAATCATAAAATAGATCAGAATGTGATAATGTAGCAAGATTAGTTGATTAGGCAAGCTTTTATACCCTACATTTGCTTTCCATTTCATTTTTACGCTCCTTTAAACGCGGGATCGGTAAATGTCACCGATGTTGACAAAATTATCTTTTTCATTCCCAAAGGGGCCGTCACTTACGCCGTAAATCATGGTTCTAACGAAATAGATTAGCCTCTCTTCGTTACACTTTGATCTCTATGCCACTGGCCCGCCACGATCACTTAAAGCTTATTAATTTGGAAATTATCGGCAAGCGAGCTATTTTCAACAATTATATCTGTGAGCTTACAACAGCTGGCTTAGCAAACAAAGGCACCATAACAGTGTTCAAGCCCAAACGCCATCAAGTCAATAGACCTGGAGTGTGTTCATTTGTTGAGTGGGGGGAGTAGAGAACAAGCCGGATTAATGGCACGTTCATCATCCTCTCAACTGTGAAATAATAAACATTAAAGATCGATAAAGCTTTTGTGCATAATATTATGTTATAAAGGGGATGAACGACACGGAAACTTGTGGTGCATTAGTCCTGTGCGGGAGCTCGCTGTCACTTGTTTTCGTCCTTGTACCAGCAACTCTGTCTAAGACAAATGCGTATGTCAATGCAGTGACTTAGTTAAGCACCTCAGTTAACCCAGCTACATTAGCACATAGAGATATGTGTTTGTATGAATGCATAGGACTGACCGAGACCTGCATTTGCAGTGAGTGCCAATTATTCAGATCAAAGCGTATTTTTCAATGGAACCACGTGTATTTATTCCATAAAGTTTTGCGCTGAATAATCTGATGTAATTTAAGCAATTCTGTAAATGGTTGAACATAACAAAATAATAATATTTTAAATAGAGAAATATACGTATTTTGGGATATTTTTGCGACTGTTACTTTAATTTTAATGCGTTTTTATTTGTTTTAAATGTGGCTGACCATTGCATTTCCATTGAAACAGTTATTTTGTGTGCATTACCTCCCATGACTTCTTGTTACAACACACTGCTCATCTATTAATAGTGTAGCAAAACACTGTATCTAAATGTTATCTAGAACAAATAGAGCCTTAAAAATAAGTAATATTGTTAAAACAAAACGTTATCGTCATAAATACCAAGACATCACAAGAGAGTTATAAGCAATGATAATTCAGTTTAAATTTTCCTGTATATTGATCAAACTGCATATGGGTATTTTAAAAAAGCAGGTTTATCTAAACATTCAGTATATGGAATCTCACAACAGAAAATTAAGTGAGTTGTTTGACTGCTGCATTTGAAGTAGCGGTCAATATAAATAATGCTTTCAGTTAATTAACAAAAGAATACTGCTACTAAAAAGGATATTAAGTTATCCTGCAGTAATAGATACTATGCTGCAGAAAATCCCCAATGGGTGTGAAAAGTGTATTATCAAAAAGTAGGGACACTAATGTACAGTATGGTATTTTTAGATGGCTACTTATTAGGTTAATACTGTTATAAAAACTTCAAAAACAGTTGGTACTATTCTAAATTCTCTGGTTGAATTGTTGTAAAAATTACGTTTTCGAGAAATAATATAAATTTTCTTTCAGCAAGATGGGTCTCCAATACACAATGAAACAACTATTTGTATTGCATAATATTACATTATGCATACATTTTCACTTTGAAAGTAAACTTTATGAGCAATAGATATTGGTACTGTGCTCACTTTTTTCGCTATTTATTGTCCATGGACATGGAGATATTGTCATACATGGACATAGAATTCCCGCATAGATAAACTGAAACAGGTGAACTATTAAGATGGTCAGCACACGATGCTCTCCAGATGTGACACCCTTAACTTTCTTTTCTTGCAGATAATTAAAATCAAAGTCTATTGTGCATAAAATGGAGATTTATAAATTGCAAAATTAGAAACTTCAGAGACATACACAGGTATATCTGCTCGTGTGGTATATAGTTTCACAGGAGTTCACACAAAAATAACTATTGAAATGTGCATTACAATAGAAGGAAAGAATTTCCAACACATGTATTAAAATTGCTGTTTGCTAACATATTATTGTTGAAAAACTAAAAGCATTCTTCAAATATTTTCTAGTAAATAAAAAGAACTCAAAAGTACGAACTTTCGTACCTATTATATTTCTATCAGGCTATTGAATGAAATTAATTTATAGAACAAAAAATATGAAGTATGTAATTGTATGTTTGTATAAATTTATTTAATACTCTATATTATTACCAGTTACTACAGGTGGTGGGTCTCGATCACCTCTGTACAAAAATACAAAATTATCTTAGAATTCCAAAACACATTACATATCGGATGGTTCCATGCATCATAGTGACCTCTTCACATAAAATAAATAAATAACAGGAAATGTTAACTTTGGTAAAAGTAGTATCTTTTATAATATACTGTTATGTTGCATGTAAAAGACTAGAGAAAATTGCCGTTAATGCACACTTCTCACACATTTTTAATGTTGTTAATCCATTCATTATATTTATGTGCCATATTTAAACAGAGAATTTTTATTTCCTCACATTAGGTGTAATAATTTATCTTTAAACAAAATTTCGATGAAAATTAAATGTAAACTTATTTGATTTTATTTTGTTTTTTGAATCTAGATTGATACCAGCTTTATTCTTAATTTTTGTATGAGGCAAGAAATGGAAGCTTTAAAGCATGTAATCTACAACCGGTCATATGATGTGACAAATATAAGCTTAATGCATTGAAAATGCTACAGAGTATTGTGTATGTGGTGTCAGAATATTGTCAATGCATTATTGCAGGAGTTTGTTTAGCTGGACGGTCAAATAGGGATAATCAAAGTCCGCCTAATGTCATATAGGTAATGGGCAGAGAGAGAAAAGAGAGGGGAGTGTGCAGCATCTTCATTGTGATAATATAGAGACCTATTCACAGAGCAAGATTCGCCCTGGGGCAAACCACTAGGTCCATCGGTTTCTAGGATTTACTCGATGTTAGGTCCAGGTTAGTAGGTGTGCATATGAATTAATTGCGAATGTCATTAGGCGAAAAATAGAAGAGACCGATAATATTCGCAATTTCAAACTAACACTGAGAAGCGATAATTAGTATGTGTGTGTAGATGAATTAATTGCGAAGTCCAATAGGAGAAAGTTAGAAGAGGGGAGACAACATTTGCAATTCTAAACTAACTCTAAGAAGCGATATTTAGTGTGTGTATACGTGAATTAATTGCGAATTCTAATAGACGAAAAATAGAAGCAACGCGATAACATTCCGAACTCCAAACTAACACTAACACTGAAGAGGCATTCAGTTTTCCCCGTTGCCGATCGTGAAAAGCAGGCGTGACTTTCCCCAGGACGAATCTTGCTCTATGGACAAGTGCATAGCGTGATTTCAGTGAGGAATGGGAAATGCTGGGAAAAACATATAACTGCACGTCCGCTCCCGGGGAACGCTAAAACAAAGTGTTTTTGTACTAAAATATTACTCTTTCTTAACTAACAATAACAATACAAATCAACGCATTATCCAATTCTCGTCGCTGGTTCATATAACATAAGTAAAATTACCATAAAATCCAAGTTGTATCATTATTAAACTACTTTATCACAATATAAAAATTCAAACACAGCTCATTTTTGTAATAACATATAATAACATAGGTTAGTAATGGTATAGTTTAGAACTTCGAAGTATGAAAGAATCGATATATCTGATTTTATTTATTTACTTTATTTATTTAAGAATGCTCTTTAATATCTCTGGTCATTAGCGTCCCGTTCAATTCAAAGCGTGAAATGGCCGATAAAGTTATTTCCAAGTCATCTTCTTTCAGGCATGATATTCTTGTATGTGCCGTAAACTTACAGCACGGGATCAACGGCCTTATTTTCAGTACATCCAGGCCAAGCTCTGTCGAGATGAGAGTTCACAAATCTCTTCAAGTTCTGGCCTTGAACACTATAAATAATGTGTCACCACTATTCAAGCTAAGCGATTTCTACCAAATAACATCCACAAAGCCCTCTACAAATCGCTTGGCGAAAACGGATGGAAGCGAACGAAATGTACATATTGGCTCTGTAACTTAGCGCATGTAAACATCATCCCGAGCAAGGTAGCCAGATGGATAGGTGTGTCAGGCAAATAAAACAGTAGGTTTAGCTCCTCGCAATGGTTTTACCGCGATTAAAATGCTTGGGAAAGCAATGCTTCAAGATGAATACATGATGTCTGGGAAAAATGAGGTTGATTGTATGTAATGCATGTATTTAGATGCTAAATAAGCAACAAACGTTTAAAATATTCATACATATTAGTATGTTCTGGTATTATGTAATAATATGTTAACATATTTATATAATATAAGAGATTTTCGAAAGAAAACAACATTTGCTGAAAGTGAGACAAACAGTTCTTTGTGTCTGACAAAAATATTAACAATAAAATACACATATTTTGTCTAAAAATGCTTTTAGAACAAAATGTTCTTACTTAGGAGTAAATGTAGCGCATTTTAGCCCATTTCCCTATATTCCTCTGGTGTCTTGATAAGAATACATGTACAATTTTCATATATCACAGTTTTCTTCCAATTACAAGACAGAACAAATTTGATTTTACTTAGTAGTCTTACGATGATGTTAGAATATTGAAATGCTGAAATGTTTATCATACAATTTAATTGTCTTGCAAGGGTTCATGTGCAAAAGTACTTTGAAGGTAGAACAGGTCAAGTTTTGCATTATATGCTAACTACTATTATTTAAAAATGTATGCACTAAGAAGTATAATTAATTAGTATTATTTATATTGTTATTTTAAATATTTTACATAAATGCATGATAAAATAATCATTCAAAGAAACTTTGTAGTTACATATTAACTTTAGTTCTTTAACAAAAATAATAGGTCCTAGGTATTCTGTAAGAGCAAAATTTTATGTTTTTGTTCATCACCGGACAATAAAGATAAGACTTTGAATTTGTTTGGAAGAGCATTAAATATTCTAATGCATTCATAATGGACTCCCTTTTGAAGGCAAGGTAAATTAGCAACAGGTCTATAAAGGTTTGTTATTTGTATAGAATTGATATTATGCATTTGTATATTTTTCATTAATTATTCTTTATTTTCATATAAAAATTACAATAGAAAGTCTACATTCACAAGAAAATGTCAAAATATTAATTTTGAAATAGGTTTCTAATTAATGTTCACTTGTTCATCAGGCATTATTCGATTTGCACTTACTAATATTGTTTCAATGGAATACAACGGCGTTATTAATGCATTTCATAATTGAATAAAAGTAAGCATAGTAGAAAAAGTTTTTATAGATCTGAAGTCCTAGAAAACTGACGTCTGTAGGCTTTTTAACAATGGCTTTTGATTAATTCATATAAACTGGAATCTGAAAGCTATGTGATACATATTATCCTTTTTAATATAATGATAATTTTTAGCTTTAAACCAGTCACATATATTTATTTACAAAAATAAAAGTACCATCATAATGTTCTATGTCTAATATGTAATTTTAAATTATGTCGTGAACTAAATAACTAGGCACAACAACAAAAGAAATAAGCTGGAAAAGTATACAAAGAGCTTTCATGAGAAACAGAAATACTAGGCAATTCAAAAAGTGATGTCAACTTATATATAGTTTTACTTTAAATATATATAGGTTAATTTTGGCAAAATGTACTTTAAATATAGTTTGCTGTCATGTCAATTACATGTGCTCAAAACTTGGAAGACAGCAAGTCCTTTGCAACATCATTTCCGGATATATTTATCACTAATCGATCAAAAATTCTATGGATATGACTTTTTAACTGAACGCGAATGAATCGGAGACATTCTTTTGTCTTGATAGGCAAGTCATAATTACATGGCTCGTGAAGAACGGCTTCACCTCTCCAGATGCAGCACCAATGCGCTGTCGCCATTCGCCTCTTTCCAATTTTAGTTAGACTGTGCTGAACACAGCGGTCACAATTTTCGTCATTTTCAGCTTATTTACTAACATTTTGCGCTTCGTACAAGTTCCAGGGAAACTTTCACACATATGTGCCTAAGTTTTCTTACAGTAAACTCCTCTAGCCTCAGCATGAAAATCGTTTGTTGCACGGACGGGCCTACCATGAGTGATTTGTGTTCACAGTTCTCCCTTCCTTGACGAAATGCTTTTACCCATCTTGAAATAATTTAATGGTACTACTTTTGTACTATTACGTACTACACACCAGAAAAATGTCACTGTATTTTCAAAGTAAATTTACCTCTTTTTCTTGTTTTTCAATGCTTAGATCTGTTTATTGCATTTTAATACGTCAAGGAGACTGCAGCATTTATCATTTTCAATGTCATGATATATTTATTTCCAAAATTTATGAATTGAATATGTAATTGTTGTTGGTTTTTACAATTATTTCTGTGATTTTAAATAATATTTTGTAGAATACTCAGGAAAAACATTACAAATAATTATAATCTTTATTCAGAAATAATACTGGCACATATGACATTAAAAGTGAATCCCTAATAGCATTAAGGCTAGCAAACATCACTTTTTCTCATGCATTTTATAATGCTATAACAATCTCTCATTCATATCCCTTTTTATCAGCGGATTTCACTTCTGCTTTCTTAACAATTTTGACTGCGGCTCAGTTAAAGCAGATTTTCATGACGTAGGGGGGAAATGCCTAATGTACGGTTCAGTACTGTTTGCTGAGGGAAATGAATCCAATAAAGGGGATGTGTCTTTCCTATGACAGATATAAAATACTGAAGTGCCTTGTCAAATCAAAAGAGACCTTAAAAAGCAAGGAAAAGAAACGTAATACAATATAACAATACTAGTGGATCGTGTAATTGTTTAATAATATGAATTTCACTAAAAACACGCCAGGAAAATTTATTCCTACACGAAAATATCATAACTAAACACAAATATTCTAAATATATGTGTCTATTTCGCAAGAATCATATAAGATAGCTCTAAGCATAACTTCGCATTATTTAATAGTCTCATATGAAGACATGGCAAGCTGTTTCTTTTTTGAAAACTGAATGTTTGCCAGCGTTAAAATAGGCCACTATTATTATAGTCCTTACGTGGAAATAGAAAAGTATATATCATGTAAATTTTTGTTGGGCATCATTTCTTTTGAATTGAAAGCTCTTTAGTAAACGTCATCGTCACATTTTTATTCTTAAAACAAATTTTGGCTTTTGGGCTCCTATTCTCAATCACTCAATCAAATAATCACGTTTAGTTGTTTACAGTAAAACATCGTCAACAACAGTTAAAATATTAACTGGTCAATAGTATTATAATTTTAAATTGAATGTGAAAAATGACCCCGTTGCTGCCAAATGTACAGTTTAATTTTTAAAATACTTACACTTAATGTCCTGGCGCTTTTATGTATAATAAACTCAATCCCTTTTTAAAACCACGTGTTCTTATTGAAGGCAAGACTATAATCAGGTTTATATAACTATTTATAGTGCTTACACTGTGAATATATTTATTCAAGGTAATTATGTATATAGTTCATTGTCTAGTAAATAAATTAATAAATCATCACTTAAATAATAATTACATATAAGCGATGCCTTCAATTATGGGATCAGATGAACATAAGAGAAGATATCAACAATGCAGTGCAGAAAGTGTGTTCAGAGTTTTGTCTTTGTAGAACAATATTTTTATGATTCAAGATGTTGCTCGGTAATATTAATGCATCTTCACATTACAGTAACTCAACAAAACAGTACCTTAATATGAAAATTTACCTGATGCAAAATTTGAGGCATGATCAGGATCAGCAATATCAGATGGGCGGAGGGTTTGCTTACTTTATGCACTGCCTTTACCTCAACGAGTGCACGTGGAAGTTGGAAGTGTGCCAAATTATTCTCACTCTTGATTCACTTATCACGATTTATTTACGATTACATATGCAATATCATTTATCTAATTTTAGACAAGTTATTACTTTGTGATCGTATTCAGAATTTACCTCAATTTTGTAGCTTATGCGTAAATATAAAGAATAACTTATCAAACAAAAATAAACACGTAGTTACAATTAACATAATTAAGGTTTTTAATATCTTTAATGTCTTTTTAATATCTTTAAAGTGTACTTGAAGTTGGTCTCAAAGCACCAATCAAATGAAAATGAAGTTTGAGTGTTCACATGTGATATATTTAGATATTGTCCTATTTAGTAAGTTCATGAGAATGGTTGAAGTAAACATTCAAAATGTACCTAACAAATTATCTTAATGCAGGAAATATTTCATTTGATAAGAATCTGTATAAATCAAGACCCATATTGCTGCTACACATTTTCAATGCCTTGTTCTGTATAGATGCCAATTCGAATTAAAGGGGTACAAGATCTTCTGCCGAGCTCATATAAAAATATATCTAAAAATTCTAAAATTCCTCTTTTGCATAGACTGAAATTAATTATAATAGTGTTAGAAATGTCCATTACTTTAAAATGTGTCCCTCATTGACATTCTTTCAGAGCTGGAAAGCGATGGAAGTCGCTTGACTAACAGTTTTAAATCGCCACTCCGCGCAGTCAATTGTTTTCACCCTCTTGGCTTGAAATTGAGCATTATTTTGTCACACTGACAGCTCATCACACTTTCTTCATTTTCTCTATAGATTTCCTCCATTGTACCATTACTCCTACAACATTAACTACTGCTTGTCTTCAAGATGGTAATGTAAAGAGCTACCCACTGATACACGGCTACTGTCTGAAGCAAAATAAATATCCCGATACAATTTCAATCAGTCTAACCTCAATTTTAACCAGTGATAATCGTCTTGTAAACTTACTTTTGAGACATTGACAGAATTATAGATCAAGGATGATAACATTTTCATTATGAATGAAGGAAATAATTTTAACTACCTTTTTGGGGTATTTCTTGGGAATAATGGTTGCGAATTTAAATACCCTAAAATATCTCAATCAGACTGTTAATTGTTATTTTATTTTTTGACATTTTGGATGACAAATTTGAAAAATACATGTATCCTGCAGAAGTTGTATTCAACGTAGACGAAACTGGCTTCACAACTACTAAAAGTAAAATTATTAAAAGTAATTGAACTTCAAGGCAAGCGCTAACTTGTGCTTTGATTTCAGCAGAGGAAGGATTGTTAGTGTGCTGGTTGTCTAATATGAGTGCTGGGGGAGCATTTTATACCCGAAATGTCCATATTCCTAAGAGTGAATAAGGTTAACCTGCTAATGAGAGATACAGCACCCAAAGCAATTGGTTCTTGCCATTCTTCAGGATGGGCGCAAACTCTTTGTTCATCGAATGGTTTACTCACTTCATTTCCAAAGTCATCCATAGGGAGCAGTCACCTGTCTGAATTGTGCTGGATGGACATTCCCACGCAGGCTACTCGCATTGGTCGAGCTCGCAAGAGAAAACCATGTGACCAATGTGAGTTTACCTAATGCCAACTGCTGGATAAAATGTTTATAGAGCCTTTCAAGGTGTACCACAGTGTTTGATTTACGAGCAAAAACCGTTCGCTAATAGTGTACGGTATTGTTGAATTCTAACTGACAGTACTGAGGCCAACTTTTCCTTCGGACGTATAGAACCATCGCCAAATTTTTTTATCAGATAACCAAGAAGAAGAATAGGTAAAATGTGGTGAGACAAACACTGTGCCGGATGTGGAAAAGCAGTCAAAATGTGCGATTACTGCAATTTATATTGCATATTTACTTCCTCCTGAAGGTGGTTTTTCATCTTTTTAGTAGTTTTAGGTAAACCTGTTCATTAGCAAAGTATAGAAATAAGCTTATCTCGTTTAATTTATTCTTACATGTGTCTCTTTTCTATCCAGTAGTTGTAAATAATACATTAGAGTGCCATTTTTCCAACACTTTTGGTCTTGAGGTAATTGTTACATATGTTTACTATAAATGAAATATGAAATCATTACCTAATAACACGCTTTAAACTGCATGTGATTTTTTTATTTTAATGGTGTTTAACGCCCGTTTTTACTACTGAGGCACCACAGGCGATGAATACTGACGATACATGAGATGAAATGATAAATTGGGAAAGGACATTTTTATTTCTTTTAAGGAAGGAAACGTTCTAGGCCTAAATTTAGAGTACCGCCCCAGCATTTGCCAGTTATGAGGATTGAGGAAAACCTGGAAGAAACCTCAGTTAGGGAAGACGAACCTGGCGGGATTCGAACCCCAGACCTCCCGTTTACTAGTCTGCGCCTTAATGACCTTGGCCACCCTTGGCGATGCTGCATGTGATGCTCTAATATATTATCTATTCACTAATGTAATTTTTGAGAACATAATGGGCAAGAACTCCCTTCAAATAGCCGGACACAAAAAGGTATTCCATAGTTGCCATCACTCAGCGTGCGCAGACGGTAACACGTTTTCGTTTATTTGCGCATTAGGTCACACAGGTTCAACAGCACGAAGTCTAGCTTGGTATCATGTGTAGATGCTGTGATTGTGTTTTTCTATTATTGATAATAGTTTTGTGAGCACTATAGTTTAATATAATTTTCATTTAATATATTCTGTACAAAATGCGTGATTTAGCAGTGAGTAGATGCAAATACATAATGGCAATGCTAAAGAAAATAGCATGTTGCTGCACAGGTTTCCACATGATTCCGATTTAAAATAAAAAGTTGGTTCAAAATGTTACAGAAAAGACAAAGTTAACATCACCAATGCTAGA
Source organism: Metallyticus violacea (assembly GCA_030762175.1). NCBI lineage: Eukaryota > Metazoa > Arthropoda > Insecta > Mantodea > Metallyticidae > Metallyticus > Metallyticus violacea. Next base: position 48,773,927 of record CM060843.1, read on the forward strand.
ATGTACTCTATTGAGCTTCAAGAATTAGACTGTATAAGAGGTTTCCATTTAGAACTGCTTAAATTAACTAGCAAACCACAGTTCCTTCACTAAATTTGCCTGTTTCCATTACATCGGAGAGTCAGGTTTTGTGACTTCAGAACTAAAATCCGGTACTATCTCAATATCACAGACATCAGAGAGGTATAAAAAGCGAGATGTGCGAAAATGTGCCTTAGAGAAGTTAAAAAAAAATGTTGCCAAAGAAGATAAGTACAATGACGTTTCTGAGGAAGTGAGAAGGATATTAGGTAAAATATTTTCTCCCGTCAGATCAGATCGCTATAAAATAAAGGTTAACGCGTTAATTGGGACAGAGATGACACATGGCAAGCCACTACACTAAGGGCTATGTCTCAAAAAGATTATTCTTTCTTGAGGACGAAGATTCATTATCCCCTCCATCTTAGTCCACTCTGTTCAAGAGGATTAGTCGCTCTTTGCGCTGTTCTGCAGCATTTTGCTTGATGTGCTCATACAAAAGTCTTTCCGACAAAGATAGACTTTGCGTTTTGTCATTTGATGAAATGAACATTGATAGCAGAACAAGCTATGACCAGACCGAGGACAGAGTAGTAGGATCTCATAGTAATGTTAGTGCAGTAATGGTGAGGGAGTTATCTGCGTCGTAGAAGCAACCAATCTACTTTGATGTTGATTTCCAGTTGACGCCTACATTAATGCAGCATTACTTTGTATGAAGCAGCTTTCAGACTGAAAAACTCTTCTTATGAAACGGGCTTGTTCACAAACACTTACTTTCTTCAATCCTGTGATGTAAGTAAACGTATCTGGGTATTTGCAAATGATTCATATTTGTTAAAAATCTTAAATACTTTTTTGGACCAAGGTATTGTACTGCGGAACAAAACAAGAATAATTAAAGACGTAATCATCAAGTTTCTGCTTATGGACAACAGTGAGATCAAAATGTGTTCTGATTAACATCTCATTACATTAATGTCAAAGGCAGAGAACGACAGTGCGTCCGCTTGCAGATGAGTTGTTTTCTAATACAACAGCACAAGCTATTCAATATAATGCCGGAAGAAATGCATACCGCAAATTTCGTAAAATTGATTGACGAAGTGTTTGACATTCTAAATTCTAGAATACCTGAGTACAAGAAATCTTTGGCATGTGGCTATGGTGGAGTTCTTGCAAAGAAGTTTCCTGAAGTTCATCCTCAGGTTATTAGAACTAAGGACTTTCATCCGCTTACTATGACTGTGCTCCAGAGAGAAGAGTGCGGCGGAAAGTTAATCTTGAAAATGTGACATTCTTCCGCGAAGTTAAAAGAGGTAAGAAGCGACAGATTTTCATTTTTGAAAATAATCGTGTATGTGTCTTAATGAAAGGAATATTTTACCTGGTAATTATGTTTTAAAACAATATGTTGAAACGTGAAAGAAAAAGATCTAAAATATTCACCACCTGTTTCAAATAAAATAACAAACTCCAGAGAGCAAAGTATAATATTATTGTTATCATCGCTGCTGCTACTGCTACTGCTACTGCTACTGCTACTGCTACTACTCTTATTCATAAGAGCACATTATGCACGAATATATTCAATGTCAGTAGTATGTAAATAAGCAGATAAAGACTCTCTTGGTAAATTATAAGCGCGATTGCATTTGTAAAAAAACTGTTATCTTTTTAAGGTTAGCAGGTCAGCATTGCTACATTTCATTTAAAACAACCGTCACTTTCCTAGTTTTTAATTTTATTAAAGCATAAAGTATGTTTAAACATGAAAATTCAAAACACAGCGATGAACAATTCGTACATATAAAAGAATAGTTTATTGTGAAAGCTGATACCGTTCATCGCTGTTTTCTAGTTCTTCTCTTGTTCTAAAATGATGCCACAGCACCAAGAGGAGCGTTAGTTGGGAAGAACCAATCTTATGTACTCTATCAATCTTTATTATTATTATTATTATTACTATTATTATATTACATAAATAAAACCATGGAATCCTGAACAATAGTAATATTTGCTTTTCTAATTTTTAAACAATTTTCCAAGAAAACAACAATGTTGTCAATTTTGGATCTAATTTTTTTAAATAAAACATCTTCTTTTTGTTATACATAAATTCTTAACGAAACAGTTTCACTTGTGAATTGCCTTATAGTAATTATTCAATTAGGTGGATTAGTTGTGTGTGTGTTTTTTTTTTTTTTTTTTTTTTGGCTCACGCTTATTTTCTATGTTGTAAGGGGCTTAGTGTATAGTTTTATCTTCTCTGCTCTACATTTTCAGTAGAAAATTAATTTGAATAACTGGATGCCTCGGCACTAAAAGGAAAGGATAACAGAAATAGTCTCAAATTTCGGAACAACAATTGAAGGTACCCCCTCATTTAGGTGAACTATCTCGAGAAATTCCTTGTGTTATTTTGTTGTTACAGAGGAGTGCAACGTTGGATTTAACCGAGTCATTGTCGTTCCCCGGCAAAGTTGCCAATCCCGAAAGAGGGTACTGCCTTCTTGTCTAAGCTTCCAAGGCGCGACACTGGGTTAAATCTTAAGAACTACAGATTACAGCAACTATGGAGGAGGGAGAGCGCCCCGCCCTTAATGATGCCCTACTCGGGCGTACGGCGATAAACCGAATACGTTGAATCCCCCAGAGCTAGACGTCTTTACTTCCCTTAATTGGAGCGCCGTTTATTCGAAATGATACGAGAAAGAACTGCGCTAATTGCGCGAAATTTTAGACATTAGGAAGCGCGCCATTTTGCCCACCGTACACAATTGACTACATCACCAAATATATGTCCTAATGGTTTAAGTTATTACACATGTTCCAACGTCAGCTCCATTTCTTCCTAGGTCTCGCATTATCTTTCTTTTGGTTAATTCCTATATTAATGCATCATTATTTATATTCTTGCTTTTCAACAGGTATTTGTGCTTTTTCTTTCTTTCCCTTTTTAAAGAGCTTTCGATGGATACTTTTTCTGCACTCATTTTATGTACACAGGGTGCTGGAAAATATGTGCAAAGGATTTATGAGTAGACAGAATTGGAATAAATGATCTCGGACGCTTCGTTGGGGTGTTACAAGTATTAGTTCTAAAGCTACAAATGTGATCATGGACTGTCAAGAGTGCTAAAACGTAATAGCTTACCTTAAACAAATAATTAAATACTGAGCATTGCTTCAGTGGATCATATATCGTGATACGCAAATGTTCAATATGCATTATCGTCTTTCAGTGTCAGCCAGCTCTTCATGCGTGTAAAAGTGAGTCTTATCTCTTCTTTAGACAACAGTCCAGCCCATACAGTTATTGCTGATACGCAGTTTAATTAAATAAAGTTAAAGCAAAATAGTCGCATATAAAACTTACCCAGTGTAGTTTCTCAAAACGCCTTACCAATTTCAAGAAAATCTATTACCTGACAATGCCTGATTTGCCGTTGGATTTAAGTGCAACCTACTCATAGCTGTGCTTCCGTCAATGAAATGGTTTACATTTGACTGGCTATGAACACACGTCTTATTGCATCGTAGATATGATTCTGATCCATATCGATGCCCGTAGTTTCATATTAAAACGTTTCATAGCATTCGTTCCCATTTTCTAAATACTTAATCCCTTTTTATACTGGTAAATTCTTTATACATAGATTTTTTCCTGTGTGTGTATTCACAGATCCAGTTTTCGAACCATAAAACAGCACTGGAAGCTCTAGATTTTTATAAAATACAAAATGTGATTCTACGTTTTTTACAAAATTTACACAAATATTCTTAAATGTGTAATTTCATTATAACGTTGTTGTAGCCAGAACAGTTTAATGTAATATGATGTTTCCCCTAGAATGTTAACATCTTGGTTTTCCCTGCGGATTTAAGATCACGATGTTGATCTTAAATGTTGGTGTATTACTATGGATGTTGTCTTCATGAACCTGTGGAATTTCTTTCTTCTGCAAATTCCTAGTGAAATGTAATGAATTGTAATTTTTATTGAGTTCTAAGTAGATTACAAAATTATAAAGGCCTCCAGTTTGTTACCTTGATCATTATTACCATAGCTCATTGCAAAGATCAACCAAAAAGAAAACAGATACCAAAAATCTTCTTATTAATATAACGAAAACATTATGTTTTATAATTATAATATGCTAACTTACTATATGGATGTCAAACTTGGAGCCTAACAGAAGTGGAAAAGAATACTATTAGCATCTGCCTACGTAAAATGAAGTGGAAAACACTAGGGATATCCCTCTCGGATAAAAAGCATCTGTGGAATTAAGAAAGATGTCGGGACTAAGCGACGTGACTCAACGTGCAAACAGCCTGAAGTGTAAATGGGGTGAGCATGTAACAAGGCTACCAAGCAGAGATGGGGACATGTAGCTACCACATGGGATACCGCCAAGTGTGGCCGAGGTTGTTAAGGTGCGGACTCGTGAGTGGGAGGTCTGGGGTTCGATTCCCATTAGGACCGTCCTCCACTATTGAGGTTCTTCCCAGGTTTTCCTCAGTCCTCATAAATGACAAATGACGGGGAGGTAAACGTTTCCTTCCCTTAAAACAAATCCTTCCCCAATATATCATTTCATCTCAGTATCATCCGTATCACCCCCTGTGGTGCCTCAGTAGTAAAAACGGGCATTAAACGCTAAGAGAGAGACCGAGAATGAGGTGGGCAGACCCCTTCAGGAAAGCAGTCGGGCCACACTGGATCAGCGTATCACGGAACCGCAATACCTAGGAAAAACCTAGGAACAGAACTGCAGAAAAAAGAGAACAATCGAAGCCAATAGTGAAAGTGATATCAACCTTATGATACAAAAAAAATAATAGGCTCTGCACTTGACCTGCTATTTAAACTGTTGTTAAACTTATTAAATAAGAAACATTATAGACTTAACAAACTCATAGGAACAATAGCTCATATACTCTAACTCACCATTAGAGAAACCAATGAGCTCCCCGCTTCCGGAGGCCCTAGCCCCTGGACGAGGCATAAATGGCTTAATTCATTTATTTATTCATTCATGCATAATTCATTCATTCAATACTATTATCACTTCATTTGACTCAACTCTCCTTCATTTTTAAAAAAGTTTAGTTTTTTTGCTTTTCTACTGACCTGATTTTTTTTTCACTTTAAATAAAAATTCACCTAATTTTTTAATCTGGTCATCGTCCTGTAATTTTCTATATGCTACTAAGTTTCTTATTCTAAAATTTTTTTCTTTAATAACCTCCTTTCTCCACTCAATAGTTCCTGGACATTCAAACAAAAGTTGGAAATCCCTAGTGAGCTAAGTTGACTGGGACGCACTGCTGACTATTTAACACTCCGGGGTGTGAGAAAGTGTTTCCATACTCAGCTTGGCTTTTTTTTCTTTCCTTTTCACTTTAGCTATTCTATAGAAATATTAAAAAATAACATTTTCAATTGAAAGGTTAATAACCGCAACAATTCACAACTAAATATGTGTGGTTTACTCGTAAATCGAATTGTAGGTAAAATCTCCACACATCTGTTACATAAATCACACATGGTCGATACGTTATTTCCAGCACGCAAAACACTCTGTGCTGCGGCTCAACATTTTATATTTCTTGATTACTTACACCATGAACATATCAACAACATAAACAAAAACAAATGATTTGCGACATAAGAAACTATAGTGTCTTCCTATCGTCTACAGCATGAGCAGTCCAGTATCAAAACTGCGCTCATTTCGACATTTCTGAAATGTTGCAGTATGAGTAAAAATGCATTACAAGTACATTATTAGAACCGCCATTAAAATATGAATATTTCACAAATATCTTGGCTAATCTAAAAACACTAAAGCTTCGAACGAATTATATATTAATGAAAATATAAATGCGAATATTTGTTACCGTTAATTTTAAATTAATTAATTGTCTAACCACAATACTTTCCAAAGTCTTAAGCTAAATTTCCTAGTTTGAAAGTTATTTTAAGAAGGAAATACCTTTATACTGTTACTGGATACTGAGTTGCATATAAGAACACATTATAAAAGTATATCCATGGATTTTTAAACAACAATTATTTCCTTTAGTTTTAGGATTAATTTGATCATCTTAATACGTTTCAATTAGCATGGCTGGTAAAAATAATATATTTAACAATTAATTAATAATGTATATATTTTCAGTACGTCATAAAATAAAACATATATTATGGTTATACAGGTAATATATGGACATTATGAAACTCTGTGCGCCCCTGAAAATTCAATTTCTGAATTCATTATCGATTCCAATTCCTGTACAAAATTCTCCCCATTTTGTACTATTGTCGTCGGTCCTGGTGGTGTAGTGGTTACCATACTTGCCTCCTACGCCCAAAACGCGGGTTCGAACCCGGCCAGGATCGATGGATTTTTTCGGGCGTAAAAATCCTTAATATGCCTTCCTTCGGAAGGGAAGTAAAGCCGTGGGTCCCATGTCGTACATTTACGGCACGAAAAAGAACCTCAAGCCTGAAAGAGAGGCCTCTGAACAAAATTTGTCGGCCGTTTCACGCCCTGAGTTGAATGGGACGCTGATGACCTGAGATGTTAAAGAGCGTCCATAAATAAATCAATCAATCAATGTACTATTGTCTTATTATAGGCTACTATTAGTCATTAATACTAATGCTTGTAGAATGGAGTCTAAAGACCGCTACGGGTGGCCGAGGTCGTTAAGACGCGGACTCCTAAGCCGGGAGGTCTGGGGTGCTAATGCCGCCAGGACCGTCCTCACTTTTTTTCAGATTTTCCTCAGTCCTCATAAATGGCAAATGCCGGGGAGGTACTCTAAACTTTGGCCTGGAACGTTTCCTTCCTTAAAAATGCTTTCCTAATACATCATTTCGTTTCATGTATCATCATTGTTCACTGCCTGTGGTGCCTCAGTAGTAAAATCGGGCATTAAACACTATTAAAAAAAATGGGACTTTAAAAGTATATTGTAACTTTGTAAAACTTGATATAGAAGCCATATTTTGAAGAAAAGGGAAATAGTCTTTAATTGGATAACATTGAAAATTAGTGTCTAAGATTGTTTTATTGTAAAATTATTGTAAAAGACAGGGAATAATATTTACAAATAATATTCATCTGAAATTAAGTACTTTGAGAGTGGAAACGAATGGTTTTAGATATATCCCGGAGCTACAGGCATCAATATGGATCAACGTCATAGTTGCATTGCAATGTGACCTGTGCTTATAGTCAATCAAATGTAAGACAATGTCATTGGCTCAAGCGCAATCTCACATGCTACGCATTGTCACTCAGTTTTCAGGTTTTGTGGATATAGTAAGGGGTTTTGAGTACAGAAGGTATACTTTATAAATGATTACTGCTTTTGAACGACAATTAATGAATTACGCACGGGGCCCACTGAAGTAATAATATGTATTTGCAGAACAAATTGTTTGTTTAATGTTAGCTACTGTGTTTTTCTTTCTCATGACTGTCCATAATCACATTTGTAGCATTGGAACCTATATTTGCCGCGCTACAACTATATTTCGACCATCTTTTTACTTATGCATTTTTGTACTTGTTTACCCTTCATATTTATACTAATTTATTAAATTAGGAGATAACTTTTGAATCCCGACTGTTTATATCTGTCCAAATTTCTTATTAGTTAAAGGTTGAGGTAAGTATACATTTTTAATCATTCTGTATAGCACTCCTATGGCGAAATGTGTCATGTATAGCAAATTGTGACGTAAAAATGCTGTTGTGACCAATATTTTTCTATGGTCCAACCACTAAAACTGAAGTTGCAGAGGAAAATAGTAAAATTTAAGCTTTTATCATGAATTTGGAAAATGTCACCTATATTTCAAGCTATTTGAGATGTCTCCCACTACATTTCCCAAGCAGTAGCAGGAAATAATTTCTGCTAACTGTTTTTCTGTCACTGTTGCCACAAAAACAACTATTCACGCTCGCGCGCGCGCACACACACACACACACACACATATGTGTGTATGTGTGTGTGTGTGTGTGTGTGTGTGTGTGTGTGTGTGTGTTATTTATGGTGAATTTCAAATGAAATACAAAGGGCAAAATAACCTTATGGTATCAAAGTCATCACATTTTCGATAACATTTTTTTAAATGTGCTATAAGGTGAAGTTGATCCTCGTCGACATTCAAAGAGAGAGAGAGCGAAAATATCATCAAATGTAACATTGGAAATGCATTTAATGTTTTGCGTAATGAAAGCAGAAGAATTTTATATGCGTTCTCTTTAATGCTATATAAAAAACGTATCGTAGCCCTCAGGATGCCATTTATTTTGCGCTTGTGTACCCCGGGGCTTACAGTTTAATCGAGTCCCCACCCACAGAAGCTCAACAAATTATACATAATAGATTCAAAGGTACTGATAGAATCACCCCATGCTGGATAATGGGTCTTACCCAACTTCATAGCAGCTTTCAGTGTCATTCGTTACTCCCGGAGCATATCTCGCTCCAACAAAACATGTCACTGACATCCCTTATTTACTGAAATGACAATGACAGAAAAACGGTGTAACACATGATGAGTAAATGCTCTGAAATGAGTAAGTAAAGAATGACAAAAGCAGTCGTAACGTTAAATTGTACTGGTTATTTAATTTCTGTGTAATTTTCTCATTCTACTTTCAAAGCTTTAATGGGACTGTTCTACTTGTTTAGTTTTGGATATAGAACTCTAGCTTGCGGCTTTTTTATATACAGTGTATCTAAAGTTCTGGTGCAAAAAATTCCGAGTAAGTGCATTATCTAAAATCCTGAGTCTCTAAGTTCCTAACACTTCTAGTTATATGAGTTATGTAAAAAAATTACAAAATACATTTTTGTTCCTTTATGTATAAGGTCAGTTTCTATATACCTCAAAATATTATATTGTAGAAACATTGCCTTCTTATTGTTCGTTAAGAAAGGATTAGAAAGATGTAGTAGACTATTTTTATACCAATTATAATTACAGATAATTAAAGATTACTGATAATTGCAGTTATCCGTACTTTGCGGTTGTATTTACCATGCTTTTTGTCACCCTTATATTGTGAGAGGAAAGGTAAAAAAATCTTAGGTACCAAAATAAAAAAAAAATATTCCTAGACTCTATAATCACTCGAGTTTGCAACTAAGGTGGTTTTAGAAAGACCTGCTAAAATGTTTTAGCATTAATCCTTCACAAACACTCTACGTTTATTCTTAATTTCAATTTGGCTCATTCTCGTGTTTTTAAACCAAACATTGTAAAATCAAGAGACTTTATTAAATAATAATTGGGTGTAATAATTGAATAATAAGAAGACACATTGTTGTAACAATCACAGATCAAGGATATTATTGCAGTCACATGCTTAATAATGGCTAGCGGGCTTTGAAAATGTTTCCCAGGTCTATATATGGGAGGGGAAGTAGACACTGGGCATACGCAGAGATAGAATACTTACCGTTACCCGTAGAGTGCAATCGGAGCTGCTAAAGCCTCACTCAGTTCCGAGCGACGCAGCGGCAACTGCTCTACCGCACTAGCAGCTGCAGCAGTTCCAACAGTGTAAATGCTGCATGTATAATTTCTTTGTTAAACATAATGTAACCTATGCGTTGTTCTCCGTAATTTTGAAATATAAATTGATAGGGTATTGTGTGCTAGTAGGCTGGTAAAATATTATAACAGTGACAAATCTCTTTTATTGAAATTCGCAATTAATTCATTTACATATACACACTAACCTAACGCTAACCTCGGGTAAATCCTAGAGACCGGTGGACCTAATGGTTTTCTGCGGCTCGCTACGGTCTGACAGCCTATGCTCGCCTCCTTTTCGTAAATATAAATTGATAGGGGTGGGTATATCACTGTAATGGTGGCAAATCCCCACTGATTCCAGCAGAAAAAATCGTTGACATCAATTTATAGCGCATTATGTGCATGGTACTATGTTAGGCAGTAAATCATTGTAATAGTGGCAAACCTCCTTTAACTCCGGCAGAAAAAAGCAGTATGTGAGGATTCAAAACTTTCACAACTATGGCATGACACTCTAACCATCTGAGCTATCATGTCATGGTGGTACGCTGATGACCTGAGCTGTTAAAGAGCGTCCTTAAATAAATCAATGTCATGGTGGTTGAGGGCGTTATCATTTAGCTATATATCTGAGAGTTCACTACCTTCGGCTTTCCCCGCTATCGCTTGGGAGTGGCTCGGCGCTGCAGCTCTAGAACTAAGAGATGCACTCCACGGATAAGGATAATTGAGAAACTTACGCGATAGTAGCAGTCGCCTCGGAATAGTGAAAGGAGAACTTTCCACGCATTGCCATGGCGTCCAGTTGGTAAATTCATCTTTTGGTAAATTATATGTTTATTAAATATGACTTCAATATATTATGACTGCATTGGCAGCTGTGGAACTATCAATTCGTTATTTTTGTTATATTTACTTCCCATCTCTGTTATAGTGCTAGACGCATTTTGGAAGCTACCACCCCCATGTCCAGCCTCGTCGTTATTTGCGGCAATATTTCTCTGTTATATTTTTTTGATGATGAACATTCTTGGAGCTGCTACAAAGTTCTAATATACTGATAATAGTGCTGGATTTTTTATAACCAATGTCATAAATATATGTGTAGCTTTATGTCAGAAAATTTATATTTATATAAACATCTACAAGGTAAACACATTGAGAACATATAAAAATAATTAAAATACCAACACAATAACCTTAGATTGCTTATATTGGTACACATTTGGTAAAAGTAATGTATTATTACATCTGTCTCATTCCATGTATTCTAGTGAAGTTTGTTGATTCTCACTTACATTTAAATAATTATTGAAGGTAATTATGACTATAGGGTTCTATAGCACCCCTATATGCATTACTGTTTGTGATATTTGTTTACAGGTGAAGAGTATTGATACATTATTTTTTTAATGTTGTAGATAAAATGTTATGTCTTAATCCTCCTAGTGATGACTTCGAAGAAACTATTAGCAATATCATAGACGGACATAGGTGTGAATTCGGTGATAATGAAGACGATAGCCTGGAAGTGGAATCTAATATTGCTGATGACAAAATACTTCAGAAGAAAGTGAAAATGAGTGCAACATTCGTGAAGATGTAATAAAGGCTAAGAAGGAACATCGAAAATTTTGGGAATCGTTAATCAGGAACTTTACAAAGAGCTACATACCTTGAGAATATCGTGCAATAGATAAATAGCTGTTACAATTTTGAAGTAATTATCCATTTAAGGTATATATTCTCTCCAAAACTGATAAGTGCGGTATATAATTATAAACATTAATGATTCTAAGACTTATTATATGATAAATGTCATTCCATATACAGGTAAGGAAGATGAAAGGAAAGAGTCACTGCAAATAAAGATGTGCGTGAACTAACAGGCAGTATCTAAGGGTCTGACTGAAATAAAATTGACCATGGATAAATGATTTCTGATATGATGCTAACTTAGTACAATCTATCTTGGTTGAAACACTGAGAAAAAAAATAAGCCAGGGAAAAGTCGACACATTTGATCAGATGGTCCATACCTATCCTGTTTCTAGAAAGACTCGAACATGGCCATGGTCTTTTTCCAGACAGTCAACAAGAAAGGCAGCAATGTAAGAAGAAAGTATCTGCAAGATCTTGGCTATCAACTCAGTAAAGCACATAAGGAGCATAGATGCCAGAACAAGAATATGTCGCATGAACTATGAACTACAATTAAGAAAATGGCAGGAATACCTGAGGGCGAGAAGGCCGCATTATAAATGAAAAACCTAAACAAGGAAGGTGTTCTGTTTGTCCATGACCTAAACATCGAAAGACAAAATCATATCACGTGAAATGTTAGACGATCGATGTGCAAAACATAAACGAGACATTTGCGTGAATTGTTTGTGAATTTTTACGTTGAGCTCCACAGTTTCTTTAATGAATAATAGTGCAAGTGCTGTCAAATACATTATTGAACAAAAAAGTCAATTAAATGTATTAAAGTTAAATAAAACATAACGGGGATTCATAGCACTTCAAGTAAGCAATAATGTGTATTAAATTCATGCAGTCTGGGATTGTTATTCACCTCCTAAGATGAAGTCAGTATGTTGTGATTTCTTATGGAACTTAATATTTTCTCCAATGTTTTATAATTTTGGTGCTGCTTTCTTAGATATGATTTTAACCTTAAACTTTCTTATTAAGTTAAAACCAGAGCTAATATGTAGGTCTTATGTATGGAAAGTTATATTTACGGTTGCTGTTGCTGCATATACTATACCGAGGGTTCCAATATATATACACTTTCACAGTGGACATCTATTTAAATATTTCAAAGTTGGACCGAAAAACAGCAGTAATGTGTAGTATGATGTTCTGTAAACAGATGTGACTCACCTAACCTTATGCTAATGGTGCTATAACAAAATGAAGCTAAGGTTATCGTTTGAAAAGCGGAAAGCAATTTTGAAGTGACATTGGAAAAGCGAGAATGTTATTGAAGTTCAAAGGCAATGAAGACTTGTGTACAGAACAGAACCGCCAATGCGAGTAACAATTGCACGCATTCGAGATAAATGTGAGACGCATGCTACCGTATGCCATGTTCACAAGCCCAGCTGGATCCAAAGCACTGTCCTAGGCAATGGATAGGACGAAGAGGTCGGATGGAGTTTCCACCGCGTTCTCCTGATCTAACTCCGTTGAACTTCTACATATGGAGAACTCTTAAGAATGTTGTACACCGTAGAAAACCAAACCAGCTACACTGGCAGCACTTCAGGAAGAAATTGAAACGGTAAATGCCTCAATTGCTGAGGATACTTTCGCAAACGTTGCTGTCAGTAGTTCCACGTACTCAGAAGTGTATTGACGCCGATGGTGGGCATTTTGAGCAACTGTTGTAACTGTAAAATTCTGAGATGATTAGTGTTTCTCATTTTCTGTTTGGGTGAATTCAGTTTTGTTATGCTAATACAGTTTTTTTTTTTTGCTTGAATTGTATATACATTTTTGGCACCCACTGTATATGTGTTGATCATACCGCATGCTACTGGTTGCTATGTTCACTAGGGCTGTAAATAATTGCGTATAGTAATCAAAATTGAATGGTTTTAATTCCATATTTAGAAATAACTACATAAACAAATAAATTTGAATTTAGCAACATTAATACAGTATGTAATGTTTATTGTTGTTCAGATTAATCGTTGTTCTCAGCATTAAATATTCAACCCAGAAACTACCAGGAAATTTACGCGTATCACTTCTCTGCACGAAATAATCTACTAATATTTGTTTCATTAATATACCTTTTTCTGAAAGAAGTATATTTTGAAAAATTTTATATGAGCACTCAAACCTCATGTTAGACTTTGCAGACGCCAATGAATCGCAGCATCTTCAAATTGTCATGCAATTCATTGTCTATATAGTCGCTGCTCACTACAGCCATTATTCGCTAAATTAGATGTAAATTTAAAAATAGAATTAGAAAATAAAATTACAGCCCATATGAAATATAAAATTCAATTTATATATTCCAATAGTGTCAAGTTCTTATGGAAGCAAACAAAACTTTAAATACCATCGGGACTTAGAGGCGATGACTTAGTATCCATATTTTCAGTTAATAAATCCTATAAATTAAAATAATTATATATAATATACATCGTGCAAAAATATTGTGGAGTACAAATGACTTAAGTAAGTAACAGAATTTTGCGCAAGCCCCTCGATTATTTTTTTTAAAATATTTCCTAGATTCTATTAAAGTGCACTTACAACACATGTATCGCAATATAATATGACTTTTGTTTTGAGTAATAAAAACACACGAGGAATGTGGATATAATAGTTTACATTAAATACTTGGGTGATATGGGGTGTTTCACTCGCTCTTGGCCTCTATTTAACTTTCAAAAGAATGAATATAAAATGAATATGAAATTTGACACGAACCTACCTTTAAATGAGAAGCATGATAGTTAGTCTCTTGCAAGTACTTAAAGTGCTGGGGAAGGTATTCATCAGCACATTGGGAGTCACAACCGTAATTTCTCATCGAATATTTTTAGGTGTTCTACCAGTATCTTACTACTGTATATGTACTTATCCTTTCAACATGCTCAATAGGAGGAAATCTGGGGAAAAGATCAGGCAACCTTACTGATCGAAGTTATCAAGAAGAATACAATTTCATCCATACTATCATTGGAGGTGTGGTACGTAACGCCATCGGTCTCAAAATAGGCAATACGTCATCATAGACTGATTAACTAAGGATGAAACATTTCAACGTAAACGGCTTTATTTGTCGTTTGTAGAAGAAAATGAGGTCAAAAATATTTTCCCCCTACATAAAGAGTTGTCTCAGCAATATATAAAAAAGAATTTCACTAGCTTGTATAAAATTGTCGTGTCCATTTAGGTAGAAACAATATTTACTGATGTGTATTTACAAACTGCTAGAACCAGTGACAATAACTGAGACCCTTCTGTTCTTCAGAAGATTTAAATTTTTGCATAGTAGTAACACGATATGCTTGCAGGTATTTGATTCGTGCTAATGGAAACTCTCATCTGCTGCTCCTGCAATAGCTTTCGATTGTGGCAGTTTCGGATGTCCTTTATCTATGCAGTTTACTAGCAGGCAATAAGCACGCATAGTGCCACTATGCACCAGGTCATAACATGTTGTTTGTACTGTATGTATTACTCATAACACAAATTCACGATGAGTGTTGATGATTCTGTAACAACAACATAAATGCATCAAATATTGACATGCAATCCACCTTTACGAGCATGCGACACACACAGCAGTTAGAGCGTAGCGTCGTCATTCGTTCTACCATAATCATGCACCAGGGTATGCCACTGCGAACTTTCACTTGAGTTATATCCATTAGTTTAAAGGTTATAAGTAGACATTGGAGTTTTTAACATCAACATAAACAAAGAAAGTATAACATCTATGAGCTACTGCCCGACATGTAAACAAGAACTGATGAGTTACAGGCATAAGGGAAGAGGGTGATTTATACCTCGTGACTTATTGTATCCCCCCAGTACCAACATAACTTAATTCGCCTTATTTCTATTTTCAGTGCTTAGAAATTCCGATGCCTAGTTGTACGGGTTAAATCAGAGGCCATCGAGTGAATCGCCAGGTATATTTCATTGCACATGAAAAGTTTAATAGCGTTCGATTCATATAGGGTTGTATATGATTTAAATTCTAGCATTATTTTTCTAACCGTTTAAGAACACAAAAGTTTCATCTCTAAAAGATACTAACAAAATTTCAATTGTGGTTTCGGTATGTCATTTTAACCACAAAATTGACATACACTCGAAGTCCCTTGTAGATTACTTCGTACCGCCATGGGTGGTCGAGTTCGTTAAGGTGCGAACTCGTGAGCGGGAGGTCTGGGGTTCGAATCCCGCCAGGACCGTTATCCCTGACTGAGGTTCCAGGTTTTCCTCAGTCCTCATAAATGGCAAATGCAGAGGAGGTACCCTAAACTTAGACCCGGAACGGTTCCTTCCTTGAAAATAAATCCTTTCCCAATATTTGATTTCATCTCAAGTATCATCAGTGTCCACCGCCTGTGGTGCCTTTGTAGCAAAAACGGGCGTTAAACAGCATTCATTTTTATATTACTTCGTGTAAGAATTTCGCATGTATCACAGTGCCACACTCTTTATAATTTCATTATATTTGTACTTCAGTCAAATCACTTAGACCTTCCTGTTAAGTAATGATGAATAATTTGCTGTAAGAATTATAATATGTTTTTTACCAATTATTTTTTTTAGATTGTTACCTTGCCAATGCAATATTTATTCATGTAGAACGGTTATGCAGTATTGTATACCCACTGCATCTGCGACATCACATCCTCTGTTGTCGCAGATTTGTATCGCATGCTGGTCAATAGCAAGCAACTACATTTACAGATTAAGCCAAGAGATGAAAATACTTTCTTGCTTTACCAGAGACAATATTATTCTGTGTTTGCTCAACGTAAGCAATGTTCTCTTTCTTCTGCTCGTTACCTTCAATAAAAATCACGTGCTTCTTTTCCTTTATCGCAATATACAACAAACTTCTCCTTACCTGCTTATAAGATTTTTTTTTTCCTGCTGAAGTCGCGTGAAGTGGAATTTAAAACTCCAACATTTCGAGGTTCTTGCAAGCCTCCTCATCAGGGAGATGATTTTCGATTACAAGAGCTTCGCTTTTTCAATTCCACTTGTTATGCCTTCAGCAGATAAAAATATTTAAGCAAGTACGACAATGGCCATGAAAGCTGATCATATTTACAGTTGGAGTACCTTGTTAATATAAATTTACCATATTTCTACCGAAACAAAAGTAAGGTGTTTAATGTTTTCGTACAATCGTTAAGCTACACGTTATTCATTATTCACTCTGCCACCCAGAGGACAAACCGACTAACTACAATGCAACAGAGACAGGAAATTTAGTTTAAAGTTAAATGCATATTGAAAATTCAGCTTTAATCATAACTCAAAATTTATTCATGACAACATTACTATAGTAATTATAATAGTGTGTGACATTTAAATTTGATGAAAACCTAACACAGATAATCACTGAATCTGAGAAAAATGTCACATTGGTATTTTTTCACGATATAGTCACATAGTCACTGACAAAGTTCAGTTTTTACTTCATTTTAACTCCCAATGTGGTTTATCATCACAATTATTAATATCCCAATTCTCTGGCACTTGACCGTTGTGTTCCTCACGAGTGGTCACTAGCTTCCTGTAGCAGTCATAGTTCACAGAAAGAATATACTTAAGAAGAGACATGAGATCTGCCCTCTTTTCCATGGTGACTGGGCAAACATACAACAACCTGGTTGCTATTGACGAATTCAGGTTAGCGACCTGCTGTAGGCTTCTTTAGAAGGAATGAAAAGTCTTCGTAAAAAGTGGTGTTGTACTGTAGAGTGTAAGATAATGGGATTCATCGTATGTCAAGCCTATTTACCACCGCCACGGGCGACCGAGGTCGCTAAGGCGTTGACTCGTGGGCGGCAGGTCTAGGGTTCAATTACCACCAGGACCGCCCTTTCTGACAGGGGTTTTTTCCAGGTTTTCCTCAGTCCTCATAAATGGCAAATGCCGGGGAGGTAATTTAAACTTAAGCCTGGAATGTTTCCTTCTATAAAAACATCCTTTCCCAATTTATCATTTCATCTCATATATCATCAGTGTCCACTGCCTGTGGTGCCTCAGTAGTAAAACGGGGTTAAACACTACTAAAATAACCTTTTTACTGGAAATTTTGGTTTCACAAGTTCCATTCAAATCAGGGTGTGAAACGGCCGACAAATTTTGCTCAAAGGCCTCTTTTTTCAGACATGAGGTTCTTTATCGTGCCGTAAATGTACGACACGGGACCCACGGCTTTACTTACCTTCCTGAGGAAACCATACTTAGAATTTTGACGCCCGAAAAAAATCCATCGGTTCTGGTGGGATCGAACCCGCGACCTTGGGTTTAGGAGGCAAGTATGGTTACCACTACGCCATCAGGACCGAAACTTCACTGGTAAGCCATCGATTGTCTTCTTGTGGCTTGTTACTGCGTCCTCGAGAGTCTTTGAAGAGAAAATATCATTATGATTCTTTGTTTTGTTTTGAGGTGACTGTACCAGTCTTCTGGTTAGATGTTTTGTGTCTTTCTTACCTTAGATTCAACTACACCGAAGTCTGTGTCATTGGGCCGATAGCTGTGTCCAGCTTTATTACTATTTTAAAGCAATAATATCCGCTTTGTTTCCAGAGTTTGTAGAAGCTTCATCATGTTTTATGTTTCGATTCTGACCAGTGTAGTAACAATATGTTTTGGTCTTTTGTATTGTTTGTAATGTGCTGTTTCATGCTGTACTTACTTCTTGTGACCCGCAGGAACCTGTTTCCTGCACACATATATAAACTCTTTGTTGTTATTGACGCTAAGATGTACAAGTTACGTTTGTAAAAAACAATGGATGCTGTTAACTTAAGGTAAAAGATGAATGCGTATTTTTTCTCTATCAAATGAAAGTATCTCTTGCTCTTTGAGCTTTTCTTAGATGCAATTCTTTCCTTTGCTTGTTTTATTTTCTTTCGTTAGTATTTTGGACATATAAATGTTTCATTTGCAAGTCGTCACAAATTTGGCATGTGTCTTTGGATGAGGTTTAAAATGAAGGTTAAATTTGATAGAAAATATATGCTAATGCATCTTCTTCTTAACTGATGATTTATTTTCATCCTTACACTTTTCCATTTACTAGTCATGCATTTTCTTAATGGTTAAATCAGTACGCAGGTTTTTACGGTTGGGATTATGGCTTCCTGTGTATGGCTGATGCAAACAAGAAATGTAGCTATGTGTTTTGCAGCATCAGAAGTTTCCCTGGTGGCATGTAACCCCGTTCAACTATAGCAGCACTAACCTTGTCCTTTGAACAAATTTTTAATTGCTTTTCGCTGACATGTAATGTATCTCTGAAATATTCCTTGCAACTCTTTAAAGTTTTCTTTACCAACTATCAGCAAATAATAGAATCAGTGAGTTCCAGTTGATTTGAGATTGTCATTGGGTAGACGTCTCTTGATGTTAGCAGACTGTACAAAGGCTCTTATAAATATATTTTGCTTAACTTGATCACATAAGTCATAGGAGAATTTAAAGGAGCTTTGTTGCAATATGTTTTTTCTTCGGCTACTTTCCCACTTCTGTTGGTATACTTTTTAACTGATATCTTTTTTGTACAGTCTCTTTTACTAACTCATCTCTCTGGATTACGGAAACGTTGGCGCCCTCTTAGTGAAATCGAAAGCTCTTTCTCAAGAAATACACAAGGAACAACCAACTCGTTTTTTCTGAGAGAGTGAATAAAGCAGTTTCACCTGATCGCTTGCTTGCCACATTAACCTTACGTTGCTTCTTATTATAAGCCAAATAATAGCTTGAACATATGAAGAAAAGCTTTCAGATACTTTTTTATTATATGGTTAAAAGTATAGCTTTCCATTGACTGTATGTAGAATAACATCTGGTCCATTATCCTTGTCCTCAGTTCCAGAAAACGGATTTTTCTCTCTGTCATTCTTTTAGTACTCTATTTAGATGTAAGATAACAGCAAAACAAAAATGAACATTGTTGAAAATAACATATAGTTCACACGCACATTGTACCAAGCATTACATAGTGTTGTGAATACTACATTGATAAATAAAAAGAAGCGACTCAAAGAAAATATAAAAAAATATATAAATGGAGTTAGTCCCTTTGATCTCTGAAAGATATAACGAAATTTACAGTTACCATGGAAAGTGATATCATTTACTGGTGCAAAAATTAATGAAAGGAATTAAAAAAAATTGGCAAATGAAAATATACCACATTTACCCGAATCTAACGAGGAACTTTTTTTATCAAAATGTACTGTTCAAAATCAGATTCGATGGTGTATTCGAGTGCTATTTCGTTCCGTACTTTGTCGGTAAGTTCATTCAAATTTATCGTTTATTCTCGACATCTATTATTGGCCTATTATTGCATAGAGCGTTTGATTAGTAGGTAGTCAAGAAATGGAGAGCAAACTGAAAAGCACATCTTATGATGCTACTTTCAAGTGTAAAGTAATTTTTATGCTGAAAAAAATATAATAGTAAGGCAGTAAGAGAGTTCAATGTATCTGAGAGCAACGTTCGCTTGTGGCGACAACAGAAATTGGCATTATTTGCAACTAAAGTTTATAGGTAGAAATTCACCGTCCTCGCAAGGAAAGACATCCTGACATTGAAGAAAAAGTTATGGAATTCCTACCTAAACTGGGGAACCTGTGACTAGTGACACAATAGGAAATAACTTTTTCTTCTTTGAATAATGTCAACTGTACTGGCAACAGCGCGAGTGCCCTGCGTGTTCCAAAATATAACAATCGTCCACTTATAAATTCTTTGTTATGATCGTTTTATGAAGCGGACGGGTTTTTCTCTAAGACGCCGTACAATATGCCAAAAATTTTTGTTATAATTTTAAGTTTTAAATTTCTGTACGCATTACATACGATGGCGTATTAGATTTGGGTAAATAAGGTATATGTTTTTGTAATCAAAAGAAGAAAACATTATATAAAATGGAATTAATCTGTTTGGTCTCTGTGTTCAATGTGTTATGTGTTCAATGTGTTATAACTAAATACATTCTCTATTTGCATAAGAATGTCTTAAACCGTTTCAAATCCCTAAATTTGTTACAAAATTACTTTACCGTGAGTTCAGCAGATTCCAACACGTAGACGTATTGACAGGAACATTAAATATCTTGTATATTTAACAATTGACTGAGTTCTTCTGCTTAATCCATATGCAATATCCTGAAAATTGATGGAAGGTAAAACTTCATGATATAATATGATGCCAGCGTTTAGACGTTAGCTATTATGTGTTTTTATATTGACTGGTTGTTTCCCTTCGAAAATGCTTCTGCATGCCTTAGAGCTAATGTAAGTACGAAACCGAGGCAAAAAGTAACTTTAATATTCTTCATAATATAATATACGTTGAGATTGTAAAATAGTCTTAATCACCTTCAAAACGTGCGTTTCAGCGTTTCACTAATATCAGGATTACACGAAAAAAAGTTTGTCGTTGTTGACTGCGTAACTGTCCCTGCTCTCATCGTGCGGAATTTCTTGTCAGCTAGTGCCTCTTTGTGTGGTCCAAAGGCACAATAATCGGAAATTTCTGCCTGCAATGAATAAGAAAGAGTAATATACACTGAAAATGAAAGTCTACAATTTTTTGTTCCGTTGCATGAATTGTATGAGGTCTTGTATTATCATGCTGTAAAAATATACCAGTTGTGAGCAAATCTGGACGTTTCGACCTGATTGCAGATTTCAAATGGTTCTCAAGCAGATAACAATATGACAATAATGTTACGAGGGTAGGTCCATAAGTTTTCGCCTAACCATTTTCTAGATATGATAAAGACAAAAACAAAATTTCACTTTGCAATATAGTTACCCTTTATTGCAATACACTTCTCACAACACACTTCTCACAAGAAGGCCCTTCTTGAGTTTTGAGAAGAGGATACACTCATTGAGAGCTAGATCTGGGCTGTAGGATGGATGGTCGATCTTCTTGAAGCCATATTTCTTCACAGCTTCCTTTGCAACAAGAGCTGTGTCCATAGGCGCATTGTCATGAAGAAGGCGCACACCACTAGTCACCTTTCCTCGCCTTTTCTCTTTGAATGAAGCACGTAGTCTGTGCAGTAGGCCAGCATAGTACTCACCATTTACTGTGGTGCTCCTCTTATTGAAGTCAATGAAGAATATTCCTTCACAGTCCCAAAAGTTTGTGGCCATAATTTTCGTGGTTGACTGAGTAGGCTTGGCCTTTAGAGGCGATGCTTCGCCAATATTTACGACACTCCATTATTCTCTTTTAGACAAGAGATCATAGTAGAGGATCCTCGTTTCATATCCTGTAACTATGGTTTGTAGAACTCTCTCGTTGCCAGGGCAGAGCTCCAAAAATGCCTGACAACAGATTACACGTTGCTGCTTTTGGACTGATGAAAGAAGTCTAGGCACTCATTTTGCACTAACTTTATTAATGTTTAAATGTTCATTAATAATTCGAAGGACTGTTGTTTTAGAAAGGCCCAATCTCGCTGTACTTCTGTAGCTTTGAGCCACTGGTCTTCCGTACTTTCTCCTTCCACAAAAGCGATGTTTTCAGGAGTGAGCACCTGCAAGGGCCGACAGGCACGCTCTTCGTCTTTAATGCTTTCTCGACCCATTTGAAAAAAATTTGGCTCATTCTTTTTTGATAGAATATGAGGGGGAAGCTTCCCCATGTACACCGATCGTTGTTTAATTTCATTTGGTCTAAGTCTCTCTTTTGCGAAGAACTTAACAGCTCGAAACTCATTTTTGAACATGTCACAATCTTCTACACATAACCTTCTTTATGCAACTATATCTGAATAACTGAACACAGCGGAGTGGAAGTTACAACTGCAATTATTTACTTAACAGATAAGGTATGAGCCCAGATAAGGGTTTCGCGAAGGCGATAGTCCTTATCTGCGAGGCCTGAGACTTATGGACCTACATGACCTCGTGCATAGAACCTTGAGAGTTCGAGAAGAGCGTGAGCACCACTTTATCGGCTGACACAGAGTCTTTTTAGTTTTGGGCACTATTTGCAGGCTCACTCCGTCTATGGATGGAATTAGTGGACCAGCATTCATCGGCAGTAACTACTCCTGTATTGTAATTGGCATGTCGTTCTAATAATAACTTAGGTAACTCCGAAATCAAAATGTTTTTAGATATATGACCATGTATTTATTTATAATGGAAAAATACATGGTAAGTGATTTAATTCAAACAAAAAATGCAACTTACAAACGCCCTTTCATTTGTAGAAATTGTACATGACTGCTTAAAGTTGCAGATTTGTATTTTTTCTACAGAAAGAATACAGTTCTGCGACAAATTAATTCTTTAATTTGTGTAGAAGGCTCCCATGTCCATTGGTGCAATGCTTTTCCGTGAGGTTCTAATATCTCTGAGGTTAACACGTTTGAAATAAATCTACAAATATTCTTCAAAGTGTTTGAAGGTATAACTTCAATACAAGTAGAGCGAGAACGACTTGAATTGTACATACATGACATTGCTGATGTGGAAAATTTCTAAAACCTAATCAAAGGGAAAAGGATTTTTTTCTCAAAAATCTGAACCCACGTATTAAATGGTACATAAAGTTAATATCATTTCTCTAGCCAGATTTTTCGAGAATACCTACACTTCCATTCAAAAGCTATGCTTTCATGTCCCCATAGTTCTTTTCCAGTTGAGACACAAAAGAGAGTTCAATGTTTGCAGACCTGTTGAAGTTCTTCGTTCATCAGTTACCCTGGCCTATGCATCCTGAACTAATGAATTGTGGTATGAAAACACCTTTATCTACAAACTTTTATGCAGTTGGACGAAAGCTCCACTATTTTTTACGAACATTAATCCTGCTTGTATCAGCAACGATAATTAACTGCATTCTCCAAGTTATATTCCTCAATAGTTGGGTTTTGGGCTTTGGCCTTGTATCCCATTTGTTTCACTTTTAGTATCACGCTGTATATTTATTTTCCTCAATGCGTTTGGCATCACTGTTCTGTATGTAACGTTTTTTCATCTTCTTCTTTAATTGAACCATCTGTCTCAAATTTTATTTGTACATTTCAATTTTACTCAGAGTTGCAAATACATTACACAAAGAGATTATGCATATTTTAGCACTTAGCTTGTTAATCTTTTTGTGGATATCACCAAGTTGGTTACACTTTTCACTTTGTTGTGTCTTCTTGTTGATATGTATAAAAACTCTGAGCATTTGCTGCATTCACTTTCAGAATCAGTCTCGCTAGTAGCAACATCAATATAAAATTTGGATGTTGAAACAAACTTTTGAAGGATGAACTCTATCCTTTCTTGCAACTAGACTAGTAGAGTAGCCCATTTCTCTCCCTTTTGATTATCACTTTTAGTTGGTACAATAATTTATCTTCAGTAAATAACCATTGATCCTTTACTTTTGTAATATCGAAGAGATCGTGAACAGCATTATATTTCTACTCTTGACATATTCACCAAAAATACTTTTGAAGCTTCGACGCCGGAAGAAAATGCAATCTATTTTCCCATTATTATGTAACTTCTTTACACATTTCCACTTCTTGCTCCTTTCTTCCTTTTATCTCTATTCCAAAAAACTGGTACCGTCCAATAATTTTCATTCTGCATATTTCTCCTGCTGAAAAGTCTTCCAAAGTAAAATTTATTCTTCTATGCGACTGCAGGTCTTTGGTTCAGATTTGCTTATTCAATTTATTAATTTATTCAATTATTATTGTATGGTTTTATAAATTCCTTTGTATTCTTTCTTGTTTGTGACAAAGAAAAATGACATTCTATTTAGTGTTAAAATATTGAGGAATACCAATAGACATCAGTTACTATCAGTTCTACAGCTATTACTAATATTCCTAATATATAATTATTTTTGAGTAATCGGAACAGTAGCATTATATATAAGGTGTGTGTGTGTATAATATAAATGAAAAATAAAAATAAAGTTACACTATTAACAATGTAACAAATTAACAGTAATAAATTAGATAAGGATAAAACACATAGATAAAGTCACACTTGAAAGTGCTATATTTCGAACTACTGGAGTTCTTCTATGGCAAGAAGCTAGACAATATACTTTTATTATTACTGTTAATTTATATATATATATTTATTTATAAATATATTATATTTATAAATTTTATATATAAATATATATATGTATATAATGATTCCTATCTTTATTGTAGAATGCATTTTTTTTAAACTAAGTGGAATTAATATCTTTATCTTTGGTTTTATGGAAAATCAGCAAAAGCTCGCCGGTTTATGACACGGAACAAGTTTTTATTTTACAAAAAGTAAAATGTATTGTAATCCTGATGTACACACTACTACAAACAGATTGGCCTTCAGTGAACGTGCTGTTCTTTGGTATTATTAAGTTTAAAGTTCCGCTGAAACAGGCAATTGAGTTTGCTCAGTCAGGTTTTATCATGTCAACTGTTGTAGTTGCATTTCTGTAGGAAGGGCTGTTAGACTTTCTATAGTGCATTTCTGTTTTAGTGTAAACTTTTAATGAGATACACACTGGAACAAAAATTATTTATTTATAATTGTTACGTGCAAAAGAAGTCGTACAAGTATATACCTCAAGAATAAATTTCCAGGAGTACATCTCAATCAATAAATGCAATTTTCACGTTGGAGAAATAAGTTCAAACCCAAGGGTTTTCATTGACAAGAAGTACAGATTAAAAACTGGTTTTAATAATGAGGAAACTTAATGAAATAGGATATCAAATAGAAACTTCCCGAAAGTCTTTAACACGGCTATCAAAGAAAGTTGGTGTATAAAAAAGCCAGCTGCCAAATCTTCATCCATATAAGGTTACTGCTGTTTATTGCTGGAGGTAGTTTACAATATTTGTGTGGATGAAATGGGTAGAGTGTCACTAAAGCTTTTCAATAGGATTTAGGCATGCCTCACAGCAAAAAGGCAGGCATTCAAACGTGTGCTGTTCGAATACAATACTAATTACTAATTATAAAAACGAAATAATAAAAGCATGTGCTAAGATTTCCGTCAGCGCGACGTGATTTCCCTCGACAGAGGTGAGGTCATTAGACAGTAAATTACCAACGCAAACATTTTCTTTAAAACAAGAAAATTTTCGAAATTACTTTATAAGCATATCCTACTCATGAATAAAATGCCACTTTTAGCACGTGGGTCATAAATAAATAAATTATCATGACCTTTATTCTGCCCAGATACTCTATTGAAAAACTTAAATGTGAATGGTAGAGGAGCAAGTAAAGAATATTTAAGGTAAATAAAGGCTTGAATACTGTACTCTTACCAGAACTTTAGGGGAACTTTTATTGGTGATTAACAGCTATTTTTACTATTGAAGCAACGCTGGCAGTGGACACCGATGATATATGAGGTGAAATTATAAACTGGTAGAGGGTTATTTTGTTTTTTCAGAAAGGAAGCGCTCCAGACCTAAGTTTAAGGTGCCTCCCAGACACTTGCCATTTATGAGGACTGAGGAAAAACCTGAAACACGGTTTTGGTGGGAATCGAGCCCCATACCTCCCACTCACGAGTCCAGCCTTAACAACCTCGGCGCCCGTGGTGGTATTCTAGGGCCCAAAAAAGACCATTTGAGAATATGCTAAATTAGCAAAGTTTTCCACTTAGCGTGAATATGAATTAAAAAACAGTACATAACATTAGGGCAGTTAGAAAGCATGGACTCACTCTCTTTCTCTCTGATGACTATTTGAGAAATCGCCGGTAGAGTAGAACAAAGTGCCTTGATCAGTCAAACTACTGATGATGAAGTGGGGCAATATTATGGGACTGTATAACTTTACGAGTTGAAATAGGCGGCATAAAACATATATGGATATTCGTCGGGTTGCAGGAATGTAGGGAGGTAGTACATAGTTCATCATTCGAATTTTAAAATCTCCTATTGCTCATGACAAATATTGGGCAAATTTTATTTAAGCCAAACTGAAATATTTGAACACTAAGAACTGCAGTTTTAGTTACAAATGAAAGTTTTGTTTGTCAATTTGAATAGCGTTCCGTGGAGGGGGGACAATTTTGGTATATTAACCACTGTATTATTACCATTTATCCGTCGTTGTAAAATCATTCTATCTGCCATTCAGATGGTATGAAACTATATAAAAAGTTTCTAGACTTCAATATAGTTTGGAGTTATGAATAGAACTAAAAAGCTCGTTTTGATGATGCGACATCTATTATGGGTTCAGCAGAACTATTTATAGTTCTACATATCAGCCTGTAGAGAAAAAGAAAAGAGGACAGGGAAAATACAAGTCATTCTGTAGAGTGAAGTGGTTTGGTATGATAGCTACGCTGGGAGCCAAATTTTGAACTGATTTTGATTGATTGACACATACTCAACGGGAGAGAATTTCTGTAGTGTAAATAGGCATGGGATGCAATATAATATCTATATTAGTACTGTATTATGTCTAAAATATTTCGCGGTCTCTGGTGTTTTGCTTACAATAGACTTAGCTACGCCGATACAAACTTATTTGCCACGTGTGAAACTTATAGATGAGTGCCGTGGGGCGTGAAACTGAAAGTAGAACTTAATAATGAGTACTGCGAACTACTTATATATCTTATAACTGCGCGCCTCAGCTACGTCGAAATTACAACTGCTTCTGCGAACTGAATTGAGGAAATGTGTCTCCTGGCGTGTAGAACTTAGAACTGCGTACTGCCGACTGAGTGTCCCAGCCGAGCAACCACCCCTTTTATATTAAATTCAAATAAAAAATCGCTGGCTACGAGACGCCAAAAGGCACGCGAAAGCCTCTATTGAATTGTTAAAGTTCACCCGCCGCACATGCCATTCATTGTTATCTTAAAGTTTAAAACTTTTGTGAACATTGGCTGGTTTAAAGGGTTAGCTATACTATCACCGATCGGGGTCTTAACCCTTTAACGATTGAGTTTATTAACCCTGCTGTACTTTCAAAAAGAAGGGGCTTCACACTTATTCCTATTGTAAAGATTTTATAGGACCCTTTTGTTGGCTTTCAAGGCTTCCGCAACAAAACACAAAGGAACTTTCTCTTTTTGTTGCCAAACAATTTACTGGTTACAGTTATACCGTATAATAAACATATATACAAGGTATGTACATCAGTAACTACAATAAATAAAATATTATGATTGGGCTTGCATAAATATGCATTATAATTGTTACAGTGGAGACAGATCGGAGGAACTATTTCCGGGGTCATTTAAATACTTACAAATTTGAAAAGAAAAAAACTCTAGCATACAAAATAATTGCATATTGTAGCTCATTTCTATGCATTTCTCAGTGGAAAATAAACTGCAAATCTTTTTTGTGGTCACTGTTTTACTGTCATATAAACAGTGTGTTACGTCGTTAATAGTTTGTACACCAACTTTGTTTACAGAAAGAGGCAACAAATTACATGATATTTGTGTTTTATTGGTTTTGTTTTCTTTCACATTTATGTGCACCAACTTTAAGCGTATTTCGAATTACGTAACTGCAAGATTTACAAATTTTCATTTTGGTTAATATAGGCTGGGGAATTGAATAATGTAATTATGTTTACAAATTTGCAAGAAACAAAAATTAAATTTTAGATATACGTTTATTAGAGAAGCAGCTAAACATTTTTATATAAAACATTTTTCATATTTAATATTCTGCCGAAGAAACTGAAATTGTTCAAATTATCTCGCTTTATTCTCCGTTGTATAAAATGAATGCTTTGTGTTACGGGAAATTATGTAACATTAAAATTTGCTTCTACCTCTCTAATTAGCATCGTTTTAACCGAAAGTAACCAGAGATTTTTTTTTTCTTTTTTAGTGTGGCATGGACATGGATCGTATGCAAAAACATCTCGGCACCCATTACCTCCCCATCCTAAACAATAAAACCGCGCGAAGCAATGTCTTTCAAACGTAACATGTCAGTTCGAGGCTGGTTTTTGTACTGTATGAAGCATTAAGAAAGAAATGGAGAGATTATCAGGGTATTGAAGTGTGATAAAAGTTTCACATATAATTAATTGATCAATATATTGACCAGCTCTTTGGTACTACTCTTTTTCATTAAAACGTTAGTAGTTAGTATTTTTAACTATGGGGACTGTGGAAGTAGGACGTTGATTTTGGTATAAGATACTTTATTTTTAATTAATAGCATGTATGTACTTGGAATTAGTTTAGAAATTCAGAACTACTGACATATTTTAAAACGCTAATATATTATAATATCACCCTAACATATAAATACTTATATTTTTGTGAAATATGACACTCCTATATCTAACAGATTTCATGTAGAAATTCGACAAAATTTTACTAAAGTTGTCCTTATTTATTGAAACATAGCGCTCGAACTTCTTAAAACACAAAAAAGAGGAATAACTCATTTAGTTCATATCCTCCCATAATAATGCTTTGTAAAACATAGTTATTAACTAACAAGATTGGAACATTTATCTATATTTATCTATACATCTATACATATTTTAACACTATCCTTTCAAAGGCAATGCATTATAAAAAGATGTCAAAATAGTTAATAGAATTAAAAACAGTTTTCAAAAATGTGTTTTTAGGAAGACAAGTATAGTCATATCTAGAAGTAAACTCACACATATAGTCAAATTAGTACAACTGTTTTCGCTCTTCCCTTCTTCCCAAATATATTATTTAACGAAAGTATTTTTATGAAGTTTTTATTATTTTTTTTTTTTTGCGTAAGAGACAGAAAGAGAGAGGGCAATCAGCCAAAATTTTTGTTTTTAATGTTTTCTTTAGGGAAGTTAGTTGAATATAAATTAATTGATTTACAGCTCTATTGAATTTTATATTAAAAATGACAAATTCACATTTATCGGCGTTTCAGCTACAATATCAACTTTTTTTAAATGGGTAACATTATAATATTTTCAGTGTATGTCCTTCGAAACAGGTAGCTCATTACCATAGATATATGATACACTAATTTCATTAAAGCGAAATGTATGAGCTTACTTTCAATTACGAGCTTTAAAGTTTTGCATGTCATATTTTTTTTTTTGTAATATATAAAATATATGCTTGTTTTTAAAGCAATTTTATTTGTAAGATTTGTTGGTGTCGAACTCTATATAGATTTACTCTTTAATTATAATAAAAACAATTTTAGCTCAGTCTTCAGCACTCAACGGCCTTTATATGCTATAATATTTATTAAATATTTCGAATCGCGTTTTCAGCATAACCAAGAGTGTCCGTAAATAAATCAAATTCAAATCCATTACAGTTAAATTCAAAGTCAGTTCTTTAAAAGTGGCATCACACTCGTTTACTTTTGCTCTTTATAGCCCCTTTGACTTTCCTAGCTACGTAACAGAAAACACCACAGACTTTCTCTTTTGTCGACATACAGTCACATGTTAAAGTTACACAGGACAATTCAAACAGAAGGAACAAACTTCAAACATTTATTTCTTCCAAACTACAAAAGATAGAAACACAATTCCATAGTTCCTGGAAAGAGAAAAGTTCAATTTTCACTTTTTAAGCATTCAATATGAGCATCATGTTTTACCCACAAATATCAAAATGGTGGCTCATTTCTTGTCACACGCGACTCAGCTGGTCTCTAGTTATCGAATTCACAGCTCCAACAATTCAATATCGCAGACTTTCAAGAGTGTCAGGTATAGGGGGGATAAAAACACGGTCTCTTACTTAACCTCACAGATAAAAGTCACAAGGAGTGAGGTCTGGAAATCTGGGAGGCCACCGGCGATGAGGTTGATATCTGCTCCTCCTCTTCCAACCCAATGTCCTGGAATGGTGTCATTCAGGTGAAAGCAACAGCGTCCATGCGGCCGTGATTGGAACTTCTACCTAAACGGTTCAAATTTTAAACTTTTGTCTGTCCAGGAACGTTGGAATTATGGTTCTACTTTTTGTAATTTGGAAGAAAGAAATGTTTGAAATCTATTGCTTATTTTGAATAGCCCTGTATTACACACACACACGCACGCACATGATATGTATGTACATCTACATTACTAAAATATTATGATTAGGTTTGCATATATATATATATATATATATTAAAAGTGCAGATATTAACAGTTGCAGTTGCATGGAAGATAAGGGAACATTATTAGGTTGATTATGGTTTATTTACGGACGCTCTTTAAAACCTCAGGTCATCAACGTCTCATTCAATTCAGGGCGTGAAACGGCCAATAAATTTTGCTAAGAAGCCTCTTCTTTCAGGCTTGAGTACCCACGGCTTTACTCTTCCCCTCCGAAGAAAACCATACTTATACACCCGAAAATAGCCATCGATCCTGGCCGGGGTTGAACCCACGATCTTGGATTTAAGAGGTTACGACTACATCATCAGGACCTTGGAACGTTATTAGGAGAATTATAAACAAACATATTGAAAGTTAAAGCTGCAAGACTATCATAATTACCTTAGGAATGTGTGTTTTAAAATCAATTGAACACTATTACATAATTATTTAATTAGAAAAGTGACGAAAAAAATTTATATACTTTTCTTCAATACAAATCATATTATATATATATATATATATATATATATATATATATATATAAGTGTAGTGTTGCGTATCGCACTTGAAATGAATATCGCTGTAATTCCGTCTCCTACATCAATGTTTTTATTTCAAATAAATTAATCCATAAGTACTAGGTAAGTATAATAAAGGTGATTATTATTTTAATGTTAATTGTTTGTTGGTGCTGCGTTTGTAAAGCTTTAAAAGTCTTTATTTACAATCATTAGCTTATCACCGCTCACCTACCTTTTCATGCAACGTGCAGACACGCACGGTAAATTTTTAATGACGATATCTCATAAACTATTTGCACCAAGAGCCATTATAATTCTATTGTTATCTAGTTTAATTTTAGGTAGGCCAATAACCATTGTTCCATTTAAACGAACATTATTTTGTGTTGAAAATAAACTTTCCCGTAGTCCTCATAACTCTGTATGCGCTGAATTTATGAGCTCCACTCTACCCTTCAGCTTTGCGAGAGCAGTTTACTAGCAGCAGCATCCACTCAGGAAATATTTAGTAATTACTTTTGAACTCCTTATATATATGTTCTTATAGAGGGAATTGTTGAAGTAACCCATGATTTGAATGAAATTTAAATGAACAGTATTTGAGAAATTGCTCACATCTATATCCATAAAGAAATTATGTTATGGAAGCAGAATATTTTTACGATTTATCTTGCGCACTTGCATAATTATAATTTAAATGACATTCTTTTTTCATTGTAATTATTCTGATCAAATAGAAAAGTTACCGATCAATTAAATGATAAATAGGAAACATTTTAAAAATATAAGTCATTTTAAAGTTCAAATTTTGGAAAGTAAATGTATTCACTGAATTTAACACTATCTAGTATAAAGTTCATCGTGCATTAAATTCAAAATATTCAACTTGCGAAGTAATGCAATTTAGTGATGTGTAAAGTTACTTATTACATAACTAAAATTC
This sequence comes from Metallyticus violacea, assembly GCA_030762175.1. Classification (NCBI taxonomy): domain Eukaryota; kingdom Metazoa; phylum Arthropoda; class Insecta; order Mantodea; family Metallyticidae; genus Metallyticus; species Metallyticus violacea. The sequence goes on from CM060843.1 coordinate 48,805,784, forward strand.
AGAGTAATACAAAATATATTTTAAAGTCGTATATTCCATTAATATACGTTAAAAAGTAAATCGCCTAAGTTTGCCGTTAGAATGTTTTATTTTTATTAATATTTTCTGTCTTTACGGTCCGAGTGTTTTTTACAATAAATTATTACTCGTAATTTAATTCTAATTTTAATCATTCGAATTTTTCTAAAGTTTCTGTACAAGTACATACAGAAAATAGTTATAGAAATCTGCTTTCCTTGAAATCATTTTGAAAATGTAGTCATGCAATTACATTTTTGACTTAGGCTGAAATAAATAGTATTCTTTCTTTATAAAAAATAGAGTTCTTAAGACATATATGCGAAAATAACTTTAAAAATTAGATAAATAAACAATTATATAAGGATTTTAGTGTAATACCTATAACGAACCATTTATAAAAGTATAAATATATTTATCCTGTTCATTAGACTATATATAACATTGCCTACACCGTACAACACAATCACAAAACTTCATGATAGAGAATATATGTTGTTTGAAAGTGTTGGGGAGTCTAGAGCCTAGGCAACTCAATCTATCAGATGGATCAGAGACACCATTTGCTTCTTTAGATTCTAAATTCTTGTTCTTAGTGCTGTGTGATGGTTACAACTTATGGGGTTATGAAATATAAAAATATTTTTAAGGAATATCAAAATATGAATTTCCAATAGACTATGCCATCCAAGATGATTTCTATCGCATACACTTAAATGCTTGAAATGCAAACACAGTTTTAATAAAAGATGTAAAATTTTAGTGGCACATTCCTCTTACAGAATCTGAAATCTGAAGGTCCATTAAGGCGTATTATTATTTTTAAATCTTTCCAACCGTGAGTAAAATACAGTTGTTTGATATCGAGCGGAGTAACTTAGAGGCAGTAATGCTTTGAATTCATAGTCGGGAGGTCCCGTGTTCAAATTCTTTGGGGCTGACTATTCTGAACTTGGGTCATTTCGTTGATTCTATTTGAGGGTCGAAAGCGTCAGACTGGACTAGTGATGCTTGCGGTGTGGCGGTGACTTGTGCTTTGGATGGGTTTCTGCCCGGGTGTCTGGTGTGAAAGTGGCCCTTGTAAGGGGATGCAATTCCTTGGAGCGCACACCGTTGGGCTTGGTTGTACAAAAGCTCAGCTCTTGATCACGGCCGAAGTGCAGAATATTCCTCCTCACTCCCTACAATCCAACCCAATAGGGCTGGCTTTTCAGGTGCAGCTGGAACAGCCCAGCTTGTGTAGATGCAATTATTAATTTTGTGGTTTACCGGTTTTAACTAAAATTTAAACAATTTATGAGTGCTGACTTACGAATTTATTGACAACAGCGCGCTGCTTTGGCATGCTTCTTACACCAGTATTCTCTTGCACAGCCCAATCTCGTCAAAATGAATTTGGCTGCACTTGCGACCTGTTTCATAGCTTTGTCATAGCAACGGAGACACTTGCTTTATGCTCCGATATAACAAATACACCATAAAAGGAGAATAGGATAGTGGGCAGCATCTAGGGCGGGGAAAAATGTGTGTCGTTGATTGGTTGCCACGCTTCCATAGTAACTAGGAAGGATTCGCTATATATACTTTTTGAGACTGCATTTAGCTTCCACAATGTTTAACTTTTACGTTTAATAGCATAGTGATTTAGCTACTTGTCTTATGGTCTGTAGCAACAAAAATACAACTTTTTGAATTGTTAACGAATTACTTTAGTGTAATTGCTGCGGTTATATATGGCGCCATTCCGGTGCATAAGGTGCATTATAGCATTTACATAAAATAACGTACCCACAATGAATCTTCTCGACGAAAATATATCTTTTTGAAAGTTAATTTTCCTCTTTCACACTTATTGTAGTAACTCTGATGTGTTGTAGTATGTTTATGTTGCAATATAGTAGTTTTCATTTTATTAATCTTTTGATGTGTAGGAAGTAGTCTAAAACGGTAAGTAGATATAATTAAGCGTTTATGTTTGGGACTAGGTCACCCATTTAATTTGTTTTCTGTTGCTTTTACCCATAAGTCACGAGTGTTGCACGAGAATATGTAGGTGTGAAACTGCTGGAGTTAAATCACATTTTTTATGTTCGTGTAAGGAGGTATTCAAAAGAGCAGCGAAAGGTCTGTTCCTGGATGGAGTATACGAACAATAATAATCCTGATATAATGGTAAGCGCTAAATGACACTGCGATGCTACACACGATTCCGCTAATGTGTTGTAATTTTCGTGCATGTGTGTTTTTATAAGGATTTGCAGCTATTCACCGCAATAGGGGCATCATTGGTTATATGTTGTTATGCCATGGTTCTCTCTTAATTTTGCTATACAAAGACAATTACTTGTGTATTCAGTACGCAATGCAATCCGCATCCCCCTAATAGCAGCTTAGGAAACAAAAAAACCGAATGAATAAGGCAACCTATATTACCTAATCCTGTATATCACCATATTCAAACTGTGAAGTATATATTCAGCACTACTTTCAAACGCCAGAACATCCGCGGAAATCCATTGGAACGCACTGTTAAGATATCAGTTGCACGTTATGAATAATTAAGATAGCTTCAGTAATGCTTGTTTTTTCTTCTTTTCTGTATAAAATTGATTTCGAACTTGAATATTTAGATGATTCTTCATCATTGCATTTACAAATTTAGTTCTATAACGGCTTATCAGCTAGTAGAAGCAATGCAATACTAAGAATAACTATGAAAACCCCAAGACCCTTAATTATACGCATATGCCACTGGGATGTTTTCTTTCCATTAGTTCCTTTAATCAAAACGAACGATTTTAAAATATTCTACCAGTAGGAGGTTTAACGAAATGGAAAGTTTAGGGGAGTAAAATCGTTTACTGAAAAGCAACTTTTATTTATTTTTAAAATTCTACCAAAAGGCATTATTAATCTTAAAAATGTCACACATGCGTAGAGCAGAAGATTTTAATTGAACACATACCAATGACCTGGTGCATGAAGATAATAAATGTTGTTAATAGAGCAATAAAAAAAATTTACATACATTAAGCTAACGTTTTATTATCAGGCTTTTGAATAATGTATATAATTTTCTTTTTCTATATAGTTATAGTTGAAAGTCCCAAGGGTTAGATAATTATTATGCTTAAGAGCTTGGTCATCTTTGATGTTTAAAATATAAACATTTATATGCAAGTGTTAACTTTCGTTATTTTTTTAATTAAATTATATTTTAAAGTGTCCAAAATGATAATTCTTCTTTAAATTATCACTGCTCTTCTCGATAAGTTCTCTTTTCATTATGTGATAACCATTTTCTTGAAATAGCACCAAAAACGTCTTGAAACTGTGTGATTGAAATGATCAATCAATATAGTATGCTAATTAAAGTTTTGTTTATATTCTCAAAACATTCTTGCCTCATAGGGTCTAAGGGTAAATGGATTGGATTGGTAGGGATAAAGGAGTCAATTTCAGTAATGCAGCTTTCCGTTTGTGCCTACGTCGAAAAAGGGACGAGGTGATGAGAGCACAGAGCCGCGAGATTTCTCCAAGAGTACCCCGATTCCGGCGGAGCACCCTCCAACCCCAGTTGACGAGGCAGAAATATTTTCAAAGTGCAAGCTACGGTCACGCCGACACAACACCATACCATCTCTCCTGGCCATTTGGATTCCGTAATAGAACCATTCGAATGAAATGAGCTAAAATGAGAGAGCAGACTATTCATAGCGAAGAAACCGACCAGGGAAAACTACGAAAAAAAGGGAGTTTTTAACTTTACTGTAACTAAAGGTGTTGTAAAACAGTGCTCTTATATAGCACCCAATTTATCTATATATACGAAAGGTTTAAATTAAACACATATCTGCTTAAGATATTGCAAGTTAACTGCAGTATTATTACCTCTACCAGGCTCGCATATATCCGTACATATGCGAATGACATAGAAAGAAGATACAGCTGTTAATGTTTGTTGATACTTTATCGTGCGGTTATTATTAGTTATTTATTGTTCGGTTATTGTTATTTATTATTGTAATAGTTATTATTTATATTTAAAGCATTATTACATATTTTTTCATAAAAATTCGATGTCCATTACAATTCTAGCTTTGAATGAAAATAGACACAGTCTGACATTTATTTCATTTTATTACTCTTTTATACGAAAATTATGTGACTGAAGTGTTCTTTCTTTTACCATTTTGCACATATATTTTTGGCAGGATGGCTGTTTTTGATAGCCTTTTCTAAAGAATTGATGACTTTCCCCTACTTTTCTTATCCCTCGATACACTTTGTTGTGCTTTCTTCCTTTTGCAATGTTTCACCGCTGTATTTCTTGGGGATGAAATAAAATGGAGCATCGGACCCCCGTCCTCTCTTGTCCAGTCTATCGCTTACATGACTTTCTACCTCGACAGCATCTTCTGTGTAAGCCCTCTCTACAAACCTAACTTTTTATTTTGTACCTTTAAGCACAGTACTAAAGGAGAACTGCTTTTGATACGGAAGAATGTCATAAAATATCCTTTTTTATGATGTCAGCATCTTTACAGCTGTAGTACATGTTGCGCACGTCATATAACCCATAACGGAGCAAGATGCTCATTGCCAAGTTCCCCACATCCTCCTTACGTAGGTGGCCTTGACCTGAAACGTAAAAACATTATGTAGATGATCTTATCTTCATTTGTATATATTTGGAAAGGTTGTATTTCTGCGTTGTTATTCAAAATTAAGTTGTATGCTTACGATTATTTAGGCAAAATGTAATTAATTTATATATTGTTTTATGACTATATTGATCGGCAAGGAAAAATATTTCAAAAACATAAAAAAAAAAAAAAAAAAAAAAAATACTAATGGAACTAAACAACGTCTCAGTAATCTTTATTTACGGTGCTTTATTTATTTGTTGTGTCGGCACATTATGACTCGTTAACTGCCTAAGTTAGATGAAGAATGTAATAAATGAAATAACGACACAAGAATCCTAGGTGCCTTTTATCTGGAATTCATCTTTTCAGTGTAAGGGAAAACTCTGGGGAAACTTTACGAAGGAAACGTGTTCTGGCCGAGTATCGAACCTATGTCGGTCAGTTGACAAGTAAACGCACTAACAGCTGATTCACGGCATTGGACCTTATAGAGGTTTCATATTCCTCTTCAAACCAGAAATTTTATAGGAAATCTCTCTGAATTGTCCTTGATGTTACAGGAGTCTCAAGACGGCATCGCGAACTTGCACAACATCCATTTTTAGTCATAGGAATATTTGAAAATGCAAGTAGCTCCATAGTAATTAGCATAGATTCAATGTTAAATATTAAATATGGACTAGAGGAGAAGGATCGTATTCCACGGATCCAGGCAGCGTGTAACATAATTCGCATAAAGCCGCGCATGCGCCAATCTCTGCAGCATCGATATGCGCTCTATAATCACTTGGAGTTGGACAATTCGTACCTCTTTTGTAGCTAAATGCACGATATGATGTTCTTGTTGGGTTACCATATTTGGACGCACCACAGAGCACAAACCATGCATTTGCGTCTAGAAAAATTATCAATTTGCCTTCCCGCACACCAAATTAATCGTTGCCGATGTTTCCTAAATCGTCCTGCATATATACATTCATATGTGTGCGTGTATGTGTTCACACAATATATCACACAATGTATTGAAATTGAAAAAAATCTTTTGGCTACATAAGAGAAACATAAGAGTACTGACTTTCATTTGTTTACTTTGATAAGAATAACTTCCAGCATCGTTATCTTAGTATTATAGGAATAAGTAAGAAACCAAAAATAACATGACTATTTTCAATATGGTAGTAATATGCGTTTTATTGTGCCAGTTTTAGAAAGCATTCAAATAAATACAAGGTCTCATGGGCCTACATCGTACATGTTAATTTCGTTCTTATAACAATCCAAATTACCATACACATACATAAATATATATCACATACCTACATACATACAAATACTTTGATATATTTACGTTTTATATCAATACTTTTATATACAAATACATAAACATGAATGGAGCTCTTACTCTTGAGCCTCCTTCC